>CAJVGC010000592.1:29565219-29749829 GCA_910822075.1 Senecio squalidus
CAACACCTTCTCAATTTGGGCGTTACAAAAGTGTGTGCCCCTATCATTAATTAAAGCTTTAAGGGTACCAAACCGGGAAAATAATTGTTTTAAAAAATTGACGACGACCCGCGCATCATTGGTGGGTAAAGCTTTCGCTTCGGCCCACTTTGATACGTAGTCGACGGCTACTAAAATATATTTATTTCCCCGACTTGAAGGAAAAGGTCCCATAAAATCTAGACCCCATACATCGAAAATTTCACATACCTGGATGCCTGTTTGTGGCATCTCATCGCGCGAAGAAATATTACCGGTCCGTTGACAAGCGTCGCATTTCTTCACAAATTCCTGAGCATCCTTGTACACTGATGGCCAATAGAACCCGACATCAAAAACACGTTTGGCTGTGAAGTTTGCAGCATGATGTCCTCCTACAGGTCCTGAATGGCAATGGCGTAAAATCTTGTCATTTTCTTCTCCAGCAACACATCTCCGAATTACGCCATCTGCACAAGCACGAAACAAAAACGGGTCTTCCCAAAAATAATGTTTCAAATCAGCGAAGAATCGCTTCTTTTGCTGATAAGTTTTATTAGTGGGAACCAAGTAATTAGCAATATCAGCAAACCAAGGTACCTCGTCACTTACTTTAACCGTCATTAGAGCTTCATCGGGGAAAGTGTCCCGTATCACTGACTCATCTAGCCTCTCCAATTCCGGGTTTTCCAACCTAGACAAATGATTAGCCGCCAAGTTCTCCGCTCCTTTCTTGTCCTGAATTTCAATATCAAATTCCTGCAAAAGTAAAATCCAGCGGAGTAATCGTGGTTTGGCATCCTTTTTGCTAAAAAGAAATTTCAAAGCAGAATGGCCAGTAAATACAATAGTTTTAGACATAATTAAATAAGATCTAAATTTATCAAACGCAAAAACAACAGCGAGCAGTTCTTTTTCAGTGGTGGTGTAATTTTCCTGCGCATCTGTAAGGGTTTTGCTTGCGTAATAAATGGGTTTAAATCTCTTATCAATCCGTTGTCTTAAAACTGCTCCGACCGCGTAATCGCTCGCATCACACATCGGCTCAAACGGTAAATCCCAATTGGGACTAGTCATAATCGGTGCTGAAATCAATCTTTCCTTCAAAATGTTAAATACAGTTAAACAAGAAGAAGAAAAATTAAATTTACAATCCTTTTCTAGGAGTTGATTCATAGGTCGCGCAATGTTAGAAAAATCTTTGATGAAACGTCTATAAAAACCCGCGTGACCTAGAAAACTCCTTACCGACTTGACATTCGTTGGTGGGGGTAATTTCGAAATAGCTTAAATTTTTGATTGATCCACCTCGATCTCCGCACTTGAGATTTTGTGTCCTAGAACAATTCCTTCGCGGACCATGAAGTGGCACTTCTCCCAGTTAAGCACTAAATTGGATTGTTCACACCTCGCCAACATCTTCTCCAAGTGTTCCAAGCATGAATCAAATGAGTCTCCAAAGACCGAAAAGTCGTCCATAAAGATCTCCATAAATTGCTCCACCATATCATGAAAGATTGCCATCATACACCGCTGAAAGGTAGCAGGTGCATTGCACAGACCGAACGGCATTCTTCGATAGGCAAACGTGCCGTGAAAGTGGTCTTGTCTTGATCTTCCGGCTCAATAGGAATCTGGAAGTAACCTGAAAAACCATCTAAGAAACAATAAAAGGCTTTCCCGGCTAACCGTTCAAGCATTTGATCAACAAATGGTAAAGGGAAATGATCTTTGCGGGTGGCGTCATTTAACTTTCGGTAGTCAATGCAGACACGCCACCCTGTTACCGTTCGTGTAGGAATCAACTCATTCTTCTCGTTGGCAACAACTGTCATACCTCCCTTTTTTGGAACCACATGCACCAGACTCACCCATGGACTGTCAGAAATAGGGTATATAAGTCCCGAATCCAGCAACTTGATGATTTCCTTCCTCACAACATCCTTCACTTTCGGGTTTAAACGACGAAGCGGTTGAACGACCGGCTTGAAGTCTGTCTCCATTAAAATTTTGTGCAACGATGGATTAATTCCCCGAATGTCAGTGATCTTCCATGCTAGAGCTTGCTTATGAGCTTATAAACGATCTTTCTCCCCACAAGATAAGTTAGAAGAAATAATAACGGGTAAGTCATTAGTACCTTGCAAATATGCATACTCCAGATGGGATGGAAGTGGTTTCAACTCCAGTTTGGGTGGTTCTTCAATCGATGTCTTAATCTCCATTATCTCAGCTCGTGAACATGGAAAACCGTGAACCGAAATCCCTGTACTGGGTGATCCAGCCGCCGGCTGGGAACAAACAGCCGCCGGTTGACTCTTCAGCCGCCGGTTGACTCTTCAGCCGCCGGCTGGCTTTAGACCGCCGCCGGCTGGATTTCGCTGGTGGTTTTTCTTCGTTTGTTTCCTGATTTTCGGTGGTTAGCGTAGAATTGACTTCCTCCAATAGCATATCAAACTCAGCTAACTCCTTTGCAGAGTCAAAATCTCCACTCCAGCCTTCATTAATGAATAAATCAGTCTGATCATCCTCCAGTAACATCTGCACAAAATCATCATCGGAAATGTCATAGGCATTTAAATAATAACAAGTATCATCTACTACAGAAGGATAGTCCATTGAATCATTAACGTTAAAAACAAATTTCTCGTCTCCTACTTGCATGGTGATTCTACGGTTAAAGACATCAATTAAGGAGTGAGAAGTGGCTAAAAATGGACGTCCTAGGATAATCGGTACTCTAGGGTCCTCTACCATATCAAGAATAACAAAATCACAAGGGAACACGAATTTGTCAACCTTAACAAGAACATTTTCAACAACTCCCCGAGGATATTGAACAGAGCGGTCATCTAATTCAATGCACATACGAATAGGTCTTGGTTCTCCTAAACCTAATCTAGCATACATGGAATATGGCATCAAAGAAATACTTGCTCCTAGATCAGCTAAAGCGTTGTTCACAGTTAAATTGCCAATTAAACAAGGAATAGAAATAGCGCCTGGATCGCTTAATTTCGGAGGTAACTTGTTTTGCATCAGTGCGGAACAACGAGCATTCATGGTGACCTTGGAAGCGTCTTCCAGCTTACTCTTATTCGTCACAAGATCCTTCAAATACTTCGCATACTTTGGCATTTGAGCAATCGCCTCAATAAACGGAATATTAATGTGAAGCTGTTTCATGTTCTCCGGAAATTTGTGATAAGTGACAGTGTCCTTGTCCTTCTTCAGAGCATCAGGGTATGGAACAGCATGTGTGAAGTCCTTAATCACCGGTGTGATTTTCGGCTTCGTAGTAGCAGCTGGTGTAGTTTTCTTCGAAATCAGTGGCTCAGCCGCCGGCTGGCTTTCAGCCGCCAGTTGGTTTTGGGCAGCCGCCGGCTGGCTTTCAGCAGTGGCTGATTTTTTCGGTGCATCCGCTTTCTCGTGTCCGTCTTCTTTGGCAACCTGTTCAAAATTAAAAGGAACTTTGTTAGTAACACCTGTAAAAGAAGAATTGAGAGGTTTACCACTTCGGGTGGTAACTGCTTTGACGTGATCTCGAGGATTCGTTTCCGTGAAGCTCGGTAGTTGTCCCGGAAATCTTTCTTGCACTACTTTCGCTAGTTGTCCCATAGTGCCTTCTAGTTGCTTAATCGAAGCGCTTTGATTACGGATGGTGGAATCAGTGTCATCCATTCGCTTGATCGTGGTTTGCATAAACTGATTATTTGTTGTCATGAGTTGTTTCATCAGTTCATGCAAATCGTCCTTGGGTGGAAACGGTGCCTTAGGAGCATCCTTCGCATAGAACCCCGGTGGTCCTTGCCGATATGGTTTCTGCCCATTTGAATTTCCCTGATTGTTGTTGTAGGGCTTGCGATAACCATTGTTGTCTCCTCCTTGACGATAGTTGTTGTTATTCCTGTCTCCTCCCTGGTAATCTCCATACATTACTTCTTCAGTGGCTTCCTCCTCATCCTTCCTAGGGCAATCCTTGGTTAGATGGTATCCGTTGCAAATTTCGCAACCGACCTGAATAGCATGAACTTTCTCATTGACGCGCTTGATGTCTCTTCCCATAGCATCCAGTTTGTTAGTTATAGCAGCGAGACCGTCGCTGTTATCAGCCATTTTCTTTCGTCCTTTACCACCGTCTTCCCATAGCTTGGAGTGTTTAGCAGATTTTTCAATAGCATTCCAAGCATCAGCTGGGATTTTCCGTGGAATTTTGCCTTCAGAGTCTATCTCGTTACGAGTTTGACGATCAACCCCTTTGTAAAATGTCTTGATAACCTGTTGAGTGTTGAGATCATGCTGGGGGCATTTGTGTAACATGTCTTTGTAACGCTCCCATGCTTGATAAAGTGACTCATCAATATCCTGTGTAAAGTTCCTGATGTCATCAATCATTTTAGAGGTTTTTGAAGGGGGACAGTAGTTCTTCAAAAACTTGGCCCTCAGATCGGCCCAAGTAGTGATGGAATTGGCCGGTTCGTTCCCAATCCACCTTTTTGCGTTTCCCTTGAGTGTCATCGGAAACACCCGCAACATAAAAACCTCCTTTGTCACACAAGAAATAGTGTAAGCATCAACAATCTCGATGACCCTTTCCACATGAACATTAGCATCTTCATTCTCGTCTCCATTAAAAGGGTTCTCTCTAAGTTCTTTGAGAAACTGGCCCTTAAGCTGGAAGTCGGCTCCTCGAGTGATAGCTGGGTTGGGAATGTCTGTTGCAACATTCGGGGTAAGAGCATAGTACTCCTCCAAGGTGATCTCATTAATATTGACTGCCATTTCGTGTTCTGATTCTTCAGTTGACTCGGAATCTGATACGGTGACTGGTGAATTGGGGATTGGTTTCTCGTCCTCTTGATCAGATAGCTGGTTGTATTCCTCGTCAGAAGATTGCATAAAATCAGAAGTGAAACTTTCGTTTTGGTGAATTTTAAAACTGGTGAGTGGTTGAGCTTTTGGGGAAAACAGTCTGCGTCGAATGCGAAAGGCTTTCTCCGGATCTTCGAAAGGCTCTACAAGATTTGGATTTGAACTCCGGGTCATGCAAAACCTATAAGAACAGAAGAAAATATGCCAGTAGCCCGTGATAACTGAAAATTAAACAAACCGAAATATTAAAATTACAATAAAACGAAAAATAAACAAACAACTTCTAATCAGCCGGCGGTTAAAAAGTACTGTGTGCAAATTTCCTGAAAAATTGTAACTTCAAAAATCCGATTAGTCCAATTAACAATTATCACGTAATACAAAATAAATGCAACTTCCAGAAAGATAAATCTTTCCAAAAGGATCGAATAATTACAAATTCAAAATTACGAATAAAAATAGCTACCGTTCCCCGGCAGCGGCGCCAAAAACTTGATGTGTATTTTATAACATAAAATTAATTAAAGTTTAGAAAAGGATTTTACCAATGTAGATTAACACACAATACATGCAGTGTACCTGATCGTACGATAATACAGAATCAGTAAGTCCGGATCGAACTCATGGAACGTGTATTTATATCCGTTATCTCAAATTATATAATTAAACTAAATAAAGCAAGTAAATATGGGGGGCGTTTTAGTTATGTGAGAACATATTTCAGAAAACAAATAACTAAAGTAAATAGCAATTAATTAACTAAGTGAATTTATGGATGAAAAACTGTTTTGAAAAGTCTTTTAGATTTAATCAATATTTAGGAAGCAACGATTACTTGGAATTACGTTTCACCTGGATCATGATTAACAAGAATATGTTTGATTGGTTTAACTGTGATTTCTATGATAACTAGATTTCCCGCTAGAGTTATCTAATCCTACAAATTTAGAGAAAGATCATAAGAAAGATCCTACAGTTTAGCTCATGTTGGATTGTAAACAAATAACAATAAAGGTCTTAAAACAAATCATTGTATCAAGATAATAATGCATAAAAGTTCAAACCAAACAGTTGCTAACTTCAAAGATGATTAATGATGATTAACCAAAGCTTCCACGTGATCAACGGCTTCTAGGACTCTCCTTGCAGCTTTCCAGAATGGATGTAGGTTGAAAATAATGAATAAGATGATTAAAATCCGAACCCTAGAAGCCCTTTAAATAGATAACTGGACCGCCTGATTTAGCCGGCGGCTGGCTGAATTCAGCCGGCGGCTAAAATGCACGGGTGAAAAAGTTGCTTCCGCGGCACGTTAAGAACAAAAGTGGAAAATTTAATTCAGCCGCCGGCTGTTTTCCAAACTTCACATTTCTTGCTCTTTGTCTCCGTTTCAAGCCGGTTTCAGCTCCTTTTCGCTCCATGATCCAAATATAACTCTAATCTGCAATTATTACTAAAAAATATACCAAATCATAACAAAAGTTGCAGAAAACGAGCGTAAATATGATAAATGTGGCTACAAAATATAGATTATTTCAGGCACATCAGTGATCATTACCGATGAAAGTGGGGGACTCAAGTCAATTAAGGCTTGGGTCCCCGTTACAAACTAACCTTTCTTCCAAGATGTGCAGGAACGACCAAAGCGAACTGTAGATAATACGTAGTATGTCAACAGTGGTTGTTCAAGGCACACGACGTGCAACATCTCCCTTCTTACGGATTTCTTACCTACAGAGGAGGGAAACGTTGTCTTTGCTGGAGATAAGGGTAGTACAATTACGGGTGAAGGATAATCTCGAACGGAATTGTCAGTTTTTGAAATCTTTTCCTCAATTAAATTTTAATTTTATTTATGCTTCAATTTCGATATATTTTTGAGGTCTCGAAACATAATGTTGACAAAAAAAAAATTGAAAACACAAAAATTATATGTCAACCTACTAAAATCATATATGATTTAATTTTGATTTTATATTAAATTTTAAAAACTCGGGGAAAATTTCGTCAAAGGTATATCGAATGGTTGATTTCTAGAAAGAGTAAATGATGCTCGTTGCAATAGTATGATTTATATGTTTTTTTGAAGATTAGTATGATTTATATGTTTAATACATTAACGATTTTTGAGATAATTAATTATTAAACGAAAATAAATTAAAGTAGGTTTTTGAAATAGATAGTTTTGATTGGTTGTCTAGGTCTCAATTCTTTTTATTCGTATTCCATGATCCAAACCCTATTTAAACATGAGAAATGCTAAACGTAGCTCGAAAGGTTAGTATCAAGAGTGAATTGATTGTTAAATAGTAAGTTATTAAGCATATATAAAGAAGTTAGTAAGTAGTTTTAACAATATTATACAATGAGTTTAAGGATACAAAATTATGATTAACAATTTTTTTAAATATATATAAAAATGACAAGTATACATAGAAAATAGTACCATCGTTATAAACATAATATCATCAAATTATGCATAAATGATAAGGATATAAGAGATAAATATCATTAAATAAGATCTATAAGATTAACATGTTATTGATATATATTGAAAAATATTTTAAAATTTATAGGTCGATATTTTTAAAATGCATAAATGAAAATATGATAGGTTCTTGTTTATTAATTTACAATATTTTAATTGAGTAACTTACATTGAGATAAAGATATTGTGGTATAGTGTTATGTTAAAATAAGATTGATAAATGTTGCGAGAACGTAAGAATATGTATAAGTCACTTTTTAAATAGAGTAATTACTATCGTCCCTATGGTTCACTCAAAATTAGGAATTTCGTCAATTAGTTTAAAAAGTTGCATAAATCGTCAACTTTTGGAAACTAAGTACACATTTTGTCCTTAATTTCTAACGACATCTATTTTAGGGACGCAATGTGTAATTATTTTTCAAAAGTGGACGATTTATGTAACTTTTTAAACTTAGAGACGAAATCGATAATTTGAAGTAAACATAGAAACGATATATGTAATTAAATCTTTTAAATATCAAAACACATTTTATTTTTTTTAATGTGTTTTTAGATATTTTCAATTAAATAACTTTTTGAACTTTATTTATCTATTTATTTAGTTATTTTTTATCTTTTCTGTTGAAATTAATTACAAAAGCTTGGATATAATGTTTTTAATCAAACAAAAAATTAAAACTAATATACAAATTGTAATTCTTGGACGAGAATCAATCCTCAGATGTAGACAAATTGACAGCATTGTTTGCAAAGCTTGACAGAAGGTAAGTCAACTCCTATCTACATAGATGATATTATAATATTCAAATCAATTTCTACTTGGTCTAATATTTGCCTTGCCTAAGAAGATATTTTCGATCTCCATATTGCAAGGATCCAGGAAGTCCTCTGTCATTAACTATGAAAAGCTTTTCATTCCGACCAAGGCTTTGAGTTATTGCAGGGTCGGGCCTTAAGGCGTGCAATAAGATTGACCGCACATTATCAATGGCATCTTCTCAGTCATGGAATCACGATGTGTTCCTAAGTTTTAGAGGAGAAGACACTCGCAAAACTTTTGTTGATCATCTGTACTCTGCTCTTGTACAACAAGGAATCCACACTTATAAAGACGACGAAACACTTCCCCGAGGAAAATCCATTGGTCCCTTCCTTTTGAAGGCTATTCAAGAATCACGGATTTCCATAATCATATTCTCAAGAAATTATGCCGATTCTTCATGGTGTTTGGATGAACTTGCATGTATTATAAAATGCATGACTGAGAGAGAGCAGATTGTGATGCCTATATTCTATCACGTGGATCCCTCGGAAGTGCAGGAACAAACAGGGAAGTACGGAGAAGCGTTTGCGAAACATAATTTGGACAGAAACAACAAAGTTGATTCATGGAGAAAAGCACTCAGGATTGCTGGTAACCTCTCTGGATGGGTACCCAAGAACATTGCAAATGGGTAATATTCTCAGATTATATTTTTTTTAAGCTGTTTGGATTTACAAAATTTTTAGGCCAAAACTTTTATATAAAAAAACTTGTTTTATATATAACTAGTCATGCCTAACCATGGATACACTTGTTCCGTACTACGCACATAATTAAGCAGTAATACAAACATATTTCAAATTATTTTCACCATGCGTCCCATTTGAAGTAAATCTAAGCCTGTAGTACGAGGTCACTGCAAGTGACTTTGCTGTACTAGTTTTATTTTTATGTAGAATCTCAAAGAATACGAAAAATTTGCAAAGTTCTAAGGGCCTAAAGTTAGGTGTTTAACTTAGAACTATGTGTTTCGAAAACCGTTTAAGCAAAAAAAACATAACTACAATACTCCTAAACCGTAAATATATAAACTAAACTAAAAAAATTTAAACCTAAACTATTTAAATTATACAAAAAACTTAATAAAAATACACAAAAGAACCCACCAAAACTCGAAAATAACATATACACACAAACCGCACTTCCCAAGTGCGGTTTCTCTCTCTTTCTGCCTACGTGGACAGTAACCGCACTTCCCAAGTGCGGTTACACTAGTTCTACAAATTCCGGTTCGAAAAATGCTATTTGTACAAACCCGTTTTATAGATATACTATTCCGGCAAATTTTTGCAAAGAATACCTGTGAATATATGTTAATTTTCCATGTACACATACACGAATCCATAATTGTATCAAATAGATTCTATATACAATATTCATACAAATTCTTTCCCTTAATTTCAAATTTCAGTAATAAATACTACTTCATTATTATAAATCCTTACAAAAGGTTTCACTCATATAATTATTGTTAAGGTGAGCATATGTGAATTATCCTTATTATCCAATGTGCAGGCATGAGGCAAAGTGCATAAAAAATATTGTTGACACTATTTCACATAAGTTGCATCAAGTAACTTCAAGTGCTGACGAAAACCTAATCGGAGTGGAGGCTAGAGTAGAAGATTTGAAATCGAAGTTACAACTGCAGTCTGGTGGGGTGCTCATGATTGGAATATGGGGGGTTGGGGGTGGTGGTAAGACTACTCTTGCATCTTCTGTTTATGAAGAAATATCTGGCAATTTTAACGGTTGCTGCTTTGTAGAAAATATTCGGGAGGAATCAAGTAAGTATGGTTTGGAAAAATTGCAAGAAAAAGTTCTCTGTAGTGTACTGAAA
Source organism: Senecio squalidus (assembly GCA_910822075.1). NCBI lineage: Eukaryota > Viridiplantae > Streptophyta > Magnoliopsida > Asterales > Asteraceae > Senecio > Senecio squalidus. The sequence continues at coordinate 29,575,264 of CAJVGC010000592.1, forward strand.
CAAAAGCAAGTAGAAGTAGGGAGAGTTGGAGAAGGAAAACAAATGATAAAGAGCAAGTTATGCCATAGAAAGGTCTTGATTATTCTTGATGATGTCGATCACCTTGACCACCTAAATGCGCTAGCAGGATCACATGAATGGTTTGGTGAAGGAAGTCGAATAATAATTACAACCAGAGATATGCATTTATTAAATGCTCACAAAGTTAATGTGATACATAATATCAGCTTGTTAAACAATGATGAGGCTACCAAGCTCTCAGTGGCGGAGATCACCCTGTGCAAGAGGTGCAACCGCACAGGGCCTCCAATTCGAGGGGGCCTCCGAATTATATATATCCGTTAGTATATATGTTGCATCTTCTTTGGTGAAGTAAAGATCTTTTGCTTTAGTGAACACTCTAAATATGATGTAAGATACTTGAAACAAGTTGCGAATTATGAATGAACCTTATATTTCGGATAATAGCTAAGCTTTTTGTGATTCATGGGGCCTCATTTTTAGTTTTGCACCGGGCCTCTTATATCAATGAGACGGCCCTGCAAGCTCTTTTGCAAGCATGCACCTCAAGAATATAGACCTACAGAAGACTATAAGTTTCTTTCAAAAGAAGTGGTTTCTTATGCTGGCGGGCTTCCATTAGCACTTAAAGTTCTCGGTTGTTTTCTATGTGACAGAGATACAAATGAGTGGAGGAGTGCCTTAGCTAGATTGAAAGAAATCCCAGATAGTGATATTGTGGAAAAGCTTAAAATTAGTTATGATGGACTTAAACCCGTCGAGAAAGAGTTGTTTCTTGATATTGCATGTTTTTTTAGGAGGAAGCATAAAGATTGGCCCATGATGTTTCTCGATGCTTGTGGATTTTACCCTGATATAGGGGTAAAAGTGTTGGTACAAAAGGCTCTCATAACTATTTCTGATGGTATATTTGATATGCATGACTTGGTACAAGAAATGGGACACCACATTGTTAGAGGGGAACATCCTAAGAACCCAGAAAACCATAGTAGAGTTTGGCAAAAAGAAGATGTTCTAAACATATGTTCTATGCATACAACGACGGTAATGATTAAGCTAGCTTCGCATGATTTGTATATATATGCTTATAAAAAACTCCCTCTTAATCCTGAAACCATGTTGTTCCTCTATGACAGCAACTTGACAAGATCCAAGCAATAAAATATTATTGCTACACAGATGATTCATGGAAATATTTTGTTCAGATTGTAGCAAATATGAAAAAACTCCGGTGGATTGATGTGGAGATTGATAAGAGAGTTGAAACTGCACGTCACGTATTACCCGTAAATTTTCCACCAAGGGAGCTTTGTTGTCTAATATTGATAAATGGTTCGCAAAAATATATTTGGGACGGTTATAAGGTAATTCTTTACATTGTTACTGATTTATATGTTATGCATTTTGCTTAAGTTAAACAAATTTAGAAAAAAACAACATAGGCGAGGGCGCGGACCAGCGGTGGAACCCATTCAACTGATTGAATCCATGACCCACGGTGAATTGTTACATAAAAAAACAATTTGCATTTATGGTTATACTTGGGCCGAGACGGCTCATTAGTTACTCGAGTAGAATTTCGAGTCGAACTTGGCTCGTGAATCTCGTGTTGGCGGTTTCGCTTCCTTTGTGTAACCGGGTAAAGATTTCAATGACCGGATATCTCTTACAATCGTGGTATCACTTTTCCGAAAACAACAATTTGACCCTATATGCTTGGGTTACACGAACTTTGTTTTGGGATAAGAATAAAAGTATGTTCTTGATTTTGGCACAAACCAAGAACCCGTTTGCTAGAGAGTGTTTCGTGTTGTGTGTGTTTTCTCATGAATAGCAAGTTCTCTATTTATAGAGCACCCAAATGTAATAGACATTATTGGTATTAAATAACCATAATTGTCCATAACTCCTAGCGGTTACAAGACCAAGACATTATGGTCATAAAGCTACTCCATTATGACGGGAGTTGCAAGCTTTAAGTGACCATAATGATCTTTCATTTAATGGGCAAACGGTTACAAGACCAAAACATAATGGTCATTAAAACGTTTGTAACTCCTCATTAATTGTGTCTTAAAAGAGGTGGTTATAAATCTACCACCATAAAGGTTGTAGTCCTTTATATCCGCTTTTGGGTCCGAGATGTTATTGACTTAACGGGCGTACATTCCGTACACTCCTAACCCGTTTCCAAGTTAAATAATCATTTCTCCAATTACACTAAATTACCAACAATCCTCCCCAATTTAGTGCAATTCATTTTTATGAAATAAATAAACAAAACAAAACTTATGCATAAATGAAAATATCTTGAAGATTGAAATTTCATCTTAGTACATTACACATTTCAAATATTCGAGAATCGGGGTGTTCTAAGAATTGAACCCTTCAACCCATTTGAATAACTGAAGATAATATACACACAAGTTTTCAAACACTTTAAAGCTATCTTGACACTATAAAAGCCATATGTCCATATCCATTCATGAATGTATCCAAAGCTAAAAGTCCAACGCTTTCTTGAAGCGGAAAAACTTCACATTCACATAGGTAGTTCCTTTCACTCGTGCACCTGCTTCTGCACTTTTTCAAAGAAACTATTAAGAAGTATTACTTCAACCTAATCCTCAGCAGGACCGATCATATACCTTGGGATGATATATATTAACAATGTGCTCCAGTTTCTGAGTGCAAACTTTCCACATTGAACTCAGCTCCTAATTCATATTAGGATGGAATTGCGTGTCTTACAATTAGAAATTAAGGTGGACTTTAAACCCATCCCTTTCACAGACTTAATAACCAAGTCCCTAGCCAATCCCTTCGTCAAGTAATCAGCTAAATTTTGTTGTGACCTCACAAACTCTATAGAAATCACCCCATTCATGATAAGCTCACGAATCATGCTATGTCTGACACCTAAGTGTCTAAACTTCCCATTGTACATATGGCTATAAGCCTTTGCCAATGTTGTTGTACTATCACAATGGGTACCTATAGGTTTAGGCCATAATGGAATCTCATAAATCATGTTCCTTAGCTATTCCGCTTCTTTACCAGCAGCAGCCAAAGCAACAAATTCAGACTCCATTGTTGAGTTAGTAATACATGTTTGCTTCTTGGAAGCCCATGAAATTGCACCTCCCCCAAGCAAGAACACCCAACCACTTGTTGAAGAATGATCTTCAACATTGGTTATCCAACTCGCATAAGAGTATCCTTCAAGCACCAAAGGAAATCCAGTATAAGATAAACTATAATCCATAGTTTTCTTCAAATACTTCAGTACCTGCCTTATTGCTTGACAATGATGAGTACTAGGGTTACTAGTGTATCTACTCAGTTTTCCCACAACAAAAGAAATATCGGGCCTTTTCATGGCATACATCAAGCAGCCAATCACCTTTGAATACTCAAGTTGAGACACAACTTCTCCTTGGTCAGGTAGAAGCTTCATACTTGAATCCATAGGAGTACTCACTGGAGTACAATAAAAACAATTGAATTTATTTAACACCTTCTCAATGTAGTGAGATTGTGAAATAGAGATTCCTTTGTTTTCTCGTATAATCCTTATGCTAAGGATAACGTGAGCCTCCCCCATGTCTTTCATGGAGAACCTGATGACAAAAATTCTTTGGTTAAATCAACATGATTTTGGTCAGTCCCAAAGATCAACATGTCATCAACATATAGACAAATGATGACTCCTTTACCGGATTCATCAAATTTTCTATACACACATTTGTCAGATTGGTTAAGATTATAACCATTAGACAAAACCACTTCATCAAACTTTTGAATCCATTGCTTAGGTGCTTGTTTCAATCCATATAAAGATTTAACAAGTTTGCACACCTTTCTTCAGGCATAATGAAGCCTTGAGGTTGGTTCATGTAAACCTCCTCTTCCAAATCACCATTCAGGAATGATGTTTTCACATCCATCTGGTGAATAACCATATTGTGAATTGCTGCTAAAGCAATCAATAGTCTAATGGTAGAGATACGAGCTACTGGAGCATACGTATCAAAATAGTCAATCCCAGACCTTTGTCTAAAACCGTGAATGACCAACCTTGCCTTGAACTTTTCAATAGTTCCATCTACCCTCATATTCTTTTTGAAGATCCCCTTGAAACCCAAAGGTTTGCAAGCAGTTGGTAGATCAACAAACACCCAAGTGTTGTTTCCCATGATGGAATCCATCTCATCATTTATTGCTTCTTTCCAGAAAGCAACATCCTGAGACCACATTGCTTCTTCAAATGTCTTAGGATCATCCTCAACAATTAATCAATAAGAATAGTGAGTAGAAACATCATCCCTAGAACCTTCAATTAGATACAATTGATAATCATGTCCAAATGATTTTGGTTTTCTTTCTCTTTTGCTTTTCCGAAGCTCAATTGGCTGATCAACAACCCTTTCAGAGACTTCATCATTACTATCCTTATTGGTTTCACTTGGAGTTGGAACCATATCCTTTGGTCTAGGTATAGATGAGAAACGAATCTCATCAAAGATTGCATCCCTTGAATCAATTATAGAGTTAATTTAGAAAAATTCATTAGGTTCTATGACATAGAACCTATAAGCCTTGGAATGTTCACTATATCCAATAAATATGCAATCTATACCTCTTTCACCCAAACTTTTCTTCTTGGGATCGAGGAGTCTTACAACTGCCCTACAACTCCATACCCGAAGATAGTTCAAATTGGGTTTCCTTTTGTACCAAATTTCATAAGGAGTAATCTTTTTCCTTTTGTTAGGAACCCTATTAAGCAAACAGCAAGCTGTTAACATAGCTTCCATCCAAAATCCATCACTTAAATCAGAATAGAATAACATGGAATTAACCATTTCCTTAAGGACTCTATTCTTCCTCTCAGATACACCATTTAGTTGTGGTGTATAAGGAGAAGTGGTTTCATGAATGATGTCTACGGATTGGAAATAGGAGGGGTCAATATATTCACCTCCCCTATCCGTTCATAGCCTTTTTATCAAAGCTTTTTGTTGCAATTCTACTTCAGTTTTAAATATTTTAAATTTATCTAATGCTTCATCTTTACTATGTAACAAATAAACATGGCAAAACCTAGAAGCATCATCAATAAAAGTCACAAAATATTAATTGTTCCCTAAAGTAGGAGTTGCATGCAAATCACATAAATCACTATGAATTAATTCAAACATTTCAGAATCTCTTTTTACATTTTGAAATGGTTGCTTAGTGATCTTAGTTAACATACATGTTTTACACTTTTCATTGTTAATATCAAAGGCCGGTATTAAAACATCTTTAGACATTTCCAACATTCTTTTAAAGTGTACATGTCCTAGTGTAGCATGCCAAAGATTAGAATCATTTAAGCTAGAACTAGACATAAAAGTAGAATTAACATTAACATTATTAATATTAAGTCTAAACATACGATTGCATAAATATCCAAAACCAATAAATAAACCATGTTTTGACAAAACAAATCTATCAGATTATATTACTTGTTTGTAACCACAATTATCTAAAACACTACTAGAAACTAGATTTTTCCTTATTTGTGGTACATGCAAAACATCAAATAAAGAAAGAACTTTTCCCCAACTAAACTCTAGATCCACACATTCTCTTCCATGAACAAGGGACGTTGACTCGTTTCCCATATGAAGAACGATCCATCATTCACCGACTCGTAAGTCTTGAACCAAAATCTATCCTTGCACACATGGGTAGTAGCACCCGAGTCAACCCACCACACAACATCATCATCCTGCACAAAATAAGCTTCAGATATATATGATACATAATAATTCTGATGTGTCATTGGTATTTTTATTACCAACATTAACAACCTTACAATCCCTTTTCAAGTGTCCAAAATTACCACACTTCCAACAAGTCAACTTTGACTTCTTATTGGGATCAACCTTGTTGTTATCATGATATTTACGTTTTCCCTTCTTGTCATTGTAACCGGTGGATTTTTTTATGTTCCACCATGTTGACCGAAGAGGTACCAGCAACTTCGTTGCTTTTTGGCTGGTCATTTTCTTGCGCCCTGAGGGATTCCTCTGTACGCAAATGACTGTCCAACTCAACAAGAGTTAACTCCTCCTTCTTATGTTTCAAAGTATGTTTAAAGTCTTTCCAAGAAGGAGGGGGTTTATCAATGACACTAGAAACCGAAATGGCCTCGTCCATGTTCATTTTATGTTGTGTGAATTGACCAAGTATACGAAGAAGTTCATTGTATTTTTCCATGACCGGTCTAGAATCGACCATCTTGTAATTATTAAAATTACTCACAAGGAACTTTTTACTAGAAGCATCTTCAGATACTTGGTCTCAAGAGAGTCCCAAAGTTCTTTAGTAGGTTAACGGTTTTGGTAAATATCAAAAAGGGAATCAGCCATACCGTTGAGGATTAAACCTCGAAAAAAGTAATCTTCGTTCTCCCACTTGCTTCTCCTACGAAGCTCATCCACGGTAGCATCATCTCCATCGTCAGGACAAGGAGTACTTAATACATAAACCACACTCATGCTCGATAGAAAGAAGTGCATCTTCTTTTACCATCTCCGAAAATCAATTCCTTCAAACTTATCAAGTTTGGAGAAATTCGTCATCATGTGCTTCATTGTAGCCGCCATTGAAATCACACAAAATTTTTGTTTTCGATTGTTGGCGGTTTCGCTTCCTTTGTGTAACCGGGTAAAGATTTCAATGACCGGATATCTCTTACAATCGTGGTATCACTTTCCGAAAACAACAATTCGACCCTATATGCCTGGTTTACACGAACTTTTTTTGGGATAAAAATTAAAATATTTTTTTTATTTTGGCACAAACCAGGAACCCGTTTGCTAGAGAGTGTTTCGTGTTGTGTGTGTTTTCTCATGAATAGCAAGTTCTCTATTTATAGAGCACCCAAATGTAATTGACATTATTGGTATTAAATAACCATAATTGTCCATAACTCCTAGCGGTTACAAGACCAAGACATTATGGTCATAAAGCTACTCCAATATGACGGGAGTTACAAGCTTTAAGTGACCATAATGATCTTTCATTTAATGGTCAAACGGTTTACAAGACCAAAACATAATGGTCATTAACTCGTTCGTAACTTCCCGTTAATTGTGTCTTAAAAGAGGTGGTTATAAATCTACCACCATAAAGGTTGTAGTCCTTTATACCCGCTTTTGGGTCCGAGATGTTATTGACTTAACGGGCGTACACTTTGTACACTCCTAACCCGTTTCCAAGTCAAATAACCATTTCTAATTACACTAAGTTACGAACATCTCGCGAGCTTTATTCAGCTTAGTCCCTTGAACTTGCTACATTTTAGTCTTTTGTGTACGTGCATATGTTCATAACTAAAGTTCGTAAAATCTAATCGAATCGTGTTAACTCGAGCTTGAAAGTAGCGAGTCAAGTTTACTTGGGCATGGAAATATTTATTTAATTATTGTTAAGATTTAAGCCAAATTAATGATGTGTAGTTATGTTTGTTGTTTTAAGATTAAAACAATTATCAATGGTTGTGACCCTTGTAATTTGACTTTTAAGTGTGTGCAAATAATACACCATTTTCAGTGTGATTTCCAACATTTTTTACTAAGCTTGCTAAATATTATAATGTTACTTTAGTTAATATTCATAATGGCGTCGATTCTTGTTCCAAAGTGGCGAGTAATCGAGCTTGAGCTTGAATATAAACGCTCGACCAAGATCTAGTTCACTTCCAGGCTTTATGTTTTCTGGCCGAGTTGAGTTTGAGATTGGCAATCGACATGGGTTGATTTAGCCCCTATTTGGATTAGACAGTGAATTTTAAGGCATCATTTGTAATTTAAAATGTTATAAAACACATATGATTATAGTCATGATCATTTTTTTAATGACATAATTTTTCTTAAAACAAACTGATTAATTTTATAGCGGCAATTTGTATCAAGTGTGATGGTGTTTACATCCCAATTTACCACGAAGTTGTGGTCATAGACTAATAAGTGATGAATATGTTGGCAAATTGTTGACTTATGTGTACTTCTGTCTATATCAGTATCTACCAAATTTGAGAATGATCAAGCTTCGTGGTTTGAAGAACCTAACTAAGACACCAGATTTTGCTGGACTTCCAAATCTTGAAATATTTGTGCTTAGTGGATCTCCGAATTTAAAAGAGATTCATTCATCAATTGGACGCTTGGAAATGCTTGTTTGCGTAATTATAAGTGGTTGCTTCCAGCTTCAGATATTTCCTCCTATTATCCGGCTAAAGAATCTGAAGACTCTTTCGCTCTCACATTGCAGCCAGCTTTTTCACCTCTCAGAGATACAACAAAAGAGGGACAATGTAAATGATCTTGCTTTGCTAAAGAGAGGAAAAGAAGTTTCATCCTATAAACAATTTTCTAAAATCATTTTTGGTACTTGTTGGTCGGGTGGTTGGAAAAATAATCACGCTAACACAGAAATTCAGAAAGTTCTAGCTGATAGAGGTACAATTGATGTTGAAAGTTGTTTAGAGGGTCATCCTTTTCCGCATAAGAGCATGAACCATATAGGGTTACAACTTTTTCAGACAGCCTTAAGTAGGCTAAATCTCAGCCACTGTAATTTGGGAGATGAAGATATTGACCTTTACGTTTGGGAGTTACCCAACTTACAAGAACTCATTCTAAAAGGAAACAAATTCTCACAATTACCCTGTAACCTCTTGCAACTTCCTCAGCTAAAATGGCTCAATGTGTCATCGTGTGGAAACCTTGTTAATTTATCAGGGCTCCCATCAAGTATCAATGTTCTTACAGCGGAAGATTGTTTCTCACTTGAAATTCTTGATATCTTGAACTGTAAATGGTTGTGGAAAGTCTCACTTATGGGTTGGAATAGACTCGGTCCACTTGGCGGTGACACATTACTACATTCCATGCTCCAGGTTTGCTTTACCTTTTTCACTCTTTATATGAAAACAAATATAATAATAGTGTTAAATCACAACTTATTTTTTTCTATGTGGCAGGGAAATGCCATTGAAGATCATTTCATCAGTCTCGCTTTTGAACAACAGATTCCAAAGGGGTTTATCGCTAGGTTGATTAAGCGGGATACATTCACATTGGAGTTTCCACATAATTGGTACAATGACTTCTGTGGGTTCTTAATACGTGTTGATACCCACGTGTATGAACCTTGTTTTATGATAATTATCAATCAAACGATAGGCAAGGATTCTCCAACCGAAGTTTGGCAGGACTATATTGAAACACTCGAGCCTTGTAATGATGCAAGAACATTTGTAGGATATGTTTCTTTTAGTTCATTAAGGCACACTGAATGGTGGAATTCAACATGCAATATCGTATCGTTTTCCTTAGACATAATGTTTCAGTGCTCTATTGGATCTAAGAGTAGGTTTGGAGCTGAACTCATTCCCAGGAAAAGTAAAAGTAATCTGATGCAAAGTACAAAAGTCACAACAGGCTGCCCATATTTTTGGGATGAGGAGGTTAAAGATAGAAAGACATTTACTATCCAACATGATTCAAATTCATCTATCAAGATTTTATGGCGTCCTTACTATATGTTCTGACCATGATGAACCCATTCTTACAAGTTTCTTGACCATCAGGGTATTCTCAGATGTAGCTATCTACCTTTACATTTGCTTTTACTGTTGCTAGTTAGTTTGACGGGCTTAAACATTTTTTTTTTAATGCAATTGAGTTTTGAATTGGTTCTCAAAACTAATAGGGTTTTAGGGTTTTTGGTTGGTTTACCAAAGTAGTAGCTCGAACCGCATTTGCTGTTAGTAATTTAGTGTAATTGGAGAAATGTTTATTTGACTTGGAAACGGGTTAGGAGTGTACGGAGTGTACGCCTGTTAAGTCAATAACATCTCGGACCCAAAAGCGGTATAAAGGACTACAACCTTTATGGTGGTAGATTTATAACCACCTGTTTTAAGACACAATTAATGGGGAGTTACAAACGTGTTAATGATCATTATGTTTTGGTCTTGTAACCGTTTGCCCATTAAATGAAAGATCATTATGGTCACTTAAAGCTTGTAACTCCTGTCATAATGGAGTAGCTTTATGACCATAATGTCTTGGTCTTGTAACCGATACTAGCTTTATGACCATAATGTTTTGGTCTTGTAACCGCTAGTAGCTTTATGACCATAATGTTTTGGTCTTGTAACCGCTAGGAGTTATGGACCATTATGGTTATTTAATACCAATAATGTCCATTACATTTGGGTGCTCTATAAATAGAGAACTTTTTGTTCATGAAAGGATATAGACAACACAAAACACTCTCTAGCAAACGGGTTCTTGGTTTGTGCCAAAATCAAGAACATACTCTTATTCTTATCCCAAAACAAAGTTCGTGTAACCCAGGCATATAGGGTCGAATTGTTGTTTTCGGAAAGTGATACCACGATTGTAAGAGATATCCGGTCATTGAAATCTTTACCCGGTTACACAAAGGAAGCGAACCCACCAACAATCGAAAACAACAATTTTGTGTGATTTCAATGGCGGCTACGATGAAGCACATGATGACGAATTTCTCCAAACTTGATAAGTTTGAAGGAATTGATTTTCGGAGATGGCAAAAGAAGATGCACTTCTTTCTCTCGAGCATGAGCGTGGTTTATGTGTTGAGTACTCCTTGTCCTGACGATGGAGATGATGCTACCGTGGATGAGCTTCGTAGGAGAAGCAAGTGGGAGAACGACGATTACGTTTGTCGAGGTTTAACCCTCAACGGTATGGCTGATTCCCTTTTTGATATTTACCAAAACCATGAATCTGCTAAAGAACTTTGGGACTCTCTTGAGACCAAGTATATGTCTGAAGATGCTTCTAGTAAAAAGTTCCTTGTGAGTAATTTTAATATTTACAAGATGGTCGATTCTAGACCGGTCATGGAACAATACAATGAACTTCTTCGTATACTTGGTCAATTCACACAACATAAAATGAACATGGACGAGGCCATTTCGGTTTCTAGTGTCATTGATAAACTCCCTCCTTCTTGGAAAGATTTTAAACATAATTTGAAACATAAGAAGGAGGAGTTAACTCTTGTTGAGTTGGGCAGTCATTTGCGTATAGAGGAATCCCTCAGGGCGCAAGAAATTGACAAGCCAAAGAGCAACGAAGTTGCTGGTACCTCGTCGGTTAACATGGTGGAACATAAAAAATCCACCGGTTACAATGACAAGAAGGGAAAACGTAAACATCATGATAACAACAAGGTTGATCCCAATAAGAAGTCAAAGTTGACTTGTTGGAAGTGTGGTAACTCTGGACACTTAAAAAGGGATTGTAAGGTTGTTAATGTTGGTAATAAAAATACCAATGGCACAAGCGGTTCGGGAAATGGTTTTAACTACCAAAACTCGAAAGGTCAGATTATGTTTAATGATTCACATCAGAATTATTATGTATCATATATATCTGAAGCTTATTTTGTGCAGGATGATGATGTTGCGTGGTGGGTTGACTCGGGTGCTACTACCCATGTGTGCAAGGATAGATTTTGGTTCAAGACTTACGAGTCGGTGAATGATGGATCAATTCTTCATATGGGAAACGAGTCAACGGCCCCTGTTCATGGAAGAGGATGTGTGGATCTAGAGTTTAGTTCGGGAAAAGTTATTTCTTTATTTGATGTTTTGCATGTACCACAAATAAGGAAAAATCTAGTTTCTAGTAGTATTTTAAATAATTGTGGTTACAAACAAGTAATTGAATCTGATAGATTTGTTTTGTCAAAACATGGTTTATTTATTGGTTTTGGATATTTATGCAATCGCATGTTTAGACTTAATATTAATCATGTTAATGTTAATTCTGCTTTTATGTCTACTTCTAGCTTAAATGATTCTAATCTTTGGCATGCTAGACTAGGACATGTACACTTTAAAAGAATGTTAGAAATGTCTAAAGATGGTTTAATACCGCCCTTTGATATTAACAATGAAAAGTGTAAAACATGTATGTTAACTAAGATCACTAAGCAACCATTTCAAAATGTAAAAAGAGATTCTGAAATGTTGGAATTAATTCATAGTGATTTATGTGATTTGCATGCAACTCCTACTTTAGGGAACAAGAAATATTTTGTGACTTTTATTGATGATGCTTCTAGGTTTTGCCATATTTATTTGTTACATAGTAAAGATGAAGCATTAGATAAGTTTAAAATATTTAAAACTGAAGTAGAATTGCAACAAAATGCTTTGATAAAAAGGCTACGAACGGATAGGGGAGGTGAATATATTGACCCCTCCTATTTCCAATCCGTAGGCATCATTCATGAAACCACTACTCCTTATACACCACAACAAAATGGTGTATCTGAGAGGAAGAATAGAGTTCTTAAGGAAATGGTTAATTCCATGTTATCCTATTCTGTTTTGAGTGATGGATTTTGGGGGGAAGCTATGTTAACAGCTTGCTATTTGCTTAATAGGGTTCCTAACAAAAGGAACAAGATTACTCCTTACAAACTTTGGTACAAAAGGAAACCCAATTTGAACTATCTTCGGGTATGGGGTTGTCGGGCAGTTGTAAGACTCCCTGATCCCAAGAAGAAAAGTTTGGGTGAAAGAGGTATAGATTGCATATTTATTGGATATAGCGAACATTCCAAGGCTTATAGGTTCTATGTCATAGAACCTAATGAATGTGTCTCAATTAACTCTATAATTGATTCAAGGGATGCAATCTTTGATGAGAATCATTTCTCATCTATACCTAGACCAAAGGATATGGTTCCAACTCCAAGTGGAACCAATAAGGATAGTAATGATGAAGTCTCTGAAAGGGTTGATGATCAACCAATTGAGCTTCGGAAAAGCAAAAGAGAAAGGAAACCTAAATCATTTGGACCTGATTATCAATTGTATCTAATTGAAGGTTCTAGGGATGATGTTTCTACCCAATATTCTTATTGCTTCATTGTTGAGGATGATCCTAAGACATTTGAAGAAGCAATGAGGTCTCAGGATGTTGCTTTCTGGAAAGAAGCAATAAATGATGAGATGGATTCCATCATAGGAAACAACACTTGGGTGTTGGTTGATCTACCAACTGCTTGCAAACCTTTGGGTTGCAAGTGGATCTTCAAAAATAAGATGAGGGTGGATGGAACTATTGAAAAGTTCAAGGCAAGGTTGGTCTTATACTGGATTTCCTTCGGTGCTTGAAGGATACTCTGATGCGAGTTGGATAACCAAGGTTGAAGATCATTCTTCAACAAGTGGTTGAGTGTTCTTGCTTGGGGGAGGTGCAATTTCATGGGCTTCCAAGAAGCAAACATGTATTACTAACTCAACAATGGAGTCTGAATTTGTTGCTTTAGCTGCTGGTGGTAAAGAAGCGGAATGGCTAAGGAACTTGATTTATGATATTCCGTTATGGCCTAAACCTATAGCACCCATGTCTATCCACTGTGATAGTGCTGCAACATTGGAAAAGGCTTATAGCCATATGTACAATGGGAAGTCTAGACACTTAGGTGTTAGACATATCATGATTCGTGAGCTTATCATGAATGGGGTGATTTCTGTAGAGTTTGTGAGGTCACAACAAAACTTAGCCGATCACTTCACGAAGGGATTGGCTAGAGACTTGGTTATTAAGTCTGTGAAAGGGATGGGTTTAAAGTCCACCTTAATTTCTGATTGTAAGACACCCAATTCCCTCTTAATATGAATTAGGAGCTGAATTCAATGTGGAAAGCTTGCACTCAGAAATTGGAGCACATTGTTAATATATATCATCCCAAGGTATGTGCTCGGTCCTGCTGAGGATTAGGTTGAAGTAATACTTCTTAATAGTTTCTTTGAAAAAGTGCGAGAGCAGGTGCACGAGTGAAAGGAACTACCTATGTGAATGTGAAGTTTTGCCTCTTCAAGAAAGCTTTGGACTTTTAGCTTTGGATACATTCATGAATGGATATGGACACATGGCTTATATAGTGTCAGGGTAGCTTTAAAGTGTTTGAAAACTTGTGTGTATATTATCTTCAGTTATTCAAATGGGTTGAAGGGTTCAATTCTTAGAACACCCCGATTCTCGAATATTTGAAATGTGTAATGTACTAAGATGAAAATTCAATCTTCAAGACATTTACATTTATGCATAAGTTTTGTTTTGTTTATTTATTTCATGAAAAAGAATTGTACTAAATTGGGGAGGATTGTTAGTAATTTAGTGTAATTGGAGAAATGGTTATTTGACTTGGAAACGGGTTAGGAGTGTACGGAGTGTACGTGTGACACCTTAGGCAAATCCCACATCCCCGTGCACAAGAGTGATGATAGGTATATGAGTAAACCTTTAGCCTTTCATGACACAACGCGTTTTGGTGGCTACAGGCATTGCAGAGCTTAGAAACTCTGTAGTTAAACGTGCTTGGGCCAGAGTAGTTCCAGGATGGGTGACCCCCTCGGAAGCTCAGCCAAAAATAAATCCGTGAGCCTTGATGTGGCAGAGCGGACAATATCGTGGGCATGAAATGGCGGGGTGTTACAAGTGGTATCAGAGCCACTCTTGTGACATTTGGGATGGTGGGGCAAACCTCAACGAGGACGTTGAGTCCCATGTGGGGGTGTTTGTGACACCTTAGGCAAATCCCACATCCCCGTGCACAAGAGTGATGCTGGGTATATGAGTAAACCTTTAGCCTTTCATAACACAACGCGTTTTGGTGGCTACAGGCATTGCAGAGCTTAGAAACTCTGTAGTTAAACGTGCTTGGGCCAGAGTAGTTCCAGGATGGGTGACCCCCTGGGAAGCTCAGCCAAAAACAAATCCGTGAGCCTTGATGTGGCAGAGCGGACAATATCGTGGGCATGAAATGGCGGGGTGTTACAGTACGCATGTTAAGTCAATAACATCTCGGACCCAAAAGCGGTATAAAGGACTACAACCTTTATGGTGGTAGATTTATAACCACCTGTTTTAAGACACAATTAATGGGGAGTTACAAACGTGTTAATGATCATTATGTTTTGGTCTTGTAACCGCTTGCCCATTAAATGAAAGATCATTATGGTCACTTAAAGCTTGTAACTCCTGTCATAATGGAGTAGCTTTATGACCATAATGTCTTGGTCTTGTAACCGATACTAGCTTTATGACCATAATGTTTTGGTCTTGTAACCGCTAGTAGCTTTATGACCATAATGTTTTGGTCTTGTAACCGCTAGGAGTTATGGACCATTATGGTTATTTAATACCAATAATGTCCATTACATTTGGGTGCTCTATAAATAGAGAACTTTTTGTTCATGAAAGGATATAGACAACACAAAACACTCTCTAGCAAACGGGTTCTTGGTTTGTGCCAAAATCAAGAACATACTCTTATTCTTATCCCAAAACAAAGTTCGTGTAACCCAGGTATATAGGGTCGAATTGTTGTTTTCGAAAAGTGATACCACGATTGTAAGAGATATCCAGTCATTGAAATCTTTACCCGGTTACACAAAGGAAGCGAACCCACCAACAATCGAAAACAACAATTTTGTGTGATTTCAATGGCGGCTACGATGAAACACATGATGACGAATTTCTCCAAACTTGATAAGTTTGAAGGAATTGATTTTCGGAGATGGCAAAAGAAGATGCACTTCTTTCTCTCGAGCATGAGCGTGGTTTATGTGTTGAGTACTCCTTGTCCTGACGATGGAGATGATGCTACCGTGGATGAGCTTCGTAGGAGAAGCAAGTGGGAGAACGACGATTACGTTTGTCGAGGTTTAATCCTCAACGGTATGGCTGATTCCCTTTTAGATATTTACCAAAACCATGAATCTGCTAAAGAACTTTGGGACTCTCTTGAGACCAAGTATATGTCTGAAGATGCTTCTAGTAAAAAGTTCCTTGTGAGTAATTTTAATAATTACAAGATGGTCGATTCTAGACCGGTCATGGAACAATACAATGAACTTCTTCGTATACTTGGTCAATTCACACAACATAAAATGAACATGGACGAGGCCATTTCGGTTTCTAGTGTCATTGATAAACTCCCTCTTTCTTGGAAAGATTTTAAACATAATTTGAAACATAAGAAGGAGGAGTTAACTCTTGTTGAGTTGGGCAGTCATTTGCGTATAGAGGAATCCCTCAGGGCGCAAGAAATTGACAAGCCAAAGAGCAACGAAGTTGCTGGTACCTCGTCGGTTAACATGGTGGAACATAAAAAATCCACCGGTTACAATGACAAGAAGGGAAAACGTAAACATCATGATAACAACAAGGTTGATCCCAATAAGAAGTCAAAGTTGACTTGTTGGAAGTGTGGTAACTCTGGACACTTAAAAAGGGATTGTAAGGTTGTTAATGTTGGTAATAAAAATACCAATGGCACAAGCGGTTCGGGAAATGGTTTTAACTACCAAAACTCGAAAGGTCAGATTATGTTTAATGATTCACATCAGAATTATTATGTATCATATATATCTGAAGCTTATTTTGTGCAGGATGATGATGTTGCGTGGTGGGTTGACTCGGGTGCTACTACCCATGTGTGCAAGGATAGATTTTGGTTCAAGACTTACGAGTCGGTGAATGATGGATCAATTCTTCATATGGGAAACGAGTCAACGGCCCCTGTTCATGGAAGAGGATATGTGGATCTAGAGTTTAGTTCGGGAAAAGTTATTTCTTTATTTGATGTTTTGCATGTACCACAAATAAGGAAAAATCTAGTTTCTAGTAGTATTTTAAATAATTGTGGTTACAAACAAGTAATTGAATCTGATAGATTTGTTTTGTCAAAACATGGTTTATTTATTGGTTTTGGATATTTATGCAATCGCATGTTTAGACTTAATATTAATCATGTTAATGTTAATTCTGCTTTTATGTCTACTTCTAGCTTAAATGATTCTAATCTTTGGCATGCTAGACTAGGACATGTACACTTTAAAAGAATGTTAGAAATGTCTAAAGATGGTTTAATACCGCCCTTTGATATTAACAATGAAAAGTGTAAAACATGAATGTTAACTAAGATCACTAAGCAACCATTTCAAAATGTAAAAAGAGATTCTGAAATGTTGGAATTAATTCATAGTGATTTATGTGATTTGCATGCAACTCCTACTTTAGGGAACAAGAAATATTTTGTGACTTTTATTGATGATGCTTCTAGGTTTTGCCATATTTATTTGTTACATAGTAAAGATGAAGCATTAGATAAGTTTAAAATATTTAAAACTGAAGTAGAATTGCAACAAAATGCTTTGATAAAAAGGCTACGAACGGATAGGGGAGGTGAATATATTGACCCCTCCTATTTCCAATCCGTAGGCATCATTCATGAAACCACTACTCCTTATACACCACAACAAAATGGTGTATCTGAGAGGAAGAATAGAGTTCTTAAGGAAATGGTTAATTCCATGTTATCCTATTCTGTTTTGAGTGATGGATTTTGGGGGGAAGCTATGTTAACAGCTTGCTATTTGCTTAATAGGGTTCCTAACAAAAGGAACAAGATTACTCCTTACGAACTTTGGTACAAAAGGAAACCCAATTTGAACTATCTTCGGGTATGGGGTTGTCGGGCAGTTGTAAGACTCCCTGATCCCAAGAAGAAAAGTTTGGGTGAAAGAGGTATAGATTGCATATTTATTGGATATAGCGAACATTCCAAGGCTTATAGGTTCTATGTCATAGAACCTAATGAATGTGTCTCAATTAACTCTATAATTGATTCAAGGGATGCAATCTTTGATGAGAATCGTTTCTCATCTATACCTAGACCAAAGGATATGGTTCCAACTCCAAGTGGAACCAATAAGGATAGTAATGATGAAGTCTCTGAAAGGGTTGATGATCAACCAATTGAGCTTCGGAAAAGCAAAAGAGAAAGGAAACCTAAATCATTTGGACCTGATTATCAATTGTATCTAATTGAAGGTTCTAGGGATGATGTTTCTACCCAATATTCTTATTGCTTCATTGTTGAGGATGATCCTAAGACATTTGAAGAAGCAATGAGGTCTCAGGATGTTGCTTTCTGGAAAGAAGCAATAAATGATGAGATGGATTCCATCATAGGAAACAACACTTGGGTGTTGGTTGATCTACCAACTGCTTGCAAACCTTTGGGTTGCAAGTGGATCTTCAAAAATAAGATGAGGGTGGATGGAACTATTGAAAAGCTCAAGGCAAGGTTGGTCTTATACTGGATTTCCTTCGGTGCTTGAAGGATACTCTGATGCGAGTTGGATAACCAAGGTTGAAGATCATTCTTCAACAAGTGGTTGAGTGTTCTTGCTTGGGGGAGGTGCAATTTCATGGGCTTCCAAGAAGCAAACATGTATTACTAACTCAACAATGGAGTCTGAATTTGTTGCTTTAGCTGCTGCTGGTAAAGAAGCGGAATGGCTAAGGAACTTGATTTATGATATTCCGTTATGGCCTAAACCTATAGCACCCATGTCTATCCACTGTGATAGTGCTGCAACATTGGAAAAGGCTTATAGCCATATGTACAATGGGAAGTCTAGACACTTAGGTGTTAGACATATCATGATTCGTGAGCTTATCATGAATGGGGTGATTTCTGTAGAGTTTGTGAGGTCACAACAAAACTTAGCCGATCACTTCACGAAGGGATTGGCTAGAGACTTGGTTATTAAGTCTGTGAAAGGGATGGGTTTAAAGTCCACCTTAATTTCTGATTGTAAGACACCCAATTCCCTCTTAATATGAATTAGGAGCTGAATTCAATGTGGAAAGCTTGCACTCAGAAATTGGAGCACATTGTTAATATATATCATCCCAAGGTATGTGCTCGGTCCTGCTGAGGATTAGGTTGAAGTAATACTTCTTAATAGTTTCTTTGAAAAAGTGCGAGAGCAGGTGCACGAGTGAAAGGAACTACCTATGTGAATGTGAAGTTTTGCCGCTTCAAGAAAGCTTTGGACTTTTAGCTTTGGATACATTCATGAATGGATATGGACACATGGCTTATATAGTGTCAGGGTAGCTTTAAAGTGTTTGAAAACTTGTGTGTATATTATCTTCAGTTATTCAAATGGGTTGAAGGGTTCAATTCTTAGAACACCCCGATTCTCGAATATTTGAAATGTGTAATGTACTAAGATGAAAATTCAATCTTCAAGACATTTTCATTTATGCATAAGTTTTGTTTTGTTTATTTATTTCATGAAAAAGAATTGTACTAAATTGGGGAGGATTGTTAGTAATTTAGTGTAATTGGAGAAATGGTTATTTGACTTGGAAACGGGTTAGGAGTGTACGGAGTGTACGTGTGACACCTTAGGCAAATCCCACATCCCCGTGCACAAGAGTGATGCTGGGTATATGAGTAAACCTTTAGCCTTTCATGACACAACGCGTTTTGGTGGCTACAGGCATTGCAGAGCTTAGAAACTCTGTAGTTAAACGTGCTTGGGCCAGAGTAGTTCCAGGATGGGTGACCCCCTGGGAAGCTCAGCCAAAAACAAATCCGTGAGCCTTGATGTGGCAGAGCGGACAATATCGTGGGCATGAAATGGCGGGGTGTTACAAGTGGTATCAGAGCCACTCTTGTGACGTTTGGGATGGTGGGGCAAACCTCAACGAGGACGTTGAGTCCCAAGTGGGGGTGTTTGTGACACCTTAGGCAAATCCCACATCCCCGTGCACAAGAGTGATGCTGGGTATATGAGTAAACCTTTAGCCTTTCATAACACAACGCGTTTTGGTGGCTACAGGCATTGCAGAGCTTAGAAACTCTGTAGTTAAACGTGCTTGGGCCAGAGTAGTTCCAGGATGGGTGACCCCCTGAGAAGCTCAGCCAAAAACAAATCCGTGAGCCTTGATGTGGCAGAGCGGACAATATCGTGGGCATGAAATGGCGGGGTGTTACAGTACGCCTGTTAAGTCAATAACATCTCGGACCCAAAAGCGGTATAAAGGACTACAACCTTTATGGTGGTAGATTTATAACCACCTGTTTTAAGACACAATTAATGGGGAGTTACAAACGTGTTAATGATCATTATGTTTTGGTCTTGTAACCGTTTGCCCATTAAATGAAAGATCATTATGGTCACTTAAAGCTTGTAACTCCTGTCATAATGGAATAGCTTTATGACCATAATGTCTTGGTCTTGTAACCGATACTAGCTTTATGACCATAATGTTTTGGTCTTGTAACCGCTAGTAGCTTTATGACCATAATGTTTTGGTCTTGTAACCGCTAGGAGTTATGGACCATTATGGTTATTTAATACCAATAATGTCCATTACATTTGGGTGCTCTATAAATAGAGAACTTTTTGTTCATGAAAGGATATAGACAACACAAAACACTCTCTAGCAAACGGGTTCTTGGTTTGTGCCAAAATCAAGAACATACTCTTATTCTTATCCCAAAACAAAGTTCGTGTAACCCAGGCATATTGGGTCGAATTGTTGTTTTCGGAAAGTGATACCACGATTGTAAGAGATATCCGGTTATTGAAATCTTTACCCGGTTACACAAAGGAAGCGAACCCACCAACATTTGCTAACCACGGCTTCAAGTGGTGGAAGTGAGAGTGTAAAGATGCATGGATTCAGGCTTGTGAGTAATGAATAACATGAACCCCAGTAAAATAACTGTCATTTGCATCCTAAATGGTGGAAGTGAGAGTGTAAACAAATATTCAAACCTTGTTTCGAAAATAAACAGTCATTATGATTCAGATTCAAACGTCATACAGATAACAGAAAACCTCTTATAAATGCAACACCTAAATCGGAAAACAATTAATTTGGAAGTGGCTGAAATATACATTTCAATTTACACATAATATAAACCAGACGTGACTGAAATGTACTTTTAAAGTGTAATTCACTCGTACAAAGAATAGAACAATTTCGTGATCCTTGTCAATGTTGAATTACACTGCTCTCTGGCTCACTTTCTGATGTGCCAAGTGTGTTAAATGATAATCGCAGAGGAGAAGAAAAGAACGGTTTTGGTGGAACTTCCAATGCTTCCATGCTTCCCTCTAACATTTCAATGACTTCATTAATGGATGGCCTTTGATTTGGATCAGTTTGTATGCACCATAGACCGACTATTGTCATCTTTCTTGCAAAATCGTTCTCCTCTGTAGTCGTTATACTCTCTAATAGGAAATCATCTTTTTCAAGACGGTTGTAAATCCAGTAAGGAAAATATATCTCGCTGGTTCGCCCAGAACAGACACCTGCATTAACATTCTTTCTTCCTCCAACCATTTCTAGTATCAACATCCCATAACTACATACATCAGATTTATGGGATACTCCTCCAAAGTTTCTATTAAAAACTTCTGGGGCAATATAGCCGATGGTTCCTCTAGCCTCCAACATAGAAACAACGCTCTCTTTCCTTGAGTACAATTTAGCTAGACCAAAGTCTGCAATCTTGGGGCAAAAGTCTTCATCAAGGAGAATATTATGTGGTTTTATGTCAAGATGTAAAATACGAGTGTTGCATCCACGATGCAAGTAGTCAAGACCCCGTGCTATTCCAAGTGCTATCTCATGTAGCTTGTGTACACCTATATGTTCACTTGTTGTGATAGGCAAATGACTATGTATAAACTTCTCTAACGATCCGTTCGGCATGAACTCATAAACAAGAGCTCTTTTTTTATAGTCAAAACAAAATCCCAAGAGAGTCACAATGTTAACATGAGAAGTCCTACCAATGCTCGCAACTTCGTTTATGAATTCTTGTCCACTTGCTTTTGTTGTGTTCAAAACTTTGATCGCCACAAGGCGACCATCAAACAACTTCCCTTTATAAACAGTTCCAAAACCTCCTTGTCCTAATTTAACTTGGAATGACTTGGTCATTTTCTTTATATCATGATAACTGTATCTTTTCATGGTTAAAGATCCATATTGGTTTATAAAGGCCTCAACACTTTGGTGATCCTTGGTTTTTTGCACAAACGGGGCTACACAGTTGTTGGTTGAGTATTTCTTCATACAATATATTATCAGTAGCAACACAATCAATAAAAGAGGTGATCCTATTCCCAAAACTGTGACAAAGAAAAAGTTTACTTCACGTACATGTTGAAAAATACATTTAAAATATTCTTTTATATAATTAAAATAATTAAGAGTACGTAGTAATAAATGTATCTAATGAATCTAATGCATTCAATAATTACATATGACATAGATATTTTTTCGTTTTAATTTTCTAAGATTATCAATGATTTTTCGTAAGTCATAGTTGAGGTATAAGTTAAATTAATATTAAATATAACGTACCTAATTTTCTTCTCAAATTAATCTTCCGCCCTGCAATGCGACAAAAATATGTGTTAAAAATGATATGTGAGAAGTATCTATGACCAAAAGCCCATCATATTGTTTTAGAAACCCCTCATCTAATGAAAACAAAATTGTTAAATAGATTATTATTACTCTTAATTTGAAAAACAAATAAATAGTAGTTATACACACATTACTCTTAATATAATATCAATTTGAAAAATAAATGAATAGTAGTTATTCATACATAACCACTATTTATTAGGGTTTTTTTTTTTTTCATTTTTCACTTAATTTTAATTAATTACATTCTAACCCTCAACTTTAATTTAAATATATATATTTATCATTTTAATTTTATTATATGTTACATTTTACGCTTATAACGATCACCTCCGTCGCGAAACACGGACAAATAAAATGTCGTTATAATAAACAAAAAAAAAATAAAAAAAGCCTTCTTTTTAATTTTTAATTAACTCTAAATTAAAATCCTATTAATCCTTTTTGTTTAAAGAAAATGTATATAGATAAAAAAAATAGTTGAAATAAAATAATTGTGATTAATGAAATATGTTTTCGTTAGACCTTTTTATGTTTGAAAAGTTGAAAAATTTTAAATGTAAAATATAAAGTTACTATATTTTAACTATCTAATTTAAAAATGACAATAATTTTTAGACGAATATAAAATAAAAAGGTGGACATTTTCCTTTGAAACGGAGAAAGTATTATAGATCTTCATCGTGTTTTAATATTATGGACATTGGACATAAGATATGTGATGAAGAAACAAAATGGATTTAATTAGTGGGGATCTGGACATGTGCGATTGTATAGGGCCACAATATTTTTAGGGCCTACGATTTTTACATGTCTTACTATTAAACTTTGATTTAAA
The DNA here is from genome assembly GCA_910822075.1 of Senecio squalidus. Taxonomy (NCBI): domain Eukaryota; kingdom Viridiplantae; phylum Streptophyta; class Magnoliopsida; order Asterales; family Asteraceae; genus Senecio; species Senecio squalidus. The sequence continues at coordinate 29,598,505 of CAJVGC010000592.1, forward strand.
ATTACATATTAGTTTAATAAAGCCTAAAATTTATTCTTTCCTCAGTTTTGTTCAATAAATTTCTTAAAAATGACTGGTAATTATGAAAATTAGAGTGATGTTAATTTATTTTATCGCGTTTGTTTTCTTTTCTTCACTTTTAGGAGAATCTTATTTGATTACCGCACCGGACCACCCAAATCCATTTCCGACCCTAGATGGAAGCAATTAAGTTTGAGGTTCTTGTTGATACGTCGGTGGGAAACGCAAGGACCAAAGTGTAATATTTACACTTTGCCGCTTCTCAGTATAAAATTCTTTTTCTTTTTTTTACCAAATTGGTCCAACACAACTTTGATTGTATCGAGACTCGATACGTTCATTCTTTTTCAATGGTTTTAGTATTTTTATTTTAGGCTTTTCAATCTTTGGATGTAATTACTTGGTTTAAGGTTTAAATAATTTTATGCTAGGTAGAGAATTGGAGGTTGTGTTGATAGAAGTTGATTTAGGCTTGTGCCAATGGTTGGTCAAGTGCAAAATAACTCTCGTATCTTAAGTGACGCTACTGGGACAAAGCCCAATGGTTACGCTCATCAGTTTTGTGTGTCGATTTTTCGACGGAAATCTGACAAGGACGGTGGGTCATGGTGCTTAAAATATCAATTTTCTATGTGTATATTATGTTTAAAGTGATGTTGGCAGTGGTCTATTATTTTTTAGTTATTTTGGTGTCGATTAATGTGACGTTGAGTTGGTAAAACTGATCGTATCAGTCGGAATATCCATTTGGAGTCTTATGTTCATACACTCTCATTGATTATAATATTTGATTTATTATTATAATTTCGATTATTAGTATGAGAGTTGCTAGTAATAACCGATCGTTCAAAGTCCAACAATGTAAAAAGATGAAGTTAGAGGTTGTTACTGACACTTTGAAAACTCCACAAAATTCAAAGTACATTTGGTTTTCAAAAATACCTTGAATTCAAGGTGAAAAAGTGCTTAGACCAGATACTCTTCACCTTTCCATCTTCATCTTAAGGTCACCTGAGTGTTGTTTTTCAAAAGAACGAGTTCATGATTATGTGCCTTCTAACGTTCCACTAACTTGCAAATATGCTACCACGTATTCACATTTGGTCAAAGTTAAAAGTCTTGTTTGTAAAAAGGCGGGTTTAGATTTAAAACGAAATCTTAGTCATCTAGAAATTTTGATTTGGATGACTATATAAAGACATTTTAAACCATAACACAAAATTTCAGTTTAAATCTAAACCGACCTTTTTATAAACAATACTTACCGGTTGCACCATGTGCAATTCCGTGGTAGCATATTTGGGATGCAAAGGGCGCATACTCGAGAACTCATTCTTTTTCAATCAAAATTTTTCAGTCATAACCAAAGTTTGCGTTGAAAAAAATTAGGAAGAAAACTAACATTTTGAGGATATAAAATGCTAACGGTGATGACACACCTTTTATTTTAATAGATTTACCCACTAATTTAACTTATTTATGTTGCATTTTAGTTTTCTAATTATTATTTTATATTATTTACATTTTTTTTTATACTTTCTATTTGTTTTTATGTTTAGTATATATTTATATAAAAATATTTGACCAAATATTTCAAAGTTTTAATAAAAGAATTCAAGTAAGTTTAAACTTATTTAATTTTATATATTTAATGAAAAAAAGATGTAATCAATGGGGTTTGTCACATTGGTAAGGAGGTTGTCCCCCCTAGAGGAGGTCTTGGGTTCGAGCCTCCGGGGGTGATTATTATTAGGTGATTTATAACTAACTTTGGTGTAAGGTTCGTGGGTCGCATGTGTTTGGTGTAAGGTTCGTGGGTCGCATGTGGCCCCGAATCACTAACATTTGTCTTTCTAAAAAAAAAATTGTATATCTTAACTATATTATAAATCATTTTTCCATACTCTTAATCTCTTAAATTTTGAGTAATTAATATTACATCTCTACCCTTTATACCTCTTACAATATATCATCATTTAAAACATCTTATTACAATTAATGTTAGTCAATAAAATTTCAATTGTATAAATTTAATAAAAAGAAAAAAAATAATAGTTTAAAGCTTTAAACATCTAGACTAGCATATATTTAATTACCAAAATAACAATAACTACAATATTTATCTTTGTTTAATGTTTTGTAATTGACTTTTTTTCTTTCTTTTTCAAAAGATTGCTGCAAGAAGCGGGTATCCCTTTTCAATATTAGATTTAGGATATCTTTGACTTGGTATTTATGTTTTATATTTAACATTGTAGAAAATTATATAAAATTAATCATCATGTTTGATAAGTAGATATGATATTTTAATTTAAATCGACACAACTAAATAGGTGAAAACTTTAGCCCGCATCAAAGCGCGGATTCCATATTACTTCTATACTACATTTATCATAAAATTATATTTTATTCATTTAATATTATATTAATATATATCATATTGCTATATTATATATATATATATATATATATATATATATATATATATATATATATATATATATATATATATATATATATATATATATATTTTATATCTTACAATATATTATTATATTATATTATGATATGATATGATATATGATATATGATATTATTATTAATATTTCAATAGTTATTTATGTAAATTGTCCGTGCGGATTATCTAAAATTAAATATTTCGTCCTTAAATTTAAAAACTTCAATAAATCGTCCACTTTAAATAACTACTTACGCTTTTCGTATCTAAAATTTGCCCATATTACAAGAATTCCGTCCCTAACGTTTGTCTCCAGTTACGGATTTCGTCTCTAAGGTAATGGTTAATATACTTTTGAAAATAAAAACTTATTTTGTAATAAATTCAAATATCAAAAGTTATTAAGGGTAAAATAGTAAAATAGCTAATACACTTTATAAAATTTATATAAACATATTTAAATGACAAAGTAAAGTAAATCTAGAGCAAAACATGTTCTATTAACCTTTTGCTTTGATAATCATATATATATTCTTCTTAAAAGATTTAGCAAAAAGTGAGTTATTATCGAATGAATAGTATCTCCACAACAAAAGAATAATGTGTTAATATTGATCTTACTTTATTTATTTTCACGTTTTTTTTTTTTTTTGTTTGTTTACTTATCTTTCGAAAGAATAGTCTCATTCTTCTTAATTTAGTTTTAACTATTTTATATTTGCGTTCGATTATTAATAGATTAATATTTTACATATATTTTTGTTCTTTCTGGAAGTTTATTATCTTTCAATTTTAACAATTATTTCCGCCACAAAACGGCCCAACAATACTAGTTTATAACATATTGCTTGATTTATCCATTTATATAATGCATGTCTTTCAAGAAAAAAAGATATCCTACTTTTTATAATATATATAAAGACAAAATACAATTAAATTTCAAAGTGGACAAAATGGGAGTGACAAATGGCGTCCGTCAAAAGTTAAAGTATATGTGTGATGTTCCGTTAATTTGAAGTACTTAAGTTACCGTTATTATTTTAAAGTTATTCGCAATTGTTTTAACCCTTGTATTTCGCTTTGTTTTACTCATAGTTTATTATTGAGAATCGAGTTTTATGTGATAATTATGATTCGTCCCTTGTGACGTAAGATTATGTTTATCTAAGTGCCATATAGTTAGTATGCTCATGGTAATAAGTTAGGAGGTTTATGCCAAGTTTGTCGGTTAACGTATTCTTTAACTTCAAGATATCGTGCTTTGCTCTTGTCGATCATTTACCGAAATCGTGCGTATCTCGGAATCGAAATCGAAAGTTAATCATTTAATGAACTCTAATACCAAGAATATACATAATGAACTTGCCTAAGTTCATTTGAAATCAATCGGGAACCTTAACGAACGAAAATGCCTAACGAGAACGAAAAACGGAAATGTTGTTGAACCAACCATTCAGCCAACGGCTGGGCTCCAGCCGGCAACTGAGATCCTCCAGCCGGCGGCTGAATGCTGCTGTTCAACTTTTTGGTGACTCATTTTTGCATGAAAAACGAGTGAGACACTTGTTTCAACCCGATTTGACCCCCTTTTCTGCGAGAATTTACAGTCCATATGCTCTATTACCTCATTTCTTTTCATTTTCTTCATTTTATTACCACAAACACACACTTTTTGGTGTTTTCTCCAAAACTCTCTCTATTTTCTTCATTGTGGTTGTAAATCCCATCCAAGAACCATCAAATAATCACCATAAACATCACCATAAACTGTTCTTAACAACGAAGGGAGCAAGAGGTGGTGATTCTTCCGGCTGGTTGCTTTGGTTTTCATCATTTTTGGGGCAAATCTTCATCAAAATCGTCTAGATCATAACTCTTTCATTTTCTTGAGGTGTAATAACTTTTCCCCATTTTTTTATTTTCATTTTATCACATACATGTTTAATCTAACATCAAATAAAGGTTTTTATAAAAGTTTAATGGTGATTTATCTATAAACATAAGATTTATAAACTTTTTACATAGATCTTAATATATAAAGTGGTTATTTGAAGAAATCTATGGACATTATTAAAGATTTATAAGTTGCATGTCGAGATCTACAGAAAATATACTCAAAAATGATGAAAATCGATAAAATAACGAAAATCCGAGCTGGTTGTGGACTTCCAGCCGACGGCTGGATAATGTCAGCCAGCGGCTGGATCACTCTGTTAACACGAAATTTGCATTTTTGCTATTTAACGGTGGTTGTATTGTGTTTTGGAAGCGGATATTCTCGTCACCACACCACTGGGTCGTTGTTCCAGATTCTTGACAAACTCTTGCGGGTGTTAACGGTATAAAATGTCATCCTTGTAAATCTTTCGATTTCATTGTCTTTCGTTATTCGGTTTTAGCCTTGAAAACGGTTAGGAGTAAATATTAGACCAACACTTAATGTATTATCGGATTTGGACTTAGATTGGACGAAATATGTTAAAGTGAAATCTAACCGAAAGTATCGTATTTAATTTATTATCGTATTATGTATTATGAGAAAGGTTTAAAATACGATTTGTTATTAAGTGGGGAAGTGTACGAAATTTGGACAAATATTTTATGATGCGGAAGCGCTGCCGAAATTTCATCTCACGACTTTTGCGACATTAAACACATGTATAAGTATAATACAAAGTAACCTATTATACACAAACATCGTCTTTGGACTCAAAGACGTCAACATTATATGAAGTTACCATAATATTTACTTAAAACGGACGTTTTAAACCTCTTCGCGATATATTAAACTTCGCCACAAATTTTGATCATCGTTTTAATTCATCAAAATATGTTTTACGACAAACTTTTATAAAATGGTTTTAAAGGCATTTTAACTCTAAGTATTTTGGTAAGAAAAGACTTTAAATTATTCAAAGTGTCAAAGTCGGACTTTTATATTGACTTTGACTTTCTTTCAAATTAAAATTGATTTTACTTCAAATTGTTGACTTTGACTTTTATAAAATCAACATATTTGACATTTGACTTTTATGAAGTCAACATATTTGACCTTGGTCAATCTAATAAAACCTTGGTATTAATATTCATCTCGACTCGGAATTATCATTCGTTTCCAACGGTCTTTGTTGACGTGAAAGATCGATATCTTGCCGATCGGCCCTTTTATGGCGCGAAACATCGTTTTCTTAATCTGTCACCTTATTCGACTTATTAAATGTTGGAATATTTTATTAAACTTAATCTTAACCGACAAGACTAAACCGGACTAGGCTTATAGAGATACTGAGACCATGTCGTTTATTGTTTAAGGCACTTAGACGGTGGAGTTGTAGCTCTGTGATTATTCACCCGAGATTTGTTGAAGTTGTACAGTGAGTTATTCGTAGCCCTTGTCTTAAATATTTTTGGGCTGGAAAGCGTATTTTTAAAATTGTCTGCATGTATGCGGGACATTGTTGATTATCTTGTTACCTAGTTGAATAGGTCTGGCCTTAGATCAGGAGTCCTTATTGCCTTGGTGGCACCCCTTATACACTCGTTAAGCTTTATGTCCAACGGTTTCATATTTATAGCTATATGGGTTATTGTACCTAACCCTCATTGCTCGGTAGAATGCTCCTATGATTGGATGTTATGACCGGTAAAATTTTCATTACCTTTGGATTGACTCACCATAGAAGAGGGGACAATATTGTGTGGTCATGATCGAGATGTATGACTAATCTAAGCATGGTATCCTCACTAGGGTTGAAAAACAAGATATGTTATTAAATATGATGTTTGAAATTATGATGTTTGTTGAGAACTTGTCGATGAGTCACTTTTTACTTAAAATTGCGAATAATTCACCAACATGTTGTTGATGTCGTTTTAACGCTTTTCAGGAAATTGAGGATTCATGTTGATCATGTCATGTTGTGTTTCGGATCGCTTGTTTTGGAAAATTTGAATTTGTAATGTTTGATGTAATTTCGATGTTGATCCCCTTGTTGACTTATGAAGTTGTATTTGTACTTGGCGTTGTAACGCTCTTGATTTGTAATGTATTTCGGTAACATTTGGCATGATTAATACATTTGATGTTTTGTTTATTGGTTGTATTGATGTAACATTTGACTCATGATATTATAACTGGAACACCTCGTGTTTCCGCTCTAAACGAGGTGTGACACATGCGTTATTCGTGGCCCCACGTTGTATTAATGTCTGCGAAGCGTGTCAAAACTTTTTTATTTATTAATCTTTTAATCACTTTCTTTAATGGTGTCAATAACTAGAGCAAATAGCCCTAAAGGTAGATGTATATAAGTTTCCAAAACGTAAGGTGAACTACTATTTTAGAAATGTTTTGAGTTCGTCGAGTTAGAGCAGAAGCTTTACGTCAAACATGACCTGTACTTAAATGTGAAGTAAACTACACTCTGTATCACGTGTAGACATAATGACATTTTCGTTATCCTCTTTTGTAAGAGAGAAATTATTGTGGGTAAAAGAGTTTAACGACAAAAGACAATTAACATTTGATGTGCATAGACAACTTTGTCCTTAAACACATTTACCCACAATTATTTATCCGATAAACAAAGAGACGGTCTACATTCTCTCATTTCAAACAAATTTCTTTATAAAAACTCATCAATTTAACTACCGGGCATCTCACCTCTGTTTTGCTTGATTGTTGTTCCGTTGCCACTTGACTTAATACACCGGGGACAGAGGAAGAGTGGCAAAGAACAGTAAAACAAAAGGCCTTTTTTCTCTACTCATCTAATGAATTATCCGAGTAGGTATCATGGACATATGGTTAATAGATTTATTGTAATAATTGTCTTTCCAAAGGAAAAAAGATTTATTTGTAGATTTAAGTTCATGACTCTTTTCTTTTATAATTGTTTCGATTGAAACACAAAACTGTCTTTTTGTTAGTTGATTCAATTTGTGGTTAACAGTGTTTCTGTTTTTTCTTAAATAATATAAGATTTTATTGTATGTGGTATAGGCTTAAAATGGGCAAAACATATAAGTTGTAATGAACGTACGTACCACTGCAGTCGTCTTTGGTGGTGGTACCGTCGGAGCAAAAACACTTAAACCCTGTAGTAATGTGTCGACCACACCGCCCATTCGAAGTTTCACACTTTTCACATTCATCATCCGTCAACCAGTTTAGCTCGAATCCTCTGCTCAAGGCTGTTTCCCAACCGCCAGGTAGTGGGATGTCCTCGTCATAGGGTACCGTGGTTACCACTTCCTGATCACACAAGTAGGATTCCCAATCAAATTTCTCTGTTTCGGTATTCAGAATGTTAACACATGAAGTGTTACCAAAGCACGGTATCGGAGCTGCAAAAGAAGGGAAACTTCCTCCTCCAGTGCAATTGAAATGAAAACTTAGATCAACGCTATTCTTCGAGAAATACATAGGCAAAGTTTCCAAACTAATGTTTTGCCTTACCCTTGGGCAGCTGGAAACGTTAAAAACATCATCATCGATGAGTACCATACTTCTAGTATCATAGTCTATATTTTTGACATAGTAAGAATCCGCACCACCTAAAGTAATACTGGGTATATTCTCAACGAAGGAGCAATTGATTCCGAATCCTTGATAACCACAGAACTGAATTTCGGTGCTATCTCTTATCCAAAAGGGGTACCTGATTGTAAGATTACCGCAGATGAAGACAGGGCAATTGTGATAATTCAAATCAGTAGATTGGGAAGATATTGAGATCAATAATAACGAGAAGACGACTAAGTTGACCAACAGGAACTTAAAAAAGATGGACTTTGGCCGGAGATGTTTAGACATCCTTATTTAGATTTTAAAAGAACAAAAGTTGAGATCAAGATTTCATATGATATTATAAACAGACTTCAGTAATACTTTTCTACACGTCTCTATCCGTCAAAAATGTTCATTCAACACGATAATTAATGCTTCAATAAATACATTGATTTGACTGCACCTGTTGTTGGAGTGGTCTTCTAGATCAAACATTTAGGAATTACAAAGATAGAATTTTTGTTTCTATATATCCAAAGATCACTGATGCAGTTAACTAAAAAAAAAATCAACATCAACGTCAAACTTATTCGTTTTACATTAACCAATCTTCCTTTTACTCATCCATGTACTTGTTTAGTAACATTACAACACATAGAACAAAGTCTCGAGAAAGAAAAACAAAAAGGTTTCGCTGACCACATTGATTGTGCAGCTTCTATAAAACCAACACCATTTTGTTGAGGAGTCTCAGGGGCACTAAATTGTCTTCTATGCCTTTACTCTCACAGAACACTTTCAATTCTTGATTTTTAAACTCAGTCCCATTATCACATCTTATGGTTTTAACTTTTTGATTTGTTGAGTTTTCTATCCTAATTAAGAATGATCTTAGAATTTCTCCTGTTTCATCCTTAGTACTAAGAAAGTAAACCCAAGTAAAACGTGAATAATCATTAGTAATAACCAAGCAATATGATTTCTTTCCCAAACTTTGGATATTAGTTGGGCCAAACAGATCCATATGCAACAATTGTAACACAGAATTGTTTGAATTGATTACTTTAGATTTATGTGACACTTTGTGCTGCTTGCCTTTCAAACAAGAGACACAATGATCAAAACATGAAAATTCCTTTTGAGGTAGACCACGTACAAGGTCATTCTTTACAAGTTTGTTCATGTTTTTAAAATTCATGTGACACATTCTTCTATGCCACAAAGAAGATTTATCTAAAGATGCTTTTGAAAGAAAACAATTTTCTTTTTCCAATGTTGCATTGGTTATATCCAAACAGTATACATCATCTTTTCTTAGAGTTCTTAAAATGATCATGCTTTCATCAATTTTGAACTTAGGATCAAGAATGATACATTCTTTTGTGGTAAAAAGCACAAGATTCTTACTGTCACATACCTGAGATACACTTACCAGGTTGTACTTCAGTTCCTTGACAAAAAGAACATTTTTAAATGCCATCTTACCACATGAAACTGTGCCTTTTCCGGTGATTCTCCCTCCTCTTGGATTTCCCCCAAAGGCAACATATCCTCCATCATAATCAACATAGTTTTGAAGGATGTACTTGTTGCCTGTCATGTGCCTTGAGCAACCACTATCAACATGCCAATTCCTTCCTTTCTCTATGGTTGGCTTGCTCTGCACATGAAAATGGGTTAATTCCTTTTAGGAACCCAAGCCATGGTTGTCTTGGGTTGACCTTTAGCATCATGATAATCAAATCTTTTTAAGTACAATGATGATGCATTTTGTGATGTGAGTTTGACATTGTCAGTGTTACAGGTGGTATTAGTAGTAGTTTGAAGGTTACTACTAATGGCACTTTTGTTTGTATTGACCACTCTGTACACTTTCTTGCTACTGAAGGCAATTTTTCTTTTGTTACTACTGACATCAGTAGTGACTTTTGCTTTAACAATGTTTCTACTGACATCAGTACTCACACCATTTTCAGTTTTTCCTTTAACAATGTTTCTACTGACATCAGTAGTGACCTTTGCTTTAGCATTTTTACTACTGTTGTCAGTAGGAAGTTTTTCTTTGCAAAGTTTCTACTGCTATCAGTATGAACTTTGTTCGAAATTCCAATCCCGTTTCTTTTGAACACTTGATTAAAATAACAATTTTTAGCGATGTGTCCAATTTTTCCACAGATGTAGCAACACCTGTTTTCCGATTTGATAAAGTTGGGATTTCTTTGGGCCATCAAGTTGTTCCAGTTTCTTTGATTTCCATGTTTTGGTGTTTTAGCACAACTACAGGAACAACTTTGGTTTTGTTTAGACACACTTGATTTATTTGAAGACAAAGACTTTTGTGCAACTTTGTTATGCACAGATTTTGACATTTTTAAGTCTTGGATGTTGAAGCTTCATTTTTATCAATGTTCTTGACACTTGGTTTCTTAGGAGCTTAAGAAACTTGTTTTAGTGTGCCCCTTGACATGATTTTCACAGATTTAAAATATTTTTCCTTATCAGATTTCATCCTTTTCAGACAATTTAGGAAATAAATCTCTTACATCTGGTTTACTTGTTGACTCAGTTGGTTTTGAAGCCTTAGTTTGACTAGACATTTCAGTCTCAGACTTGATTGGGTCAGCATTCAGTCTTAGTTTGACTAGACATTTCAGTCTCAAATTTTAATGATTATGTGTCTATACTCATTTCTACTTTGGTTAGCAATTTTTAGCTCATCACAAACAGTTTGGTTGTGATCTTTGTACTCTTTAACTTGTTTAATGCATGCTTGTGTACAGAGTTTAGAATGTACCTCAGTAGAAATGGAGTCACCAACACCAGCCATCAAAGCTTGATTTGTTGTAGCTTCACCAGCTTGGAAGCTCCAATCAAAACATGCTTCATCTTCATTTGTTATGGCAAGAGTTGTAAAAGTAGACTTCTCTTGACTGCTTTGACTTCTTTGAAAGCTTCCTTGTCTCCCTTCATTGTTGGTGTTGTGAGGGCGTTTTTGGTTGTTGTCCTTGTTTGGACATTCTCTTGCAAAGTGACCCGGTTGTTGACATTCAAAGCATTTGACTTTGCTCTTGTCAAACCTAGTGTTGTCATTTCTCTTCACATCAAAGTTTCTTCTTCCTGTTCTGTGAATGAATCTTCTTGTTCTAACACTTAACATGGTCATTTTCCATTTAATGTCCATCTCTTCCAGATCATCAGCATTCAACTGCTCCAAATCATCTATGATTAACCCAAAGTTCACATGACTAGCATAGAATGCTTCTCTAGCTATGTCATCGGGATTATCATAATGAGACCCTTTTGAAGAACCACCTCCACTTGCAACAAATCCTTGACCATCAGGAGATGTTTGAACTTCTTTTGCTTTAGTTGAAACAAAAGCAATATTTTGTGGAGTGCTTGTGCTTGACTATGGATTCTTGGCTTCAACTTCTCCTTCAAACACCCCCAGTTCATTGTATAGATCATCCAACTCCATGTCTTCTATAGCATCACCTTGTCTGTAGTTTATGGTATACATGGTCCAATCTTCAAGAAGAGATCTTAGAAACTTCCTGTTTTAGGTGTCTTTGGACATAACTATTCCAACCATCTCCATTTCACTTGACATCCTATTGAATCTATCAAAGGTTTGAGTTAGAGACTCCCCTCTACCAGTTTTGAAAGTTTCAAACTGTTGGTTGAGAACCTCTTTGTAGTTTCTTCTTGTGCTTTCATTTACTCCAAACCTTTTCTCCAAGGCTTCCCATAAGGCTTTAGCATCTGTAAACTTGTTGAACTTGTGTTGGTAGTCATTTGGAATGGCCAACAACAAGCTACTTAAAGCTTGACTTTCTATATGCTTTTGCTTCTTTTCATGATCAGTGGGTGGAGCAACTTCTGCACTACCAGCTGCTGGAGCTACTATGGTCTTGTTACCATTTTGAACTACATCCCACATGAGATAGTTTGTTTGGAGCATGTATTGATAAATTTTGTTTTTCCACATTTTAAAATTTGATGATAATAAAATTGGACTATGTTGGCTTGAACACCATCGTTTAGATCTGCCATTTTTGAAGATTTAAGAGAACTTTTGAAGATTTAAAAGAACCTTTTTTTTTTTGCTTAACCCTTGTTTATCTTAGATCTATAGCACCTGAATGCTCTCTGATACCACTTGTCAGGATCGATTCAATTAAACACTTAAATGAATTGAAGATTTAGATCTAACAAATACAATTTGTATTGCATCGGATAAACACAAACTGTATGAACAAGGTTATGATTAAAAAGTTATATGAAAGAATAAACTTGATGAACATATAGCAAATTAATCAACAAAGCCTCAATTGAATTGTATTAATTTCAGAGAAATTACAATGGTGTTTTTCACATACAATCAACGTTCTTAACACAATTAACAAAGGAACTATTTTATAGTCCTTGAGGCTACCTAGCTAAGATCAAGTAAAGATTACAATCGATTAAACCTATACAAAAATCTATAGCCCATGCTCTGTAAACAATTTGATCTCAAATCAAACTATGCTACCAACTAATTACCAACTCTCTGATTAATCACGTGAAAGTACTTTAGTTGTTGGTGATCTTCAGTAGTTGTGGATCTCCATCAGCAGTCGTCGTCCAATGATTATCCGCCTCTACCGATCAGTTGGAGAAGATCAGTTTCTACTGATCAGTACTAAAGCTCTTAGCTACTGATCAGTTCTTCAAAATGACTAGCTACTGTTCAGTATTACTTCATCTACATACTGATCAGTGCTTTGGGTACTGAATAGTTGGTGCTACTACTAATTAATAGTAAAACACACTTAGTATATTTTCTGTCCCAACACGATTCAACTGATTGAATCCATGACCCAGGGTGAATTGTTACATAAAAAAACAATTTGCATTTACGATTATACTTGGTCCGAGACAGCTCATTAGCTACTCGAGTAGAATTTCGAGTCGAACTTGGCTCGTGAATCTCTCGAGCTTTATTCAGCTTATCCCCTTTGACTTTCTACATTTTAGTCTTTTGTGTAGGTGCATATGTTCATAACTAAAGTTCGTAAAATCTAATCGAGTCGTGTTAACTCGAGCTTGAAAGTAGCGAGTCAAGTTTACTTGGGCATGGAAATATTTATTTATTTATTGTTAAGGTTTAAGCCAAATTAATGATGTGTAGTTATGTTTGTTGTTTTAAGATTAAAACAATTACCAATGGTTGTGACCCTCGTAATTTGACTTTTAAGTGTGCAAATAATACACCATTTTCAGTGTGATTTCCAACAATTTTTACTAACCTTGCTAAATATTATAATGTTACTTTAGTTAATATTCATAATGGCGTCGATTCTTGTTCCAAAGTGGCGAGTAATCGAGATTGAGCTTGAATATAAACGCTCGACCAAGATCCAGTTCACTTCCAGGCTTTATGTTTTCTGGCCGAGTTGAGTTTGAGATTGGCAATCGACTTGGGTTGATTTAGCCCCTATTTGGATTAGACAGTGAATCTTAAGGCATCATTTGTAATTTAACATGTTATAAAACACATATGATTATAGTCATGATCATTTTTTCAATGACATAATTTTTCTTAAAACAAACTGATTAATTTTATAGCGGCAATTTGTATCAAGTGTGATGGTGTTTACTTCCCAATTTACCATGAAGTTGTGATCATAGACTAATAAGTGATGATTATGTTGGCAAATTGTTGACTTATGTGTACTTCTGTCTATATCAGTATCTACCAAATTTGAGAATGATCAAGCTTCGTGGTTTGAAGAACCTAACTAAGACACCAGATTTTGATGGACTTCCAAATCTTGAAATATTTGTGCTTAGTGGATCTCCGAATTTAAAAGAGATTCATTCATCAGTTGGACGTTTGGAAATGCTTGTTTGCGTTAGGGGTGAGCATGGGTCGGTTCCGACCTCAATCCGAACCCAAACCGAAATTTCGGTTCCTGAAAGTTCCAAACCGTTTGGTTCGGTTTTTTACATTGGTTTGGTTCCTCTCGGTTTCGGTTTTTTCTGGTTCAGTTTGGTTTTTTATTTCGATTTTTGGACATGGGAAATTCATAGATCTATCAAGAAAAACTTGTGAAATAAATCTAAAATGGAAGCCTATGTTACGCAATAATTGGCGGAGCAGTTCAAAACTTATAACATGAAGTTGTGCATATTACTAGAACATAATGATTTTAGTTGGAAAACTTTAAACACAAAATTAAGAAGAAAAAAAAATACTATATGTGGCTTAGTAAACTATAGCCTACATGGCAACAAAACAGTAATCAAAATTGAAGAAATAAATCAATATGTTGCTGAGTAATGTGGCTTATATGACACCAAAAGATTACATATTGATAAGTAAGAGATTGACAATTTAGAAAAGAAAACTTTGAGTCTTCACTATTAGCATCGAGAGTATATGTGTTTATGGAGTAATTAATTAGGATGATTTAGAATTTTAGACAAAGGAAAAAAATAAAAAAAATAAAACTTAAAATATCTGCTAAAAGTGAACATATTAAAATTGACATACATATAATGGTTCGGTTCGGTTTTTTTCGATTTGGTTAATTTTACCCTCCGACCCAAACCGAACCGTCTTTTTCGGTTTCTCAAAAATCGACACCCAAACCATCGGTTTTTGTATTCGGACCGGTTTTACGGTTCGATATTTATCAGTTTTTCGGGTTTTGGGTTTTCGGTTTGGTTTTTGCTCACCCCTAGTTTGCGTAATTATAAGTGGTTGCTTCCAGCTTCAGATTTTTCCTCCTATTATCCGGCCAAAGAATCTGAAGTCTCTTTCGCTCTCACATTGCAGCCAGCTTTTTCACCTCTCAGAGATACAACAAAAGAGGGACAATGTAAATGATCTTGCTTTGCTAAAGAGAGGAAAAGAAGTTTCATCCTATAAACAATTTTCTAAAAACTTTTTTGGTACATGTTGGTCGGGTGGTTGGAAAAATAATCACGCTAACACAGAAATTCAGAAGGTTCTAGCTGATAGAGGTACAGTTGATGTTGAAAGTTGTTTATAGGGTTACAACTTTTTCACACAACCTTAAGTAGTTTAAATCTCAGCCACTGTAATTTGGGAGATGAAGATATTGACCTTTACGTTTGGGAGTTACCCAACTTACAAGAACTCATTCTAAAAGGAAACAAATTCTCACAATTACCCTGTAACCTCTTGCAACTTCCTCAGCTCAAATGGCTCAATGTGTCATCGTGTGGAAACCTTGTTAATTTGTCAGGGCTCCCATCAAGTATCAATGTTCTTACAGCGGAAGATTGTTTCTCACTTGAAATTCTTGATATCTTGAACTGTAAATGGTTGTGGAAAGTCTCACTTATGGGTTGGAATAGACTCGGTCCACTTGGCGGTGACACATTACTACATTCCATGCTCCAGGTTTGCTTTACCTTTTTCACTCTTTATATGAAAACAAATATAATAATAGTGTTAAATCACAACTTATTTTTTTCTATGTGGCAGGGAAATGCCATTGAAGATCATATCATCAGTCTCGCTTTTGAACAACAGATTCCAAAGGGGGTTTATCGCTAGGTTGATTAAGGGGGATACATTCACATTGGAGTTTCCACATAATTGGTACAATGACTTCTGTGGGTTCTTAATACGTGTTGATACCCACGTGTATGAACCTTGTTTTATGATAATTATCAATCGAACGATACGCAAGGATTCTCCAACCGAAGTTTGGCAGGACTATATTGAAACACTCAAGCCTTGTAATGATGGAAGAACATTTGTAGGATATGTTTCGTTTAGTTCATTAAGGCAGACTGAATGGTGGAATTCAACATGAAATTATCGTATCATTTTCCTTAGACATAATGTTTCAGTGCTCTATTGGATCTAAGAGTAGGTTTGGAGCTGAACTCATTCCCAGGAAAAGTAAAAGTAATCTGATGCAAAGTACAAAAGTCACAACAGACTGCCCATATTTTTGGGATGAGGAGGTTAAAGATAGAAAGACATTTACTATCCAACATGATTCAAATTCATCGATCAAGATTTTATGGCGTCCTTACTATATGTTCCGACCATGATGAACCCATTCTTACAAGTTTTTTGACCATCAGGGTATTCTCAGATGTAGCTATCTACCTTTACATTTGCTTTACCGTTGCTAGTTAGTTTGACGGGCTCAAACATTTTTTTTTTTTTTTTTTTAATGTAATTGAGTTTTGAATTGGTTCTCAAAACTGATAGGGTTTTTGGTTGGTTTACCAAAGTAGTAGCTAGAACCACATTTGCAAACCACGGTTTCAAGTGGTGGAAGTGAGAGTGTAAATGTTAGTGCAAGATATGTTATGACTGGATGTTCTATTATGTTTTGTTTGCATTGTATTATATTAGACTGGTTTAGTTAGTCTAGTGGGCTGCTCACGGACTTGCATGTCCGTGAGGCCCAATAGGTCCAAGCCCAAACTAGCTGAACATGTTACTCTATAAATAGAGGTGTTCAGGGTAGTTTTGGGTTGTTGGTTTTCATAGGGAATTCGTGTTAGGCTTTTGGATTGTAACATCGATTGTTAATCAGAAGCTTTAGAATTCGGTAATTGTGTTCTTACGTTTATTGCTTTCGATTATAATCTGTGCATACTAATTACGAGATTCCGCCTCGTAATTGGTGAGTTTAATCCTGTAGATCGGACCACTGGGACCTACAATTGGTATCAGAGCAAACGCATCGTTTGCTCTCTATCGAGATTTGGTTCAGGGTTAAATTCTGGTTTAATCGATTCTGGAAATTAGGGTTCTTAATACATCTTCGACGGCTGTTTGTGAGATTTAGGGTTTTTGTTACATCTTCGGCGGCGGGATTACAGATTAGGGTTTCTTTGCTTGTTCGTGGAAATATTTCTAAGGATACTTCTTCGTGGATTTCTCTTCGTGGTTACGTCTTCGTGGATACATTTTCGTAGGAACATCTTCGTGGATAGATCTTCGTGGGTACATCTTCGTTAAAAACAACTTTGTCTCTTCGCCGAACACCCTCTTCGTGATACACAAACATCTTCGCCAACCATCTTCGCCAAACACATCTTCGCCAAACACATACATCTTCGCCAAACACATACATCTTCGCCGAACACATACATCTTCGCTAAACTCAAACATCTTCGCCATACATCTTCGCCAAACACATACCATCTTACATCTTCGTGACTATACATCTTCGTTACCATACATCTTCGTGACCATACATCTTCGTGACCATACATCTTCGTGACCATACATCTTCGTGACTACACATCTTCGCTGATTACGTTTAAAATGGATTCAAGACAATCAATTAATACTCCTCCTAAGTTAATCAAATCTTCACAGTATTACGAATGGGTTGATAAATTCGAATCCTTCTGTCGGTATAATGATGTTCAAATGTGGATATTTTGTGTTGAGACAAAATACATACGCCCAATGCAGCCTGCGAATGCAAGTGGTGGTGAACCTGTTCCTATTGAAACCTCTTCCTTCACAACTGAGCATAGGAGATTATTTGACGCTGAAAACCGAGCATGGGCAAGTCTGAAAATGGCTCTGCCTATTGAAACAATATACTTATGTCAAACTTACAAAACTGCTTATGAACTTTGGAAAGCAATCGAGGTTCTATACGTTGGAAGTGCCGTTCAAAAACAAAGTAGGGGAAGTGTTCTTAAACGACAATTCAATACATTCAAAGCAGGTTTAAATGAAAGTTTTGAAACCACTGTCAACAGATATCACAATCTACTTTCTGACCTTGCAAGAGCTCAAATACCTGTTGAAGAAGAGGTAGAACGATTTTTGGATGCATTACCCAAACGATGGGAAGTGTACGTAAACTTAGTAAAAGATGAAATCTACGCTGACAAACCAGTAATTCTACAACAGGTAATTGAGAAATTTAGAGGATATGAACAAACCCGTTTAGCTATTGACGCTGTTGCAGATGACACACCCTATGGACAACCCTCATCTGATGCAACTGCGTTAATATCTGAAAATTATCACGCAAGTTCTGAAACTCATTCCTCTACCGATACCTCTACTACTGCAGGAGTTTCAAAAGCTGCCAATTCTCATCAAAGAATGCCAATGAGTGTTAAATCATCAGAAGAAAGTTTAGAAATCCTATCATGTTTCTTATCTGCTTACGGTAATCAAGTTCAAGGTAAAATCACTGATCCAGGATTGTGGGACGAAGATTTCAGTCAAGTCGATCAGGATGACCTTGAGGAAATGGATTTACAATGGCAAACTGCCATGATTACTAATAGAATCAAGAGATTTATGACTAGAACAGGACGCAGTCCCAGAACTGGAAAAGCAGGTTTTGATAAATCCAAGGTGCGTTGCTTCAACTGTCAAGGTCATGGTCACTTCGCTAGAGAATGTCAACAACCTAAGGTTGAATATAATCAAAGCCAAGACAAAAACAAGACTTCCTCTTCGCAACCACAACGTAGCTTAGCGTCACAGGCTATGATAGTTCAACACGATGATCGAACTTATGATTGGCAAATCTGTACTGATGAAAGAAATCAAGCCCTCATGGCTTCTATTGAAGAAATTCACAGCGAAGTCAGTAACACAGAAGCAGCATCAGGTACTGATAGTGATTCAAACTCCAGCGAAGAAAATACTGCAGAAGCAGAAGAAAGTCAAAAAACATCCCAAGTTTGCATCTGCACCATCGATCTGTCCAACGAGAACCTCATCGCTAAAAATGGCTGACCTCGACTCGAACAAGGCAAAGGTACTTCTTGACTCTCAATCTATGAAAGATTTTTGTAAATCCTATACGGTTTTAACTCTCCAAAATGATAAACTGACTAAGTCAGTCTCCAATTTGGAATCCCAGCAAACTGCTTTCAATCAAACAATTGCAAATCTAACCTACCAAAGAGATGAATATTTAAAGCAATATCATAAAACTGAATCAGATCGAACAGCTCTTTTATCAAATGTCGGTATTTTGACACAAAAGGTCGACTTATTATATAAATGCATTGAAACTGAAAAGAAAAAGTTTGCTGAGAAGGTCAAAGAGTTAAACCTTTGTGAAATACAACTAACTGAGCAGGAAAGAAAGTTCGAGCAATTCCGTACTTCGTCAAGTACTTTGAATTCCATTTTGAGTCGTCAGCGTACAAGTGGAAAGTCTGAAGGCCTAGGGTATAATGAAACACCACCTCCGTACAACAACAACTTTAGTTTCTTTAAGAACGGGCCTCCACAACCTGAAAATTGTGAATCTTCAAGCTCCACGGATCAGAAAAATAAAACTAATCAAGAGCAACAAGTCACAAACACTCCAACTCAAACCTCAACATGTGAACCTTTAAAGGAAACCTTCATATCAAGTAACGACATCAAATCCAAGCAAAGTTCATCCTCTGATGCTGATCAAGATCTATCAAATAAAATGGAAACCTTAAACTGCTTCAAATGTCGTGAACGTGGACACGTGGCTTCCGTTTGCACGAACAAGCGAAAAGAAACTCAAGCTAAACCCACTCCCACTCAGTCAGCTAAAACCACTCCCACGAAGTCAGTTAAATTCACTCCCATGAAACCAGTACAAATTCTACGAAACCCACATCACGAGAGTCCAGCTTCAAACTCACGACATCATGGACACAGCAAACCAAGTACGGGAAAATTTTCTCAACATTCACACCAGCGACCACAACAACCTTTTGTTCCATCATATCGCCAACATCATTATGATAACCGCTCCCACAGTCCTCCACGCTATAATCTTCATAATCATTACTCAAATCCTCCACAATACCATCATAATCATCACGGAAATTACAATCATAGCTTCCCACGTCCTCACTATGAACCACGTCACTACACAAATTCTCGTTACAGCTCTCCACCAATGAGTCATAGAGTTCCTTACAACTCTAGCAGTCATTACTCTACACGCAACACCTCTCCAATCCCTCACCAAAATAAGGGAATCTACAAACGGGTCACCTATGTGACTGAGAACGGTCAATCCAGGTCTGTTATGGCCTGGGTTCCCCATGACAACTAATAACTTTATCTTGTGTGCAGGAACCAGGTCACCGAGTCATCAACAACTGGTACGTTGACAGTGGCTGTTCCAGGCACATGACAGGAGAACGAAGTCTGCTTAACAACTTCGAATCAGGAAAGAAAGGTCGAGTAAATTTTGCTGGAGAAAAAGGAGGAGAGATAACTGGAATTGGTTCAGTTACAAATGGAAAAATCACACTGAAGGATGTATTTTACGTCAGGCAGCTAGAACACAACTTGCTCAGTGTTTCTCAAATCTGCGACAATGATAATCCCGTGTATTTTAACAAGAAGGAGGTTGTAATTCTTAAATCCGGAATTGATATTCCTGAGGATCTGATACTGATGCGTGCACCAAGAACGAAAAACACATATGTTATGGATATGAACAACACTGAACTTACCACAGATTCAACATGTCTATTATCCAAGTCAACTAGTGAGGAAGCCATGATTTGGCACAGAAAGATGGCACATCTACACTTTCGGAAGATGAACGAGATCACCAAGAAAGAGCTAGTCCTTGGAGTTCCACTCAAACGATTCGAGTATGAAGATAAATGTATTCCATGTAAACTCGGAAAGCAACACAAGCAACATCACAAGTCCAAAGCCATCAACACAATTGAGACACCATTCGAGCTAATGCACACTGATCTTTTCGGCCCTATTGCACAAAGAAGCTTCGGAGGAAAATACTACTGTCTCGTGATCACCGATGATTACACTCGCTACTCTTGGGTCTACTTCTTAGGCACTAAGAGCGAAACAGCCGGCACGCTCATCAACTTTTTCGATATGATCAAGAACGTATACAAAGCAAATGTCAAGCGTCTGTGCAGCGACAATGGGACAGAGTTCATAAATTCCACGATGACCTTCTACTGTCTAGCAAATGGAATTGTTCAACAACACAGCGCTCCATACGAACCACAGCAAAATGGTGTCGCTGAGAGGAAAAACAGAACATTGATAGAGGCCGCTCGTACCATGTTAGCTGACTCACTCCTCCCTGTCACGTTCTGGGGGGAGGCAGTGAACACAGCGTGCTACGTCCTCAATCGAGTATTAACGGTGAAACGGTTTAATAAAACGAGTTATGAATTGCTAAATAGTCGTAAGCCTAATCTTGCTGGATTGGAACCCTTTGGGGCTCCTTGCACCGTTTTGAAAACAAATTATACCACCAAGTTCGCACCCAAAGCTGTCCAGGGATATTTTCTTGGATATGTTGAGGGCTGCGCAAACAAACGAGTTTATCTTAAAACTTCACGTACTGTGGAAATTGTTTTTAACTTGGAAATAACTAGTTACACGTTTGAAAAACAAACTGGTCCAGCTCTCGCTTTTGACTATGATGCTCTATTTAAATCATTTAACCTTTCTCCGAGTGTGACTCATACAGGTACAGAGAACCCGAGCTTCTCCTCTGATGATGAAGATACAGTTTTTCCTCGTCCTCATGTCATTCAAGATATCGTCACTGACCCTGCTGACACCGATTATCAAGCAGCTGACCAAGACGAAGTGGCAGAACCACTCGACGACGATAATTCAGCCGAAGATCAGGAAAATGTGGCAGCACCACATAATGCAACTGCTCAATATGAATCGGCGGCTCGGTATGATCTTCCACCTAGATCAACCAGGGGAATCCCGCCCAACAGATACTCACCTGAAAGAAGTTCAAGAGGGTCAAGATATCCAGCCGACAACATTATTGGCGATACCGATGCACCCGCTCAAACTCGCACGCAAATAGAGGATCTACAAGGCATGTATGCCTTGGTTACCACTTCTGAAGATTTCAATAATTGTCGATTTCTCTGCTTCGTTTCTCAAGACGTTCCTGCTAACATTCATATGGCTCTCAAAGATGCCAACTGGGTCCATGCCTGTCAAGAGGAATTAGCTCAATTCGAGAAACTAGGGGTCTGGATACTTGTGATACTGCCCGCTGACGCCTACGCTATAGGCACTAAATGGGTTTTCCGATGCAAACGAGATGACCGTGGAATCATCACTCGAAATAAAGCTCGATTAGTGGTACAAGGATTCTATCAAGAAGAAGGATTGGACTTTCAGGATGTTTTCGCTCCAGTCGCTCGCCTCGAGGCTGTCCGTCTTTTCTTAGCTTATGCCTCTCACATGGGATTTACAGTTTACCAACTCGATGTTAAAAGTGCTTTCCTTTATGGTAAAATCGACGACACCGTCTATGTTCAACAACCCCTTGGCTTCGAAGACCCACAACACCCTGACAAGGTTTACAAGCTCAACAAAGCTTTATACGGTCTTCATCAAGCTCCACGGCTGTGGTACGAAACATTGTCAACTTTTCTCTTAGAATCCGGTTTCAAGAGAGGTCGTATCGATAGCACTCTGTTTATCAAGGATTCATCCAAGGCTAAACTTTTGGTTCAAGTCTACGTAGATGATATTATTTTCGGTTCCACTGATATTCAAATGTGTAAGGACTTCGAAAAGCTCATGAAAGACAAATTCGAGATGAGCGCGATGGGTGAACTCAAATTATTTCTAGGACTACAGGTCGAGCAACTGCCAGACGGAATGTTTATTCATCAATCGAATTATGTCACTGAAATGCTGAAGAAATTCAACATGACCGATGCCAAGCCAATTGCTACTCCCATTTCTCAGCAGCACAATCTTGAACCAAACGCACAAAACGATCCTGATATGGATCCCACTGTTTATCGCGGCATTATAGGCTCTTTAATGTATCTTACTGCATCTCGTCCTGACATAATGTTTGCTGTATGTTTATGTGCCAGGTTTCAAGCTTGTCCTAAGATGTCTCATCACTCTGCTGTAAAGAGGATTCTTCGCTACCTTTAAGGCCGACCGCGGCTGGGTCTCTGGTACCCCAAAGGAAGCGACCTCTTTCTCGAAGCATTCACCGACTCGGATTTGGGTGGATGCAATATCGATCGAAAGTCAACCTCCGGTGGTTGTCAATTTTTGGGAGGACGCCTCGTGTCTTGGCAATGCAAGAAACAGACAACCGTCTCTGTCTCATCCTGTGAAGCTGAATATATCGCTGCGGGTAGCTGTGTCTCACAGGTTCTCTGGATACAACAACAGATGCTGGATTACGGTTTATTCTATACCTCTACTCCTATTAATATAGATAATGAGGCTGCCGTTTCTGTTATTAAAAATCCTGTTAAACATAGCAAAACCCGTCATATTGACTTTAAGCACCACTTTATTAGAGACTATTATGAAAAGAAACTCATCGATATCATTCGTGTCTCTTCCGAAAATAACTTGGCCGATCTCTTCACTAAATCATTTGACAAATCTCGCTTCGAGTCACTTGTTCATCGTATTGGACTTCGCAACTTAGAGTAACCAACGTTTTCCTTTAAAAAAAAAAAAAAAAAAATTTTGCGTAAGTGTCCTTTCTAATTTTCGTACTTTAAAAAAAAAAAAAAAAAAAAAAAACAAAAAAACAAAAAAAAAAAAAAAAAAAAAAGAAATTAGAGTAACTTAGTTTTAAATCTACATTCGAGATGAAGATATCTTTTGCTTATGACTCTTAGTCTTAGATCGGGTTTTTGCCTCTTGCTATATAATTTCTCAAAGTATTTAGTTTAAATTCCAGTGTCTTGTGGCCCTTCGCCTTATTACTGAATTCAGTTGTGTGGTTTGCTGTCTTAGAGCTCTACAGTTTTCAACCATTAAACGACTTAAGTCTGCTGATTGCAACAAAGGTTGAGAATGGATTTCTGTTACGAAGTCATGTGATACACTAACAGATGGGAGACACTTATATCAAATTTAAAATAATTTTATTGGTGTGTTAATAAGTGTTTGAATTCACATAAGCGGCCTTTGGAACTTGAGTAAGTACACACATGGGATGCCTCGATCATCTAGCCACCTAAGGTCTTTAACGGGTCTGGGATCGGTTGGTAGAAAGCTCGTTAAAGGGTTCCATAGAAAGTCGCAGAATTCTAACATCTTAAAAAGGCTTCATAGAAGTTCAGTCATAGACTTGCACAATTAAACCAATGCGTTAAACTGTTTTCAACGAATTAGATATAGGCTATCTTAATGCTAGCTTCATATGTTGCATTGTCAGGTTTGGTAACCATCCCATACTACTTTGTACCATGGAAGGATTCACAAATACCTTGAGCATCTCTCACTTTTGTCGAATGGTTCCTAACTTCTGAGTGCTTTTCGCCTAAATCGATGACAGCTTACTTGTAATTAAAACCCAACTTTTTGGTGTACGGCTGAACGGTTAAATTGGACAACTACACAAACATGGGTTTAAATTAAATTCGCTTTGAAACCCCGACAAGCAATCTGATCGAATATTAAATGTATACTACACTTGTTCGTTTAGTTATTATTTTGTTTCAGTTACTGTTTTGAGTTTCTTTTATTCTTATTTTTATTATTACTTTGAAAAACGTTGGGTTACTACTTTAAGTCCATTAGGCCCATCTACTCAGGCCCAGTCCATCTGGCCCACTCTTGGCCTCTATATAATCTCAAAGGTAAAAATAATTTTTCACTTTTCACTTTTCTCAAATTTCACATTCTCGGAGCTAGGGTTTTCTCACACACGAAGTTCTTCTTAAGGTTGACTATTACCTCAAGTAAGTTCTTCTTTTCTTCGTTGATATTCATAGTTGTTCGTCAGTTTTGCTTGATGTGTTCGTGGTTCTCGGTGTTTATGTATGATGATATGGGTTTTACCTAAAAATCTGGGTATTTATCTTCATAATCTGGGTTTAAATTTCATAATCTGGGTTTACCATGTTCGTGATCTTCATGTGTTCTTGATGTGTTCGTGTAAAAATTGTTATGTTTTGCTCCGTTGATCATCTTTGTTCGTGTTATTGCTTGATGATCATCTTCGCCTTCTAAGTGTCCAGAACATAGATATGCCTTAGGATTTTTTTTCCCAAAATTTGGACGAAGACAAAGATATAACAGCCGAAGATACATCTTCGTCCCCCTTAGGACAGTCAAACGAAGACCATCTTCGTCCCTATATAAGTGTGTCAGACGAAGAAACATCTTCGTCCACTCTAGGTCTGTCAGACGAAGACCCATCTTCGTCACGATGATGTCCATCCCACGAAGACACATCTTCGTCACATTGTTTGTCCATCACACGAAGACACATCTTCGTCACTTCTAAGTTTAGCACACGACGACACGTCCTCGTCTCAGACGAAGACACATGGACGAACACCTTCTTCGTCACTATATTTACCATGCGTTCGTTTTTCATGATATATGCTTATACCTGCTCCACGAACATGCATGCTCGCCAACTCTAAGTTAGGCATACATGTTCGTGTCTATCATATCTAACGTGTTCGTGTTTACAGATTTCACAGATGGAGAGACAATTTGATCGACGACACAATCAGGCAGTGAGCTTCTCTCTGGACGACTCTGCATCAGTTCCGTTTCGCGAGACCATTCTGTTCTTACAACACTCACGGATGTCGTTCATTCTAAGTGAAGATCTTCCAATAAATATCCCGTTGGTTCAGCAGTTCCTCACCAACCTCACACATGTCGATCTTCTACATCCGGTTACCGCGGAACACAAAGACGGTTTACGAACGGTGGTTAATGATCGGGAAATTACATTCAGCAGTACTACTTTACGGGAAATATTCAATCTCGGCCGCAGCTCCAATGAAAGTGCCCCTTCATCATTTGGCACTCGCTTCCTCGGTCGAAAGTTGCCATTACTGGGGTACGCCGGGCCATTCCCCGGTGTTTCGTTTCCAAAGGGCAAGTTTGTCGGCCCATGGCGCTACTTGGTTCACGTGTTTGTTACCGTGTTCAAATTCTCCAAGACATCCCACGACAATATCGACAATGTATTGCTATCGATGATGCTCAGCCTGGTACTCAACAGACCCTATCCCGTAGCTGAATATGTATTCCAAATGTTTCAGAATGATCTGACGGTGACTGCGCCCGGCACTCTCATGCTTTACCCAAGGTTCATTATGATCATCTTACGACACTTCATCCCTGATCTCCCACCTCCGACGTTTGATATACGGGTTATGCAGATCGGTTCTGCAAAATTGTTTCACACTTGTCAAAAGATTCATCCGCGACCCGCTCACGAGGCCCAATCCACGGCTGAACCTTTGTTTGGGGCACTCGTTGATGTGCGGTTCGTTGACACCGATGTTGATGAGGACGCTCATTTTCGATCGAGCGAGCCTCGTACTGTGTCTACTGGTCCTTCAGCGCCACCTGGTCCTTCAGGTCCTAGCAAGCCCAAGGCTAGGCCTAAGCGCACAGTCAAGATTCCTATTGCTGTGGATTCTACTTCAAGTGATACATTATACAAGGAGATCGATAACTACCACGAAAGTCCTCAGCTCTCTGCTATTGCCGAGCGGTCACCTATTCCTCCTGGCAGTCCTCACTCTATTGCTACTGAGGTGATCGTTCCATCCCCTGCTCGTAATGCTGATGCTGCTGTTTCTCCTACTCAGGTTAACGATGCGGCCACAGAGGAGCTCAATCTTGATGATAACGAAGTTACTTCTTCGTTTCACCCATCGAACCGAGGGAAACGTCCAGCTCCTGGAAATGCCGAGTCTGGGTCCTCTACAGAAACTGCACGCCCTCTCAAGAAACGGGCCACGGAGAAAAGGACCGCGGAGAATCCACCCCTTACAATTAACGAGTTACTTTCACTTGTTTTGCAGCTTTCTGATCAGGTTTCCACACTCATGCAGTCTGACGCTGAGAAATCACTGCGTATTTCTTCTCTTGAAGCACAGGTTCAACTGCTCTCGAAGCGGTCATCTGCTCAGGGGGAGGAACCGTGCAAACCATCTACAGTCAGACAGCGACGAGATGATCCCGAAGATGATCAAGATGTTGCACGTCAACAAGAGCAGATTGCCTCTACATCTCGAGCACTGCATATTTATCCTACAGCAGATCAGGGGGAGCAATCGCAGCAACACAAACAAACTGGAGAAAATCAGGAACAGGTCATTGAGGAAAGTACGGACGATACATGGCTATTTGAGGAAGACGGTGATTATGGATTTCAATCACCAGTAGCATCTACTGAGAACGCTGAAGAAGAAAGGGAAAGCGTTCTGAAACCAAGTCTTGAAGAAAAACAAGGATGGTTTCGCAAGCTTGATCCTAAGAAGCAAAAACTCGAGATAGTCAGAAAGTTTTTCATCAGAGAACGTCAGCCACATCGGGGTATTATAAGCTGGTTGTTTGACTCTGATTTGCAGGTATTCGTGATTAAGAGATATGACGGAGTTCAGTATCTAAGCAAGGATAGGGAAAACTTCAATTCATTTCCGAGGTCTGAGCTCATTTGTTTGTCAAAGCTGAATCTGATAAACAAAGGAAAAGACGAGTATGCGAACTGGGTTGAAAGAAAGATCAAGGAAGAAGCCAAGATCGGAACATTCAAAGAATTTACTCCTGCTATCGGGAAGATCATGATCTCAAGGAAGAAGATAGATTCGGAAACAGGTAAACTTGCAAGAAGAATGCGATATCCTCCTATCGCTTGCTTGACGAAGATTCCGATGAAGAACTTCGGTCGTGATATACTGGGTGACTTGCATGTTTGGGCTGTTGATTCTGAAACCGGTGAAGCTGTGATGTATAGAAAAAATGATGAAGTCAAAGATGGTATGACCGAGATTCTGAGGGTCATTGATGCTACTCAACTGGCGAATCTTACGGAAGGTGATCTGAAGAGGTTAAACAAAGATCACATCGTTACTCTGGCTGGATGGGAAGATATTGGTAGAGATTACCAAAGGATCGT
Organism: Senecio squalidus; assembly: GCA_910822075.1. Lineage (NCBI taxonomy): Eukaryota > Viridiplantae > Streptophyta > Magnoliopsida > Asterales > Asteraceae > Senecio > Senecio squalidus. The sequence continues at coordinate 29,626,385 of CAJVGC010000592.1, forward strand.
TCAAGGCTGTTTGAACTTGCAGGTTAATACAGATAGCGATATTTTGATCAGAGAATAGAAGCATCAGTCAAGGGGGAGTTTGTTAGTGCAAGATATTTTATGACTGGATGTTCTATTATGTTTTGTTTGCATTGTATTATATTAGACTGGTTTAGTTAGTCTAGTGGGCTGCTCACGGACTTGCATGTCCGTGAGGCCCAATAGGTCCAAGCCCAAACTAGCTGAACATGTTACTCTATAAATAGAGGTGTTCAGGGTAGTTTTGGGTTGTTGGTTTTCATAGGGAATTCGTGTTAGGCTTTTGGATTGTAACAGCGATTGTTAATCAGAAGCTTTAGAATTCGGTAATTGTGTTCTTACGTTTATTGCTTTCGATTATAATCTGTGCATACTAATTACGAGATTCCGCCTCGTAATTGGTGAGTTTAATCCTGTAGATCGGACCACTGGGACCTACAGTAAAGATGCATGGATTCAGGCTTGTGAGTTATGAATAATATGAACCCACAGTAAAATGACTTATTTGCATCCTAAGTTTAGTATGCCGAAACAAACATATAAACCTTGTTTCAAAAATAAACAGTCACTATGATTCTGATTCAAACGTCATACAGATAAATACAGAAAACCTCTTAAAAATGCAACACCTAAATCGGAAAACAATTAATTTGGAAGTGGCTGAAATATACTTTTCAATTTACACATAATATAAACCAAACATGACTGAAATGTACTTTTCAAGTGTAATTCACTCGTACAAAAAATAGAACAATTTCGTGATCCTTGTCAATGTTGAATTACACTGCTATCTGGCTCACTTTCTGATGTGCCAACTGTGTTAAATGATAACCGCAGAGGAGAAGAAAAGAACGGTTTTGGTGGAACTTCCAATGCTTCCATGCTTCCCTCTAACATTTCAATGACTTCATTAATTGATGGCCTTTGATTTGGATCAGCTTGTATGCACCATAAACCAGCTATAGTCATCTTTCTTGCAAAATCGTTCTCCTGTGTAGTCGTTATACTCTCTAATAGGAACTCATCTTTTTCAAGACGGTTGTAAATCCAGTAAGGAAAATATATCTCGCTGGTTCGCCCAGAACAGACACTTGCATTAACATTCTTTCTTCCTCCAACCATTTCTAGTATCAACATCCCATAACTATATACATCAGATTTATGGGATACTCCTCCAAAGTTTCTATTAAAAACTTCTGGGGCAATATAGCCAATGGTTCCTCTAGCCTCCAACATAGAAACAACGCTCTCTTTCCTTGAGTACAATTTAGCTAGACCAAAGTCTGCTATCTTTGGGCAGAAGTCCTCATCAAGGAGAATATTATGGGGTTTTATGTCAAGATGCAAAATACGAGTGTTGCATCCACGATGCAAGTAGTCAAGACCCCGTGCTATTCCAAGTGATATCTCATGTAGCTTGTGTACACCTATATGTTCTCTTGTCGTGATAGGCAAATGACTATGTATAAACTTCTCTAACGATCCGTTTGGCATGAACTCATATACAAGAGCTCTTTTTTTATAGTCAAAACAAAATCCCAAGAGAGTCACAATGTTAACATGAGAAGTCCTACCAATGCTCGCAACTTCGTTTATGAATTCTTGTCCACTTGCTTTTGTTGTGTTCAAAACTTTGATCGCCACAAGACGACCATCAAACAACTTCCCTTTATAAACAGTTCCAAAACCTCCTTGTCCTAATTTAACTTGGAATGACTTGGTCATTTTCTTTATATCATGATAATTGTATCTTTTCATGGTTAAAGATCCATATTGGTTGACAAAGGCCTCAACACTTTGGTGATCTTCGGTTTTACGCACAAACGGGGATACACAATTGATCGATGAGGATTTCGTTATATGATATATTATGGCAAGCAACACAACTAATAGAAGAGCAGATCCAAATCCGAAAACTGTGACAAAGAAAAAGTTTATTCGATATGTTATCAACGTACATGTTGAAAAATACATGTAAAATATTCTTTTAAATAATTAAAATAATTAAGAGTAGTAATAAATGTATCTAATGAATCTAATGCATTCAATAATTACATATGACATAGATATTTTTTCGTTTTAATTTTCTAAGTTAAATTAATATTAAATATAACGTACCTAATTTTGTTCTCCCACCAAACTTCCGCCCTGCAAATCCTGCAATGCGACAAAAATATGTGTTAAAAATGATATGTGAGAAGTATCTATGACCAAAAGCCCATCATATTGTTTTACACCCATTCCTCTTAATATGATATCAATTTAAAAATCAAATGAATAGTAGTTATTCATATATAACCACTATTTATTAGGTTTTTTTTCTTTTCATTTTTACCTTTAATTTTAATTAATTACATTCTAACCCGCAACTTTAAATATTTATATTTATCATTTTAATTTTATTATATGTTACATTTTACGCTTATAACGATCATCTCCGTCGCGAAACACGGACAAATAAAATGTCGTTATAATAAATAAAAAAACAAAAAAAGCCTTCTTTTTAATTTTTAATTAACTCCTAATTAAAATACTATTAATCCTTTTTGTTTAAAGAAAATGTATATAGATAAAAAATAGTTATGCCTTTCGGTCTCACGAATGCGCCTGCAGCTTTCATAGACATGATGAACCGTATATGTCGTCCTTACTCCGACTAGTTCGTGATCGTTTTCATTGACGACATTCTGATATATTCTCGTAGTCGGGAAGAGCACGAGGAGCATTGATACTAGTGTTGGAATTGCGTAGACAAGAGAAACTCTATGCTAAGTTCTCGAAATGCGAAGTTTTGATTACCTGCAGTTCAGTTTCTTGGCCACGTGGTCAGCAGTGAGGGTATTCACGTTGATCCTGCCAAGATTGAAGCCGTCAAAGATTTGGTTCGCTCCGAAGACACCCACTGAGATCCAGTCATTCTTGGGTTTAGCAGGATACTATCGTCAGTTCATCGAGAATTTCTCGAAGATAGCCTCGCCTATGACTAAATTGACCCAGAAGAGTGAGGAGTTTGTCTGGGGTGTAGAGCAGGAAGTTATGATACCATCTGGGTTACCGTCGATCGACTGACTAAGTCAGCGCACTTTCTCCCTATTCGTGAAGAACACCGAGTAGAGAAATTATCTAGATTGTACATCGACGAGATCGTGGATAGACATGGTATTCCAGTATACGTAAATTTTGGACCGTGATGCATGATTCACTTCGAGGTTTTAGCAGTCTTTACAACGAGCTTTGGGTATCAGATTAGACATGAGTGCGGCTTACCATCTTCGGATTGATGATCAGAGTGAGCGTACTATTCAGACATTGAAGGATATGCTTCGAGCGTGTGCGTTAGATTTTGGTGGGAGTTGGGATCGACACTTACCATTAGTCGAGTTCTCGTATAATAATAATTACCACTCCAGCATCAACTACGCTCCATTTGAGGCTCTTTACGGTAGGAAGTGTAGATCTCCAATATGTTGGGCCGAGGTAGGAGACAGTCAGATTTCAGGTCCCGAGTTGATTCAGGAGCCGACATATAAGATCTTCAGGATCAAGGATCGTTTGATAGCCGCCAGAGATCGTCAGAAGAATTACGCGGATTTGCGTAGGAGACCTTTGGAGTTTCAGGTTGGAGACATGGTATTGTTGAAAGTTTCTCCGTGGAAGGGTGTGTTTCGATTTGAGAAACGCAGCAAGCTTAGTCTACGTTTTACGGGTCCTTTCAGGATTTTGTCTCGTGTTGGTCCAGTGGCTTATCGTCTTGAGTTGCCACCTGAGTTGTGCGGTGTGCACAACGTATTTCATGTATCGCATCTCAAGAAGTGCCTTGCGGATGAGACCCTGATTGTGCCACTGGAGAAACTATGTTTGGATGACTCGCTTCATGTGATAGAGGAGCCGGTGGAGATTATTGACCGAGATGTTAAAAAGTTACGACGGAGTCGGATTCCGATAGTGAAGGTCCGATGGAACTCGAAGATTGGAGCTGAGTTTACTTGGGAGCGGGAGGACGAGATGCAAAAGAAGTACCCACATCTTTTTGCTTGCAGCGGTGTTCAGTAGAATTTCGAGGACGAAATTTCTTTTTACTGGGGGATGCTGTGACAATCCGTCTTTTCGAGGTATATTTTATTTACCGATTATTACTCTTTTTTATTCGCAATGATTTGGACCCTTGCATTTCGCTTTATATTTTACTCACGTTTTATGCATTTGAGTCGGGTTTATGTGTTTTACTACTTTGTCTCTCGAGACGGAAGCTTTAGAATCACCTAAGTGCCTAATATCGAGTATTCTCACGTTATTAAAGTATTGCGTTTATGCCATAATCGTCGGTTTAAGGAAATCATAATTTGAAATTTCATTACAAAGTTAGTCCTCTAACTTAATCTGTTACAAAGTTAGTCCTTTAACGGAGAACTAACGGAATCTGTTACAAATCTGGTCCTTTAACGAAAAGTTAACGGAATCTGGCCAAGAATAAGCACGGTGCGCAGCACCAAAGGGTTGGTGCGCAGCACCCCCTACATTTTCGGCTAAAATCCATTTTTTCGAGTTTGTGGTCAATTTCTTGAGGTTCCAAACCTCCTTTTCACGTGATTCTTCCTGCAAACTCCCTCATTTGGGTAGGTTAGATCCAAATGTGGATCTCAAAGCATGTTAGAACCATTTCTCTTTCCAAAATCAAGTTTTTACATCAATAACTTTTATTCATTCTTCTCTCTCATTTTCATTTCACAAACTCTCTTTCTCTCCCCTTTATTCCAGAGAATTTGAGAGCCTTTAACACCATATTGAAGTGAAAATCCAAGGAAGAAAGTAGTGAAGATTATCTCTTTCAATCACCCTTTGATTCTACACAATTTCGGTAAGTTTTACTTGTTGAATTCCTTCACTTTTCTTTCTCTTTTCATCCACTTAGTTGGAGTTTTTCCTAACTCAAATCTTATTTCTTTGCTTCTACCAAGCTTTACTTTCCAAAGACATCCATGAAGATGAAGAATTTCGGTGATTATCTTTGAAGAAGCATTATCTTAGTTTTGGTATGTAAACCTCTCCAAACTTCTATATTTTCCTTTCTATTGGGAAACTTCTAACATATATCTTATGTTTACAATGTATGGAAGTCTTCCCTTCCTCATAAAATCTACCACCACACATGGAGTTAGCTATCCTTTGAAGAGAACTCCATAACGTATCTTGGTAAGAAAGTTTCCTTCGAAAAACCTTTATTCTCTTTTCTTTATAAGACTTATGCTAATGATGGATTTTTGGTATTTTGGAGCTCCTTACCTCCTCACCACCACCATCATAAAGTCTCTCTTTCCGATATCCTTGCAAGTATCAATAATCGACACGTCTTGCGGGTGAAATCGGTAAAATATTCTTAATCTCTTATCTTTCATTTCATCACTTTTAAATTCGGTTTTAAGCCTTGAAAATGGTTAGGTTAACATATTAGACCAACACCAATCGATCTCAGAAACTTTGGACTTAAAACGAATAAAATATGTAAAGATAAGATATTTACCGAAATTAACGTATCTTATGATAAATATATGTAAAACCACACATTTAGACATATATGACACTTGGTAAATGTTAAATGAACCTAAACTAACAATTGATCAGTTTACACTTTCGCCTAAAAACGTCAAACGAAACAGTTAGCAACAAAAACGTAAATTTCATAAATTTGGAAAATGGCTCGGTGCTAAGCACCACCCCCTTGGTGCGCAGCACCAAGGGTCTGATCTCAAAATTTCCATTTCTCGTTAAACACCAACTTAGACTCGTAACGTGTTTTGACCTCAAACTTACATCAGTAACTTATTATGTATAAAGTATCAAATAAGCCAAAACTAACGTCTTTGGACTCAAAGACATATCGCTATCTTAAACTTTAATTGAGAATATGTAATCAACGTTTATCTTACTTTTACGGAAAATTGTTAAAACCGTCATAAATCATTTTTACTCCATTATTCTGAAAATAAAAGTACTTTTACTCTTAAAGTGTCAAGTTAACTTCCATTCTATAAATCGTTGACTTTGACTTTTATTCAAAAATTGTTGACTTTTGACTAATCTAAATCAATATCTTTAATTTTGACTTTTCCTTCCAATTGTTGACTTTGACTTTAATCAAGTCAACATCTTTGACTTTGACCAAGTCAACATCTTCGACGTTGACTTTGGTTGACTTCAATAAACTTTGGTAACGGTATTCCTTTCAATCGACGTTCCTGTTAGTCAAGTTCGGCTCGGAATGTTATTCCTTTCTAAAAGTCGTTATGACGTGAAACTTATCGATATTTTCCCATCGTCTCTATCGGCGCGGAACATCGTCACCTTGAACCGTCATCACGACTCGACTTGGAAATCGTTGGAATACTTTAATAAATCTTAAACTCTAAACTTAACCGACAAGGCTAAACCGAACTATGTTATTGAGATACTTAGACTTGTTATTTTGATCTAGGGCACTTAGGCGGCGGATTATTAGCTTCATATTGATTATTACCCGATCTCTTGCCGAGCTTATTTTGTGAGTTATTCGTAGCCCCTTTTCTCTTACTATTTTTGGGCTGGAAAGCGTATTTTGAACTGTTTAAATGAATGTATATCTTGTATGCCTAGTGTATCAGTATCACCTCAGATTAGATGGTTCTTAGGCTTGGTTAAGCCCCCCTTATGCACTTGTTAGCTTATTGCCCACGGTACATATATATAGATCTATATGGGATCGGCCTACCCTCATTGCTCAATAGGACATCCCTATGAGTGGATGTTATGACCGTATGATTATTACCTTTGGTTTACCATCACCTTAGGACAGGGGATACAATGTGGTCAGGTTCAGTGTATGCTTAATCTAGGTATCTATACTCACACTTAGGTTATGATTTCAAGATATACAATTTGAAACTTACTATATTTATCAAATCTTTTATTGGGTCAACTTTTATTTACATATTGCGAATAATTCACCAACATTGTGTTGATGTCGTTTTTAACGCTTTTTCAGGAGTTTGAGGATTTATTTTGATCATGCCTTGCTTATTTTGGGATCATCTATTTATTGTATTTGGAATTCATTATGTTGATGTAATTCATTTATGATCCACCTTATGACATTGATCTGTATTTGTATTTGACGTTTGGTCACTTTTGACTTTGTATTGTATTTGATAAACCTTTGGCATGATTAATATATTCCGATGTTTTGTTTATTGGTTGTAAATGTTGTAATCCTTGACTCTTGATATCTTTAACTGGAACACTCTGCGTTCCGCTTTTAGCGGGGTGTTACAGAAATTGGTATCAGAGCCAATGGTTATAGCGAACCAAGTGGCTTTATGAAGGAAATCACTTGGACTATGACCGTAGGCTTTTCAAATCGATTTTCTCTGATTTGCTATGTGTGCACCATTTTGCCTTATGTGCTTATTTTCGTTTTTGTTATTCTTAGCACTTGGCCTTATCCCTTCGTGTTACACGCATTTTGCTTATCGGGTTCTTTCTTTTTAGTTTCAGAACTTTGCCGCCTGTGAAGACGACAGCGACGAGATGGTCAGCGAGACATGGTCGCCCGAGCGCGAGAATTTGTAACACGACTCCGAGTGTGGAAGTCAGTGATGAAGAAACGGATATGACGACAGACATCGGTCAGCTCATCGCCGAGCAGTTGACAGCTATGATACCCACTATTGTCGCCCAGATCAGGGATAGCACAGTACAGAGTAGCGATGTTGGGTTACCGCCAGTTGTAGTTAAACAGAATCTCGGAAAGAAACGAAGTGGTAGCTCTCTTCATGATAAGTCGTGGAAGAAAGCTAGAAGACAGAATATTCGTCGGGTGGTGACTCCAGAGATCTGGGGTACGTATCAGCAGTGTGGACGGTGTGGTAATCATCATGCTCAGGAGGTGAAGTGTTGGGAATGTGGGAAGTGTAAGAAGCTAGGACACACTGATAGATTTTGCCGTGCCCAGAGGGGTAAGTGTTACGAGTGTGGTTCTGCCGAGCATCTTAGGAACGGGTGTCCCGAGTTGGTTGCAGTTGGTGTCGATACTTCGTCCGATTTGGATTCCCGTGGTAAAGCACTTGTTATTGAAGCTCAGGAGGCTCAACAGGATCCTCGCGTCGTTACGGGTACTTTCCCTTACCTAACCTCAGTATGCATTTATTCTATTTTTTTGATTTTAATGTTTGTCCCAGATTCTCTTAGGGTTGCGCATTTCCTTTTTCCTTTTTCTTTATTTTCGTCTTCTTTTTACGTCTCTTTCGCGTTGGAACCGAAGAAAGCTCCTATCTACAAAGAAGTCGACGAGACGAAGTTGTCCTACTATGGCGATTCCGAGAAGTTCGACTCCAGATTCTAGACCGCTATTTGAAGAATTTTATATCTGATGAGTATAGGACTGTGTTTGCTCGTACTTCTAGGCTGATAGTGTTTTCTTCGAGATAGAGTTAGCCGATGGTGAGTTTTGCCTACTACTGAAGTACTTTCTGCCTGTAGTGTTAGTTTCGACGATCATCTTTTTCCTACCGACTTGATTCCGATTACGCTGGGTAGCTTCGACGTTATTATCAGTATGGATTGGTTAACGACACACCGCGCGGAGATCGTATGTTTCGAGGAGATGATCCGTATTCCGTTATCAGTTTGTGGACCATTGTTAGTTCAGGGAAATAAGGCGAGGAAGCGCCTTAAGATAGTTTCTTGCATGAAAGTTCGGGAGTACATCAAGCGGGATTGCACACCTTGTGAAGAAAGACACCGCGGGGCAGATTGAAGAGAATCCAGTGGTTAATGATTTTTCCCGATGTATTTCCAAATGACTTACCTGGGTTACCCCTAATAGACAGGTAGAGTTCCATATAGATTTGGTTCCTGGAGCAGCGCCGGTGGCGAAGACTCCTTATCGGTTAGCACCTTCGGAGATGTTAGAGCTTTCGAAGCAGATTCAGGAGTTGGTGGATAAAGGCTTTGTTAGACCGAGTTTCTCTCCGTGGGGCGCGCCAGTACTCTTCGTGAAGAAGAAGGATGGTTCTATGAGATTGTGTATAGACTACAAGGAGCTAAGTAAGCTGACAGTGAAGGACCAGTATCTTTTGCCGCGTATGGATGATTTGTTCGATCAGCTTCAGGGTTCTTGCTTCTTTTCGAAGATTGATTTACGATCCGGATATCATCAGGTGAGAGTGCAGGAGGAGGACATTCCGAAGACCGCCTTCAGAACGCGTTATGGCCATTTCGAGTTTTAGTTATGCCTTTCGGTCTCACGAATGCGCCTGCAGCTTTCATAGACATGATGAACCGTATATGTCGTCCTTACTCCGACTAGTTCGTGATCGTTTTCATTGACGACATTCTGATATATTCTCGTAGTCGGGAAGAGCACGAGGAGCATTGATACTAGTGTTGGAATTGCGTAGACAAGAGAAACTCTATGCTAAGTTCTCGAAATGCGAAGTTTTGATTACCTGCAGTTCAGTTTCTTGGCCACGTGGTCAGCAGTGAGGGTATTCACGTTGATCCTGCCAAGATTGAAGCCGTCAAAGATTTGGTTCGCTCCGAAGACACCCACTGAGATCCAGTCATTCTTGGGTTTAGCAGGATACTATCGTCAGTTCATCGAGAATTTCTCGAAGATAGCCTCGCCTATGACTAAATTGACCCAGAAGAGTGAGGAGTTTGTCTGGGGTGTAGAGCAGGAAGTTATGATACCATCTGGGTTACCGTCGATCGACTGACTAAGTCAGCGCACTTTCTCCCTATTCGTGAAGAACACCGAGTAGAGAAATTATCTAGATTGTACATCGACGAGATCGTGGATAGACATGGTATTCCAGTATACGTAAATTTTGGACCGTGATGCATGATTCACTTCGAGGTTTTAGCAGTCTTTACAACGAGCTTTGGGTATCAGATTAGACATGAGTGCGGCTTACCATCTTCGGATTGATGATCAGAGTGAGCGTACTATTCAGACATTGAAGGATATGCTTCGAGCGTGTGCGTTAGATTTTGGTGGGAGTTGGGATCGACACTTACCATTAGTCGAGTTCTCGTATAATAATAATTACCACTCCAGCATCAACTACGCTCCATTTGAGGCTCTTTACGGTAGGAAGTGTAGATCTCCAATATGTTGGGCCGAGGTAGGAGACAGTCAGATTTCAGGTCCCGAGTTGATTCAGGAGCCGACATATAAGATCTTCAGGATCAAGGATCGTTTGATAGCCGCCAGAGATCGTCAGAAGAAGTACGCGGATTTGCGTAGGAGACCTTTGGAGTTTCAGGTTGGAGACATGGTATTGTTGAAAGTTTCTCCGTGGAAGGGTGTGTTTCGATTTGAGAAACGCAGCAAGCTTAGTCTACGTTTTACGGGTCCTTTCAGGATTTTGTCTCGTGTTGGTCCAGTGGCTTATCGTCTTGAGTTGCCACCTGAGTTGTGCGGTGTGCACAACGTATTTCATGTATCGCATCTCAAGAAGTGCCTTGCGGATGAGACCCTGATTGTGCCACTGGAGAAACTATGTTTGGATGACTCGCTTCATGTGATAGAGGAGCCGGTGGAGATTATTGACCGAGATGTTAAAAAGTTACGACGGAGTCGGATTCCGATAGTGAAGGTCCGATGGAACTCGAAGATTGGAGCTGAGTTTACTTGGGAGCGGGAGGACGAGATGCAAAAGAAGTACCCACATCTTTTTGCTTGCAGCGGTGTTCAGTAGAATTTCGAGGACGAAATTTCTTTTTACTGGGGGATGCTGTGACAATCCGTCTTTTCGAGGTATATTTTATTTACCGATTATTACTCTTTTTTATTCGCAATGATTTGGACCCTTGCATTTCGCTTTATATTTTACTCACGTTTTATGCATTTGAGTCGGGTTTATGTGTTTTACTACTTTGTCTCTCGAGACGGAAGCTTTAGAATCACCTAAGTGCCTAATATCGAGTATTCTCACGTTATTAAAGTATTGCGTTTATGCCATAATCGTCGGTTAAGGAAATCATAATTTGAAATTTCATTACAAAGTTAGTCCTCTAACTTAATCTGTTACAAAGTTAGTCCTTTAACGGAGAACTAACGGAATCTGTTACAAATCTGGTCCTTTAACGAAAAGTTAACGGAATCTGGCCAAGAATAAGCACGGTGCGCAGCACCAAAGGGTTGGTGCGCAGCACCCCCTACATTTTCGGCTAAAATCCATTTTTTCGAGTTTGTGGTCAATTTCTTGAGGTTCCAAACCTCCTTTTCACGTGATTCTTCCTGCAAACTCCCTCATTTGGGTAGGTTAGATCCAAATGTGGATCTCAAAGCATGTTAGAACCATTTCTCTTTCCAAAATCAAGTTTTTACATCAATAACTTTTATTCATTCTTCTCTCTCATTTTCATTTCACAAACTCTCTTTCTCTCCCCTTTATTCCAGAGAATTTGAGAGCCTTTAACACCATATTGAAGTGAAAATCCAAGGAAGAAAGTAGTGAAGATTATCTCTTTCAATCACCCTTTGATTCTACACAATTTCGGTAAGTTTTACTTGTTGAATTCCTTCACTTTTCTTTCTCTTTTCATCCACTTAGTTGGAGTTTTTCCTAACTCAAATCTTATTTCTTTGCTTCTACCAAGCTTTACTTTCCAAAGACATCCATGAAGATGAAGAATTTCAGTGATTATCTTTGAAGAAGCATTATCTTAGTTTTGGTATGTAAACCTCTCCAAACTTCTATATTTTCCTTTCTATTTGGGAAACTTCTAACATATATCTTATGTTTACAATGTATGGAAGTCTTCCCTTCCTCATAAAATCTACCACCACACATGGAGTTAGCTATCCTTTGAAGAGAACTCCATAACGTATCTTGGTAAGAAAGTTTCCTTCGAAAAACCTTTATCCTCTTTTCTTTATAAGACTTATGCTAATGATGGATTTTTGGTATTTTGGAGCTCCTTACCTCCTCACCACCACCATCATAAAGTCTCTCTTTCCGATATCCTTGCAAGTATCAATAATCGACACGTCTTGCGGGTGAAATCGGTAAAATATTCTTAATCTCTTATCTTTCATTTCATCACTTTTAAATTCGGTTTTAAGCCTTGAAAATGGTTAGGTTAACATATTAGACCAACACCAATCGATCTCAGAAACTTTGGACTTAAAACGAATAAAATATGTAAAGATAAGATATTTACCGAAATTAACGTATCTTATGATAAATATATGTAAAACCACACATTTAGACATATATGACACTTGGTAAATGTTAAATGAACCTAAACTAACAATTGATCAGTTTACACTTTCGCCTAAAAACGTCAAACGAAACAGTTAGCAACAAAAACGTAAATTTCATAAATTTGGAAAATGGCTCGGTGCTAAGCACCACCCCCTTGGTGCGCAGCACCAAGGGTCTGATCTCAAAATTTCCATTTTCTCGTTAAACACCAACTTAGACTCGTAACGTGTTTTGACCTCAAACTTACATCAGTAACTTATTATGTATAAAAGTATCAAATAAGCCAAAACTAACGTCTTTGGACTCAAAGACATATCGCTATCTTAAACTTTAATTGAGAATATGTAATCAAACGTTTATCTTACTTTTACGGAAAATTGTTAAAACCGTCATAAATCATTTTTACTCCATTATTCTGAAAATAAAAGTACTTTTACTCTTAAAGTGTCAAGTTAACTTCCATTCTATAAATCGTTGACTTTGACTTTTATTCAAAAATTGTTGACTTTTGACTAATTTAAATCAATATCTTTAATTTTGACTTTTCCTTCCAATTGTTGACTTTGACTTTAATCAAGTCAACATCTTTGACTTTGACCAAGTCAACATCTTCGACGTTGACTTTGGTTGACTTCAATAAACTTTGGTAACGGTATTCCTTTCAATCGACGTTCCTGTTAGTCAAGTTCGGCTCGGAATGTTATTCCTTTCTAAAAGTCGTTATGACGTGAAACTTATCGATATTTTCCCATCGTCTCTATCGGCGCGGAACATCGTCACCTTGAACCGTCATCACGACTCGACTTGGAAATCGTTGGAATACTTTAATAAATCTTAAACTCTAAACTTAACCGACAAGGCTAAACCGAACTATGTTATTGAGATACTTAGACTTGTTATTTTGATCTAGGGCACTTAGGCGGCGGATTATTAGCTTCATATTGATTATTACCCGATCTCTTGCCGAGCTTATTTTGTGAGTTATTCGTAGCCCCTTTTCTCTTACTATTTTTGGGCTGGAAAGCGTATTTTGAACTGTTTAAATGAATGTATATCTTGTATGCCTAGTGTATCAGTATCACCTCAGATTAGATGGTTCTTAGGCTTGGTTAAGCCCCCCTTATGCACTTGTTAGCTTATTGCCCACGGTACATATATATAGATCTATATGGGATCGGCCTACCCTCATTGCTCAATAGGACATCCCTATGAGTGGATGTTATGACCGTATGATTATTACCTTTGGTTTACCATCACCTTAGGACAGGGGATACAATGTGGTCAGGTTCAGTGTATGCTTAATCTAGGTATCTATACTCAGACTTAGGTTATGATTTCAAGATATACAATTTGAAACTTACTATATTTATCAAATCTTTTATTGGGTCAACTTTTATTTACATATTGCGAATAATTCACCAACATTGTGTTGATGTCGTTTTTAACGCTTTTTCAGGAGTTTGAGGATTTATTTTGATCATGCCTTGCTTATTTTGGGATCATCTATTTATTGTATTTGGAATTCATTATGTTGATGTAATTCATTTATGATCCACCTTATGACATTGATCTGTATTTGTATTTGACGTTTGGTCACTTTTGACTTTGTATTGTATTTGATAAACCTTTGGTATGATTAATATATTCCGATGTTTTGTTTATTGGTTGTAAATGTTGTAATCCTTGACTCTTGATATCTTTAACTGGAACACTCTGCGTTCCGCTTTTAGCGGGGTGTTACAAGTCGGAATATCCATTTGGAGTCTTATGTTCATACACTCTCATTGATTATAATATTTGATTTATTATTGTAATTTCGATTACTAGTATGAGAGTTGCTAGTAATAACCGATCGTTCAATGTCCAACAATGTAAAAAGATGAAGTTAGAGGTTGTTACTGACACTTTGAAAACTCCACAAAATTCAAAGTACTTTTGGTTTTCAAAAATACCCTGAATTCAAGGTGAAAAAGTGCTTAGACCGGATACTCTTCGCCTTTCCATCTTCATCTTAAGGTCATATGCAGTGGCGAGTCTAGAACTCAAATGCACGTAGGTCACTATTTAATTGAACCGATAATTATGAATAAAAAAAAAAAAAAACTATTAGCGGATCGGGTCAATGGGTCATATAAGCAAAAGAAACTATAGTTCTTACAATTGTACCCCGACAAAAGCAAAAAAAAATTACAAGTTCCTACAATTGCACCTTACGAGGTCTAATATCTCGATATATTTTCACAATTTCTTCGTTACCAATACCTTCTAAAACGCCTTTTTTAATATACGATACTAAAGTATCACCCAAAAAGCGGGTCAGCGGCGTCGATTTCAATTTTTAAGCAAAAAAAAAAATTAAGTAACATGGGTAATGGGTTTAATTTTATTAAAAATAAAAGGGAAAAATGCCAAAAAAGGTAACATAAAATCCACTTTTTGACATTTGAGGGTATGTAAAAAAATTTGGAACCAAAAAGGATTAGAAAATCGAATTTGGTACAATAAAGGATTATTCGCGAAAGTTAAGTTTTTAACTTGTTTTCAACATGTAAAACATTAAATAACGCGTCTCGTTTTTATCTAAAAGTCACGAGGAATTAGAGAAAATCACATTTTCAAAAAGAGTTTTAATCATATCTTAAAAATTTAGGCTTGAAACTTCATTTTAACGATTAATAATTTTCGAAAATCCTTTTTTAAAACAAATGAGATTTTATAATCCCTTTTTAAACAAATTAGATTTTATAATCCTTTTTTGAAACAAATTAGATTTTATAATCCTTTTTGGTTCCAAATTTTTTTACATACCCTCAAATGTCAAAAAATGGATTTTATGTTACCTTTTCTGGCATTTTTCCCAAAATAAAAAGTGGGGTTAACAAGGTTTGAACCCTGGTTGATTAAAACTAAAACTCCAAGCTTAGGCTTGGAAACCACTACACCAAGATTAATGTTTGGTTACAAGTTGTAAGACAAACATTTTATCTAGGTCCTTTCTGATTTTTTAGGCATGTCCTACTAGAAATTACGACATCGTTTCTAAATGATTTTCGAAATTTAGGTAGGTCCGAGGACCTACCATAGACCAACATAAACTCGCCCCTGGTCATATGAGTGTTGTTTTTCAAAAGAACGAGTTCATGATTATGTGCCTTCTAACGTTCCACTGACTTGCAAATATGCTACCATGTATTCACATTTGGTCAAAGTTAAAAGTCTTGTTTGTAAAAAGGCGGGTTTAGATTTAAAACGAAATCTTAGTCATCTAGAAATTTTGATTTGGATGACTATATAAAGACGTTTTAAACCATAACACAAAATTTCAGTTTAAATCTAAACCGACCTTTTTATAAACAATACTTACTGGTTGCACCATGTGCAATTCCGTGGTAGCATATTTGGGATGCTAAGGGCGCATACTCGAGAACTCATTCTTTTTCAATCGAAGTTTTACAGTCATAACCAAAGTTTGCGTTGAAAAAAATTAGGAAGAAAAAACTAACATTTTGAGGATATAAAATGCTAATGGTGATGACACACCTTTTATTTTAATAGATTTACCCACTAATTTAACTTATTTATGTTGCATTTTAGTTTTCTAATTATTATTTTATATTATTTACATTTTTTATACTTTCTATTTGTCTTTCTGTTTAATATATATTTATATAAAAATATTTGACCAAATATTTCAAAGTTTTAATAAAAGAATTCAAGTAAGTTTAAACTTATTTAATTTTATATATTTAATGAAAAAAAGATGTAATTGTATATCTTAACTATATTATAAAGCATTTTTTTATACTTTTAATCTCTTAAATTTTGAGTAATTAAAATTACATATCTACCCTTTATACCTCTTACAATATATAATCATTTAAAACATCTTATTACAATTAATGTTAGTCAATAAAATTTCAATTGTATAAATTTAATAAAAAGAAAAAAATAATAGTTTAAAGCTTTAAATATCTAGACTAGCATATATTTAATTACCAAAATAACAATAACTACAATATTTATCTTTGTTTAATGTTTTGTAATTGACTTTTTTTTCTTTCTTTTTCAAAAGATTGCTGCAAGAAGCCGGTATTCCTTTTCAATATTAGATTTAGGATATCTTTGACTTGGTATTTATGTTTTATATTTAACATTTTAGAAAATTATATAAAATTAATCATCATGTTTGATAAGCAGATATGATATTTTAATTTAAATCAACGCAATTAAATAGGTGAAAACTTTAGCCCACATCAAAGCGCGGATTCCATATTACTTGTATACTACATTTATCATAAAATTATATTTTATTTATTTAATATAATATTAATATATATATATATATATATATATATATATATATATATATATATATATATATATATATATATATATATATATATATATATATATATATATATTATTATATTATTATATTATATTATGATGTGATATATGATATATTATATTATTATTAATATTTCAATAGTTATTTACGTAAATTGTCCCTGCGGATTATGTAAAATTACATATTTCGTCCTTAAATTTAAAAACTTAAATAAATCGTCCACTTTAAATAACTACTTACGCTTTTCATATCTAAAATTTGCCCATATTACAGGAATTCCGTCCCTAATGTTTGCCTCCAGTTACGGATTTTGTCCCTAAGGTAATGGTTAATATACTTTTGAAAATAAAAACTTATTTTGTAATAAATTCAAATATCAAAAGTTATTAAGGGTAAAATAGTAAAATAGCTAATACACTTTATAAAAATTATATAAACATATTTAATTGACAAAGTAAAGTAAATCTAGAGCAAAACATGTTATGTTAACCTTTTGCTTTGATAATCATATATATATTCTTCTTAAAAGATTTAGCAAAAAGTGAGTTATTATCGAATGAATAGTATCTCCACAACAAAAGAATAAGAAGGTGTTAATATTGATCTTACTTTATTTATTTTCACGTTTTTTTTTATTTTGTTTGTTTACTTATCTTTCGAAAGAATAGTCTCATTCTTTTTAATTTAGTTTTAACTATTTTATATTTGCGTTCGATTATTAATAGATTAATATTTTACATATATTTTTGTTCTTTCTGGAAGTTCAACATCTTTCAATTTTAACAATTATTTCCGCCACAAAACGGCCCAACAATACTCGTTTATAACATATTGCTTTGATTTATCCATTTATATAATGCATGTCTTTCAAGAAAAAAAGATATCCTACTTTTTATAATATATATAAAGACAAAATACAATTAAATTTCAAAGTGGAGAAAATGGGAGTGACAAATGGCGTTCGTCAAAAGTTAGTGTACATGTGTGATGTCCCGTCAATTTGAGGTACTTAAGTTACTGTCATTATTTTAAATTTATTCGCAATTGTTTTGACCCTTGTATTTCGCTTTGTATTACTCACGGTTTATTATTGAGAATCGGGTTTTATGTGATTATTATGATTCGTCCCTTGTGACGTAAGATTATGTTTATCTAAGTGCCATATAGTTAGTATGCTCATGGTAATAAGTTAGGAGGTTTATGCCAAGTTTGTCGGTTAACGTATTCTTTAACTTCGAGATATCGTGCTTTGCTCTTGTCGATCATTTACCGAAATCGTGCGTATCTCGGAATCGAAATCGAAAGTTAATCATTTAATGAACTCTAATACCAAGAATATACATAATGAACTTGCCTAAGTTCATTTGAAATCAATCGGGAACCTTAACGAACCAAAATGCCTAACGAGAACGAAAAACGGAAATGTTGCTGAACCAGCCATTCAGCCAACGGCTGGGCTCCAGCCGGCAGCTGAGATCCTCCAGTCGGCGGCTGAATGTTGTTGGTCAGCTTTTTGGTGACTCATTTTTGCATGAAAAACGAGTGGGACACTTGTTTCAACCCGATTTGACCCCCTTTTCTGCCAGAATTTACAGTCCATATGCTGTATTACCTCATTTCTTTTCATTTTCTTCATTTTATTACCACAAACACACACTTCTTGGTGTAATCTCCAAAACTCTCTCTATTTTCTTCATTGTGGCTGTAAATCCCATCCAAGAACCATTAAATAATCACCATAAACATCACCATAAACTATTCTTAACAACGAAGGGAGCAAGAGGTGGTGATTCTTCCGGTTGGTTGCTTTGGTTTTCATCATTTTCGGGTCAAATCTTCATAAAAATCGTCTAGATCATAACTCTTTCATTTTCTTGAGGTGTAATAACTTTTTCCCCACTATTTTATTTGCATTTTATCACATACATGTTTAATCTAACATCAAATAAAGGTTTTTATAAAAGTTTAATGTTGATTTATCTATAAACATAAGATTTATAAACTTTTTACATAGATCTTAATATATAAAGTGGTTATTTGAAGAAATCTATGGACATTATTAAAGATTTATAAGTTGCATGTCGAGATCTACAGAAAATATACTCAAAAATGCTGAAAATCGATAAAATAACGAAAATCCGAGCTGGTTGTGGACTTCCAGCCGACGGCTGGATCACTCTGTTAACACGAAATTTGCATTTTTGCTATTTAACGGTGGTTGTATTGTGTTTTGGAAGCGGATATTCTCGTCACCACACCACTGGGTCGTTGTTCCAGATTCTTGTCAAACTCTTGCGGGTGTTAACGGTATAAAATGTCATCCTTGCAAATCTTTCGATTTCATTGTCTTTCGTTATTCGGTTTTAGCCTTGAAAACGGTTAGGAGTAAATATTAGACCAACACTTAATGTATTATTGGATTTGGACTTAGATTGGACGAAATATGTTAAAGTGAAATCTAACCGAAAGTATCGTATTTAATTTATTATCCTATTATGTATTATGAGAAAGGTTTAAAATACGATTTGTTACTAAGTGGGGAAGTGTACGAAATTTGGACAAATATTTTATGATGCGGAAGCGCTGCCGAAATTTCATCTCACGACTTTTGCGACATTAAACACATGTATAAGTATAATACATAAAAGTAACCTATTATACACAAACATCATCTTTAGACTCAAAGACGTCAACATTATATGTAGTTACCATAATATTTACTTAAAATGGACGTTTTAAATCTCTTCGCGATATATTAAACTTCGCCACAAATTTTGATCATCGTTTTAATTCATCAAAATATGTTTTACGACAAACTTTTATAAAATGGTTTTAAATGCATTTTAACTCTAAGTATTTTGGTAAGAAAAAACTTTAAATTATTCAAAGTGTCAAAGTCAGACTTTTATATTGACTTTGACTTTCTTTCAAATTGAAATTGATTTTACTTCAAATTGTTGACTTTGACTTTTATAAAGTCAACATATTTGACATTTGACTTTTATGAAGTCAACATCTTTGACCTTGGTCAATCTAATAAAACCTTCGTATTAATATTCATCTCGACTCGGAATTATCATTCGTTTCCAACGGTTGTTGTTGACGTGAAAGATCGATATCTTGCCGATCGACCCTTTTTCTGGCACGGAACATCGTCTTCTTAATCTGTCATCCTTATTCGACTTATTAAATGTTGGAATATTTTATTAAACTTAATCTTAGTCGACAAGGCTAAACCGGACTAGGCTTATAGAGATACTGAGACCATGTTGTTTATTGTTTAAGGCACTTAGACGGTGAAGTTGTAGCTCTGTGATTATACACCCGAGATTTGTTGAAGTTGTACAGTGAGTTTTTCGTAGCCCTTGTCTTAAATATTTTTGGGCTGGAAAGCGTATTTTTAAAATTGTCTGCATGTTTGCGGGACATTGTTGATTATCTTGTTACCTAGTTGAATAGGTCTGCCTTAGATCATGAGTCGTTATTGCCTTGGTGGCACCCCTTATACACTCGTTAAGCTTTATGCCCAACGGTTTCATATTTATAGCTATATGGGTTATTGTACCTAACCCTCATTGCTCGGTAGGATGCTCCTATGAGTGGATGTTATGACCGGTAAAATTTTCATTACCTTTAGATTGACTCACCTTAGAAGAGGGGACAATATTGTGTGGTCAGGATTGAGGTGTATGACTAATCTAAACATGGTATCCTCACTAGGGTTTAAAAACAAGATATGTTATTAAATATGATGTTTGAAATTATGATGTTTGTTAAGAACTTGTCGATGGGTCACTTTTTACTTAAAATTACGAATAATTCACCAACATGTTGTTGATGTCGTTTTAACGCTTTTCGGGAAATTGAGGATTCCTGTTGATCATGCCATGTTGTTTTTCGGATCGCTTGTTTTTGAAAATTTGAATTTGTAATGTTTGATGTAATTTCCATGTTGATCCCCTTGTTGACTTATGAAGTTGTATTTGTACTTGGCGTTGTAACGCTCTTGATTTGTAATGTATTTCGGTAACATTTGGCATGATTAATACATTTGATGTTTTGTTTATTGGTTGTATTGTTGTAACATTTGACTCATGATATTATAACTGAAACACCTCGTGTTTCCGCTCTAAGCGAGGTGTGACACATGCGTTATTCGTGGCCCCACGTTGTATTAATGTCTGCGAAGCGTGTCAAAACTTTTTTATATATTAACCTTTTAATCACTTTCTTTAATGGTGTCAATAACTAGAGCAAATAGCCCTAAAGGTAGATGTATATAAGTTTCCAAAACGTAAGGTGAACTACTATTTTAGAAATGTTTTGAGTTAGTCGGTTCGAGTTAGAGCAGAAGCTTTACGTCAAACATGACATGTACTTAAATGTGAAGTAAACTACACTCTCTATCACGTGTAGACATAATGACATTTTCGTTATCCTCTTTTGTAAGAGAGAAATTATTGTGGGTAAAAGAGTTTAAGGACAAAAAAGAATTAACATTTGATGTGCATAGACAACTTTGTCCTTAAACACATTTACCCACAATTATTTATCCGATAAACAAAGAGACGGTCTACATTCTCTCATTTCAAACAAATTTCTTTATAAAAACTCATCAATTTAACTACCGGGCATCTCACCTCTGTTTTGCTTGATTGTTGTTCCGTTGCCACTTGACTTAATACACCGGGGACAGAGGAAGAGTGGCAAAGAACAATAAAACAAAAGGCCTTTTTTCTCTACTCATCTAATGAATTATCCGATTAGGTATCATGGACATATGCTTAATAGATTTATTGTAATAATTGTCTTTCCAAAGGAAAAAAGATTTATTTGTAGATTTAAGTTCATGACTCTTTTCTTTTATAATTGTTTCGATTGAAAGACAAAACTGTCTTTTTGTTAGTTGATTCAATTTGTGGTTAACAGTGTTTCTGTTTTTTCTTAAATAAGATGAGATTTTATTGTATGTGGTATAGGCTTAAAATGGGCAAAACATATAAGTTGTAATGAACGTACGTACCAATACCATTGCAGTCGTCTTTGGTGGTGGTACCGTCGGAGCAAAAACAGTTAAACCCTGGAGTAATGTGTCGACCACACCGCCCATTCGACGTTTCACACTTTTCACATTCATCATCCGTCAACCAGTTAAGCTCGAATCCTCTGCTCAAGGCTGTTTCCCAACCGCCAGGTAGTGGGATGTCCTCGTCATAGGGTACCGTGGTTACCACTTCCTGATCACACAAGTAGGATTCCCAATCAAATTTCTCTGTTTCGGTATTCAGAATGTTAACCCATGAAGTGTTACCAAAGCACGGTATCGGAGCTGCAAAAGAAGGGAAACTTCCTCCTCCAGTGCAATTGAAATGAAAACTTAGATCAACGCTATTCTTCGAGAAATACATAGGCAAAGTTTCCAAACTAACGTTTTGCCTTACCCTTGGGCAGCTGGAAACGTTAAAAACATCATCATCGATGAGTACCATACTTCTAGTATCATAGTCTATATTTTTGACATAGTAAGAATCCGCACCACCTAAAGTAATACTGGGTATATTCTCAACGAAGGAGCAATTGATTCCGAATCCTTGATAACCACAGAACTGGATTTCGGTGCTATCTCTTATCCAAAAGGGGTACCTGATTGTAAGATTACCGCAGATGAAAACAGGGCAATTGTGATAATTCAAATCAGTAGATTGGGAAGATATTGAGATCAATAATAACGAGAAGACGACTAAGTTGACCAACAGGAACTTAAAAGAGATCGACTTTGGCCGGAGATGTTTAGACATCCTTATTTAGATTTTAAAAGAACAAAAGTTGAGCTTTTATTCGATCAAGATTTCATATGATATTATAAACCGACTTCAGTAAGAAATTTCACACGGCATTCGTGTAATACTTTTCTACACGTCTCTATCCGTCAAAAATGTTCATTCAACACGATAATTAATACTACAAAAAATACATTGACTTGACTGTACTGATCAAACATTTACAAAGATAGAATTTTTGTTTCTATATATCCAAAGATCACTGATGCAGTTAACTAAAAAAAAATCAACATCAACGTCAAACTTATTCGTTTTACATTAACCAATCTTCCTTTAACTCATCCATGTACTTGTTTTGTAACATTACAACACATAGAACAAAGTCTCGAGAAAGAAAAACAAGAAGGTTTCGCTGACCACATTGATCGTGCAGCTTCTATAAGAGTCCTATTTTTCCTTTCAGCAACACCATTTTGTTGAGGAGTTCTAGGGGCACTAAATTGTCTTTCTATGCCTTTACTCTCACAGAACATATTCATTTCTTGATTTTTAAACTCAGTCCCATTAGCACATCTTATGGTTTTTACTTTTTGATTTGTTGAGTTTTCTATCCTAATTAAGAATGATCTTAGAATTTCTCCTGTTTCATCCTTAGTACTAAGAAAGTAAACCCAAGTAAAACGTGAATAATCATCAGTAATAACCAAGCAATATGATTTATTTCCTAAACTTTGGATATTAGTTGGGCCAAACAGATCCATATGCAACAATTGTAAAACAGAATTGTTTGAATTGATTACTTTAGATTTATGTGACACTTTGTGTTGCTTGCCTTTCAAACAAGAGACACAATGATCAAAACATGAAAATTCTTTTTGAGGTAGACCACATACAAAGTCATTCTTTACAAGTTTGTTTATGTTTTTAAAATTCATGTGACACATTCTTCTATGCCACAAAGAAGATTCATCTAAAGATGCTTTTGAAAGAAAACAATTTTCTTTTTACAATGTTGCATTGGTTATATCCAAACAGTATACATTATCTTTTCTTGGAGTTCTTAAAATGATCATGCTTTCATCAATTTTGAACTTAGGATCAAGAATGACACATTCTTGATCTGGTAAAAAGTACAAGATTCTTACTGTCACATACCTGAGATACACTTACCAGGTTGTACTTCAGTTCCTTGACAAAAAGAACATTTTCAAATGTCATCTTACCACACGAAACTGTGCCTTTTCCAGTGATTCTCCCTCCTCTTGGATTTCCCCCAAAGACAACATATCCTCCATCATAATCAACATAGTTTTGAAGGATGTACTTGTTGCATGTCATGTGCCTTGAGCAGCCACTATCAACATGCTAATTCCTTCCTTTCTCTATGGTTGGCTTGCTCTGCACATGAAAATGGGTTAATTCCTTTTAGGAACCCAAGCCATGGTTGTCTTGGGTTGACCTTTAGCATCATGATAATGAAATCTTTTTAAGTACAATGATGATGCATTTTGTGATGTGAGTTTGACAGTGTCAGTGTTACAGGTGGTATTAGTAGTAGTTTGAAGGTTACTACTAATGGCACTTTTGTCTGTACTGACCACTTTGTACACTTTCTTGCTACTGACGGCAGTTTTTCTTTTGTTACTACTGACATGAGTAGTGACTTTTGCTTTAACAATGTTTCCACTGACATCAGTACTCACACCATTTTCAGTTTTTCCTTTAACAATGTTTCTACTAATATCAGTAGTGACCTTTGCTTTAGTATTTTTACTACTGTTGTCAGTAGGAAGTTTTGCTTTGGCAAAGTTTCTACTGCTATCAGTATGAACTTTGTTCGAAATTCTCATCCCGTTTCTTTTGAACACTTGATTAAAATAACAATTTTTAGCGATGTGTCCAATTTTTCCACAGATGTAGTAACACCTGTTTTCCGATTTGATAAAGTTGGGAAACTCTTTGGGCCATCAAGTTGTTCCAGTTTCTTTGATTTCCATGTTTTGGTGTTTTAGCACAATTACAGGAACAACTTTGGTTTTGTTTAGACACACTTGATTTATTTGAAGACAAAGACTTTTGTGCAACTTTGTTATGCACATATTCTGACATTTTTAAAGTCTTGGATGTTGAAGCTTCATTTTTATCAATGTTATTGACACTTGGTTTCTTAGGAGCTTGAGAAACCTGTTTTAGTGTGCCCCTTGACATGATTTTCACAGATTCAAAAGATTTTTCCTTATCAGATTCATCTTTTTCAAACAATTTAGGAAATAAATCTTTTACATCTGGTTCACTTGTTGACTCAGTTGGTTTTGAAGTCTTAGTTTGACTAGACATTTTAGTCTCAGACTTGATTGGGTCAGCATTCATGGATTTCACATTTATATCCTCCTTTTGAATGTTGTATTCAGGAGTTGGAGGGATATAATTTTGGTTAAAAAGTGATGACACACTATTATAACCTATTCGTGATTTGGACTTTCCATGAATTTGACTCTTCAAAATTTCATCCACAGTTTTTTAAGCTTTTTCATATTTGGTTATGGACAATTTGATTTGGTCATTTTCAAGTTTGGTTTCAACCATTTTTATTTCAAAGGCATCAACCTTTTCAAAGCTGTGTTTCTTTCCCATTTCAAATATTCCATTTCTTCTTCATATTTTTGTTCATTCTTTTGGTAAGCTTTCACTTGATTTTCAAATTTTAATGATTATGTGTCTATACTCATTTCTATTTTGGTTAGCAATTTTTAGCTCATCACAAACAGTTTGGTTGTGATCTTTGTACTCTTTAACTTGTTTAATGCATGCTTGTGTACAGAGTTTAGAAAGTACCTCAGTAGGAATGGAGTCACCAACACCAGCCATCAAAGCTTGATTTATTGTAGGTTCACCAGCTTGGAAGCTCCAATCAAAACATGCTTCATCTTCATTTGTTATGGCAAGAGCTGTAGAAGTAGACTTCTCTTGACGTCTTTGACTTCTTTGAAAGCTTCCTTGTCTCCCTTCATTGTTGGTGTTGTGAGGACGTTTTTGGTTGTTGTCCTTGTTTTGACATTCTCTTGCAAAGTGACCCGATTGTTGACATTCAAAGCATTTGACTTTGCTCTTGTCAAACCCAGTGTTGTCATTTCTATTCACAGCAAAGTTTCTTCTTCCGGTTCTGTGAATGAATCTTCTTGTTCTAACACTTAACATGGTCATTTGCCATTTAATGTTCATCTCTTCCAGATCATCAGCATTCAACTGCTCCAAATCATTTATGATTAACCCAGAGTTCACATGACTAGCATAGAATGCTTCTCTAGCTATGTCATCATGATTATCATAATGAGACCCTTTTGAAGAACCACCTCCACTTGCAACAAATCCTTGACCATCAGGAGATGTTTGAACTTCTTTTGCTTTAGTTGAAACAAAAGCAATATTATGTGGAGTGCTTGTGCTTGACTGTGGATTCTTGGCTTCAACTTCTCCTTCAAACACCTCAGTTCATTGTATAGATCATCCAGCTCCATGTCTTCTATAGCATCACCTTGCATGTAGTTTTTGGTATACATGGTCCAATCTTCAGGAAGAGATCTTAGAAACTTCCTGTTTAAGGTGTCTTTGGACATAACTATTCCAACCATCTCCATTTCACTTGACAGCCTATTGAATCTATCAAAGGTTTGAGTTAGAGACTCCCCTCTACTAGTTTTAAAAGTTTCAAACTGTTAGTTGAGAACCTCTTTGTAGTTTCTTCTTG
The DNA here is from genome assembly GCA_910822075.1 of Senecio squalidus. NCBI lineage: Eukaryota > Viridiplantae > Streptophyta > Magnoliopsida > Asterales > Asteraceae > Senecio > Senecio squalidus. Next base: position 29,652,524 of record CAJVGC010000592.1, read on the forward strand.
TGCTTTCATTTCCTCCAAACCTTTTCTCCAAGGCTTCCCATAAGGCTTTAGCATCTGTAAACTTGCTGAACTTGTGTTGGTAGTCATTTAGAATGGCCAACAACAAGCTACTTAAAGCTTGACTTTCTATATGCTTTTGCTTCTTTTCATGATCAGTGGGTGGAGCAACTTCTGCACTACCAGCTGCTGGAGCTACTATGGTCTTGTTACCATTTTGAACTACATCCCACATAAGATATTTTGTTTGGAGCATGTATTGATAAATTTTGTTTTTCCACATTTTAAAATTTGATGATGATAAAATTGGAACTCTGTTGGCTTGAACACCATCATTTAGATCTGGCATTTTTGAAGATTTAAAAGAACTTTTTGAAGATTTAAAATAACCTTTTTTTTTGTCCAAGGCTTCCCATAAACTTGATGAACAAATAGCAAATTAATCAACAAAGCCTCAATTGAATTGTATTAATTTCAGAGAAATTACAATGGTGTTTTTCACATACAATCAACGTTCTTAACACAATTAACAAAGGAACTACTTTATAGTCCTTGAGGCTACCTAGCTAAGATCTGATAAAGATTACAATCGATTAAACCTATACAAAAATCTATAGCCCATGCTCTGTAAACAATTTGATCTCAAATCAAACTATGCTACCAACTAATTACCAACTCTCTGATTAATCACGTGAAAGTACTTTAGTTGTTGGTGATCTTCAGTAGTTGTGGATCTTCATCGGCAGTCGTCGTCCAATGATTATCCACCTCTACCGATCAGTTGGAGAAGATCAGTTTCTACTGATCAGTACTAAAGCTTTTAGCTACTGATTAGTTCTTCAAAATGACTAGCTACTGATCAGTACTACTTCATCTACATACTGATCAGTGCTTTGGGTACTGAATAGTGTGTGCTACTACTGATTAGTAGACAAAAGTCTTTACTACTGATCAGTAGTAAAACACACTTAGTATATTTTCTGTCCCAACATGATTCAACTGATTGAATCCATGACCCAGGGTGAATTGTTACATAAAAAACAATTTGCATTTATGATTATACTTGGTCCGAGACAGCTCATTAGCTACTCGAGTAGAATTTAGAGTCGAATTTGGCTCGTGAATCTCTCGAGCTTTATTCAGCTTAGCCCCTTGGACTATCTACATTTTAGTCTTTTGTGTAGGTGCATATGTTCATAACTAAAGTTCGTAAAATCTAATCGAGTCGTGTTAACTCGAGCTTGAAAGTAGCGAGTCAAGTTTACTTGGGCATGGAAATATTTATTTAATTATTGTTAAGATTTAAGCCAAATTAATGATGTGTAGTTATGTTTGTTGTTTTAAGATTAAAACAATTATCAATGGTTGTGACCCTTGTAATTTGACTTTTAAGTGTGCAAATAATACACCATTTTCAGTGTGATTTCCAACAATTTTTACTAACCTTGCTATATATTATAAAGTTACTTTAGTTAATATTCATAATGGCGTCGATTCTTGTTCCAAAGTGGCGAGTAATCGAGATTGAGCTTGAATATAAACGCTCGACCAAGATCCAGTTCACTTCCAGGCTTTATGTTTTCTGGCCGAGTTGAGTTTGAGATTGCCAATCGACTTGGGTTGATTTAGCCCCTATTTGGATTAGACAGTGAATCTTAAGGCATCATTTGTAATTTAACATGTTATAAAACACATATGATTATAGTCATGATCATTTTTATTAATGACATTATTTTGTTTAAAACAAACTGATTAATTTTATAGCGGCAATTTGTATCAAGTGTGATGGTGTTTACATCCCAATTTACCATGAAGTTGTGGTCATAGACTAATAAGTGATGAATATGTTGGCAAATTGTTGACTTATGTGTACTTCTGTCTATCAGTATCTACCAAATTTGAGAATGATCAAGCTTCGTGGTTTGAAGAACCTAACTAAGACACCAGATTTTGATGGACTTCCAAATGTTGAAATATTTGTGCTTAGTGGATCTCCGAATCTAAAAGAGATTCATTCATCAATTGGACGTTTGGAAATGCTTGTTTGCGTAATTATAAGTGGTTGCTTCCAGCTTCAGATATTTCCTCCTATTATCCGGCTAAAGAATCTGAAGACTCTTTCGCTCTCACATTCCAGCCAGCTTTTTCACCTCTCAGAGATACAACAAAAGAGGGACAATGTAAATGATCTTGCTTTGCTAAAGAAAGGAAAAGAAATTTCATCCTATAAACAATTTTCTAAAAACATTTTCCGTACTTGTTGGTCGGGTGGTTGGAAAAATAATCACGCTAACACAGAAATTCAGAAAGTTCTTGCTGATAGAGTTACAGTTGATGTTGAAAGTTGTTTAGAGGGTCATCCTTTTCCGCATAAGAGGATGAACCATATAGGGTTACAACTTTTTCAGACAGCCTTAAGTAGTTTAAATCTCAGCCACTGTAATTTGGGAGATGAAGATATTGACCTTTACGTTTGGGAGTTACCCAACTTACATGAGGAAACAAATTCTCACAATTACCCTGTAACCTCTTGCAACTTCCTCAGCTCAAATGGCTCAATGTGTCATCGTGTGGAAACCTTGTTAATTTGTCAGGGCTCCCATCAAGTATCAATGTTCTTACAGCGGAAGATTGTTTCTCACGTGAAATTCTTGATATCTTGAACTGTAAATGGTTGTGGAAAGTCTCACTTATGGGTTGGAATAGACTCGGTCCACTTGGCGGTGACACATTACTACATTCCATGCTCCAGGTTTGCTTAACCTTTTTCACTCTTTATATGAAAACAAATATAATAATAGTGTTAAATCACAACTTATTTTTTTCTCTGTGGCAGGGAAATGCCATTATAGATCATTTCATCAGTCTCTGAACAACAGATTCCAAAGGGGTTTATCGCTAGGTTGATTAAGGGGGATACATTCACATTGGAGTTTCCACATAATTGGTACAATGACTTCTGTGGGTTCTTAATACGTGTTGATACCCACGTGTATGAACCTTGTTTTATGATAATTATCAATCGAACGATAGGCAAGGATTCTCCCACCGAAGTTTGGCAGGACTATATTGAAACACTCGAGCCTTGTAATGATGCAAGAACATTTGTAGGATATGTTTCGTTTAGTTCATTAAGGCACACTGAATGGTGGAATTCAACATGCAATATCGTATCGTTTTCCTTAGACATAATGTTTCAGTGCTCTATTGGATCTAAGAGTAGGTTTGGAGCTGAACTCATTCCCAAGAAAAGTAAAAGTAATCTGATGCAAAGTACAAAAGTCACAACAGACTGCCCATATTTTTGGGATGAGGAGGTTAAAGATAGAAAGACATTTACTATCCAACATGATTCAAATTCATCGATCAAGATTTTATGGCGTCCTTACTATATGTTCCGACCATGATGAACCCATTCTTACAAGTTTCTTGACCATCGGGGTATTCTCAGATGTAGCTATCTACCTTTACATTCGCTTTTACTGTTGCTAGTTAGTTTGACGGGCTCAAACATTTTTTTTTTTTTTAATGTAATTTAGTTTTGAATTGGTTCTCAAAACTAATAGGGTTTTTGGTTGGTTTACCAAAGTAGTAGCTAGAACCGCATTTGCAAACCACGGCTTCAAGTGGTGGAAGTGAGAGTGTAAAGATGCATGGATTCAGGCTTGTGATGAGTAATGAATAGCATGAACCCACAGTAAAATAACTGTCATTTGCATCCTAAGTTCAGTATGCCGAAACAAACATTCAAACCTTGTTTCAAAAATAAACAGTCATTATGATTCAGATTCAAACGTCATACAGATAAATACAGAAAACCTCTTAAAAATGCAACACCTAAATCGGAAAGCACTTAATTTGGAAGTGGCTGAAATATACTTTTCAATTTACACATAATATAAACCAAACATGACTGAAATGTACATTTCAAGTGTAATTCACTCGTACAAAAAATAGAACAATTACGTGATCCTTGTCAATGTTGAATTACACTGCTCTCTGGCTCACTTTCTGATGTGCCAAGTGTGTTAAATGATAATCGCAGAGGAGAAGAAAAGAACGGTTTTGGTGGAACTTCCAATGCTTCCATGCTTCCCTCTAACATTTCAATGACTTCATTAATTGATGGCCTTTGATTTGGATCAGCTTGTATGCACCATAAACCAGCTATTGTCATCTTTCTTGCAAAATCGTTCTCCTGTGTAGTCGTTATACTCTCTAATAGGAAATCATCTTTTTCAAGACGGTTGTAAATCCAGTAAGGAAAATATATCTCGCTGGTTCGCCCAGAACAGACACCTGCATTAACATTCTTTCTTCCTCCAACCATTTCTAGTATCAACATCCCATAACTATACACATCAGATTTATGGGATACACCACCAAAGTTTCTATTAAAAACTTCCGGGGCAATGTAGCCAATGGTTCCTCTAGCCTCTAACATAGAAACAATACTCTCTTTCCTCGAGTACAATTTAGCAAGACCAAAGTCTGCTATCTTTGGGCAGAAGTCCTCATCAAGGAGAATATTATGTGGTTTTATGTCAAGATGCAAAATACGAGTGTTGCATCCACGATGCAAGTAGTCAAGACCCCGTGCTATTCCAAGTGATATCTCATGTAGCTTGTGTACACCTATATGTTCACTTGTTGTGATAGGCAAATGACTATGTATAAACTTCTCTAACGATCCGTTCGGCATGAACTCATATACAAGAGCGCTTTTTTTATAGTCAAAACAAAATCCCAATAGAGTCACAATGTTAACATGAGAAGTCCTACCAATGCTCGCAACTTCGTTTATGAATTCTTGTCCACTTGCCTTTGTTGTGTTCAAAAGTTTGATCGCCACCGGGCGACCATCAGATAGCTTCCCTTTATAAACAGTTCCAAAACCTCCTTGTCCTAATTTAACTTGGAATGACTTGGTCATTTTCTTTATATCATGATAATTGTATCTTTTCATGGTTAAAGATCCATATTGGTTGATAAAGGCCTCAACACTTTGGTGATCCTTGGTTTTATGCACAAACGGGGCTACACAGTTGTTGGTAGAGTATTTCTTCATACAATATATTATCAGTAGCAACACAATCAATAGAAGAGCTGATCCTATTCCCAGAACTGTGACAAAGAAAAAGTTTATTCGATATGTTATCAACCAAAAGTTTACTTCACGTACATGTTGAAAAATACATTTAAAATCTGTTCTATACTATCTATAACTAAAATCTTAAAGTTGAAATTTAAGAAGAAAAAGACTAAAATACTCCTTATTTATCATCTAAATACACTTTAATTTTTCAACTTACTTTCTTTTCTTTTCAACTCACCTTCCTTACTTTTCATTATTTACCCTTAACTAAATTAAATTTACAACAGATTTACCTAATATTGTTTTAGAAAAAATTTCAATACAAAAAATTTCTTACATCTAATTGCCATATCTAAAATATGAATTAAATTTTTTTTATTAAGCTTCGCATATAATAACTTGTTATGTTCAAAGATCTGGATTTGCAATCGCAACCGAATAGTTGTTTTTATAGCCCCGGAGAGAATGAATGACCTAAACTTTTACTGCGTAGATGATATATGAGTCAAAAGGCGAATAAAAAACTATTACACTTAAAATATAGTCGCAACACTAGAGTCAGAAATTATTAAATACAATATAATTATGGTCATTCAACTATATATTACCACTCATTTCTAACCGGAAGTTCAAGTTTGGACCGAAATCAATGCTTTCTTTAATAGAACACGGTTCAAACCATAAACTATCAGACACAACATATAAATAATATTTTATTGTTCGAACTAGAACAATTTTCTAAAACAATCAAATGAGGTTACTACATCACCACATGTATGTGAAATATATAGAAAGAATGAGTGTGAAGATCGATGGACCAAATCATAAACTATTACACTCAAAATATTAATCGAGAAATAAGACACTAACAAAAATCTTACCGCATATAAATAAATAAAATGATGGCCCGAAGTGGCGGACCACCATAAACGATACCAAATAAGAAACTCTTACCACATAATTATTTTTATGTTCCGAGTGCCCGAACGGCTCGAACCATAACTATTATTTATTTTGAGACGAATGAGAAACTACCATAAACCCGTTACCATAATTTTTCCGAATATAATTTCTTTTCCCGCTGCATCGCGCTGGTTTCATGCTAGTACATTATAAAGTATTTTGGTATAAAGTGTTGAAAATTAAACATGGTAAAATTACTAAACTACCCTTTTAATTAATAAATTATTAACTAATTAAAATTATAACTCTATAACACTTACCATATATACTTAAATATTTAAAATAATTGAGTTTTCTTTTTTTATAAATTTAAAACAATCAATTTTATTGTATAAAAATTCAAATAAGTGAAGTTAATCTTTGGGATTTCTAAATAATTGAATGTTTACAAAACGAAAAATCTTGGTCGTTGGTAAAATTATTTTTTATAAAGTATGTACCACCGAAGAAAATTATTCATCAAAACTTTAAACAATATATTATCACCGCAACACCGTGCGGGTATATTACTAGTATTATTTTATATAATTAAAATAATTTAGAGTAGTAATAAATGTATCTAATGAATCTAATGCATTCAATAATTACATATGACATAGATATTTTTTCGTTTTAATTTTCTAAGATTATCAATGATTTTTCGTATGTCATAGTTGAGGTATAATTTAAATTAATATTAAGTATAACGTACCTAATTTTCTTCTCAAATCAATCTTCGACCCTGCTGCAATGCGACAAAAATATGTGTTAAAAATGATATGTGAGAAGTATCTATGACCAAAAGGCCCATCATATTGTTTTAGAAACCCTCATCTAATGAAAACAAAATTGTTAAATAGATTATTATTACTCTTAATATCAATGTACAAATAAAATAAATAGTAGTTATACACATGTTACCCTTAACTATTATTCTTAATATCAATTTGCAAAAAACAAATGAATAATAGTTATACACATATTGCTCTTAATTACTTTAATATCAAATCTAAAAACAAATGAATAGTAGTTATACCCACATTACTCTTAATATAATATCAATTTTCAAAACAAATGAATACTAGTTATACACACATTACTCGTAATATAATATCAATTTGCAAAAGAAAGGAATAGTACTTATTTGTATACACATAACCACTATTTATTAGGTTTTTATTTTTATTTTTTACCATTAATGTTAATTAATTACATTCTAACCCTCAACTTTAAATATTTACATTTATCCCTTTAATTTTATTATATGTTACATTTTAAGGTTATAACGCACGGACAAATAAAATCTCGTTTAAAAAAAAACCTTCTTTTCAATTTTTAATTAACTCTAAATTAAAATACTATTACTCCTTTTATTTCAAAAAAAATGTTTATAAATAAAAAATAGTTAGAAATAAAATACGTGTGAGTAATGAAATATGTTTTCATTAGATTACATATTCTGCCTCTTAATTAGAGATATTAGTTACTTTTTATGTTTGAAAAATGGAAAATTTTTAAATGTAAAATGAAAATCTACTACATTTTAACTTTTTTTATTTAAAAATGACAATAATTTTTGGACGAATATAAAATAAAAAGGTGGACATTCTTCTTTAAAACGGAAACAGTTTATAGATCTTCATCACGTTTTAATATTATGGACATTGGACATAAGATGTGTGATGAAGAAACAAAATGGATTTAAGCAGTGGGGGATCTGTACATAGGTGACCGTACAACATCGCATTTTTAAGGCATCCGATTTTACGTGTTTTACTATAAAACTTTCATTTTAAATTGCATATTAGTTTAATAAGGCCTAATTATTTCCTCAATTTTGTTCAATAAATTTCTTAAAAATGACTGGTAATTATGAAAATTAGAGTGATGTTAATTTATTTTATCACGTTTGTTTTATTTTCTTCACTTTTAGGGGAATCTTATTTGATTACCGCACCGGGCCACCCAAATCCATTACCGGCTCTGGATAGAAGCAGTAAAGTTTGAAGTTCTTGTTGATACGTTGATGGGAAACACAAGGACCAACTTCTGAGTGTAAATGTTTTTTCTTTTTTTTTCTTTTGACCAAATTGGTCCAACACAACTTTGATTGTATCGAGACTCGACACATTCATTCTTTTACAATGGTTTTAGTATTTCTATTTTAGGCCTTCTTTGGACGTAATTACCTACTAGGCAGCGAATTCGAGCTTTTGTTGATTGTAGTTGATTTAGATTTGTGCCAATGGTTGCGTCAACTGCAAAATAACTCTTGTCTCTTAAGTGACGCTACCGGGACAAAGCCTAACGGTTGGGCTCGTCAGTTTTGTGTGTCGGTTTTCCGACGGGAATCTGACAAGGACGGTGGGTCATATGGTTAAAATGTCAATTTTCTATGTGTATATTATGTTTAAAGTGATGTTGTCAGTGGTCCGTTATTTTTTAGTTATTTTGGTGTCGATTAATGTGACGTTAAGTTGGCAAAAACTGATCGTATCAGTCGGGATATCCATTTGGAGTCTTATGTTCATACACACTCATTGATTATAATATTTGATTTATTATTTTAATTTCAATTATTAGTATGAGAGTTGCTGGTAATAACCGATTGTTGAACGTCTAACGATGTAAAAGGATGAAGTTAGAGGTTGTTACTAACACTTTGAAAACTCAACAAAATTCAAGTACTTTTAGTTTAAATCTAAACCGACATTTCTTATAAACAATACTTACCGGATGTACCCATGTGCAATTCTGTGGTAGCATATTTGGGATGCTAAGACCACTCCCAATGGAGGTCGTCGGTCTTCGTCGCCATTTTCGTTGGTCCCCAAACCGATGGTGCCGACCTCGTCGGTTGCCATCGTCGGTGGAGGGAGGTCGGTTTTGAGCGGAGAAAGAGACGAGTGAAAGCGGGCCTACTCAATTTTTTAAAAAAAAACTAACGGCTTCATAGCCGTTGTATTTTTTATTATTTTTTATTTTTTAAATTAATACTCTATATATATCCATACACATTTAACAATTTAACACACAAGATATACCAACAATACAATACACATTTATCACTCAAAACACAACACAAAACAACCACAAATCACATAAAAATGGATTCCGACTCCGATATCGAAGATTACAAAGTGTTAGCGGCGACTTTTGATCCGGTACAAATGACAAATTTCTTAATGCGCTTGGAAGCGATTCAGACGATGAAGGTGAAACTTCCAATCCGGTGCCAAGGGCACCAGGGCGATTCCTACGTAGAAACCGAGAAGTCGCCGCAAATCGTTTGTTTGAAGACTACTTTGCGGACGAACCAACATTTCCGGCGAATTTTTTTCGTCGTCGTTACCGGATGAGAAAAGAGTTGTTTCTCCATATATGTCAATCTATAACATCATACGCGACAGAACCGATACCCGACTATTTTAAATATTTTCATCAACGCCCAGACACTACTGGTAAACTCGGTTTCAATGTCATTCATAAATGTACTTCCGCCATACGACAATTGGCGTACGGTTGTGCCGATGATTCGTTTGATGAATACTTACATATGGGTCAACAAACATCATATGATTGTTTGGACAACTTCACCAAATGTGTGTTTCATATTTCTCCCCCGAATTTTTAAGAAAACCAACATAAGAAGATGTGCAACGTTTGGTACAACGTCATGGCGAGATACATGGTTTTTCGGGGATGCTCGGAAGCATCGATTGTATGCACTGGGGTTGGAAGAATTTTCCAACGGTATGGCAGGGTCAATATACACGAGGTGATCATGGAAAACCAACAATCATGCTCGAAGCGGTTGCATCTAATGATCTGTGGATTTGGCACGCTTACTTTGGCGCTGCAGGTTCGAGCAACGATATCAACGTATTGAATAATTCAGATCTATTCAAAGATTTACTTCAAGATCGTGCTCCATTAGTTAATTTCAATATTGTTGGGCGTAATTTCACAAAAGGATATTATCTCGCCGGCGGAATTTATCTGGAATGGTCGACACTTGTCAATTCGTATAGGTATCCGATGAAGGACGAAGAAATAAGGTATTTGAAATTCCAAGAATCAGCAAGAAAAAATGTGGAACGAGCGTTCGGTGTGCTTCAGGGGCGTTGGGGAATCATTAAAAGCCCCGCAAGATCATATAGTACACAGAAGATTAAAAGAATCATGTATTGTTGGGTGATTTTACACAACATGATAACACAGGACAATGGTCGCAACATGTGTCGGTTGGAGGAAGATTATCTTGCAAACAAAGAAAATATACCGACTCGTACGTGGGGAGACAGACTTGCAACATATAGGCGTATGTACAAAGAGTTGCGAGATCGGCAAGAGCATCACGTGCTTCGTGGCGCTCTTATCCAACAAATTGCGACTCTCCCACCATATTTCAGTGCTCGTTAATTTATTTTAGTAATTTTTTTTTTTAAATTAATAAGTGTAATGTTCCTTTTTTTTATATTAATAAATGTAATGTTTTTTTTTTAAATAAATATATTGTTTTTATTTAATGAGTTTGTAATTAAAATAATAAAATATGTGGGGTCTAGAAAAACTGACTGACGGGTAACTGTTGGCAGTGAGTTAGTCAGTTTGGTGTCAGTTTAATGTCAGTTGACGTGGCGCTGAGTTGACGAAAACTGATCGTGTCAGTTGGAACAACGGTTGAAAGTGGTCTAGGGACGCATACTCAAGAACTCATTCTTTTTAAGTCGTGGAGTCATTATAAAAATAATACTAACTCTATTTTCATTTTAGCACAATCATAACCAGAGTTTGCGTTGAAAAAAACTAGGAAGAAAAAACTAACATTTTGAGGATATAAAATGCTAATGGTGATGACACACCTTTTATTTTAATAGATTTACCCACTAATTTAACTTATTTATGTTGCATTTTAGTTTTATAATTATTATATTATATTATTATTTTTGTTATTTACATTTTTTTTATACTTTCTATTTGGTGCATTATTTTATAAAAAAGTAAGTTTTTATGCATAAGTTCGGTTAAAAAAGATCTCCGGTGCATCACTTTTAAAAAAAATAAATTCTTTTATACCACTTCTGATAAATTTATCGTGCATAACTTTTTTCTAGCCAACTTTCTGTTTCATGTATAATAAGTTTATAACTCCGATTATAACCCGTTTTTCAAACCCAACTGATTACAACACGAACCTAACCGGTACAAGGGTCGACTTTTTTAACATCGAAATACAAACCGACCTGAACCGTTTTTTTTTTTGCCAAATCGGTTTTCAACGTTCGACTAAAAACTGGTTTGGTTTTCAAACCCGAACCGATTTGGTAAACAAACCGGGTATGTACACAACTAGTTCGTGTTCTGGATATGTTGTTTGCGTGTTCGGTTCTCGTTTGGTGGTGGGTATTGAAGATGGTTAGTGTTTGATTAGATGTGGTTTAGGGCCATTTGTCAATGCAAGTTTGGAGGTGGTTTTAGAGATGGGTGGTGTAGGTTTGATATAATTTTTGAAGGTGGTTTTGTGATGGGTTTTCTAGGTCAAGGTTGTCCTAAAGTTCATTTGTATATGGCAGTGTTATTCTACGGCGCAATCGTGTTTTAGGTCGGTTATACATGGTGGTTTGGAGGTTATTTTCAGGTCGGTCGGTAGTTTTCAAAAGATGCCTTTTTTTCTTTTATTTTTTAGTTTAGGTCTTTGCGTGGTCGTTGTGGTAAAGGTCAAGGTTAAAGGTCACAATAGGTCATCAACAAGGGTCGTCTAGAGAAGTGGTCTACATACATGTTGGGTTACTAACTTCGTTAGACTTCTTTACATTTCGCAGTGCCATCACTCGGTCAGATTATATGGTTAGAATTGTTCGGTTCGAGGTTCTAGTGGGTTACGTTCAAGATGTGGGTTGTGGTTAACCCGTTTCATGTTTTTATATCGAGGGATTTCCTTTAGTGTCCATGTGTTTGGTGATTTTGGGTGTTGGGATTGTACCTAAGTATATTTTAATTTTCATTTTCTCTTTATTTTGTTTGGACCTAGTGTCGGTTGTTAGTAAGGTAGCTTTAGAATGGGTTTGGGCGATATTGTCATGTCATGTAATTACTATTACTATATAGTACATTTATCGTAAAATTATATTTTATTCAATTAGTATTATATTAATATATATATTATATTACTATATTAAATTATATAAATATAAATATATATGTTATTATATTTATATCTTACAATATATTATTACTAGATTATTGTCCCGCGATAGCGCGGAAAAAAATAAAAATTGAATTGTAAACTTTATGTTTATGTAGATTTTAGGTTATTATAAAAAGACAATGTTATACGTATAATAACATATATATACCTTTACGTTTATAACATGTTGTTTATAGTTATAATAACATAAACACTTTTACGTTTATATACATGTTTTAATATTTTTTATTAGGAGATTTTAAATAAAAATAATGTAAATCATAGTTCAAATTGAGTGAATTTTTTTTAAGTAAATTGGAATTTTGTTTTTATTTAAGTAGAGATTGAAATTAAAGAGATAATGTAATTATGTTTTGTAAAAGGTGTAAAATGAAAATAGTGTTTGATGACATCATCAATTTGATCTAACGGTTGAAATCAAATAAGTTAACACATCTAAGGGTCTTTGCTTCGCCATGTGGCATTTAAGGCAACACCCGATTCATAAATAGGGTCGGGTTTCGGATAGAATAGTTCCAGTTTGTCGGGTTTCGGGTTTGACCCGATTGACCCGATTGACCCGAAAATTACCGTCGAACTATATTTTAATCCAAAGGCATATGCTATATATAAGCTAGAAGTCTGAAAGAGTTTCATACATGAAGCGATGTGGGGCAAAGTAGGAAAAACTAAAGGCATATGATATATATATGATAGAAGTATGAAAAAGTTTCATACCTGAAGCGATGTGGGACAACTAAAATGAAAATAGTGTTTGATGACATCATCAATTTGATCTAACGGTTGAAATCAAATAAGTTAACCCATCTAAGGGTCCTTACTTCGCCATGTGGCATTTAAGGCCTCTCTTTTATATTATATTAAAGATATTATGATATGATATATGATATATTATACTATTATTATTATTATTTTATGAGTTATTTGTATAAATCGTCCCTGTGGATTATCTAAAATTATTTATTTCTTCCTTAAATTTAAAAACTTCAATAAATTATCCACTTTTAATAACTACTTACGCTTTTCATATCTAAAGTTTGCTCATATTACAGGAATTTCGTCCCTAATGTTTGCCTCCAGTTACGGATTTCGTCCCTAAGTTAATGGTTGGTATACTTTTAAAAATAAAAACTTATTTTATAATAAATTTAAATATCAAAAGTTATTAAGGGTAATATAGTAAAATGGTTAATATACTTTATAAAATTTATATAAACATATTTAAATGACAAAGTAAAGTAAATCTATTCTATTACACTCTTTTCCTAAGTTTAATGAGGGAAGAAGAGAAATGAAAAGAAATAATTTAAGAGAAAAGAAGAGAGAAGAAAGAAGATTATTTTTTCAAAAATGAGTTTCCGAGTTAGAGGTATTTGGAGAGAAAAGAAAGAGAAAAAAAATTTCTATCAAAGTTTAATCTATATTCAAAGATACAATAGATGAACTTTACAAACACAACTAAAAAAAAAACCCTTAACAAAAACAAACGAGCATTACACAATACACGAATTAATTAAGAGAAAACAAGTATATGATAAATTATTTTTAAAAAATCACAATTTGATTCGATTTGGTTGTAATTTTGAGTAAAAATAAAAAAAAAAATAGACATGCATGTAAGAGATCTATATTTGGTTAAAGATAATTTAGGGATTAAGTTTTTTTAAAATGTTCAAAAAATATTTAAAAATTTTTTTTTCCACTTTTTTTCTCTCTCTCCACTAAATAACTCACAAACCCGTTTGTATTTTTATTTTCTTCCTACTTCTTTTCCTTTCTTTCTATTTCTTCGGAAAAAAAATCTCTGGAACAAAGTGTTAACCTTTTGCTTTGATAATCATATATATTCTTCTTTAAAGATTTAGCATAAAGGGAGTTACTATCGAATGAATAGTATATCCGCAACAAAAGAATAAGAAGGTGTTAATATTTATCAATTACTTTATTTATTTTCAAGTTCTTTTTTATTTGGTTGGTTTGCTTTCTTTCGAATAGTCTCATTCTTCTTAATTTAGTTTTAACTATTTTATATTTGCGTTCGCTTATTAGTACTTTGATATTTTACATATATTTTTGTTCTTTATAGAGGTTCGACATATTTCAATTTTAGCAATTATTTTCGCCGGAAAGTGGAGACCAAAAATACTCGTTTATAACATATTTCTTTGATTTATCCATTTATATAATACATGTCTTTCAAGAAAAAAGAAAGAAACTAACTATATGGATTTTAGTGTGTAAAACATATCCTTCTTTTTATAATATACATAAAGACAAAATACAATTAAATTTCAAAGTGGACAAAATGGGAGTTGACAAATGGCGTCCGTCAAAAGTTAAAATACATGCATTATTCGTGGCCCCACGTTGTTTTATTGTCTGCGAAGCGTGTCAAAACCTTTTTTATTTATTAACCTTCTAATCACTTTCTTTAATGGTGTCAATAACTAGAGCAAATAGCCCTAAAGGTAGATGTATATAAGTTTTCAAAACATAAGGTAAACTACTATTTTAAAAATGTTTTGAGTTAGTCGGTTAGAGTTAGAGCAGAAGCTTTACGTCAAACATGACCTGTAAATGTGAAGTAAACTACACTCTGTATGACATGTAGTCATAATGACATTTTTGATAGACTTTTAAAGATTATAAGAAGCATATAAAATCACTTATCCAATAAAAGATCATTTTTGTAAAATATGGTTTATCCTCTCTTATAATAGAGAAATGAAATGTGGGTAAATGAGTTTAAAGACAAAAACAATTTACATTTGATGTACATAGACAACTTTGTCCTTAAACTCATTTACCAATATTTCATTTATTATCTGATAAACAAAGAAACGAGTCTCTCATTTCAATCAAATTTCTTTATAAAAACTCACTAATTTAACTACCGGGCATCTCACCTCCGTATTGCTTGATTGTTGTTCCGTTGCCACTTGACTTAATACACCGGGGACAGAGGAAGAGTGGCAAAGAACAGTAAAACAAAATGCTTTTTTTTCTCTACTCATCTAATGAATTATCCGAGTAGGTATCATGGACATATAGTTAATAGATTTATTGTAATAATTGTCTTTCCAAAGGAAAAAAAATTTATTTGTAGATTTAAGTTCTTTTTGTTTTCTTTTATAATTGTTTCGATTGAAACACAAAACTGACTAGATAATCTTTTTGTTAGTTGATTCAATTTGTGGTTAACGGTGTTTCTTAATGCTCTTTTTGACATTTTGTTGATAATTGTGTGAAATAGAAATATTCAAGTCTGTATGGGAATAACCGAATTGAAGGGTAGAGTCGTCTAGTCACATTACATTTACCCACTCTATTTCTCATCTCTCAGTTTTAAATAAGATAAGATTTTATTATATGTGGTATAGGCTTAAAATGGGCAAAACATATAAGTTGTAATGAAACGTACGTACCATTGCAGTCGTCTTTGGTGGTGGTACCCTTGGAGCAAAAACACTTAAACCCTGTAGTATTGTGTCGACCACACCGCCCATTCGACGCTTCACACTTTTCACATTCATCATCCGTCCACCAGTTTAGCTCGAATCCTCTGCTCAAGGCTGTTTCCCAACCGCCAGGTAGTGGGATGTCCTCGTCATAGGATACTATGGTTACCACTTCCTGATCACACAAGTAGGATTCCCAATCAAAATTCTCTGATTCGGTATTCAGAATGTTAACACATGAAGTGTTACCAAAGCACGGTATCGGAGTTGCAAAAGAAGGGAAACTTCCTCCTCCAGTGCAATTGAAATGAAAACTTAGATTAACGCTATACATCGAGAAAGTCATAGTCAAAGTTTCCAACCTAACGTTTTGCCTTACCCTGGGGCAGACGGAAACGTTAAAAACATCATCATCGATGAGTACCATTCTTCTAGAATCATAGTCTATATTCTGGACATAGTAAGAATCCGCACCACCTAAAGTAATACTGCCCGTTTGGGAGGAGCAATTGATTCCGAATCCTTGATAACCACAGAACTGGGTTTGGGTGTCTATTCTCCAAAAGGGGTACCTGATTGTAACATTACCGCAGTTGAAGACAGGGCAATTGGGATGATTAAAATCAGTAGATTGGGAAGATATTGAGATCAATAATAAAGAGAAGACGACTAAGTTGATCAAGAGGAACTCAAAAGAGATGGTATTTGACCGGAGATGTTTAGACATCCTTATTTAGATTTTAAAAGAACAACTCTAACAAAAGTTGAGCTTTTATTAGATCAAGATTTCAGATGATATTATAAACAGACTTCAGTAAGAAATTTCTATCTAGCATGGTTTGCACAATAATATTCCACACGGCATTCGTGTAATACTTTTCTTCACGTCTCTATCCGTCAAAAATGTTCATTCAATACTACAAAAAATACATTGACTTGACTGCACTTGTTGGAGTGGTCTTCTAGATCAAACATTTAGGAATTACACATGAAGCGATGCAATGGACTAAAAATTGGTGAATCGAGCATAAGCATATACAAACTCACAAAGATAGAATTTTCGTTTCTATATATCCAAAGATCACTGATGCTGTTAACTAAAAAAAAAACCAACATCTACCTTACTTGTTTAATAACTCTTATAAACAGGTTTTTTGTTAGAAGTTATCAACTTATCAAAAAATGAATATCTAGCATGATTTGCATACTCTAAAAGTTTATTTTTGGTAAATGATAATTAAGTCTTTGGAAAAATGTTAATTAAAACCTAAGGATAATAATTTGATGATGTACGACCAGCCGCACGACCTCGTTTTTAGTGTCCCCAAACGTCAAAATCTTCATAGTTTATGTAAGATATATAATAATAAAAGTCATCAGATAAACAATTGATTGTGCTTATTAGCTGACCGGTAAACTGATTATGTTATGGACAAGTTGCATAAGAGTTGAATATATGGGTTGTGCCACGTTTCCAAAACTTTTTATTTCATTTCTAGTATTCTATTTTTTGTTATTAAGATTAGGTCACGAGGCATACCCATAAGAGCCGTTAGTGGATTTAGAAAATTATGTGATGGGGGGCAAAATCTTATGCGGCTGATCCCAAAAATAACTCCAAATCATCAATCAACAAAAAACATCTAAATTGTAGGTCCTTTCCTTAAATCTATACATTGAATCCGATAGTTTAGACGAACGGAAATCGAGCTAAACTATGTACACGTGATATAACGAGTATGTAACGAAATGAAACAAATACGGAACAATCACACAAGAGTAAATAAAGCTTTTCTTCGGATTATATTAACGATATGAATTCAAACATACAAATCGGAATCAAAACTCTCTCAAAATACGCTCCCAAAATACAAGTGTAAAATTTCAAAGGATTACGAAGCCCTAAAATCATTTATGTACTACAACTCAGACCTACAATTTCGCTTGCGACACTGTACAGCATGTCGTGCGACACTTACAAAATCAAAGTGTAAATCCTAAAGATTCTTGAAGAAGTCTGATGTTGGTGGCATGACCATATACAGTAAACTTACGTAGCTTTCTTAGTAATTATGGCTGCAGTTGTTAAGGTTTTTAAATGTAGCTTTTGCTAATGACTATGGTATATTCTTTTAGATATATATTGCCAGGGAGTGGCATTCTTACTTTTATAGGAGAACAAGAAGGTTTCGTTGACCATATTAAGAAGAAATTAATGTTTCAACACTGATATGTTTCGTTGTTGTTTTCTAACAAGGTTAAAGATTTTTAACTAGTACAAATTTGGTTCAATCAAGTAGATTTTGACAGATTTCATGAACAACTGCACCTTCCATGTTTTGTATCTTTCCTTCAAAAAAATCCCCAAAGAAAAGCTAAACCTAATGTCATCTTGGTCTGGCCTAGGTGGTAAGGGGTATTCTTGATGAAAGAGAAGTCTCAAGTTCGAGCCTTGTATGGGTTTCCTCTTGTGAGTTAAGTAAGATTACTGTTCGTGAGCGTGTTGCATAATGCCCAATTGGATGTCGATGCGACCTCGAATAAGTGAATAACTACACTTGCCTTTCATAAAAAAAAGAAGAAGCTAAACCTAATCATCGATCGCTCGATGTATCTGGGGGATATAGTGAAGCCAGGCTCATCCATGTACGACAGATATGAGGGACAGAAGGCACTGATTTTAAAATCAAAGTCACAAAGAATGATACAAACTATAAATTTACAATGCTTATTTTTTGTGATGAAATACTGCTGCATAACTATGGAAAATATAGAACAATGGAATCCAAACAAGAGGTATATGAGAGTATTCAAAAAAAGTGTGAGCCCGTGGTTAATAAGTGGTGATGGCCCGGTTTGCGTGAATCCAATATTGGAAAAGTTTGCAACTCATTCTCAGGCAAGAACAACAAGAGACTCCCTTAGTTTAGAACAACAAGAGACTCCCTTAGTTTAGAAATGCGCGAGTTGAATGCAAGAACAAGAAGAGACTCCCTTAGTTTAGAAATGCGCAAGCCTGCGGGAGGCTGGTATGCTAAACAATCTGGTAAACATATTTCTCCAAACTCTTCACTTTTTATATCAAATGAAATAATTAAAGACTTAAATTCACCACCCGGACCAAATTTATCAAAAGCAACCCAATAGATAACCCCGTCCATAACTACCTGACACCATGTAAATCCAATCGATTCACTAGGCAAATTGCTAAACGGACTTCTCCAAACTTGTGAACTTAATGTCAAAACCTCAATTTTCCCAGGAATATAAATTACTCATTCCGTTTTTTGGTAATGTAAAGTGTTGCGACACCGAAATGTAGCTAACACAAGGGGTAGAAGGTTCGGATCCGATAGTTGTAATCCTTCGGCCTATTCTCTATTCCCATAGAACCTACTATTTGCCATATGAAAATTCACCGAGTAAATCGAGTGGGGAAAGTTCCCCTGATTCACCTTGGGCGTAAGAGTAAGTAAGTGGAGAATAAAGGGTGATAAATTAGAGTAAGTAAGTGGAGAATAAAGGGTGATAAATTTAGAGAGAGTAAGTGTGTGTGTAAACGTTACCCTTTGAAGTGAGCCATTGGCTTGGTATTTATAGCAGTTGAGATTCGGATAATAGCGTGTTTCTGGTACAACACCGCTTTTATCCATTAGTCATTCTATTGTTTCGTACCTTCTGACCGAAAGATATGTTTCGGTCCACTGGTCACAAGAGTGTTTCCGGATAATAAGTTTTACTTTAATTCCTTTTAGAGTTCTTACTTTTGTCCGGGGTGTTTGTTGATGTACCAGTTGGTCATACAGAAAGAGATCTTTCGTTCTGGCCGATGGTACGTCATCATAAAGGATATATAACTTTTACAATCTTAGGGTCATTAGTATGAGAACAAACACCAAAACCTAAAACAGTTTCTGTTATATTATATAAGACATTAGGTACAGAAATCGCAATCGATTTCCTAATCAAAGGATTCCAAATAATAGCCACCTTGTTCCCGTAGGCATGAGAGATACCAACTAGTTTTGGATCTTCAATTTGTTTAACAGAATCCGGAACAGTTGGAACAAACTTTTGTTTAGGAAATGTGTCATCATCCAGGATTAAAACATATTTTGATTCAGAATCTATGTGATCATTATACCTTACGAGTAGATGTTGTGCCTGAGAATAGGTGATGGAGTAATTAGCAATAAACTCCGAGCTTTCGATCAGACTCTTTCATGGTTTTGAGACCAATCTGAACCGAATGAGTGAGTTAACAGGAAGCTTTTTCATGATTTCATATTGGATTTTGAAGGGAATGTTGTCTCACATTTGATTTTGATAATGCTTATAATATCTGTTAGGGTTTTATAAACGGACAATGAAGTGTGTTGAAATGTTATAAATTAAGGACGACAGCTTTGATTGTGTATGTTTTAGCATATTATTTGGGCTAATGAACTTATTATTATCAGTTTTAAGTCATAATGAGTCTGTAAGCCACAAAATAAGTTAGAAAAAAGGGTCTAATGTACGGTAAGTAGTCCAAAAATAAGTTAAAAATACCCATGAACTAAGGAGCGCTTGGCCAACCTTATTTTCATCAAATACTTTTTCCAAATATTTGGAAAAGAGTATTTGAACTCACTTAGGTTATAATCAGCATAACGCCCTCTAGCTAGACAGGGCTCGGTTACTTTATTCAAACCTTAACCTCGAATAATAACCAAATTAGCCTATAACTTAAGGTATAGGTTCGAGCTCGAATTAAAGACATTGGCTTAAAGTATACATAAAATTAATATTATGAAAATTAATATTATGATAACCTGAATCATTATAAACGCAATAAAAGTTCGACTCGGCCGAACCGAGCTCAAGTTGCTCGATAAATGCTTGACTCGTAAATTGATTAGTTGATATAGGTTACTACAGAAACGTATTGTAAGTTTAAGATATTTTTAAAGTTAGGTTACATAAATGATAAAATATGATTTTTTATAAAAATAACGTTTTTACGAGAAAATAAGTTATTTTTCGGTTAAAATCAGTGTTATCCTCTTTCTAGGAAATGTAACTTTTGGTCATATTTATCTTTATAAATATAAAAGTTGTAAATTTATATAAAATGTTAACTTTTCATCCACTTTGACTTACAAACCGAATTTAATCACTATTTCCGTAATCGTCAACCATCTTCATATTTCCATCTTCATATTTCCGAATATGACATCCTAAATTATTTATCAAATTCATGATTTTCCTTCGTCATATTTTCCAGTATGACATTCCGAATTTACTATCGAACTTCCATCGAATTGGTATTCGTCGACATTTTTCATAAAATGACTCCTTGGAAACTATTTATTGAATTAAAAATTTATAATATTATTAGGAGGGCTAAACCGTGCTAGACTTAGTCTTATAAAGATACTTATCCATCTTCATTCCTTATCTAGGGCACCTAGGCAGAAGTCGCAACTGTGACTCGGATTTTGAACTGACTTGACTTGTCACCCGACATTTGGTATTATTGTGAGTTATTCGTTGCCCTTTTTACTATTTTAGTTTTGGACATGAAAAGCGTGTATGAAACTTGTGTAATTTTGTCTTGTATACATAGTGGATCAGAATTGCTCCTAGATTAATTTGTCTTTAGGTGTTGATAGGCCCCCTTGTTTAATACACATGTTAACTCTTTTGAGCCTCAGTTGCATATATATATATATATGGGTTTGACAAACCCTCATCGTTCGGTAGGATGTCTATACGTTTGGATGTTATGACCATATTTTACTTGAAGCTATGCCTCATGTTTGACAGGCCTTAGGATGGGGTATTATTTTTGCTTACTTTAGTCAGGATCAGGTGTATGCTATCTAGGCAATATACGTCGCACTATGGTTGTAAAACAAGATGTGGTTGGAAATTTATTACTATTATTATATTTTAAATGGATCACTTTTCAACTATAATTCACCGACATATTTATTGACTTTTTAACGTTTTTCAGGAGTATGAAGTTGCGGTTTTAGTGTTGGCATGCTTATGTGAATTTTGTGGATTATGTGGATCTGTTATCTGTTTTCGTGGAACTACTATGTTTAGATTAGTTCCTAGGAGATCCGTGTTTTTATTATTATATTCAGATTTGTACTTTGATACACTGTTGTAGCATGTCGATTGTTGCAAACCTTGATTATTATTTATGATTACGATGTTATTTGTCATAGTTGTTTGTTATAATCTTGACTTTTGCTATCATAATTTGTACACCTCGTATTTCCGCTTGACTGGGGTATGACATATGTCATCTAACTTTTCAAGAACATAAAATATATGTTTTTACAAAGATACTTTTTGTGTGATCTTTAGTTGAAGAAAACATGGTTTCAATTGGTTATTAAGAAAAGAAATCAAAAGTAAAATTTGTGAAACATACCTTAAAAAAAAAATTGGGATGATTTACCATTCTCTTTAACTTCAAAATGCATCATTTATGAGTGTTTTTAAATCAGTTTTTGATGGAAAAATATGGCTGAATTTTGGACTAGAAATCAATGGGAGAGATAAACAAAACTCAATAATTCTAATGAAAATGTAACATCAAAAAGAGTGGATGGTCTCTAATTAAAAGTGTCATTAATATAAAGATAAATGGTGATTGAACACATGTTTTAAGTATGTTATTATGATAGGGTATTAAAAGGTCTTCTTATTAATCTAAACTTGTTTAAGATGTAAAATTAGATCATATATTTTAATTAGTTGATTAAACTTTAGGTTATGATAAAAGAAGAATCAAATGTTGAAAGTATTAAAAATATATTTTTCTAAGTATTCATTAACCAGCGACAAAATAATATTTAACTTATGTTAACCTTATTAATAAATAACTTAGAAAAATATAACTTTAAATGATATAATTTGTCACGATTTAATAAACTAGGTTTGTATTCAACAAACGTTTAGATCTAGATCTAGATATATCAAAGAAGTTGCAGCGGATCAACACTTTGATATTACAAAGTTTGTGAATAACAGTTTATGAATATGAATATGAATATAAATAAGAATGAATAATAAGAACACAAACAATTCTCCACCAACTCCCAATTATATTTTGATCAGAAATATAATGAATATTTACAACGTTATCAGGATGAATGACACCTTGATCTTGGGGCTCAACCTAGTTTTTCTAGGTTTACATCACCATGCATTTTCTATGCATATTGTCACGGGGTTGGATTCTTGAGCCCGTGTAGCACTTAGGTCGATGATTTCAAGCGACTACGTAAGCTAAAAAGACTTGGAAATGACTAACGAGAACACTTGCAAGGAGGATTGGAAGCTTTGATGTTTTATTAGATCAAGCAAATCTGATATGTTACAAAGGATTACAAGGTTACATATTTATAGTGATCTAGGAAGATTCTATATCTGAGTTCTTCCTAGACATTTCTAGATCTAATCTAGAACTAATCTAGATATTAAATTCCTTCCTAGAATAATCTAGGACCTGTTCTAGGTAAATTCTAGAGAACCCTAACATATCTAGGGAAAATCTGGAATAATCTAGGGGTTACCCTAGAGTTATCCCGAAGTTTCTAGAATGTTCTATGAATCGAGGAAGTCGTCCCGAGCATAATGTGCGCCCCGTAACATCCTCCCCCACTTGATTTCGTGACGTCCTCGTCACGAATTTTTCTGAGATATGTTGATTTCTTATGTTCTCCTCCTTTAACCTGGTCACATAAACTCGGTCTTTGTGCTGAAGTACGAGGGAACATTTAGAGGGAACCGGGAAGGCTTCAGCTTGGCGCAGAAAATCTAATCCCAAGACCACTTTGAAGTCATCCATTGTGGTGACTGTGAACTTCAGATTGTCCCGCCATCCTTTGATGCTTGATTTCTCCTTGGTAGTCCATATGATGTTTCTTTCTTTTGAATTTACGGCTTTGATCGTGCCGCTGCTACTTCGGTACCACATGCCCAGCCTTTTTGCTTCTCGGACATCGACGAAGTTGTGGGTGGCGCCCGTATCGATCAACGCCTTGGTCTCTTTATTGTTGATTTTAATGTTAACGAACAATAGTCCGTTGTTGTTTGGCTTGTTGCTCGGAGCAGATATCACCAAGGCTCCGAGATGCCTTATCGTGCCCATTTGGGCTTCGGGTTCTTCATTGGTTTTTCTTTCTTTTTCTTGTTCTGCTAATATAGCATTTATTGTTTTTCGTTTTGGACACTCGTTGGTCCAATGAGCTTCATTACATATGAAGCATGGCAAGGAAGGTTTGGGTTTTCCTTGCCTTGGGGAGGAATTTCGTTTAGGAGAAAGGCTTCGATGACTTACTTCATCTTGTCCCGATAGTTCTTCTTCTCCTCCGCCTATCCCGAACATGTTCTCTCGCAATCTTGGAGAGAGTTCTATAAGTGACTCGGTCGCAGCGATGGCGTCGTCAAGGGTACGCACATTTCTTCGGTTAAGCTCGACCTGCGCCCATTCTTGAAGTCCGTCTTTGAAATAAAATAGGGCATCTCGTTCGGACAGATCTTCGATTTCGAGCATTGTCGTAGTAAACTCTTTAATATAGTCGGAAATCGTACCTTTTTGGTCTAATCTCCTTAGTTTTGCTCGTGCTTCCAGGTCAGCGTTGCGAGGTAGGAAATGTTTCTTTAACTCGGTTTTGAAATCTCCCCATGTTTCGATAGTACACACCCCTTTCTCACGTTCTGAATACTTTCTTCTCCACCATAACTGAGCCGAGTCTCGAAGGAAAGCGGGTGCATGGCTGATCTTAGCAGCGTCATCTATCACACCCATTGCGTCAAAGTATTGTTCGAGTCCGAAGAGGAAATTTTCGACAAGAGTCGCGTTACGAGTACCATTGAATGAATCTGGTTTTGGTACTTTTAAGGTGGGGCCAAATGAGTTGCTGCTGCTTCCACTCGTATTTGCACGACGAACATTTCTCCATTCTCTCTTCAGGGTCTCCATTTCCTCACGTATGGAGCGTATCTCATCTTCTAGAAATCTTCGAGTTCCTTGAACATTTTCGGACAAGGATTGTATATCGGTTCTGACTTCAGCCTTGAAATCTTCAATCATCTCTTTCGCCACCTTGGTTACTGTTATTCCTTTCTCGACGAACCTATCGAGTCCTTCCTTTAAATCATCGATCTGGGTTTGTAACCCAACCACTAGAGACTCTAGATCTTTGAATAGAGTCTCCTGATCAGCGGCATCTTTACTAGTAACCAGGATACGGGGCGGTCGAGACTTGCTTCTTGTTCTTTTTGGGTCCGCAGATTTCTCCATGTTGCGTCCCCTGCTGCTTTCAGCTCCTAGATCGAGCATTGGATCAACTCCTGCCATCGTGTTTTCTTCCAAGCGATTGAATATATTAGAGCCTTGCTCTGATACCACTTGTCACGGGGTTGGATTCTTGAGCCCGTGTAGCACTTAGGTCGATGATTTCAAGCGACTAAGTAAGCTAAAAAGACTTGGAAATGACTAACGAGAACACTTGCAAGGAGGATTGGAAGCTTTGATGTTTTATTAGATCAAGCAAATCTGATATGTTACAAAGGATTACAAGGTTACTGTCACACCCCGCTCAAAGCGGAACGCGGAGTGTTCCAGTTAATGATATCAAGAGTCAAGGATTACAACATTATAACCATAAACAAAACATCAAATCATATTAATCATGCCTCGAGGTTTTTAAAATACAATACATAATCGAAAGTGAATCCAAAGTCAAATACGAATACAATACAAATGTCAATACGCGGATCATAAAGGAATTACATCAAGCAAAACGAATTCCAAATACAATAAATAGATGATCCCAAAATAAGCAAGGCATGATCAAATAAATCCTCAAACTCCTGAAAAAGCGTTAAAAACGACATCAACACAATGTTGGTGAATTATTCGCAATAAGTAAATAAGATTTGACCCAATAAAAGATTTATTAAACATATTAAGTTTCAGAAGCATATCTTGATGTATAACCCTAGTGTGAGTATAGATACCAAAGATTAATATACACTGAACCTGACCACAAATCCCCTAACCTAAGGCGATGCAATACCAAAGGCAACAAATAATCATACGGCCATAACATTCACTCGTAGGGATATCCTCTCGAGTAATGAGGGTTGGTCAAACCCATATAGATCTATATATATGCAACCGTGGGCAAATAGCTAACAAGTGTATGAGGGGGGCTTACCAAAAGCCTAAGAAGCATCCTAATCTAAGGTGATACTGATACACTAGGCATACAAGATATACATCATATAATAATTCAAAAACGCTTTCCAGCCCAAAATAATAAGAGAAAAGGGGCTACGAATAACTCACAAAATAAGCTCGGCAAGAGATCGGGTAATAATCAATAAGAAGCTAGTAATCCGCCGCCTAAGTGCCCTAAATCAATATAACAAAGTCTAAGTATCTCAATAACATAGTTCGGTTTAGCCTTGTCGGTTAAGTTTAGAGTTTAAGGTTAATTAAAGTATTCCAACGATTTCCAAGTCGAGTCGTGATGACGGTCCAAGGTGACGATGTTCCGCGCCGATAGAGACGATAGGAAAATATCGATAATTTCACGTCATAATGACTATTAGAAAGGAATAACATTCCGAGCCGAATATCGACTACCAGGAACATCAGTTGAAAAGAATAATGTTACCAAAGTTTTATTGAGTTCGACCAAAGTCAACGTCAAAATGTTGACTTGGTCAAAGTCAAATATGTTGACTTGGTCAAAGTCAAAGATGTTGACTTGGTCAAAGTCAAAGTCAACTAAGAGTCAACGTTTAACGTTTTGAATAATCTTTAAGTAAAATAGTTAAAAATTCTCTTTATAAAAAGTTTAACGAAAGTTGACTTTAGTCAAAGTCAACTATACGCGATAACGAGTCAACGTATGAAGTATTTGACGAGAATATGTCATAAGAATATGTTTCAAAGTGTTTTAAGTTACAAAATTTATTTCATAAAGTGTCAACGACAACATAATACGTTTAACACAAAAGAGATTACGATTACGGTCGAGTTATAGGAGAAGTGTTTTTAAATGGAAGATTATATGTTTTTAATCAAAACCGTTATAATAAAAGTCTTATTAGAGATTATTATTTATTTTCAAAAACATAAAATAAAGGTTCGGGTCGAAAAATCGTGTCGGAAAATGGTTCGGTTGAAATTCTGGTCAAGCTTAAAAAGTCAAAAGGGTCGGGTCAACGTACGTACTCGGGAACAAGCCCCGTCACCGAGAATGGCGGTCTGGTCGCTGGTCAGTTTCTCTTTGAGTCATTTCAACAAACACTTGGTGTGCACGAAAATGGACAACTAAGGTTTTTCAAAGTAGAGTAAAGCTATCCAAACGGTAACCAAATCTCAATATTTTTACATGGTTGGAAAGAGGGCAAACAATGCTACAATAATTAACAAAGTTTAGGTCATAATTAGCTCTTTAAGTTTACGAAAAACGGTCACAAACTAGGTACCCGAAGCTGTTCTTGAAACAGAAATGAAAAATGTCCAACTTTAAACTCGTTTTCCGGATTCGTTAGGCAACGAAAAAGGCTCTAGTTTGTTTCTATGTTTAGATTATTGGAATAAGAACAAAATGGGTCAAAAATATGAGATTTTACCTTAGTGGTTCGACGGGAAACTGAGCTCGAAGTAGGTCTCACGAAACTGAAATTTCTGAAGAAAGAAGAGAGAATGGTTATTTTCGTTCTATATATTTCCGGTATGAAAAGGTTGTAATTTTAGTTTATTTTTCCAGATTTATTTAGGTTTTAGTTTCTATTTTTTTTTAAGCTTTAAAGGTTAAAGAAAATGGAGGATTTAGAGAAAATAAGCTTACCAAATTGAAGGAGAATCGGGAGAGAAGGTGAACAATGATCTTTGCTTCGGTTTAGTGTAATTTCTTGACGAAAAATGGTGATTTGGGTGACGAATTTCTGGAGTTTTTTGAAAGTTTTAGAGGGGAACAAAAATGGTGTTTGTATGAGTTTGTGTTTAAATGAGAGGGAAAGAAAAGAGGACTGGTGGAAAAAATGGATGAATGGGGAAGTCAACATGAGATCCTAATTACACTCACAAAAAGACAATCCTCTTTTAGAGGTGGTCCCCAAATTAACTCACATTGTTAAGAAGGACGAAAATTGTAATATTTTTACCGTTAAGTCCCGTTAAAGGACTAGTTTTGTAATAGATTTAGTTAGAGGACTAGCTTGTAATAGATTAAGTTAGAGGACTAACTTTGTAATGAAATTTTGAAATATAAACTTCTTAACACGACGATTACGGCGTAAACACACTACTTTAATAACGTGAGTATACTAACTATTAGGCACTTAGGTGAATCTAAAGCTTCCGTCTCGAGAGACAAAGTAAACAAAACACATAAACCCGACTCAAATGCATAAAACGTGAGTAAAATAAAGCGAAATGCAAGGGTCCAAATCATTGCGAATAGAAAGAGAAATAATCGATAATTGAAATATACCTCGGAAAGACGGATTGTCACAGCCTCCCCCAGTAAAAAGAATTTCGTCCTCGTTGAGGTTTGCCCCACCATCCCAAACGTCACAAGAGTGGCTCTGATACCACTTGTAACACCCCGCCATTTCATGCCCACGATATTGTCCGCTATGCCACATCAAGGCTCACGGATTTGTTTTTGGCTGAGCTTCCCAGGGGGTCACCCATCCTGGAACTACTCTGGCCCAAGCACGCTTAACTACAGAGTTTCTAAGCTCTGCAGTGCCTGTAGCCACCAAAACGCGTTGTGTCATGAAAGACTAAAGGTTTACTCATATACCCAGCATCACTCTTGTGCACGGGGGATGTGGGATTTGCCTAAGGTGTCACAGTTACATATTTATAGTGATCTAGGAAGATTCTAGATCTGAGTTCTTCCTAGACATTTCTAGATCTAATCTAGAACTAATCTAGATATTACATTCCTTCCTAGAATAATCTAGGACCTGTTCTAGGTAAATTCTAGAGAACCCTAACATATCTAGGGAAAATCTGGAATAATCTAGGGGTTACCCTAGAGTTATCCCGAAGTTTCTAGAATGTTCTATGAATCGAGGAAGTCGTCCCGAGCATAATGTGCGCCCCGTAACAATATACTCTCTTAATTTTCTCTATGCATTCAACAAGGTTTTATAACCTTGTTTCTAACAAACTCCTAATAAATCGTATGAATAATAATTACAAAGATTTGATATCTTTGTAACCTTGCTAGAATATCTCTCTATTCTAATGTAACAAATCCTTATTATAATGATAAAGATAATTGCAAATAAGAATCAAATCTAATCATATTTTATCCTAAATTATTCTTTATCTTCTCAGTAGTATTAACTTTTGATAGGGCAGTAGTAACTGAGTTGCTGTAGTAACCAAGTATTGGTAGTAGTAACTGAGCAGTAGTAACTTGTATGAGCAGTAGAAACTTCTATAAGCAGTAGTAACTTGTATGAGCAGTAGAAACTTCTATGAGCAGTATAAATTGGGCAGCATTAACCAACACTTACTCTTTTTTTCAATATAAATCAGCAACTCTAAAATAACAAACCTAACAATCTCCCCCTAAACTTATGCTTTCGACATACAAAGCAATAAGTTTTTTCTATGCAAATTGTTGTTGAGGATGTTATCAAAACTACTATTTCTTTTTCGTATTCTTCTTCTCTTTATCTTCTTGATGAAAACACAAATTATACATTGATTTCAAGATGATACATATAGATTAAACATTAATCATGATATTCATCTTGTATAATTCTTGAGACTCTGTCTATCCCCTTAACTTGAGAACTTAGACTTCAAAATTAGCATGAACAAGTTGATATTTCTCGTACCGCCGATATTTCTATCAAAAACGCCACCATTCAGTGTAGGTATACTATAAACACAAGAAATCCAACTTGTTAAATATATCTCCCCATTTTTTTCATCATCCAATTTTTAACTCTAATCTCCCCCTTTCATGCATCATCTTTCTTCATTTAATCAAAATTTACAGCAACTTCAAAACTGAATATCTTTTCGATGAAAAATCTGACGAAGCTCATATTTTGACACGATGTAGATCCGTGTGTCTCTTAACACATATCCAAAAATCAAGATGATATGACTTTTAACGAACATGCAGTAGCTGTTTTACTAAGGCTGAGATCAGAAAGAACATTAAATTCAGCAGCCTTTTTTTAACATTGAATATCTCCTTGGGGAAACGTCTGATAAAGATAAAATTTTAACAGAACGTGGATCTATATTCCTTGAATTACATATCAAAAAATCATGAAGATCCAATGTGTAATGAATAAGCAACGATCGTTTTATTATACATAAACACAATAAACCTAACCTACAACAACATAATTCAAAAATTCATATCTTTTTATCAGAAGCTCAGATTGAAAATTTCTTTGGTCAGAATATGCGTTTATGTTTGAAGAATCTACATAAACAATTTGGTCCAAATCCGATTGGTAACGAATGAGATATGGGTTTTTTACCACGGATGCCCAAAATATGACGAATAGATATCCTAATTTTCAAACTTGTAGATCTTCTTCTTTCTTCTTCTTGAAATATTGTGGATCTTAGATCTAGAGAACCTCTTGTGCTCTGATACCAATTGTCAGGATCTAATGAACTAGGTTTATATAAAGCAAACGTTTAGATCTAGATCTATCAAAGAAGTTGTAGCGGATCAACCCTTTGATATTACAAGGTTTTGTGAATAACAGTTTATGTATATGAATAAGAATGAATAATAAGAACACAAACAATTCTCCACCAATTACCCAATTATATTTTGATCAGAAATATAACGAATATATACAAAGATATCAGGATCAAGGACACCTTGATCTTTGGGCTCAACCTAGTTTTTCTAGGTTTACATCACCATGCATTTTCTATGCATATACTATCTTAATTTTCTCTATGCATTCATCAATGTTTTATAACCTTGTTTCTAACAAACTCCTACTAAATCGTAGACATAACAATTACAAAGATATCAATATCTCTCTATTCTAAGGTAACAAATCCATATAATAATGATAACGATAATTGCAAATAAGAATCAAATCTAATCATATATTATCCTAAATTAATCTTTATCTTCCCAACAATATTAACTCTTGATAGGCAGTGGTAACTGAGTTGCAGTAGTAAATAAGTATTGGTTGTAGTAAGTGAGCGGTAGTAACTTGTATGAGTAGTAGAAACTTCTATAAACAGTAGTAACCTGTATGAGCAGTAGAAACTGAGTAGCATTAACCAACACTTGGTCTTTTTTTCAATATAAATCAACAACCCCAAAATAACAAACCTAACATAATCATTAAAAATACTTAACTTATAACTTAAACATATTTACACTCAAACTTATCTTATTGCTTATTTTTCAAAAAAAATTATTTTAATTTTTGGAATATTACATGATTGACTGTGTTTTGAATCGGATTCAAATACAATAAGCTCAACCTTTAGATCCTTCAAGGGTGTATAATCCGAATGATATTGCATTTCAACTATGGGTTTGCCGCTCTTCTTGAATCCAAGACTCTCTTAGATAATGAATCTGATGGGTTAATAGTAAAAAGCTTGGTAAATGATTTTATAACACCCCACTCCATCATCCATACATCATAAACCGGGTTTCCTAACATATGCAACTTTTCATGTCGTGTGTTATTTGTGATTTCATGTTTAAGCGGTTTAACACTAGGTTGGATTGAGGATCATTCTAAAAATGCATGTCTTTAATTATTGTGAAAAAACTAAAAATAAAAGAGTAGTATTGTGTAGTACAAGGAAAAACATCTAGTCAATGAAGTCTAGGAGTGCTATTCAGTTGGTAATTTCGAGTTTCGGGCTGGGTTAGGTTTCAGATTAAGTTCACATAAGACATGACAACATAAATGAAACAAAATTAACCTGAAACCTGTATTAAGCTGACGTCTAACCCGATTCAAGTTGGATGGTTTAAGTCGAATAGATTATTCTGGTTCTGGTGTTTAGATGTATAATGCAAAAGTGACTCTTAAATTGAAGTGATATTATTATTATTAGTTAGCATCAATAAGCAAACTAAGTTTGCTAATGATCAGTGGCGTTTTTAAGTTGTAATATAGTAAATGATTTTGGAAGAATAAGTTTTTAAAAAAACCTTTAACCTGGTTGTTAATACCTACTCTCAATTTTTTGTAAAACTTTTATCTTATTTTAACTATTAATTATTTTGTAAGTAAAATTTTACTTTTAAAAATTATCTTTGTCACGAAGTGCGGCCAGATAACACCTTTTTGCTATTAAAATTTTTACTAAATGTTTTCACTATTAATTGCTAAAATCAATTTCTTTCAATGTCTATTTTAATAATACTTTTTTAAACATAATTACAGTAACGATGTTTAAGATAATAATACACAATTAAATATGTTTTGTTTTTAAATAATATCTTTTATATTTAGGAAAATAGTTTCAAATACAATGGTTAAATGCATGCTCAATGTATTCACAATAACCCCCCTAGATTATGGTTAGTAAAATCAATTTCTTATAATGACTTCTTAATAAAAGACTTTGTTAATCATAACTTCCGAAGCTATATAGAAAAGATATTTAGACACTATTATAACTCATAGTAGTGTTATACATAAAAACGGTTATCTTTAAAGACATATAACAATTATTTACATAATAAACATTTATGTATAATATACACTTGAAAACTATATCTAGAAAAATCCTTCAATAAATCAAGAAAAGAGTGGCGGTTTAGGTCCACATGAAAAGATACACGAAATAAAATCCGATGAAATGAATTAGGTGAAGCGAATGGAAGATATATGAGGTGACGTAATTGCATCTCAACCCTTTATTATACCAAACTTTTTCATCGACTATTTATTACTCTACTATTATGGCATTTTTATTAAAATAGTAAATAATCAAATTTATTTTATTATATTAAATTAAAAATATTTGTTTAAACATATATATATATATATATATATATATATATATATATATATATATATATAATATAAAATGTACAAAAGGAAATAAAATTCTAGCTCCAAATTAGCGAGTTAGAAATGTGCTTTGCATGTGAAGTTTGAGAACTAGGAAAAATAAACACAATCTTGTTGTGATTATTATTATTTTTTATAAAACATTTTTTATTAATTTCAGTCTATTATTATATAACTTAAAACATTATAAAACAATACCAATAATACGATCGTGTGCTAGGTTATTGTAGTTAACGGTTTGTATAATTATTCCTCACAACTTTTTCTTATATATTTTAGTATAGACGGGATGGAAGACCAAAGACACATGCTCGTATGTCGTATTGTCGCGTTCGAAGAGTAGACAAACAATGTCGTATTAACAACCAATCAACAATATCTTCAATGGTATATCATTCAACCCAACACATTCAATGCTAAACAAAATAACTTGTATATCCACAATTATCACCCCAAAATGGTAATGACGTTACAAAAATTAGTTGGTTAACAAATTAATTTTTTCCAACTATATGCAAATTAAATCATGCTTAAATTAGTTGATTTGGATATAATTGAAAAAAGTTCATTTAACTAAAGAAACTCAAAATTCATTTAACTAAAGGTACTCAAAACGTGTTTAATATTGTTTCAATTGAAAATATTTTATTTAAGAAACATATTTAATTCATCTACTGTGTATATACGATATGTTTAGTTCATCGCCGTTTTTGAGGGCAGGTAAGAGAATGGTTGTTCAGGGCCTCCAATTTTTTAAGAGCCAAAAACATTTGTATTGGTTATATACGTATTAATGGATACCAATAATATGAATTGGAAATCATAGGAAAACATAGAGTACAACACTTGTTTAAAAAAATTGTATTAGAAACGATAAAAATATATTGTGTTTTAAGTAATAAACATTAGGGATGTTGATTAGGTCGGGTTAGCGGGTTTCAGGTTATTTGGGTTTTGAGTTGTGAGAAAAATATTCATACACATACCCGAATAACAATATG
Organism: Senecio squalidus; assembly: GCA_910822075.1. Lineage (NCBI taxonomy): Eukaryota > Viridiplantae > Streptophyta > Magnoliopsida > Asterales > Asteraceae > Senecio > Senecio squalidus. The sequence continues at coordinate 29,686,304 of CAJVGC010000592.1, forward strand.
GGTTAAACGTGTTTGGGTTATTCGGATTTGGGTTATCCGGGTTTGACCATTTTAACTCATTACCCGATTAACAACAAATATGGTTTACAACTAATTGGATTTTAACTAAGATAGTATACTTAGTTATAATTTTCATATTAATGAAATAGGCTAAACTCACAACGTGTAAAATATGTTCAACTTATCGTCGATTTTTCCATTTTATAACCATTTCATCTTACACAAACCAAAAATGAAACAAATATTTACCTTTGAATAAATTTCTGTAAGCTTTTTATATTTTATAAAAATAATAACAAACTAATAAAAGACAACTAATAATAATTTCATTAAGCATAACTAATAAAATTGGACATAATCTATTAATACCTATATAGGTGTTAACTTAATCGGGTTATACGGGTTACCCAAATGAATATATAGAAACGTACCTGTACCCATATAAGCTTTGGGTTATTCTGATCTGACCCATTTAACCCGTTTAACCCATTTAACATGACACATTTAACCCAAACTGATTTTGGATTGGATAGGTTATTCGGGTTCGGATAAAAACGACACCCCTAATAAACACTTGTTATATCGTCTGTACAAAACTCTATCTTTGGAGACTTATTTTTGTATAATGACATGTTTTACTCTTCACCTCTTATGACTCAAAGACGTCCCTAATTGACTCAACCTACCCACCTCATTGAATCTTTGGTGACTGGTGGTTGATAAATATGAATGCCCATTTCGCTTATTTAAACATCTATCTAACTATACTTTGATTTTCCATTTCTCTCTACTACTTTCTCTACACTAAAGAGTAAGTAAGAACTCACAATTCCTTTATTATTATTATTATTATTATTATTATTATTATTATTATGATTTGAGTGTATATTCTCAATTACAATAATTTATTTTGTTTTCATGTTTTTTTGTTGTTATGTAGTGGGATCAGAAATGGTTATTGTGGATGATATATCTTTTCCTACACAAATCACAACAACCAAGCCTTTGTCTTTGCTTGGACATGGTAATTTTTTATTTTTTTTTCTTATCGTATAAAAAAAAAATAATATCGAATTTTAACTATTGATCTCGACTTGTATGTTGGTTAAAACAGGAATTACGGATATTGAGATACATTTTTTGCAAATTAAGTTCACTGCTATAGGGGTTTATATTGACCCCGAGATAGTGACTCATTTGCAAAAATGGAAGGGTAAGTCTAGAACCGAGTTAGCCAAAGATGACGACTTCTTTGATTCTGTTATTTCGGGTACTTTGTTCAAATTAGCAAAAAGTTATATTTTTCGTTGTAATTCATTAATGTTGGTTATTGTTTTAATCATGATCTTGAATTTACGTAGCACCTGTTGATAAGTACTTGAGAATTGTGGTGATCAAGGAGATTAAGGGGTCACAATATGGGGTTCAACTTGAGAGTTCAGTTAGGGACCGATTGGCAGCCGATGACAAGTATGAAGAGGAGGAGGAGGAGGCCCTCGAAAAAATTGTTGAGTTTTTTCAATCAAAATACTTCAAAAAGGATTCGGTACTTACATTTAGCTTTCCAGCCACATCAAACATAGCGGAGGTACGTCATGCCCCATAAGGTTCATCAACAACCCACATATGTAGGATTTTATAATGGTTAAATTTTTAAATGTCTTGTTTTGGCAAAATGAACAGATTGGGTTTTCAAGTGACGGAAAAGAAGAGTCGAAAACAATGAAGGTGGAGAATGGGAACGTCGTAGAGATGATAAAGAAATGGTACTTAGGCGGCAACTCGGCTTACTCTCCTTCCACCATTTCATCTTTGGCCGATACTTTGTCTTTGGAGTTGTCTAAATGAATTTGAATAATTATCCTTTAAGTGTATCAATATTTGTCAAATGCTTTCTTCGGATTGTAAGTTCATCGTATAATTATCCAAAATAATAACTCGGTTTAAAAAATGAAGGTCGATATAGGCACATTTTTGCTTGAAAATTTATAGTTTAATTTAAGCAATAGTCGTGGATATAAAATCTATTAAACTTATGTAAGTAACACAAATCATATATAGTTAACTTAGGGCCGGCGATCCCGGTTTTCGTTCAATTCTTAATTTATTAAGCTTGAAAGACTTGGATTTTGTACTTAACTTGACTCATCTACGATTGATTAATATTGGCATATACATAAACGCATCTTGAGAAGAAGGACAAATTCGTTGTAACGAATTTTCGTACATACTAATGTTAGTATATGATACATTTGGATTTATTAACTCATCAAGTATTAAAGACGCTAATTGCTAAGAATTTCATCTCTTGTACTAGGGATAAGTTCAAAGCATGTCAACTAAACAAACACGTTCGACTATCATTTCGTCTTTATAATTCTATTGTTTCTTCACCCTTTGATATCATACATTCGAATTTATGGACTTCTCATATTGCGATACTTAGTGGTAAAAAAATATGTCATTTGACTTGATTATTACACGCACTATTTAGGGGTCTACGGGTCTACCCACTTCGTCAAAAATTCGATGTTTTAAAATTTTGACATATTTCTTTGCATTTTTCATTTAAAACATCAATAGAATCTTTTCAGTATGATAATGGTGGTGAATATATTAACAAACTATTTCATGATATTTTTTTCACCACCCACGACATTCAATTCGTTTTTCATGCCCTCACACTTCTCAGTAAAACGAAAAATTTGAGCGCATGTTACGAAGTATTAACAATGTAGTGTTTGATGAGCAATCTTCATGTTTGGCTCGGTTACTCCTACCTAACCTCGTTCATATGAGTTCTTAGACAACTCTCTTATCTTTGCTCTTTTTAGTCCTCACTTTCAGTTAACACTGCATCACATCGAGCCACACACACCACCACATACATCGCCACCAGCTCCACTCACCCCAACACCATCTCATGTACCAACCGATCCCATGACTACCCCGTTCAAAGCACGGTATAGTAAAACCTGTATATCGTCTTAACCTACATACTACAACATCCACCATACCACGATCATATTTACAAGAATAAATTACACATATTGTCCTTGTGGTTTACCCAAAATAACACATTTTGTCTTTTAAGTTTAAAAGTTGCATAGAGTGTCTTTTATCTTTCAATATGTAACACTAACTATCCTTTATTCTAACGGTCGTTAAAAAATTCCGTTAACCAATATCATGTGCTAGACACATGAGGGTAAAACCGTCATATATTAGATCTGATGATATGTGGGAAAGAAAGCCGATTCGGGGCCAACCCAAAACTCATAAGTTAAAAAACGGGTCCAGAGACAAATGATCTTGGTGTCTGCAACGGTTCAGATGTACATCAGACTAAAAACTATGTGAAGTGACGAGGTTCGAGAACTGCCATGGTTGAAAATGACGAGGGGTAGAGTGGACAAGAAGGTTAGTCGAAGGAGAAATATAGTGCCAATTAGTGGTGGCTGTGGAAGAGAGTAGAGAAAGGGAGAATGGGGGGTTTTAATTTGGGGAAATTGTAAAAATTGGAATTTTGGGGAGATGTGCTGATGAATATATATATTTTTATATATCTTTAATATTTAATAAAAGAGGGGTCTTAAATGTCACATGGCGAAATAAGAACTCTTAGATGAGTTAAACTATTTGATTCTAGCCGTTAGATCAGATTGATAATTTCATCCAATACTATTTTTATTTTACACCCTTTTACAATACATAATTGCATTCTCTATTTCATTCCATTTTCACTTAAATAAAAAAGACCCGTCTCTTATCCCATTTTATCAATCGTTATTTACTTATAATCGCTTAATAATTTGCACTATAATTTATCTTATAATTGTTCTAAAATCTTGGGCATAAACATAAAAATATATATGTTATTATATAAGTAACATTGTCTTCTTATAATAACTTAAAAAAACATGTACATGAACATAAATTTTATGATTCAATTTTGTCTATATTTGTTCCCGTTATTGCGGGACAATAATCTAGTATATATATATATATATATATATATATATATATATATATATATAAAATGACGATTTTACCCTCATGTGCCTAGCACATATTGGCTAACGAATTTTTTTAACGGCCGTTAGAATAAATGATAGTCGGTATTACATATTGAGAGATAAATGACACTCGTGTGTTATTTTGTTCCATGAACACTAGAATAACCACACTCTATGCAATTTTTAAACTTAAAGGACAAAATGTGTTATTTTGGGTAAACCACAAGGACAATCTGTGTAATTTACTCTATTTACAAGCATCATTGGATCAAAAACTGGTTCAAAGCTATGAATGAGGAATATCATGGTCTTATTTCGAATGAAACTTGGGATGTTGTTCCATGAACACTAGATGCAAATGGGGTAAGATCTATGTGGTTATTTAAAGATAAACATAATGTGGATGGTTTTCTGACTCTCTATAAAACTCGGCTTGTTGAAAAGTCAACAAATAGGGATAAATTGTGATGAGACTTTTACCCTGGTTATTAAACTGACCACTTTGTTAGTGTAACGGTCTCATGTCATTTGCATATTTATCAACTTGACATGTAGTACACATTTCTTCTTGGTAATCTCTAAGAGACAGTTTATATGCATAACCCCTAGCTATGGAGACTCCTTATTTCCAAAATATGTTTGCAAGTTTAAGAGATCTTTGTATGGTTTAAAACACGTTTGAAGTCTTAACATTCTAACTAATAGTATTATACAAGGTCTATGAAGAAAAGAAAAAGTACATAGTTGACTTCTAGAGTAAAAGTTGTCCGAATATATAATTTACCGTAACTCGTACAAATTTTACACATCGTGCAGATGTGAGCCACCTCTAAGCATCATATATAGTTTACTGATATACGGTGTATTAGGATACAAACTTTTCAGAATATAAAAATAAGGCAAACCTCCTCTATTTATTTTCAAAATTTAGCATCTCACTTAGGGTGTTCACTATTTTGATAAAACCGAATTATTCATTTGGACAATTTGGATTGTACTATATGGTTTGGTATTCGGATTTTTGGATCGGTTTGGACAAAAACCGAATTAATATTTTGGATTGTGGATCCATTTTTGGTTCATATAGAAAAACCGAATAGTCCAAATAAACCGAATAACAAATTATTTTACTCTATATTTCATATATTATTGATAGAGTTAATGACAGTAATCGTCCCTATGGTTTGTCCAAAATTATTGATTTCGTCCCTAAGTTAAAACGTTGCATAAATCGTCCAGTTTTTGAAACTAATTTCGGATTTGGTCCCTAAAATGGATGTCCGTTAAAATTGCCCGTTAAAATCATCGTGAACAAATTACACATTTCGTCCCTAAAATGGACGTCCGTTAGAAATTAGGGACGAAAAGCGAAAATTAGTTTCCAAAAGTGGACGATTTATGCAACATTTTAAACTTAGGGACGAAATCCATAATTTAACGTAAACCATAAGGACGTTTTATGTATTTAACTCTTATGAATATATACATCAATATTTTATTAGTTTGTTCAACTATAATAGTTTTATACACAAGATATTAGTATATTTCCTATTAGGTATCAATGAACTGGTGACATTTAACAAGATTCTCAACTTTTCCTCTTATTTGCACATACGTGTTGTTGTAATTATTGTGACATACATTTAGATGGCAATACAAAACCAAACTTTAAAAACCGATCCAACCAAATAGTAATTTGGTTCGGTTCGGTTCGGATCTTAAATTTGTTTGGATGGTTCGGATTCATATTTTGGGAACCGAAATCCAATCGGATTTATCTAATTGGATCGGATCAAACCGATCCATCCAAACGAACACCCCTAATCTCACTAAGGAAATTCTGAACGGATATAAAACAGCCACAACAACAAGAACTCTATAAGAATCCACTTGAGCACTAAACACTCGAATGTACAATCTAATGATTAACGGAGAGTGTAACTCACTTGAAAAAAGAGCTCAAATATCTCTTACCCCGTATTTGTATAATTTCTAAGTGTTTGAGTAATTCCGTTGATTATTTGTTTAAAGACCTGAATAATATATAATTCAACATACATATGAAACGGTGTGAGTTAAGCTTTGGCATGATTTTTTAGAACTGAACAGAACTAGTTTTTAAACAAATTATAGAACAGAGAACGAAACAAAACGTAAGGGTACAAACTAGTTTTTACACTCCTAAATCATTTCAATGTTTGTCAAACATATTAGGCTAAATACAAGTCCGATTTAAGTATTCACGGTGATATTTGGAGCTTGCTTAATATAACTGGATCAAAGAGCTTGCGAAACTTTATGTGAGGAAAGGAAGTGGCATCCTGCAGAGGACCAGAATTTATAGATCTTACCCCTCGGTAGACAATTATTTTATACTGGTGATTCAATATATTGTAAATATCTGTGAACTTATACTGCGAGAGGAAATAACACGAGAACCCAGTTCGTAAACTTGTTGCTCAAACACCGATACGTTTGATGACATAAAGCCCAAGCAACTTGAAACTTTTTTTTTTATTATCTGACCCATTTGACCTATTTCTATATATTTATAACAATTACGTATTGTTGATATTGATTTGTCAGCTACATTAAGTCCTAAAAATGCAAACTGAAATCATTTATGTTTTTTGACAAGATGGGTGGGTTGGGTGGGTTAAGCAACATTTTACATCATGTTGAGGTTCAAACAAGTAAGTTTTTGTGCGGGTCAAAACTGTCTAAGTCACATTGTATTAACGTGCAAAACTCTTTTTTGTCATTTTAAAATGAATAATTTTACATACTAATATTTCTTAGTCATAAAGGGTACGGGTCAGAAGAGCTAGGGGAGATTGTAGATGGGTCACTTTGTACAGGTCAAAACAGTAAGGGGAGACTGTATTTACCCAAGTTGGGTCACTTTGTACAGGTCAAAACAGCCGGGAAGATTGTATTGACAAAAACATTCCCAAGATGGGTCATCTCGTACGGGTCAAAACAATCCGGGGTGAATGCTTAAACCTTTGACAATCGTGAGTTTGTGACAGCTATTTGACCACCATATCCTGCTTATATTCCTAACTTTGTATTTAGAAACTCATTTACGTTCATGGAATTGTGAGACTAGATTCGGGGTATAGAACACTATTTGTTTTTCTATAACTACAAGGAAAACATCATACATTTGTTTAAGACTTGTGATCGTGTGTTTGATAACTGGTGGTCAAGAATCAGATAGTTGTTTACTTGTTTGAACATAGTAGCTTTACACTTAAAAATATAACACGAAAACAACTACAGTGTACAATATATTTGATCATATGTCCATGAAAAGATCAAAAATAGCATCCATCCATATCATTATAAACGCAGCTAGCACCATCAATTACACGTAACATTTCAGCAATCTTATTAAACTAAGGTTATTATAACTAGATAAACGAAACAAAATCAAGACATTAACCTGTTCTCAAAACTCGCTACCAAATTTGTTCATCCTCCTACTCGGAAAAAGTTGAAAATCCTTAGTCAAATATTTCACATCTTTCACCTTTCCCTTCCCGTCTTTCGCCTTTTTCCCTTTCCCCTCCTCTTTCACAATTTTCCCCTGCATTTTTCGCGTTACTTTCAACACTCCATTTTTCATTTTAGCCGAATAATCACTCGTCTTGATATCCTCAGCTAAACTAAAATTACTAACGCAATTAAAACCATTGTAGCCGTAAACTTCACCTTCAATGTGCATAGTCACATCTAAACACAGCTGAAATCATAACAACAATAAGAACAATAATAAAAACAGATGATTAATTAAATTAAAATGAGTTTATACTATAAACGAAATGTGGAGAGTTTTACATCAAAAGCGACACGGTTATCCTCGGTGAAGTCGCAATCACCGACGGTGACAGCGTTGGTGTTGAGATAACGAGATGTTGTTGCGATGGCTGGACGGAATGGGGCGTCGGATCTGGTGACGAGATTTGAAGAAAGGAGACGTTTCATAACAAATGAAGAAGCCATAATCTATAATCTAGATCAATTATGCCAATACTTTGCAACGAATTTTCTTATGTCAAGAAAAGAGAGAGAAATGAGATGTTTATTCTAGGGTTTAGTCATCACTATTCTTTTTATTTATTTTTTTTAAAGAAAAATATTTTTAACAACTCTCACAAAGATTTTTCTTTTCTTTTTGTTTTTTTAAAAAGACTAGTGGTTCGAATCCTAAATTATATCATCTATAAATGAGTTGAAGGTCGTCCCTTTGGCTTAAGAAAGTATCAGACTCGTTCACTAGCTTTGTAACCATTGAAGTAGCAAATTCTTTCTTGTATAGAGGTCATGCTTTGTATTTCGAGTACAACTTATCAAAACTTAGCAGATTTTTCTACACCATCATTGGCCGAATCATCATTAGAATTTAAGAAAAATGTATCAATCTTCCATTGTGGATTGATAAGATCTAAATAAAGTGATATTTCATGCCACTTATTAATCTATCTTATGGACACATAAAAGACCCATAGTTGTTGTAAAATGACCGTTGCAATGATTCATTGTACCTAAAACTCAAATAGTTATTAAATGTTAATGTAGATATGAGATAAAAAAAAAAGTTAAACTATATAAAAAGAATTCAAATATTACCCTCTTTTATCTTTCATATTGCTTATATATATCTTATTCAATGCAAATTGGGATACATGGTACAAAAGCTCTCTAAAAGGAGTTGTATTGCAGTTGTGAGACACTTTTATTCTCTCACTTGCAAGTTTCACTTTTATCTCGTTAAATTCATGCTCGGCGGCAGGAATATTTTTATCTTTTACTTCTTGAAAACCGCTTGAAGAAACTTGCAAATACAATTTCAGTTTCGCATTAGCACTTTCAACCCTTGCGGATGTACGACTACCTAAATGTAAATGATTTTCTGTCCAAGCACTAACAAATTTTTCTTTCCATGGCAACCATACGTTCTTTATATACTCGGTTGCATCTTTCTTCTCTATATAAAACAACTCAAATTCACACCAATTTATCTCAAAAAGAGATTCAGTTGTTGAATAAACCACATTATTCGAGTTTGCTATAAAATTATTAAACTCTTCAGCACGTTCAAAATGCTTTTTGCAATTTGCTAATACGTTCTTTTCAATATGCCAAGCACATAAAAGGCTAGTAGCAGCTGGAAACATATTTTTTTTATGTCATTCGTTAGTGTCAGTTCTCTATATGTCATAATGACGTTAGGTTGATTAGCATGTCCGAGAATCTTCTTAAAAGCATTTAATGCACACACATAGTTTTCTTCATTTTCTCATTCCAAAAAAGCAAACCCAAAAAAAAGAAAGTAGTTTAAAGCATGAGACTCCGACAATATTAAGGAGAGGCATATTGTATCCATTTGTTTTATATGCGCAATCCATCATATATATGTTAGAAAACACTTTAGCCAACTTAATTGACAAAGGATGTGCAATAAACAAAGGAGTTATATGACCTTTCGGATTATGTAATATATTATATGAAAACCCCCATTCGCAAGCTCCTCGAATAAGGCAATAATCACTTACCGATTTCCTAAACTCTCCCGACGGATTTTTGCTTTCAAATTGTATATTGTTCTGGAAATTGTTGGAAGATTTTGGATTTCTTGACGCAAAGAAGAAAGAATTTTTTAAGAGGCGATTTCTGAAAGTGACATCTGGTTTACACTTTGTACATCACCGATTGAGAGCCGACAACCAAAAGCAAGAGCTTTTTTATGATTTATCTTAACGAAACAAAAGTAATAGTTGGATCAAGTTTTTTATAACCGTTTTAATATTTTGATTGCATTTAAAACATTTAAGTTTTAACATTATGACTAGTCGTGTCGAAAAAAACCGAAACCGAAACCGAAAAAAAGACCCAAACCGAAAAAAAAACCCGAAACCGAAACCGGCGGTTTGGAACCGGTTTGGGTTTTTAAAATGTAAATCGGTTCGTGACCGGTGCGAGGGAAACCGGGTTAGGGAACCGGTTTGTGAAACCGGTCCGTGGTACCTTTTTTTTACGCTTTGGTGTTATGAAATTACCATGATATGCATGCAAATTATAATTAATACCAAAAAAGTCATACAATGCAATCTGCATTCAATTATATTTGGAATTCATGGAACCAATTTGTGGACTATAAGCCCATTTCAAAGAAATTTGCAGCATATCAAAAGAGAAAAAAAACCCTAATAGCTAAATCCAAGAACACAGATACACATAGTACTTCTTCAACCTAAACGGATGTCATCATCGTAGCTAAATCCAAGAACACAGATACACAGCACCCTAATAGCAAATTACGCTTTTTTTTTTATTAAAAAATAGTAACCGGTTTATAACCCGAACCGGTTTGGAACCGGTGGGAACCGGTTTCACCGGTTTGATGTTTTGGAACCGAAAAACCGATCCAAACCGAACCGGGTTTGCAACCGAAACCAGTTTGATACGTTTGACCAAAAACCGGTTCGATTTTCAAACCCGGTCCAATTTATGGTCAAACCCGAAATTTACACCTCTATTTATGACAACATCTCTAATTATTATTTCTTAAAATATTTGAGGGTTTGAAACTTTGAATCTCCCTTTTCTTTCTTCTTCTCCAAGCTGTTTTACCCAAAACTGACAGTCAGTCAGTTTCTTACATTTTTTCCGATCACCGTTGGATCTGCAGGCGATAGTTGCCTGATATCTTGATTTCCCCGAATACTATATAATACTTCTTGTTACCTTAAATCAGCTTTAAATTGTCGGGTTTGTGGTAATGGTAGGCCGTAAATTAGAATGGGCAAGTAATTCAAATCACTTACGAGGTATACCAAGGAGATCAGTAATAGGGGCTGTCGGAGCATTCGCTAAATCAATCGCAATTTTATTAAATTCCACTTCAGTTCATAATCCCGACACTCTCCTTAATCTCGTCAAATCCAGACCACCCGGTGTCCCTCTAATCACCGTCAGCAATCACATGTCGACGTAACGTCTTTCGTTGCTTTTACTTGTATTCATGTTCATGAAAATTTTGATTATGTTTTTGATGATTATAGGCTGGATGACCCGGTTATGTGGGGATTTAAAGGCTTCCCAACTTGTAATGCCGATATCCAACGATGGGTATTAGCTGCTGAAGATATCTGTTTCAAAAATACCGCCTTTTCTTATTTTTTCCGCCTTGGTGTGTTGGTACATTTTTATTTTTTTTATACATTTATAAGTTTTTTCAGTTATCATCATAGAAAATCCGGTAGCCTAGAAATGCAAAAGCGTACTAGTAACATTATTTAGTTAATAAACCGCAATTACTTGACAGTGTACTCGTGTAGTATAGATTATTTGTGCAGAAAACTATCTTCTGTTCCATGCTTAATTGCCGAATACATTCTGAGTTTCCAAATAACTTTGTGTTTGGATAGCAAAATGCATGTTTCCAAATAATCTCGTCTAAAATAGCTATGATTTTTAGGAGATTTGCAGTTGCTTTTCATTTTGTAGAAATCTTGCATCACCTTTAAAACCCGTAATATGTGCAGGGAAATGTATTCCAATAACTAGGGGTGGTGGAATTTATCAAGAACATATGACGGAAGCTCTTGATCGGTTAAGTAATGGTGAATGGGTACTTTACTTGTATTTCTGTATTTCTGTATTTTTGTTACAGTTACAGAAAAGTTTGACAAATGGCATCTCTGATTTATATCTATCTGATTGAACAGCTACATACATTTCCTGAAGGAAAAGTCTGTCAAGAAGATGAACCTATTAGACGATTGAAATGGGGAACTGCCAGTCTTATTGCCCGTGCACCTGTAATCCCAATAGTCTTGCCAATTATCCATCATGGTTTTGAAAAGGTAATTTTATTTATGAATTCCATTCTTCTTTATCGTGGAAATGATATTACCAAGGAACAATAATACAGATACCGAAATTGTTCGATATAACAATTGTACTCTATCATCTTCTTGGCATGATACAAGAATTTATGTTTTTATTTAATTTTTCTTTTTTGGTGGCAAAATGAGTGAGTCGGGTGTGTCGGCCAACCCACCAAATCGGGTAAAATGTAGGATTGGTAAAAATAGGTTGGGTGGACCTTTAACACTCTTTTTGTCGAGTTTTTTTTTTTTTTTTAACAGTAGGATATGACTCTTTTGTCCCCAATATAGAAAGTATACCAACTTTCACAAATTAACGCTTCTAAACTCCTTTACAGGTTATGCCTGAAAATTATATGTTTGGCAGGCGACCTCCTATACCATTATGGAACAAAGACATAAAGATAATTGTAGGTGAGCCAATAGAATTCGACATTGCCAAGCTGAAACAAACGGCTCTAACTGCTTCCAGAAATTTACCTTCTTTCCCAAAAGAGGGTTGGCCGGCTTTTGGGCAGTTGGACGAGGCAGCACAAAGATGCCTCTACATTGACATATCAGAACGTATTCGAACAGTCATGGAGAGATTAAGAGTTTTTGGTGGGAAGCCAAAGGTATGACATATTTTATATTTATACCGTTGGATCCCATTTTGTTGTGTCGGAATAAAGCATCAAGTATGCATCCTATAATAGGAATATTGATTTGTTTATTAAAACTGTAATTGCTATTCGGGTTATGACAAGTTGGTTAGAGGGAATTTTTTTTTTTTTTTTTTTTCATTTGAGTTAGTAATTTAATGAACCAATGTGTATGTCGCATTTGTTTGGGGTCCCTTAGAAGAACCCAACATTGTTTCTGGTGAAATTTTGATATGACAATGCGTAGTATCATAATCCAACAGATAGGTGTATCTGGTAATTTTTGATGCCTCGTCATCTGTGGTTTGAATCTCGAATTCGTTATTGCTATGACCAATGGTTCTTATGCGTCATACTCTTTTGCCATGATCTCTTCCAATCCTCTGTTGTTTATTGTGTTTCTGGTTTATATCTATATATAGGAAAAAGTGACTCTTGCGGTGAGGAAAAAATGCCATTTCCTAAAAAAGCATAACACACTTTACCTATTTTTCAAAATCAAAAGCGGTGGTTGTTTTACATATACTCGTTGAATAACAATGTGACCCCTCAAGTTAGAAGTCGAGGATGTTGAAACATCAATAAACTCACAAAATCAAAGTTCTGCATATATCAGCCAAAATTATGGAAGGATAAAATATAATGAATTAAAATGAAACGGTTTAAACAATTTAAAATACATAAAGATGTACACTTAAGATATAAACGCTGGGTACTTGGGTCTGCTATTTTAATTTCGTTTTAAAGCTTCTCAACTTCAAATTCCGGTATAAAGTGCTTGAGATGCTGCAACAGAAGAAACAGAAACCAGAAGAGCACACCGTGGTTTCTCACCACTTGCGCTTTGAACTAATTGTCCATGAGAACGTCAAGTAAACCCCAGTTTGAGCCCCATTCATTATCGAGGCTAAAAAGCCATCCTTCTTTCATATGTACCAAAGAAGTAGGTCATGACTTCGGCCAAAAGAAAACTAATAATTTACCACATGTACATATGTGATATGTGGTGGCTTAATAGCAAACTCGAAACAAATATAAGACTAGTAACGGTGACTATTGGGTTCAACAAGCAGTCAACAAACAAATGTTTAGATACACACCTAAAGCTTCATTAAATATGTCGATACGAAGTTTTATCTAAACACTTGAAGGTATATTTTACCATTTAAAGTATTCAATATGCAATAAACACCTAAAATATCCAATCCCATACACCCCTTACGATTGTTTGTTTGCGTGGAAGTGTTGCCAATGTTTGCTCCACTTTTTATGGTATTAACCATTTTTATTAGTAATTGCTAGTGCACCGGGGTGTTTGTTTGAGCTTATTTATGAATCTACGGATTTATTTGATTCGACTTATCTTTTATAAGCTCATTTTTGAGTTAATTACATAAATCGTCCCTATGGTTTACTTCAAATTACGGATTTCGTCCCTAAGTTTAAAATATTGCATAAATCGTCCATTTTTTGAAACTAATTACGTTTTTCGTCCCTAATTTCTAACGGACATCCATTTTAGGGACGAAATGTGAAATTAATTAGCGATAATTTTAACGGAAATTATTAACGGACATCCATTTTAGGGACGAAAAGGGTAATTAGTTTCTAAAAGTGGACGAATTATGCAACGTTTTAAACTTAGGGACGAAATCCGTAATTTTAAATAAACCATAGGGACGATTTATGTAATTAACTCCTATTTTTTTTTGTTTGATTCGACTTATCTTTTATAAGTTCATTCATTTTTTTCGTCCGACTTATAAGTTTATTATACATAATTATCATAAGCTCATAACCAACCAAATTAGCCATAATAACATGTTTATAAAAGATAAATGAAAAGCTAGTAGCCTAACATGCTGGTAAATAAGGTCAAACAAACATCCGATGTATGTTTAGACTTATTTATTTTGAGTTTATCTAAATTTAAAAAACTCATAAATCTATTTTTTACAGCTTAAGGGCTTATCAACTTGAGCGTATAACCTTAAATAAGTCATAAACTTAGCTTAATAACATAAAACATTAAACTAATAAAATTTTCAAAATTTACATAAACCCGTAAACAAACATCCCTAATGGTAAGTCAACGTAAGAGTAACGCTAAAACACACAGTGACAAATGCCCAGAATTTCATCATCAATTTGTCGTTCAATTCGCCATTCTCGATCAATAAACCCTAATAATTTCATCTTGAAATACACATCTAAAGCTTCATTAAATATGTCTGCTCACTTCAATCTGTCTCCTAACACTGCCCTCAAGATTCAAAAAGGCGATATCACTCGTTGGTTCATTGATGGCTCATCAGACGCAATTGTATGTATATACAGTGACCCAGACAAAGGGGGACTGAAGGGTGGCCCCAACGAGCCTAATTTATTTAGACACTTTTAGGAAAAAAAATATATAAATACCCCTAATCGGCCGTGTTTTATGTGCTGTTTCGATAATACATAACGGACCCATCCAATTTCTTAATGTTTTTGTTTAATGTTAAACCACTAGGTTTTCGTTTAGTTTTCATTTCATATTTGGCTTTTGTACAATTAGTTTATTGTAATATCATAATCATTTAATAAGGTTATCGATATTATGTACAGGTTAATCCAGCAAATGAGGTGATGCTTGGCGGTGGTGGTGCCGATGGAGGTAATTCTTTTACAACGCTAACGGTTTTGCTTTTTTATATAATATAACATTGTTAATGTATTTGACTTTACATTAATAGCTATACACCGAGCTGCTGGTCCAGAACTGCGAACAGCATGTTATGCTGTTCCTGAAGTTCGTCGTGGAATTAGATGTCCAACTGGAGAAGCAAGAATTACACGGTATGTTCTCGAGATTTAGATTTTATTATTATTATTATTATTTGCTCCCTATGTTATAATGGAACTCATTATTGAAGAATTAATGCAGAGGGTTTAAATTGCCTGCGTCTCATGTAATCCACACCGTTGGGCCAGTTTACGATGATAACAGCAATGCTGCAGCCTTATTGAGTAATGCTTACAGGTATTTGTATTTTTATTATCATGCACCTCACTAATTCATATCCCCATGTTTCATTCTCGTGCTAAAAAGAATTTCGTGACATTATTATAGAAGCTCTGCATAAGCTTCTATTTCTATCAAAATCTGAGTTTTTTGTTCTCAAATTTGTTTCAGGAATAGTCTGCGTGTTGCAAGAGAGAAGAATATTCAGTATGTTGCATTTCCTGCCATATCCTGTGGTGTGTTTGGGTGAGTTGATTACTTTTTCATATCTTAATGATATATATTGAGATAATTCAAATGCTTTCGTGATCATTCACGGCATTCTAATCGCCAAGTTGGTTTAACGTGTTGAGCTGGAGTGGTTGCACGAGATTTTAGATTAATGATATAGAATTAGATTATTTGTTAGCAAAGTAATTTAACCGAAAACATAGAAGATGAAAATGTATTTACTAGAGGTCGTGAAACGGGCAGGGCATGTAAAACGGGGTGGGTTGGGTTGACCCGTAACACTTTTTGTCCAAACGTTTGTCTTTTTATAAATAATTAGCTTGTGAAATAGAGTTACAGGGATATATTATTTCAGTAATAATCTAAGATAAAATGATTTAGGAGATTATATACCTTAGAATCACACTTTGCACTCGTTAGCTATTTTGTTATTCTGCCATTTTGACTTGTTAGAGGTAAAGCATAACACGAATCAACCCATCTATTATTAAATGGGTTGAATCGGCCAGACATCTGTATTTACATATGTATATCTTAATTTCTATATGAATAACAGTTTATTAATTCTGAATTTCTCGGAGTGTGTAGATATCCGTATGAAGAAGCTGCATCTGTCGCCATATCTACAATTAAAGACCATTGTGAAGACATCAAAGAGGTAATTTATGCTCTCTTTTCATTATGGTATCATATTACAATCGGCATTTGTCATTTTGTGAACTAAATGGTTATGCTCTTTTTTCAGGTTCATTTTGTGCTTTTCGCGGATGATATCTACAACGTTTGGTTGAAAAAAGCTGGAGAGTTGCTCCCAAACTAGCACAGTTGATTTAGTTTAGATAATATTATTGTTGAAATCATGTACTTTTACTGGAGATGGTATTTCAGTTTCAAGTGTTCATGTAGGTTTTAAGACCACCTGTTTTAGTTTGAGCTTAGAAACAACGGCTTTGGTAGTAGGTACTTATGGCCCGATAGCATTTGTCATCCACGACATAGCTCTAATAAGGACGACATGCCAACTTTTCCTTGTCGAGCAAAAATGTTACTTCCTCTGTTCATAAATAAGTGTCCACTTTTAAGTTATAACCGATCAAAACATTTCTAAAAGGTAAATATAACAATCTTATTGGTTGACAATGACTTTTTTATAACTATGTGTGATATTGATTGGATATGTTTGATTTCAAATTACTAGAAACCATAATATAACGAAAGTTAAATCGTAATTGTCAAATTTTTAATTCTTTATACTATTTCTTTAATTTGTAATAATCCCGTTGTTGGTAAGATCTGAAAGAGGACAAACTTTAGGCACAACAAAAAACATGGTCTGATATAAATGTGTAAACGAGACGAGATAGCTCGCGAGCTATTCGAGATCGACTCATAAACTATTTGAAATCGGCTCGATTAAACGAGTCGAGCACGAGCCGAGCTACTTGAGTAGATTTTCGAGTCGAGTTTGAGCTCCAATATACTCTACTCGTGAGCCTTACGAGCTTAAGCTAAATTTTCACTTTTACTCTTTTATTGTTATTATATAAGATAGTATATATATACGAAGCAAGTCGAGTTAACATAATGATTATTTAACGAGCTTGAGTTGAAATGTATAATCAAAAAAAGCTCAAATTAGGTTTTAGCAACCGAATAAAATTCAAGGTTAAAATTAAAAACTCGTAAAGTAGTCGATTTCAAACTTAACATTATTCGTCCGGACTCAACTCGTTTACATAACGATAACACCATCTATTCCCAAATAATTTCCAGAACAAAAATGGGTCTACTACGAACACTATCAATCTCTAAAACCCTAACAAGGTTTAATCAGCAACAGGCGCGTGGGTTACAAACATTGACACTTCCAGATCTTTCATACGATTATGGGGCACTTGAACCGGCGATCAGCGGTGAAATCATGCAACTCCATCACCAGAAACACCACCAGACCTACATAACTAACTACAATAAGGCTATTGAGCAGCTCGATAACGCTATTGCTAACGGTGACGCGACAGCTGCTGTCAAGTTGCAGAGTGCCGTTAACTTTAACGGCGGAGGTTAATTACTAATATCCTTTCATTTCTATACGTGCAGTTGTATTTGATTTAAGTGTTTAATTATAGTTGTTGAATATAACGAATAGTTGTTAATATCTCTCGCACTTTGGATGGTCGTTAATAATGTCGAACGATTAAAGAATACCAAAAGATGTGAATGAACTATGATTAGTAGTTAGTTAATGACAACCCCTTAGTGGGACCATGGCATGATGCAACTGATTGTTGTTCGGATACCATGGTTTAGAGTCTTTGCAATGACTTCATGGCTCTCTTTGGCGCAAAGAGTTGTAGCTGGAAGTTGGAGTTGGAGCTCGACCTAGGAGCTGAAAGCTGGAGCTTTTCTTCTTTTGAAAGCTACTTTCAGTAGCTTTTCCTTTTGGAGTTTTTTTTTTCAAATCCAAACGAAGATTTTTTTTATTCAGGAACTTATTTTTTGAAAATGGAAAGCTCAAGGTTCTAAATTGCCAAACGTACATATATGTCGTTAGGATTAATGAGTAAAGAATCCTAATTCTCACTCTCATACACATATGATATCTCAGATTTCATTTCGCCTTCATTCTTCTTTCACTTTCACACACATCATAATATTCTGTACTAATCCCAACATAAAATTCACTTATGACCAAACGTAAATTGATTGTTAGACGCTTTATACATAGAGGATGAGACTCGAAAGTTTCAAAAAATAGTTATATTATTAAAAGAATGTATCCTCAGTTAATGAAACCCTCTTTTAAGTTTTACCTCCATAATGTTGTTAACAAGGGGTACATGCGTTTTTTTGTGCCAACGAAAACCCGGAGGTTTACTCCACTTCTGGGCAACTTTACATGTCATCTGTAAACTGTAAAGTGACAATTTATTTGTACATAAGGGCCACTTTGGTGGTTGTCTTCGTGTTCTCCAAAAGGAGGAAGACCTGAGGAAGAGACGGCATGCAAGAAAATGTGTTAACCTTTTTGTTGATGGTGAACCTGAACCCCTATTTTGGGCCTTAAAGCCTTGCTGCGCCTAGGCTATATATGCACACTCCTCTTACGAGAGTGGGGATTGGTTTTTGGCTCCATCAATTTTACAATACGCATACACAGAAATTCACATTATCATTGTTCTCCTAAGCTATACTTGCACTATGCCATGAAATACGTTTGGATGTATACAAGTTTTTATTTGGTTCTTGCATTTAATTTCCATTTTATATGTGAATATTTTACCCTCTGAACATGTCCCCCAGGGAGGGATTTTTTTACTCTTTATTTGGAAGTTATATTGTTAGTATTTTTGTTCTATGGATGTCTTAGGTATCTATTGAATATGTGCCCCCTGAACAGGTCATGTTAATCACTCAATTTTCTGGAAGAATCTCGCTCCCACCAGCGTAAGTTTTTTCTGTTACCTGAATGATAATTCTAACCACGGTTATTTGACAAAAACTGAAAGTCAATCTTATTGCAGGAAGGAGGTGGGGAGCCGCCACATGGTTCTTTGAGATGGGCTATTGACAATGGCTTTGGCTCTCTGGAAAAGTTGATTGCGAAGATGAACACAGAAGGTGCTGCTGTTCAGGGTTCTGGATGGGTGGTATGCTCTTTTTTCTCGTCTGCTACCACTGTCATCTTTACATAATGCTCGTTTATTTGTTTTATTTTTTTCTTCACCTTTGAATATATGATATGCTGGCAGTGGCTTGCGTTGGACAAAGACTTTAAGAGGCTTGTGGTCGAAACTACAGGAAACCAGGTTTATTTGTGTTTACTATATGCACTCGATTCTTGTCAAGCTTTCATATATAGTTCTGCTTTTTATGGTTTATGCATATGTATATGAGATGCTCGTTTACTTTTTCCCGGATCTCCAACTGTCTATTTTCTTCATATTACAAACGATTTAAACTAATTTTATCATAATACTTTAATCGAATTATTAAATATTAATTTCTGGTGCTGGTGCAGGACCCGCTGGTCACAAAAGGTGCAAGTTTGGTTCCTCTAATTGGCATAGATGTTTGGGAGCATGCATACTACTTACAGGTATCGAACCAAATTTCATGTGTTAAATCTCTAAAATAGTGAGTTTGGTCATCTAAAGTCGTCAAGAACAAGTTTATGATGATATGTAAAAAGTGCTTCTAGATAACTTCATTCCATACTCATGATTAGGTGGCAGAATGGGCGGGTCAGGCAGGTTGGGTAACGGGTCCTTTTTAAATACGGATCGAAATGGCTTGACCTGCCAAATACTGTCTTGTTCATGTTTTAGTTTATTATAAGTAGTAATGTTGTTAGTTATATTGTACATAAGCAATATTATTACAATAATAATCTATAACTTTGAATTTTTTATATTTCAACTTTTACTTATTTTGTGTACAATTTACAGTACAAAAATGTTAGGCCAGATTACTTGAAGAACATCTGGAAGGTGATTAACTGGAAATACGCCAGTGAAATATATGAGAAAGAGTGCCCTTGAAGAGTAGCGGTTCTGTTAGGCGTTAAGAGATGGAATAAAGAGCTGTCTATGCAACACATGCTTTTAGTGTGTAATAGGATCTTTATAGAACAGGCTTTTTGTTAGGACTTAGGATTATAGTTACCCAATATTTGCATTGCTCGAAAGTTTGTTTACATCTACCGATCTACGGCTGTTGCTACAATTCACTTTATATGTCGTGAGTTTCATATGTACACAAAAAACAATTATGCATAAATAATTTTAATATAGTGATGTGTAGTTTGGAGGTCCATATGAAACTAATCAACCTTAGAAAGAAATATTATTATTACAATATAATCTTATCCCCGAGAACAAACTAGTGATTGTTAGGTTATTACACTACTGTCATCCCGTCGACCATCGGCGATAACCACCATTGCCATTTCTTTTTCTTTTAAGTTTTTCTGGATTGGTGTTTCTCACTTTTAGTTGGTTGATTTTTAATATGCAGAAAGGAAATTTTAATACAAACAATGTTTATTTGTATTTGTTTCCAGTAAAACTTGAGGAATTCTAACAACCTATTTCATACTCTATACTTTACGCCAATAGTTTTATATCTTAACTATTATATAAATCATATTAGGCGTATTTTTTAAGTTTAACAAGATTCAATCTCCATCGTTCATTTTGTTTGAATTTATCTACACCATCAAATGTGTAACTTATATACACTTTAATAGTGACTACATATCAATATTATTAAAATGTAAAATTCAAAACAATTCGAGTTATCTCTAAATATAACACAAAATTTATTGACTTGGAATTTTATTACTCTATAGAAAGAAAACAAAATATATATATATATATGTGTGTGTGTGTGCGCGCGCGCGCCCCGCGTTAACGTATATATGTTTGCACTGTTGTAGATCTTTGTAAAATTTACTGTTAAAGTTGTGTTAGTCGGCTTAATAGTAGTAGCAAGAGCTTTCAAGAAAATATCCAATATTATATATTACACTTTCAAGTTTCAAGTTTTAACAATGAACAAATTAGTTTGTAACATCACTAGCAAGCATAAATGTATATAGATTTACAGACATTGGAGAAGATTGTGACATCAAAACGAATTCAGAAGATTGCGTGGATGGTTTCTTCAAAATATTTTTGCTATTGACATGGACCACTTTGATCTTTAGTAGTATCAACGATAGCTTTATCTTGCTTCAAACTACTGACTCCTTGATAAATGGTACTTGATAATTGATTTTGGTCTATTAGATGTTCTCTGAAATCATTTGAAGATAAGTTTAACGAGGATTATGTGTCCGCGCGTTGCGACGGATATTATAAACGTAAATTAAAATAATTGTTTAAAAATTTATAAAATATTGAAAAAATCGTAATAAAATTAAGGGGATCGTATAATAAATACCGAAAAGAAATAAAATAAAATAAACACTTTAATTATTTTAATTTAAAAGAGGTGGTTAACAGATATAAAAGAAAATTTTAATAAAAATATAGGATAAAAAGTGTAATAAACGAAAAATTGATCAAGAAACGCAAGTTAATATCTAAAAGAGTGGAAACAAAAATAGAGGGGTTGTTTTATAATATAAATATATAATAAAGTTTAGGTCTAGGGAGTATTTGATCATTTTAAAAACTTTAACTAAAATCTTATACAAAGTTGTCTTGCAATGGATTCATAGCCCAGATACGGCCGCTTGAGCGTTAACCACTGCGCTAGCATAAGCTTTTGTTAACAAAGTTGTTGCACGATTGTATTTCATATATATAATTTTGGAAATGACATTGTTCCATGAACAGTGTCATCTTCGTTTTTATATATATACAATATTCAAGAAAAAAGTAAACCTATTGTTACTGCTAGCTCAGCGTCTAAGAACAGGGAAAGCTAGCATGGAGACCCCGGTTTGATTCTTGCCCGGCTCTTTTTGTGTAATTGATTTTATCAAAGTTTCAAAAGACACCAAATGATCCCTGCACTTAAACTTTAAAATATTACTAAACAACCCCTATACCTTTTTTTTTTAACTCTTTTAAATATGTATTATTATTTTATTTATCGTTTGATTATTTTTGTCTTCCGTTTTAACACTTTTTATTCTAGATTTTTGTTAAAACTTTATTTTATATCTATAAACACTTTTTATTGATTTAAATACTTAATTTTTTTTTTTTTTTATCAAATTCGATATTTATTTTACAATCTTGTTGATTTTATCACGATTTTTATTTAATATTTTATTGATTCTTAAAAAATATTCTTAATTTACGTTTCTAATAGTCGCAACGCGCGGACACCCAATCCTCGTGCAGTGGATTCGAACTCTGGTAAGCCCAGATAGGGCCACTTGCGTGTTAACTACTGCGCTAGCATCAACTTTTGTTAACAAAGTTGCTGCATATTGTATATATATAAAAACGGATGTAACACTGTTCATGGAACACTGTTACTTCCAAAATTATATGTATGAGATGCCTACAATTTTATTCTTTTTTTATTTAAAAAAGAATAGTATTGTACATATATACATTACGCATAGCTTTGATGTGACGCTGTGAACAATGTATAAACAGTACAAATATTAAGCGTAACTTTGATACGCAGGCTGCTCCCACCTGCTTGTTGCTCGCTTTTTTTTTAGTTTTACACTGTATTTCCGAGATTTTTTTTTTCTAAAGAAATGGAAGGAAAGGAAAAGAAGCAGGAAGAAAATAAAATAAAAAACGTGTTCCTGAGTTTTTAAGTGAAGAGAAGAGAAAAAAACTGTAAAGAAAATTTGTTCTACTTATCTCTCTTAATTTTCCTTCCAAAATTGAGAAGACTTGGAAAGAAAATATATTTTGTACATTTTTTAAAAATTAATCTCCGAATTATCTTTAACCAAATATATATCTTTTATATACATGTTTATATTTTTTCATCTTTACTCGATACAACTGAGTAGAATTGAATTACTAAATTCCTCATATTTTGTTTTTTTTTTGTTTTTACACAAATGAAAATTTTTAAACAATTTATCATATACTTGTTTTTCGTTAATTAATTCGTGTATAATGCTCGTTTGATCTTGATGAGTTTTTTTAATTTATCTATATTGAATTGTTTTAGTTGTGTTTATAAAGTTCATCACTTGTTTTTCGTTAATTAATTTTTGTATTATGTAATGCTCGTTCGACCTTGATGAGTTTTATATAATTTGTTTATATCGAACTTTTATTTTGATTTTTCTTTACTTTCTTTTCTTTCCAAATACTTCCACTCGGGAATACATTTTTGAAAAAATAATCTTCTTTCTTCTCTATTATCTTCTGTTAAATTAATTTTTTTTCACTTCTCTTCTTCCCTCACTGAACTCTGGAACAGGGTGTTAGTTTATGTCTTTTCGTTTTTCTGCGTTATGTTTTTTTTCTTTCAAATATTTGTTTTTACTATTCCTTCTTTATCTACGCTATTAAATAAAGTAGTCATATATTTAATTCTATTATTTTTTTGGGGGGTTGGGGTTGGGGGTTGTGGGGGGTTAGTTCTTTTTTTTAGGTTACCAGATAGGTTTTTACTACTTTAACTATTTAGCCTCATATATAAGTATTGGTACACTTCCAAAAATATATATAGCTTAAAAGAGATCTAAAAAGTAATAAAAATGTGAATAATGTTTTTATAAACATATAAGTAATTCATTACAATAGATGATAATATATTGGTAAACCCGTAGCGAAGCGCGGACCATTTATAGTCGTTTAATACATATCATATCTTATAAATTTTGAATTAGTTAAATATAGAGTAATTGCAATTTTTGTTTCCTGGACCTTCTAATTTGTTGATTATGTCGTTCAATTTTTTTTCTCGTATTTGTTTTCCGTACATTGTTATTTTTCGTTTTTTTGTCATTTCGTCAAGTTACAGTTAGTTTCTTACTTCTTCAGTTAAATGCTAAATGAACTAACTGAAATAAAAGTATGCAATTATTTTATTTTATATTGATTTAATATTTGTATTATATTTTTCATTTTCATTAATTGTTTTCCACCTTCAAATATACCTCGACCCTACTTTTTTCACACTATTTTGAATCTTTAACCGTCTTGAAAATTTTATAATTGATACCAACAAACTACTATTATTTCAAGAAACTCGACTGAACAATTATTTTGAACTTCAAATCTTAAATAACTTGATCTAAAAATTTAACACATAACACTTGTAAACAAAAATTCAAGATCAACGAAAGGCAACCAACAAATATTAACGCAACAGACAGAGCACCGACGACGACAATAGATCAAGCCCGTAAAAGAAAGATAATCCGGTGAATTTCTAGATCTTAAAATATAGATTTCATTCTACAAGATAAAAGATTTCACAAAATATAAAGATCTCAAGAAAAAGAAAAGGAACTTAGATGTGAAATGCGGAAAGATGGAAATTATAATTTATTTATTTGAAGGAGGAAATTTTTTTTAAAGAATACGAAGAATATAAAATAAACAGAAAATAAATTGCATTTTTGGTCTTTTCGGTTATTTTAGTTAACATTTAACGGAATAAACTAAATGTAACTTGACAAAGTGATAAAGAAAAAATATAAAGGACAAAAAGTGCAAGAAAAAAGTTGATAAGTTGAATCAACAAATTAGAAAGTCTTAAAAGACAAAAATTATAATATTATTGTTAACTATAGCTTAAAAAATTATTAAATAATAAAATTGAGAAAAACTCACAACGACACAAGTTAAAAGAAACTTGTAAATTCTTTTGAGTAGGGGTGAGCAAAAACCGAACCGTAAACCCAAAACCCGAAAAAAACCGATAAAAACCGAATCGTAAAACCGGTCTGAATACAAAAACCGATGGTTTGGTTTTCGATTTTTGAGAAACCGAAAAAGACGGTTCGGTTTGGGTCGGAGGGTAAAACCAAACCGAAAAAACCCGAACCGAACCATTATATGTATGTCAATTTTAATATGTTCACTTTTAGTAGATATTTTAAGTTTTATTCTTTTTATTTTTTTCCTTTGTCTAAAATTCTAAATCATCCTAATTTATTACTCCCTAACACACACAAACTCTCGATGCTAATAGTGAAGACTCAAAGTTTTCTTTTCTAAATTGTCAATCTCATACTTATCAATATGTAATCTTTAGGTGTCATATAGGTCATATTACCCAGCAACATATAGGTTTATTTTTTAATTTTGATTATTTTTTTCTTGCCATGTAGGCTATAGTTTACTAAGCCACATATAGTATTTTGTTTTTTCTTTTTAATTTTGTGTTTAAAGTTTCTGATACATATCATTATGTTCTAATAATATGCACAACTTCATGTTATAAGTTGTGAACTGCTCCGCCAATTATTGCGTAACATAGGCTTCCATTTGAGATTTATTTCACAAGTTTTTCTTGACAGATCTATGAATTTGCCCATTTCCAAAAACCGAAATAAAAAACCAAACCGAACCGAAAAAAACCCGAAACCGAGAGGAACCGAACCAGTGTAGAAACCGAACCAAACGGTTTGAAACTTTCAGGAACCGAAATTTCGGTTTGGGTTCGGGTTGAGGTCAAAACCGACCCAAACCGACCCATGCTCACCCCTACTTTTGAGAAACTATTTTTATTGACAAAACTTTCAAAACTCTAATGTCAACTTATTAAATCACTACCCCGTTAGCACCTAATTTCATTTATAGAAGATTAATGCTTAAAAGTGGTCGTGACACTTAAGATTCAAAAACAATTAAATCTCAACTAAAGTTTGGTCGAAGAGTTGCCTTTTGTTGAACAATATTTTGGATAAATGAGTAAAACTTGTGTGTTAAATAATGGCCGTATTATTAGCTTAACACTTTTTTTAAACTAGGTATGTATCCGCGCTACGCGTCGGTAACTTTTATCCACTTAAAATCATATATAAATTATTTTTTAAGTTTATTTTGTTTGAAGTAGTGTCGATTTTATGGTAGTTATAGATATATTTTTGTTTGTGCAATGTCACGTTATAAAAAGAGAGTATAAGTAGACAAAATGTGTGTTGAAAATCAAAAATAAATTAAGAATTCTTAGTATTCGTGCAATGCGCGAGATATATTTTTTCTGAAAAATCGTATGTAAATGATTTAATTTCATTTTGTTTAAATATTGTTGTGTTGTATCGAGTGTTTTTTATTTGATTACGTTATAGATTCTTTATATTAGTATATCTTTTTTATTCGATAAATTTTTAGTTGTAATTTTAATTCAAAACTTAGATTTACATGTATTTTATATCACAATTATCGTTAAAGTCATATACTATTTATATATATTAGTTAGATGCGTAAAAGTTATTAAATATATACTCAATATTAAATATAGATATAAATACCTAAATAATTTTCTTACTTAAAAATGATTAGTTGGTTAATTATATTTTAAATAAATAAGTTATATACTATTAATGAGAAAATATATTTCTAATTTATCTTTTAATATATTCTATTATGTATTGTTACTTTTATCCCACATTGGTGGGGAGTAAAACGAAACTTTGTTTATAACACATAGTTTACAACAAATATTTGAAAATCTTTGTAGGATATGTATTAGTAATAATTATATAATAAAATACAACACTTTGCACATTTGCATCAATTCTTTTTAAAAAGCTAATTATAATTATTATTTTTATTAATTTGAAAACTAATCATGTAATTTATTGAACAATTATGAGATTTAATAATAATTATTATAAATTTAAACATTTATTTGAGAGTTACAAATTATTAAAAATAGTAAGTTTTAAAACTTGATTTTAAGAGTATTCTAAGATTTGAATACATCAAATTTGCTTTATAGAGTAGTATAAATATAGTAATAAATTAGAAACATATGATTAAATATTAACATAATTATTTACTACATTTGCATCATTTCTTTTAAAAAGCTAATTATAATTATTATTTTTATTAATTTGAAACTAATCATGTAATTTATTGATATGAAATTTAATAATCATTATTATGAATTTAAACATTTATTTGAGAGTTTCAAATTACCACTAATAGTAAGTTTTGAAAACTTAATTTTAAGAGTATTTTAAAATTAGAATACATCAAATGTGTTTTATAGAATAGTATAATGTAAAGTCGTTGCGAAACGTTAAGTTTATGCTAGTTCATAAGACAATATATTTTTATTAAATTTTTATACAATACCATGGACATAAAATAGAAATGAAATACCAGTATCAAAATTAAAGTTAAAAAGAAAAACATTTATTTTACATGAAAACAGAAAATCTATAATTCTATTGATATTTATTAGAACAGAAGTATGATCAAATACAATGTTAACATCTATAAAAATGTATATGTATCATAGTTATCGTGCATTTTGACATATGTGCATAAAACGTCACTTAATGTATATAAAATTGTCACGTCATATGATACAAAAAAATGTGATGCACAACTTTGATGCATAGATATGATGTAAAAGTATGATGCGCAATGTAAAAGTATGATGCACAAAAAAAATGTGATGCACAACTGTCATGTCACAATGCACAAAACTATGATAGACAAATGAGGTGGCAGTAGGTCATGCCAATGTCATCATCACCAGTTTTCTCATATACTTTTTACTAGGGGTGACAATATTCGTCACGACACGAAACCTGACCTGAGACCGACACGAAAAATAACTGGTTAGGTTGTACAATCTCGACCCGCCAACCTGCTAATCCAAATTATTTTCGGGTTAAGTTCGGGTTGGTCATTTGGTTAAATGGGTCGACCTGACAACTCGAAAACTTTTATAAAGTATTTTTTTTATAAATAATAATATATAAAAATAGATATATATTCAACTATATTTAACTAAATAACCCTTTTCAATGTTAGTAGTTGCAAAAACAGAATATAAACAACTTAATTTATTCATAATTGAAACACATTTGGCCTGATTGACTAGAAACCAACATGTTTGACCCGAACCTGACTTGTCAATCCACTAACATGTATAATAAACGGGTTACACCGGTTAGGTTCGGTGTGACTCTGACAACCTGCTAACCCGAACCCGATAACCTGATTATGTTAATGAATTAGGTTTGGATTGAATAATTTTAATCCGTCAATTTGCTAAAACGAACCCTCCAATCCCAACCCGACCTAAATTTTCACCCCTACTTTTCACAAATATATGACTTTGTAACATAACTCTCACATATTAATACCTATCTATTTAAAAATTAATTGACATGTATAATATAAGTGTTCTCAAAATCAAACCTAATACATTCAATATTATGTACCTAATGAATTAACTATATATTACTAGTAACATAAACAAAAACTTGTATCATACATACCAATCATTTTAACAAGTATCATTTCTCAATAATTAAATTAAGTATTAGATATAATGCGATGGATATAAATGTTCAACCTTTATTCAATTGGAAACAAATTCTTTTAAGTGATTGCATGCGACACTTTAGTGGAGTACATGATATATGACCAGATTCATCCACCGAATGAGTCATTCGGATGCTATTACTGATTTGGAATCTACAAAAGGTCTAAATCGTCCAAGGCAATTATCTAAAGAATTATAAATAAATGTATTATTCGTTTTTCAGTCGTGTTCATCGAATCTAATTAAAACAAGTAATTATTAAAATTATAATTAGTAATCAAAATTGATTATGAAGTTTCCATGGATAAGAGTGGCGGAGACAAAAAAAAAAAACTAAAAGATGTTCGACCCTTTCTGCCTAATTTATATATACAATTTTTAGTTCTAACCTAAAAAATACATAACGAGATGTGTTGTTGCGATAATATATAATGAACCCCCTCTAACATAATATTATGGTTTTGCTTCTGCATATATAGGCTAACGCTCCTTTATTACTTTTATGTCTTGAGCAAAACTGCAAAAGTATGTCTTTAAATTTTTCTAAAATAAACCCTACGTGTTTTATAAGTGTTTGAAATATACTCATATTTTTCCCCAATTGTTTTGATTATAATAAAAAGAATGTTACAAAGTTACTATTTAAAAAGGAGTTAATTACATGAGTCGTCCCTATGGTTTGCACCATTTTCACCCGTCCTCCCTAATAGTTTTTTATTACACCACTGGTACCTAAGTTTGAATTTTGTTGCTTCGCAAGTCCCTATTTTGGATGTGCCGTTAAGTAAGCCGTTAAGTCAATGACACGTGAGTAACACCTGAGGGTATTTTCGCCCTTTTAAATTTCTCTCTCCATTTTAATATCCACATCCCAAAAATCATAAAACCCCTAATTAATTACCCAGAAATCCATACATAGGTACACAAATCCAGAAAAAAACACATAAATCCTCTTAAATGTCACATAAAAAAATCAACAACAAAATTCTTAATCTCAAAATTATTTTTTGATAAACTCGAATGGGTTTTATGAAGCTCCTGCTGGGTTTTTGATAAACTCGAATGGGTTTTCAAAGTGGGTTTTGACAAAATTCTTAATCTGAGCTCACTAATTCGGAGATGAACAACGAAACGGTAACGGAGAAGACGGCAGCGCGTGAAGCTCCGGCTGAGGTAATGAACCAAATAGGTCCTTCTTCTTCTTCCTTTGGTTTCACAGAACCTTTTTACCGTTCATAGTATCGAGATAATCTGAAACTGATAATTCAGATTCAGGTTTAGAAATTGATGTTGTGAAACTGAAATCAGGTTTTGTTTCGGATTCGTCAAGAAGGTGTTGTCTAATGAAATCAAGAGCCGAAACTTCATCAAATGTAGCCATTACTAATTGAAAGAAAAGCCCGGATTTTGATTTTATTTTTGACTTGGATTTGAATGATGAGAATGGAGAAACATAGAAAATGATTTTATATTAGATAGATAGTAGTTAGTGGGAACTGGTTTTGTGGTGGATATTGATTTCTATAATTGCCAATGGTTCTTGATTTCTATAGTTATCACTTCTTCTTGGTACAGTGCAGCAACCATTTGATTTTTTTTTGTTTTTTTATGTGGATTTTTTTGTATTTTTGCAAACCATATGGTTCAATCGTTGGATTTTTTTGTTTTTATATGGATTTTGATTGAATTATTGGAGAATTTAGGGATTTTTGGGTATTAGGGTTTTTGGGAAATTTGTGGTAGGTAAATGGGGAAGAAGGTAGTAAAAAGACAAAGTTGCCCTCACATGTTTCTCACATGCTTAGACTTAACGGCTTACTTAACGGCACATCCAAAATAGGGACTTGCGAAGCAACAAAATTCAAACTTAGGTACCAGTGGTGTAATAAAAAACTATTAGGGAGGACGGGTGAAAATGGTGCAAACCATAGGGACGAACCATGTAATTAACTCTTTAAAAAGAAATAACTTCAAATTACATGTTTAATATAGTAGATTATCTAAATACAGGATTTTTGTCTTTTTAGCCTTTTCCATTTTTTTTCCTTTTGCAAGTCCAAGTGTTAGCTTTTTAGGCTCGAAATGATTTACATGCTACATAATTCTTAACTTTTTTAGGTTTTTCAAACCGAACGAGACTCTAAGTTGGGCTTAGGCCGGGGCTAAAATGAGAAATGTATTAGATAATAATCAGAAACCCGATATATAAAGAATAATAGAAACCCGTTACTTATTATTATTATTATTATCAAACATATGTATAGGAATACAATGAAAACCCTAATCAGAAACCCTAATGGACCCAAACCCACATATCGGGTTTCGGCTTATTATCTAATACTCCCCCGGCAATCGCGAAAGATCGAACTGGATAACAAACTCTAACTATGAAAATAAACATAAAATAAAACATAGATAATTGCTAATAAGACTCGTTGCTTGCGGTGACGCATGACGACGGGTCGAAGTTGCGTTCATTGTTTTTTCCGTTTTGCTTTTATTCGGAGTTTAATTACGAATTCACAGCTGTTAACGGCATCAGCTAACTCCAAGCAGTAATAATAAGCAAAACGTCTTCTTTTTTTTTTTTTTTTTTTTTTTCCCCAGATCTAAACCCGACACTTGTATCGGAGCGTGACGGTGCCTCCGGTGGTCTTCTGCTGCGATTCTGGTATGCTTTTCTTCGGAATTTAATTACGAAGCCAACGACGCTGACCTCGTTAGTTAACTCCAAACGGTTTGGGAGTTATGGCCAAAACAGTGATCGACTGAACTTCAAATCCGATTTTTTTATTTATTTATTTATTTTTATTAGGGTTTGGAACCTAGTCAAGCTAGGCGGCTCATCCTACACCGATTAGGGTTTGAAGAATGATAGAGACGGGATCAGACCCGCTCTGATACCATAAAGAATAATATAAACCCCTTCCTTATTATTATTATTATTATCAAACATATATATAGGAATATAATGCAAACCCTAATCAGAAATCTTAATGGACCTAAATTCACATATCAAGTTTCGGCTTATTATTTAATAAAATGAATGCTTCATTACATTGGATATATTTAAATTGAATGCTTTATAAAACACAATAAAAAAACTAACAAGAAATGGCTAATTACATTTGAAACAAGAATAATGGAATGCATGTAAAAACGATGGTGTATATTAATAAGAGAAAAAAAAAAGTATATATTTAACCATATCAATCATTTTCTGTTAATTTATATTTATATAGATAACAATTTAGGAGATTAATCCACGTTACTTAAATAAGCAATAGCCAATATTACAGATTTCAATAATACCCGATGTAATTTTTCTTTAAAGACAAATCTATAATTATCGTAAAATTACATTCATCTATATAATTTACTCTAAACATAAGAATTATGAATTTTGATGTTGTGGTTAAAACAGGGCCGTTCCAAACAATATTTTGGCCCTGGACGAAATCCTAGAAATGGGCCCTATAAAATATTTTTTTTCAAAGAAGTAAAATCCTATATAAAGATTACGAAGAAATAAAGAACTTACAATTGATTGATGTCGCCACTTTTGCTAATGAACCTTTTTGATTAGTAGATTTAAACAATTTACAACAAAAACAAAACACTTTATCTACACGATTCGAGTAAATTAACCATTTTCGACACTTGACTCTCCATTACTTAATTCTCTAGTAAAATGAATATAAGAAAAATGTCTTTTATCTTTATTCTTGGGATAGTCATTTTTAAATTCTCTTATCGGCCCATTTTCAACTAAAATATCCCTTAACTTAATATCAACATTATTCCAAGAGCTAGGATCATAAATATCTTCTTGTTCTTCACTTTCTTTCATATTGACATTATCATCTAAAGTAGTGTCATCTAAAGTAGTTTCATCATTACTTTCATCCATATTTGTGTTAGGTTCATTCAAATCATTCGAAGGACTTGTCTTTTTAATAAATTTATCCATTGAACCTCTTAAAGATTTTTTTTCCTTTTCGATTTCTTCCCTTTTCTTTCTTTTTTGGCTACCCGATAAATATCTTTTAGAATTCATTATTAACAATTATTCAATTAAAAAAAATAATAGAAAGTTAAAAAAAAAATAAAAAATCAAAACTAATCAAATAATGTGGAACAGTGGAAGGGACTAGACAGAAACGCAGGTCACGCAGCAAATTCAAGTAAATTAGTCACAACTAGCGGCAAATAATAGAAAGTTAAAAAAAAAGGAAGTTTAACACCTGATACAAAGTAACGTTTGACAATTGTAGGCAAAATCAAAGCTAGCGGCAAATCTTATCTGGCAATTGTGGTAGGGTAACCGTGAACGACTACAAATTGAATCCGCAAAGAAAAATCAAACTTGGAAGACAGGGTCGCAATCACGCAAATCTTGCTCGCAATATTAACATTAAAAAAAAATGGAAGTCTAATAGGTTATGAAAGGGAAGTTATGGGCTAAACACACACTACACTGGACAAAGAAAATGGGCCCCTAGCCTTGATGGGCCCTGGACGGTTGCCCTGGTGGCCCAGGCCCAGGGACGGCTCTGGGTTAAAAGTTAAAATACAAAAACATGTATCAAAAAGAAAAAAAAATTTAAGGCATATTTGGTAAAACTAATTTGTAGCCAAAGGTAGAAGTTATAACTGAAGCTGAAAGTTTTGGTTTATATTTAAAGCTGAAAACTAGAGCTTTTATTTTTCGTAAACGTGTTTGAAAAGTAGCTTAAGTTGGAGCTTAAAAATGTAAAATGACTAAAAAGTACTCTATCCGACCAATAATAAGTTTGGGCTTATATTTTGGGTTTATATTAAGGTGTGGTCCTCAACTTAACCGAAAAAGACTTGACAACACCAAGTGCAAAGACAAAATGGACAAATGTCCGACGAGCCATTCATTTGGTCCGACAGGCAGCTCGACAACACCAACCATTTGGTTCGACAAGCTGCTCGACAACACTCTTTTGCTGCTCAGAAAGTGTAGCTGCCCGGACGCAATGCTACGATACCGACGAGCAACCAAGTCGGACACCCCTTTGCTGCCACTCAGACATTGCTCGGTCATATGGTCCGACAAGCCGACAAGCTGCTCGGTCAAAATGCCTTAGCTCGGATCCCAAGCTCGAATACACAAACTAGTCGGTCAAGAGTGACTAACAAGCTACCCATGCTACCCGGACACACATTTCTTACTCTGACAAGTTTACTAATTGAGCAAAATGTAGCCGACGAGCAGCTTGTTCCGACAAGCAACGAGCCAAGTGGTCACCAGTTGCTCGACTACTAAGCCAAACTGAAGAGCCCAAGGGCGTGTGTCCGACAAGCTACTCGGCTAGACAACACGTTTACCCTTAATGACCGAAATGTTGTATCCGACAAGCTACACTAGCTGTAACTCTGATACATTCACTCGTATCCATCATAAACCATGGGCTTACGTATTTTTCCTCTTTGGTCCATAGAATGTTGGCCCATGCAATCATGGCCCATGACCCACAAACAGAAAATAATTGACTATTTGTCAGATTTCAATCATTACTCATTTTACTCACAAACGTATTAGAGTTTTCTCACTCTCTTACGTCATCTATACTAATCAATACGTCACCTTAGACTCTCAAAGAGTTTGTTAGGTTTGCACCGCGTCAGGCAGAAAACCGTATTGCTTAGTCACCTCACCCAAACTGGTTGAGCACATCGTTTACTTCTCAAACATAGATGGAGCCAGTAGTTTACAAATGGAGCTGAAAGTTTGTGCCTATATTTAGAGCCAAAAGTTGGAGGTTTTATTTTTCGTAAATGTGTTTGGAAAATAGCTTAAGTTGCAACTTAAAAATGTAAAATGACTAAAAAGTACTCAATCCGTCCCATAAATAGGTGGTCACTTTTAGTTTTTAATATATTTATTTTTCAACTTTGATTTTAAATATTTTTGTTTGTGTTATATATAATAGATGATGAATGATGAAAATTATACCAACAAAAGAAATATTTAAAACCAAATTTATTCATATATTTTACATCAATATTATACAGCACAAGAAAATTTAGTAAAAGTCAAAATTACGAAGAAAAAAAAATAACTCAAAATCTGATTATGAACACTTAATATATAATATATAATAAACAATATAATAAGAAGCTACTAACATCGTATAAGTATAAACTATCTTTTTAAGTTATTTAAAAAAATTTATTTTTAAGAAACTTATTTTTCAAATAAATTACAAACAAAAAAGCCTTATTTAAAAAGAAAAAAAAACTTAAACTTCAAATAAGCTTCTTTTAAACTCTTAAAGAAAACTTTGCCAAACATGGCCTTATAGTCTTATATTCCACAAATATAAAGATAAAATATTAAAATATAATTTAATAAAACTTGTACTAAAATAACCCGAGTAGCAAGAAGCTAGAAAACAGACACAATGTACATAAAGAACATAAACCAGAAACGAGATAATAAACAGGAAAAAGAAGACAATACACAATTCGACCAAACAAATCTACCATTTCTCCATCTATGCTTAAGACATAAGAAAACCGTCATAACAATATCATCAAATACCTTATTAAACTAATAGTCTAATACGGTTGTTATCAATCTCTGAATAGAAGTGGTGGATTTAAAACAAGGCATAGTTATCCTCTCTTTGGGTGGGCAGAAGTAACAGCAGAGATTCCCTTTTTAGTGTTTGCCACTCACCCACCTTTATTACACACTCCTCAAGATCTTCAATGCCGGATCCATATCCTATTATTCTTTCCGATATTCAGATAGATATAGATATACATATACATATACATATACATATACAGACTGACCTATCAAAAACCCCATCCGCTTCTGCATTTAATCACCCAATTTTTAAAGCTTTTAAAATCTATTACTCCTTCTCTCTATATATTTTTTATTTTATGTCTTTCTGTAGACCGACTAACTATTTCTTTGGTCTAAAAAAATATTTATAAAACAAAAAAAAGAGTAAGATAATGTAACTAATGAATTATTTTTTATAAGACATTTTCATAAAGATATTTATTATTTTTAAAGTTTGAAAATGTAAAATAAAAAGTTTATGTATTTTAACCATTAATATTTAAAACAGACAATAACAATAATTTTGAAACAAATATAAACTCATCAACGATATTGGACTTGTGACGGTATAATTTGTTCTAAAATTTACTTTTTTTTATTGAAAACAATCTTACTTGAAATGTGAAAAGTCTGTTACTTTATTAATTTTTTCCACTTAGACTTGCTTAATGAGGTATGGTGACCTTTTGCTTATCAAACAGTCATTCTTATTAAATATGGAAAATGATATTAATCCCAACCATAAATATTTTTCTTGTATTTTAAACTTTTACAAAATTGTTATTGTAACTTTGTAAGTTATAATGTCCATGTTCCATTTAAACTAAAATTGTTAATTTATAATAAATAAATAAAAACAAATAAAAAAAAGACAAATGTGGTCCCCTAGTACTTCAACAATCTCAAATTTGTTTGGTTTGATTCATAAATAATTTTTAATCACCTCAAACTTTCAATTCAATGATAATTAAAATTATGTGTTAACATTTTGAAGGTTTACCAAAATACTTTTAATCTGTTGATACCGATATAAATGTCGTGAGTTCAAGTCTAACAAATATTAAAATAAAATGTTTGGAAGATGTAGTTTTTTTTTAAACCGACAAATAATATTAAGACAACCAGACTAGCAAAGAGCTAGAAAACGGGAACGAAATTACAAAAACCAAAAGCGAGATTATAAACAGGAGAAAGCGGACAACCAATTCAACCAAACGAAACTACCATTTCCCCATCTATGCTTAAACCACAAAAAAAACCCGTGATGATGATACAATTAAAAACCTTAACCGAAGATCCCATAACCAGAAGATGTAGTTAGTATGTAACAAGATTTGGTTTGGCATTTTGGTATATCTATTGCCTAATTTTAGACACTACTATAATTTGGTTGCTTTTGTCACATTAGTGGGAATTTAAGTTGTTACCCACTCACATGTGTGTGTTTTTTTATGTGTTTGTGTGAGAGAGAGATTAGATAGATAAATTTGGCCTTGAAATTTGCATTGATTTGTGGGCTCAATTAGTCATGTGATTTTGGTTTGCTTGTTTCCTTGTTGCAGTCTTCCAACATTCTCTTGTTTTCTTGGCTTCTTTCTAATACTTTGGTTCAAGTGAAAACTTATATATTAATAAACTACTTTTATGGAATCTTGAATTCTTGATTTTATTCAAAAAGTAAGTATTTTTTTCTTAATTTTTTAATGTTTATTTTTTCAAATAGACACAATCTTTTTATTTGATTTTGCATTATGGTGGATTCTGATTAATACCCTTTTAGTATTTTACTTTTTTGTTAATGGGTT
The DNA here is from genome assembly GCA_910822075.1 of Senecio squalidus. NCBI lineage: Eukaryota > Viridiplantae > Streptophyta > Magnoliopsida > Asterales > Asteraceae > Senecio > Senecio squalidus. The sequence goes on from CAJVGC010000592.1 coordinate 29,723,445, forward strand.
TTCAAAATCTTGCTTCATCTTGCTAAGATAAGGGTATATCTGTCCAAAAAAAGGCAAATTTATTGTGTTGTTTTGCAGCTGTGATTTCTGGAATAGTATGGATCTTGGCCACAAAAAGTGTTGGGGGAATTCTAAGGTCAGTTCGCTAACTCTTCGAAATTTTGATTTTGTATCGAAAAATAGTCATTTTTCCTTGCACAATGTCAATATAAAGATCTTTTTTTGTTGTTGTTTGTTGTGAAAATCGAACTTTTTTGGCGAAAATATGAAGAAAATGATTATATGTTTGTTGAATTGTATTTAAAGGATTCTTGGAGGACAACATTGATGTTAGCTTATCAGAGTCTTGGTGTAGTCTATGGAGATCTTGCCATTTCCCCAATTTACGTTTACAAAAGCACGTTTGCAGACGATATTCATCACTCAGAAACAAATGAAGAGATTTTTGGCGTGCTTTCATTCGTTTTCTGGACTTTAACTCTTGTTCCTTTGTTCAAATACGTGTTCATAGTTCTTCGAGCTGACGATAATGGTGAAGGTAAAAATACTAACTTAACACAGTAGACAGGGACAGGGTACTTTTTATAATTGTTGCTATTATGTAAATTGTGAAATGCTTTAATTATGATTACGAACATGATTATATTATATTAGAATATCTAAATCTTTAAATAAAACCGATGTTGGAGAATGTAGACATTAAGAAACATATAACTAGTTTGACCCATTCCTCTTTTAGCTATTTTTATTTAAAGTTTAAACCGTTAGATATAAAGCACAACCTAAATCTACCCATTAATAAGTAAAGTGGTCGAAATTGCTACATATAGTGAAACTGAAACCTGTTATTGATCAATTATAGGTGGAACATTTGCACTTTATTCTTCTATATGCCGGCATGCTAAAGTAAGCATGCTACCAAACAGACAAACTGCTGACGAGTTTCTCTCTACATATAAACTGAAACAACCTCGAGAGAGTGAAAACAGCTCAAAACTTAAAATGTTGCTCGAGAAGCACAAAACTCTGCACACAGCTTTACTAATCTTGGTTCTTCTTGGCACTTGTATGGTAATCGGAGATGGACTCCTTACTCCAGCCATATCTGGTAAGGTTACAATCGTTTTTCAAGTTGTGAAAACCCTTGTTTACTTTTTGTATTATTAACATAATTTGTTCTTCATTTCACAGTTTTTTCCGCTGTTTCGGGGCTCGAGTTCTCAATGTCCAAAGAACATCATGAATGTGAGTTCACCCACTATCAATTGTTTTTGCTGGCCCGAAGCATTTCTTGTCAAAATTGTTCAGTTTTTAATAAATAGTTGATGTTTCAAATATGATTAATTTTTTTTTAATAAAATATAATCCGAATCAACCCATTTTAACTTTTAAGTAAATGGGTTGAAGTTGCAGAAACTTAATATGATATAATTTAAGTGTTTGAAGGGATATTTTAGATTTTTATTTAATTTACAGATGCTGTGATCCCGATTACTTGCTTCATATTAGTGTGCCTGTTTGCGCTACAACATTTTGGCACACATAGAATTGGTTTCTTTTTTGCTCCAGTCGTCGTGTTATGGCTGCTATGCATCAGCGGACTCGGATTATACAATATATTCTACTGGAATCCACACGTTTACAAAGCTCTTTCTCCCTATTACATGTATAAGTTTCTCAAAAAGACAAAAAAACGAGGATGGATGTCTTTGGGAGGCATTTTGTTGTGCATTACAGGTAAAACTCTCGAAAATTACTCCAAATTGTTATCTTATTGGATACCTTGACTTTTAAGGTCAAACGGATATAAGATAAATTAAATGAAAAGGTCTTCGAATAGTTAAAATCAAAGTACTATGTTGGGATAACTGGTCAACTGTTCATGCAGGCTCGGAGGCTATGTTTGCTGATCTTGGTCATTTTTCATATGCTGCAATTCAGGTACATTTACCCTGAAAAATGGAATTCTCATTCGAATCTTTCCCACATTCTGTATTTATTGTTGGCATTGCTGGTATGATGTGGGCCAGAGAGTTATATTGTGAAATAACTTAATTTTTTCACAGATCGCTTTCTCGTTCTTCGTTTATCCTGCACTGATACTAGGTTACATGGGGCAAGCTGCTTATTTGTCAAAACATCATCAGATGGCTCACAACATTAGTTATTATGTCTCAGTGCCAGGTAAGCAACAAAATGTTTAACTAATGAACGAGTAGGTAATTTGAACTTGGAAACTATCTAAGGAATGTACATGTACATGATAATAACCTAATTGCTAACACGATGTTGAAACATTTGCAGAAAGTGTAAGGTGGCCGGTGCTTGTTATAGCCATTCTTGCTTCTGTAGTCGGGAGTCAAGCAATCATCAGTGGAACATTCTCGATCATTAACCAGAGTCAGTCACTTGGTTGTTTTCCGAGGGTTAAAGTTGTTCATACATCAGACAAGAAACATGGTCAGATTTACATCCCGGAAATCAACTGGATACTCATGATACTATGTATTGCTGTGACCATTGGATTCAGGGACACTAAACACATGGGAAACGCCTCAGGTTGGTGCCAAAACTTTGCCCTTCCTTGATCGACTTATGAAGTCAAATGCACTAATTTTCAAATTAGGAGTTTATGCTGTCTTGGTAAGTTTTTGATAAAAAAAATGTTACCAATAATCAACATTATAAAAGATACCACAAATTTGAAGATTTATACATTTGACCTTAAAAGTCAAGAAGGATCGTCTCTATCTTGGAATTATTTGGGGCATAAAGGGCATGATTTTAGAACTATTCAGTAGATGGTGGCAATTTTGACCCGTTTACTTAAACAGGTTAACTGGGATGAATAAAAAACTTTAACTTGAAGGGGAACTATTTGAATGTGTCAAACGGGTTGAAGTATTAATAGTCATAATAATATTTTTTTAATATAATTAACAGCTCAACAGATTAATTCAATATATATAATTTAGAAAGTTTCTCCTTATCCACTTTTGTGAGTAATATTACTCTTCCAGCAGTCAGCCAACCTGCTTAATTTTTTTATTTTTATTTTTTTTCATTTTTTTTTGTTTTTTAATAAAATATATAAGGTTACCAACATGCTTTAGCCTAGCGGTATATGGACGTTACACATCAATCTGGAGGTTGTTGATTCAATCACGATTTGGGACAAATGTAATATTTGTTGTGTTAATGAGTGTGTGAGTAATGAAGTTTCTAAAAAATAAAAAGTAATAAGGTTTTATTTTTTAGTTTTTTGGTTTAATTTTTTCCCCTTATTGGTTTTTGGTAACTTTTCTAATTTTTATTTTAAGCTTCTTTGTTTGTTACGTCTTTCAAACTTTTTTGTTTTTGTTTTAATTTTTTTTTTTGGTAACTTTTGATTTTTCCCTTTTTATTTTTTTATTTATTTTTGGTTTACAGTTCTAAATAAGGTGTCACGTCTTTGTTTATTTTTTTGTTTTATTTATGTAATTGTATCACGTTAGTGTATCCTTTTCTTGAGAGACTTGGTTTCGTCTTTTTTTTCTCCTACTTTTTTCAATTGTTTCAATTTTTACTTTTGTTTTGATTTTTTTAAACATATATTTCTAAAATCCGCGGCAATGCGCGGGTAAATTTCCTCGTTATTTATAAATACTGTAAGAAAGTGGGCCGTCAACCCCACTAGAACGTTACCCTGTCTGAAATACCCTCTACCCTGACCCGTTTTGCATTACCCCAATCCACCCATATTGTTACCTCTACTTTGATGTACTGAAAAAATTAAACTTCTTACCAGAAACAGTTTTGTTTTATTCGACTATAATGGTGCCCTTTAATTCAAAGTTCCACTCTTTATGTTTGACTTTTTGTGCCAGGACTTGGCGTTATGGCGGTAATGCCCTCGCTTCAACATGCCTTGACATCATTGGTGCTTATACTTTGTTGGCATCATAAACCTCCGATTTTAGCTCTATGCCCTTCCTACTTTTCTCTCGGTACATAGAACTACTCTACTTTTCGGCTTCTTTAGTCAAGTTTCGTGAAGGTGCATGGCCCTCCGATCCTCTTAGCCTCTTCTCTTGTTACCATAATGTTCGTTTCGGCACATTACGCCACAACCAAAAGTACGAATATGACCTTCAACATAACGGTCTCTTTAGAATGGCTACTAGCTTTAGGTCAAAGTTTGGGAATTTCTAGAGTCCCGGGGATTGGTCTTGTGTTCACGGATCTCACCTCCGGCATCCCCGCTAACTTCTCACGGTTCGTGACTAATCTGCCCGCATTTCATCGTATCTTGGTGTTTGTGTGTGTAAAATCTGTACCTGTTCCTTTTGTCCCTCCGGCTGAGAGGTACCTTATGGGACGTGTGGGACCCGCGAGTCTTAGGTCGTATAGATGCATTGTGCGTTATGGATATCGTGATGTTCATCAGGACGTGGATTCGTTTGAGTCTGAACTTGTTAACAGGATCGCTGATTTCATCCGTTATGATTGGTGCAGCCCTGAACCGACTAATGATCAAGGTATATTTTGATTTTCATCCGTTATTATTTATATGAGATTATTTAATGTTGCATAACCACTTTCAAAACGTACATCCGAACACCCCCCATACTGACAAATCTACAGATCTCATTATCCCACTTTTTCTAACATTTGTCCCATGCAGGTAACGAGGATGAAGAGTTTCGGTCAAGTAGATCATCGGGTGAGTACAGGCTTGCAGTAATAGGAAACTCAGACTTTTCCGCAACACGTGCTTTTGAAGCAGGGGAAAGTATGCAACAACTTAGCGTATCTGTTGGATTTCAAACAATTGATAGCATAACAGACATAATCGAGATGGACCCACAAATCCCAAGAAGACAAGTAACATTCGCAGTTGACGATCATGACAATGGTTCTCGTGATCCAAAAGACGTGCAAATGAGAGAAGAACTTCAAGATTTACTTGATGCACAACAAAGTGGGACTGCATTTATACTTGGTCATTCGCACGTTAAAACAAAACAAGGATCATCCATTCTGAAAAAGTTAGCAATTAATTATGCGTATAATTTTCTGAGACGAAATTGTAGAGGACCAGATGTGGTGTTGAAGGTACCTCCGGCATCTTTGTTGGAAGTTGGCATGGTTTACGTTGTATAAAACTTATGACAATATATTTTGTAACCGGCTTATGTTTATATAATAGAAATTAAATCATCTTCTCTAAACGGTTTTGAACATCTCATTTTGCTACAATCGCTTTGTTAGTAACCAAAGGATGTTGTTATAAGTTATAACGACTTGTGTTAGTGGTATTTGGTATAGTAAAACATAAGAAAATGAAATGAAACATTATGAAAGAAAGTGTTAGTTTGGGATATGGAAATGTTAAGGATACTTGAGCTCGTTAATTGGCTAAAAAGGATGAAAACACTCGTTTGAGTGAATCGCGTAGCAAGTCGTCTATAATTAGACTTAGAAAGTCGTTTTTAAGATTCAAAAATTTAGGATTAGAGTTGAAAGATTTATCTGCATCGGGTGTTATTGTTAAGATACCGTTTTATGATTTATGTGTTTAATCCGAAATTATGTAAAGTGACATGGTCCTCTCAATTTCAATAGTCAGCCAAAGTGCCACGTAGCAACCTCTAAACCATATATTAGAGGATGACACGTGTCAACCTTCCAATGGTCCATTAGCTACCAGTGGGACCACTAGGAGATTACACACCCTCCACCCAAAATTATATCCAAAAAATAAATTATGTAAATTATTTATACCAAAAGTTATTTTTTTAAAATGACAAAAAAGTAAGCATTAGACCATTTAAATTCAATAAGTCTATAGTATATAAAGGGTTGTGAATTTTGTATTACCAAAGAGTAACAAGATTATGGGGATGGGGCTAAGAGCACTTCCCTTGTCGCCGGCTTTTCCGGCTTCTTCTTCTAACTTTAGCTTGTCAAAACAAACTAATATTAACGCGCCTACTTCTTATTATTACAAATTCAAAGTATATTCGGCGAAAACAGACAAGGGTAATAAAGATGATGAAGAAGAGAAGCCGAAAATAAGAAAGCAGAATTTGTTTGAAAGTGTTACAGAAGCTCTAGATTTTGCGCAAGTTAGATCAGCTGAAGATGCACAGCTTATTGAAGATGCTAGGTCTGCTACCAAGTCTGGCGAAAAAATGAACAAGGAACAGGTCATTTATACTTTAACTCTTAATTGTTTTTATCCAATCCAACCGGATAGTCGTTACCCAAAACACTCTTATAAAACTCATAATCCAATTGTTCAAGTTTTAAATCATTTGTTCCCTTTACGATAACTTATATGTATTCATAAAAAATGTTTGTCTTGCAGTATGGCGCTCTTCGGAGGAAGATTGGAGGCACGTACAAAGATTTTTTCAAATCTTACGTTGAAGGTAACCACCTAAATTGTTTGATCGAAAATGATTATGTAAACTCTCATTGTCATGTACTATATTCAGTCAACAAAATTATGATTATCTACGTTACGCTTATAGTGATTTCGTGTTTTGTTTAGTCGATGGTACGTATGTAGAAGATGGATGGGTTGATAAAACATGTAAAGTGTGCAAGAAAGACACAAGGGGTGAGCCAAGGCAAGTGGACAAGCTCGGAAGATATGTTCATGTAGCTTGTGTCGACAAGCCTAAATCTGGGAATTTTTTTACCAAGCTTTTTTCGGGTTGAAGAAATTATACAACCAATCAATTACACTATAGTTTTTTGTTGGAGAATTGAAATTTAAAGTATATCTTTTATAGTATTATTTCAACGACTCTTACTATTAAGCAAATTTGATGTTGTAGTTGTTGATAGTTATAAGCAATTGCGTGTTTAGTATTGTAGTGAATCCGTGGGTGTTCAAAACGGTAAGGTATTTGATATTTCTCAATAATTAGTACATATTTGTGTTTACGTCTGTATCTACTAAAAAATAATAAAAATAACGTAGTTTGGTATATAAAAAAGGTCACCAAGTCAACATTCATCGAGCTCTTAGTTAGCAATGCTTCTCCAAATCTAAAAGACATGTTCCAAAGTCACAAGCATTCTTGCAACTTTGTTTAGTGTTTACAAAGTAGCGCGAGAAGGAGCCATATGCAAATTTGTCAGAGTCAAGGGACTCATATTGTAAATAAGATAAGTCATGTAGCCGTTTCTGTTAAACGTCGTGTTAGCTAGTTTGTTTGCTTTGAATTTACGCTTGTAAATGTGTTCATTGTTTGGTAATGAAAATCATGGAGAAAAATGTGCCAAGTTCTTCCACTTCCTTTGATTTTCTGTGTGAAAGTTGTTTAGTATACTATATTGTAACATGTACTATCAAACTGCATAAACATTAATCGGTTAGTTTGGTTTTTATGTGTCCGTGTATTAAATGGGTTGGACCTTTAATTTTGAGTAAACGTGCAATTGTACATGTTCGTACTATCAAAACTCTACCGAGCTAAGGAGGACGGTGTTCGAGCTTTGACAAGATGATCTTAAACTTTACTTTTGGACCTTTTGGTGTTAACCGGACCGTAGCATTTATTGATAACAAAAATGAATATTTTTTTTTAATCCCGCAAACCCCTGCATTTGGGTTTCTTTTTATCTCCTAGGTTTTTTTAACTTCGGCTCTCCAAATAAGTATCATTATTTCTCACTCTTGTCACAATAATATGATTTTTCCGGATTCAATACATAGTAGTATATTAAAAAACGTTAAAAATCAAATTAAATTGGAGATAAGGACGACCTTAATAATGTTATTATGGGTAAGAACTTTGAAATAGCACTAATAAACTAGTTAAAGAATCAACGGGATGACATAAAATTCTGCAGCTACGGCCTATTATCCGCGAGTTTATATGGCGTAAAATTGGGGATGGCTCGTCTACATCTTTATGGTTTGATAGATGGTGTAATACCGGTCCTTTGGCTAATCACATTTCCAACCGTGACATTTTTAGAGCAGGTCTGAACCTTGCTTCGTGCGTAAGTGATATAGTGGTTGATAATCAGTGGAATTGGCCTCGTGATCTTCTTGACAAATACCCGTTCTTGACGTCGTGTAATGCCCCAATCTCTAATTCATCTGATACGTTGGAGTGACGCTTTAATGGGGCTACGACACACTTTTCAGTGTTCCAGGTTTGGGATTCGATTCGTCATCGGGATGTTATTTTTCCATGGTATAGTATGGTGTGGTTTCCCTTGTGTATTCCTCGACATGCTTTCAACTTGTGGCTGATCATCAAACATAAACTGAAGACGCAAGATAGAATTAATCCATGGGAGTATTCGGATACGTTGGGGTCCTCGTGTTCGTTGTGTGGTGAGATTTCGGATTCGCATGAACATCTTTTCTTCAAATGTTCCTTTTCGAGTGCTGTTTGGAGTCAATTGAAGTTTAAAGCGGGTCTAGATCAGACTCCACATGATATTTATGCTATGGTGGAGCTTTTTGGTGATAGTGCTAGGAGAAAGTCTACCCATATTGTTGTTGCTAAGCTCGTTATTGCTGCTGCAGCTTATATCGTTTGGCAAGAACGAAATTGGAGGATGTTTAAAGGTACCAAGAGATCCGTCAATCAGGTGGTTGAGTGTATATCTTCTATGGTTCGCTAAAAGCTGCTCTCATGTCAGTTAAAACGTACCAGGGAGGGAGGTCGTTTTGCACGTCTTTGGGAGCTTCCGAATACTATTTTTAGATGATAGTGTTCTTTATTTGTCTCTGCACCATTAGGTGGTTTTTTCCTATTGGTGTTTTAGTTTTTTGTATTTGATTTGTAATTCGAATGGTGTGTCATTCGATTGTGGTTGTTCAAGCTTAGCTTGAGGTTAATGTGTCACTCAGTCACATTCCATTGTACATATCGTTTTTTTGTTATTAATATAATTTACCGGGGTGAAGTCCATTTTACCAAAAAAGAAAAAAAAAAAAAACAGGATGACATAGTGACATGGCGTCATGCTTCTCTAATAAAATGTCCTAAATTCATAAAGGTATATATCTAATCAGATTTCAAACAAGCAGCGGAAACAATTATAATCAAACACATAATCAATATTAACTAAGTTAAAAATTATTTTTTTATTGTTGATTTACCTTGTTTAGAATTTATAATGAAATCATACTATAAATTTGTACACGACACTTTTTTTTAGCAACAAACTTTAAATTGGTACACGTTTATAAATTTTCACAACAATTGTCATAGCTATCCTTTTTCCCTTTGTTAAGTCAGATAGGATGAGTACAATTTTACATATACCATAGAGATGTTACGAGTCAATTTCGTATAATGTAAGACCTCTTGAGAAGGCATTGGTACCACAAAAACACCTTTTAGAAATTATCAAATTTTACTTTAAAATCTTTAGTATGTATCAACTTTTTAAAGAGTATTTTTTTATATCTAATTTAAATAAATCGTTATTATATATGTATCCAAACATACGAGACATTCATATCGTGAGTTTATCAAATTTTCAGTTTGCAAAAATTTAACTATTTAGACGTATCCAATAACGGTATTCACATACAATAAAACCTTTTAAGGGGTGTTTGTTTCGGCTTATGTAACGAGCTTATGAGCTTATGTAAATTTTGATAAGTTTATAAACCCAATTTTTCTGGTTTATGAGTTTATCAACTTGAGGTTATGAACTTAAATAAGAAATAAACTCAAGTTGATAATCTCATAATCCAGAAAAATTTGACAGCTTATCAAAATTTACATAAGCTCATAAACACCCCCTGCAATTAGATATAACAATAGATTTCATAAATTTGTAGGCACTTATAATTATTTTATTTAATACAAGAGTAAAACCTAAATGGGGCGAAAAGTGGCGGGAATCCTAACACATATTGGCGGGAAATGAGACTACTTAACTACTCTTAGCGCGGGAAGCCGATAAAACCAACTCTTAGAGGTCACAGATACAGATCAAGTGTGTATTGATTCAGAAAATGGTAGGACGTCAATACGATTGCTTGACAAACCCCCTTGGCGCCGTCCGATTCACTTTCGAAAAGGCGGTCCTCTCCGGATCCGATCCGGCTTCTTTTGACCGCAAAGATTGGGGAGTCGCGGATCTCTTCCGCGACTTCCTTTTCGACAACGACGGCCTTAATCAGGTACTATTCATTTTTTAAATCTAATTACATTTCTAGGGTTTATATGATTGTGTTTTCCCTTTTTGGTATTACCATGTTTTATTAGTAATGGTGTACTTATAATATTTTGTTGAGTGAGAAAGGACAAAGTTACCTTAATCCCAAGTTTTATCGTATAATTAATGATAGTAATGTTTATTTTTGTTTATATATATATATATATATATATAGATCACAACGGCTAGCATGCTGTCTATATGTGGGAGGTCGAGGCTCTCTCAGGATTGTGATTGGTGGGTATACAAATGTATATACCAGGGGCTAAGAGGCACCTTCCAATAAACCTCTATATATATGTATGTATGTATATGTATATAGTGTTTTTTAGGGGGCACATTTTTAGTTTTCAAACAGGGTATCCCAAAACTTGACCCGTTTAGTACATACTTTTACCATAAAATATACTATAGAAATTGTTGATGTACTGTAAATTCTTTAGGCTGTTAGTTAGCTTATGTAATTTGTTTATTGTGTTGAAAGTTTTTTGGTTTATAAATATAGTTTATTGATCATTTTTTTATTTATTATGTTTAGGTCCCACTATTAACTCCAGCAACGGTTAAATGCATTCAACCAAACTCTTTAGTTCGGTTTCGTGGAATGATACAAGACATGCTTGGTAATGAGTTCTATGTTGGTGCTTACAAGGTAATTTAGGCCTTCAGTTAACCGTTGAACAAGATTTTGAATATTATATATTTGTACTATTGTTATTATTATTATTATCATTATTATTATTATTATTAATTGTGTGTTATGTATGTAATGAAGAATGAAGAGACATGGAATACCAACAAATTTACAGATGTTTCTCAATTTCCCATGGGTCCCTCACCTGATATGCGGGTTTGGGAGCGCCATCTACTCTATTGTGTTCCTGTGAGTCCAAAATTATATTGAAAAGAGTTGTTTCATGATTTAAATAAAATTATTTCTTACTTTGTGATATACCTTCTATTAGGTCCCTGGCCAGAATTCATGGGCAGATTCTACTTCTGATGGTGTGATTAGTACATATGCCGCATCTGTAAACCGAGACAAGCGACAGAGAGACCCCTGTTCTGCTTCTGATGAAGTGGAAATGCAAGTATGTTTGAATTTATGCTGAAAAGTGAAAATCTTGAATTTTCGCAACTATCAAAATAGACTATATGAAAAAGTTCAAAGCTTTTCATGTTATCTGACATTCTGATCTATTTATTTGTCAATGACAGGACGTGGGTAGTGAAATGCTGGATTCTCCACGTGCGAAGAAGATGGTGAGCTAACAGTTTATTTTCATATTATAGTTATCTTACGAAAATTTTAACCTAAAATAAAATTTATTTCTTACCACGTTTATTTCATAATTATTTAAATATACCTCACACTAACTTGAGCAATTGTTTAATTTTCACAGCGAGAAGGTGAATCTCTTCCACTGGATAATATGACTGAAACAGGGTTTGGTTCAGTTATGGTACCTGATTTTGATAGAAATAATTTCCCATGTCTCGTGAAGGTAATAATATATATTGTTTTAAAGCCAAAACTTTCAAATTTGATGTACAATGTTTTCTCAAAAAACTGTTTATTATGCAGATATATGATTCTCCAGAGTCCGACTTAAAGCTAAATGATGTGTTTGAGTTTATTGGTATCCTTACGTTTGACACCGATGTTAAAGATGATAAATCTGGTCAACATGAACCGGCAGATTTTTTTCAAGAAGAGGATTCGGTCAACCTACCTCCTAGCAAGGTATGGAAAGTGTCTTTTTTTTTGCTCTTAGTGTAACGTTTTCGTGTTTGATATGTTGCAAATATGTTTTGTGGGAGTGCAGGTGCCACGTCTTCATTGTCTTGTACACAGAAAGCTTACAGTTAATGAAATGATTATTAGTTCTCCAACTCTTGAGGTGGGTGAAATTCATGATATTATCTGTTTTTTCGTTACTTAGTTGAATAGCAAGTAATTTGTTTTCATCTTACAGCCAAAACCCCATTTGGTGAAAGGAATACGCGAATCCCTTTTGAACTATCTAACAGTAGTTCTCGGTGATGATGAGTTGGCAGCTAATTATATGTTATTACACCTATTATCAAAGGTAAGGAATTATAATCCCTAGTAGTGATTATTTTTCATACATGTTCCTTAGGTTAAATTTTAAAATTAACTTTTATCTCGGTGTAGGTTCATGCAAGGATAGACTCAATTGCTGTGGGAAAGCTATCACTTAATCTTACTGGTTTTGACAAGTCAAGTATATCTGTGTTTGGTAACCGTATAAACGATGCAGTAAAGAACCTTCTACCTTTCACTCAACATATGCCCCTCACAGTCGAATTTTTAAATACTGCATTGCTCGCTCCAGTGAAAGATTATCAAGCAAACAGGTAGCATACATTGAAGACATGTTCATTTAGTTTATAGTATTTTTTTTTTATCACTTTTTGACATTTTTTGTGTCGTTAATTTTGCAGACTTGTGCCAGGGGCTCTTCAGTGTGCAGAGGGTTCACACATGATAATAGACGAGACACAGTTACAATCTGGGACTTTAAACAGTAATGGTGTTGAAAATATACGATTGCTCAAGGATCTGCTGGAGCTCCAAGAGGTACATATTTTGTAACCCGGGGTCTAATTAATATGATTGAAAGTAGTTATGTCTAATGTAGCGATTTTAATATTGTTTTGTTGGCAGGTGGAATACGACTTCAAATATTACAAAATGAAGATGGATGCAGATGTTCAACTATTGATTCTTTCAGAGGGAAAGTCAAACATTCTACCAGCTGACTTAGCTCTTCGTTTTCATCCATCGTCTGTGGGTTCCTTGGGAACTGTGGATGAAGAAACAATCAATGCGTGGAGATGGTATTTGGCTACACTTAAATCATCGCCACCTTCTATTGGAGAAGAAATGCAAAAGGTATATTATAAAATCAAGATGATAATTTGAAATATATGAGTCGTTATGATCACTAATGAGCGCTATGCAATGACAGGTAGTTGAAGACGATATAGTTGCAGCAAGACAAGTTGATAGAAGCTTAGGTAGCGAAGAGTTTAGCAGGTTTGTTGTTGACAGATGGTTTTGTTTATTTTATGATTCTTAAGTAATGGTATTTGCTTATGGATTCTATGCATTTCTGGTTTGTAGATGGTTGACTATGGGGCGTTTATTGTCGGTGAGCTTTGGTGAGACATGCCTATCCAATGAACACTGGCAAATGATGAAAGAAATGGAAAGGCTAAGAAAAGAAAGGGTTCAATAAGTGCACTGACAGTCCAAGGGGTAGTATTAGTGGCTCGACTTTATTGTTTTCCTTCGATTCATGGCTCAGTTGTATCCTATAATCATATGTTTCCTTTTGAGGTTTCTATTTCTTGTTAATTTAAAGCCTGGAAGCTAATGTTTGGAGGAATGATTTTGCATATATTATATCGATTCAAGATGTTATGTCAAATAGGTCTGGTTTATTCGAACGTGCACGTGGTGATGATGATAAAATAACTGATAAATTATAAAGATTCAGTTCGATTAACTGGTATGAAATATATAATTTATACAGAAGTTTATGTGCATAAGAGTATTTTGGATGTACCTCATGAAGCTAATACTTGTGAACCGTGTCTGAGGAGTTATACCAATTCTTATCGAGTCATTGTGATTTTCGAGCAAGAGTAATGATATTTCCAATTAACAACCTTTTCAATTCGTTGTGTATAGTTCAAAACTGTACCAGGACAAATTATATTGGTAGAAGATCGAATTAAAAATTTAAAAACAATGCATATCACCGGTTTCATCCTGCTTCGTAGCGTTCTAAACTAGACCGTGAACCAAATCGAAACCATAAAATTATTATAAATGTTATCGAAAACAAAAAAAACAGTAAAAGTGATAAATCTTATAACTCAGTCCACGTCATCATTTCATTAAACCATTGGTGTTAATAACTCCCGTTACTCACAAACTAGCTCTCACATTTTCTCACGAAAGTATTCTACAAAAACAAACAAAGTCGAGAACTCCCCCACAATTATGTGGGGGGAGTGGTGTATCGTTGTGGATGGCGAGAACAGACTCGAGAACAAGCACAACCCCAGGTGTTCTAATTTAGTAATTTTTTTTCTTTTGGTTTTACTTGTTCAGGTTATCCATGATTGACGAATCTTTTTAACTCAGATGTATACAACAACTCCGAGGTTTTCCGTGACAGTTACCGAACCCTTTTTTTGACAACCACCGAGATATTTATCTAAAAAATTTCAAACTGTTAGAGAATACATGACGTATAACCACTAGGCCACGGGTTCCGTAACCGAAACTAATAAATTGTCTTTTATCATGTATCTTTTATCATATTTTATAGGCTTTTTCAAATACTTGTTTGGATTGCTAAAAATACGGAAAATCATATATTCTTGTAAGAAAAAATACGAAGTCTCTGTATATTCAAACACAAAATTGAAATCCACAAATCCAATAAAAAAAAATGAAAATCAGCAAACAAAAAATCGAATCATTGATATCAATCTTTGTAACAATTCATCCTCACGAAACCAACAATGTTTTCTACTCAACTTGCTCTTTTTTCTTCGTAAGTTTCCTCAATCATCGTTTTATAAACCCTAATTTCATTCACATTTTGATTATTTTCATCTTTATGCAGATTTTAAGTGCTTATTTTGTTGTGTTACCTTTACGAGACGAAGGCGCGATTTCGTTAGGTGTAAGTAATCTCCCTGGCCTTTTTGTTGGATCATTGCTCTTGACGTTGATTGCTGCTCCTGTTACTACGCTTATTTTCTCGTCTCCGGTTATTTCAAAAGCTAAGGTAAATAGTATACTCACATTCCTTAATTTGTTTAAGTTTTAATTAAGTTGATAGAAATGTGTTAATGAAATGGAAAAAATCGGTAACGCCTGCGGAATCACATTGCCAAAGTTGAAAGTAACTTAGAGAGTATTTGAATGGTTAGGGTTTCAGTTCTGTTCTCGGAGATTCTACGCTATGCTTGCTTTTATTGAAATGCTCCGTTAGTCTGAATTTCCTTTAGTTTTGTAGTTGCACACATATATTTTCTATGTTTATCAGACATCTTTTTCGTTCTAAGGATACTATTAAAAAATTAGTGAGTGCTCCGTAAAGCATGTTGAAATCTTAATTGGCCAAAAACCTTGAATCATTATTTCCCACCATTGGTTTCTGTTTTGAATATTTGGATCAAAAGCGTTAAATGTTTACGACTACTAAAATAAATGAGTTAATTTAAATAACAATCGTGATGCCTTTCGCTTTGTGTTGCAAGCATTTAGTTATAAATAACTTAAACAGCAGAGCACTAGATATTTTGCTAAAGAATTAATGATCGAGGTCCTACATAAGAATGCGTTCATGCTTTATTTTGCTTGAGTTGTTGAATTGGTTTTATGAAATTGACCTCCATTCATGCTGTGCACGATGTATGAATCAATTTTATGTTAAAGTTGGGGTAACATACATCACCATGTAATAAATCTTTGTTAAATTCCAGGCTTTGGTGTTGATACATAGGTTTTTCAGTGCAAGTCTTGTTCTGTTTTTCATTTTGTGGATGCTTTCGTCTCCTGCTAGCTCAATTCCAAACCTAAAGGTAACGATAAAACCACCAACAACACACGATAAGTCAGTTCCAAGATTCCATTTCACACATTTCACTTGACCCGCTTGATATATTTAGGGTTTTTTCTCCAAGTCTTCCGCCATAGAAGAGGAAGTAAAGGTTGTAGTTCATCATACTTCAAGAGATGTTAGTGATTTAGAGGACCATGGATGGTTTTACATTTCAGTGAGGATCGGCTTCTTCTTATGGGTATCAAACTATTTTGTTAGTTTTGGCAGTTATAATTGTTAATCCGAAATAGTAATTTCTCATGTTTTTTCAGGTTGCTCTGTTAAATCTTATAACTATATCTTCAACCTGGGCAAGAGTCATTGATGCCATGGACAATGAGGTATGTGCCACCAACAACAAGAATGCATATATTCTATTGGTGGAAATGTTGACCCGTTCACTTATGAACATGTCGATTTGGGTTATATTTTACCTCTTATTGGTAAATTGACAAAGAAAATGGGTCAGATGAACTGTAAAATCTAGTCAAAGTCGCTCAAGGTGTATTTTAATGTGCATGACGTCCCTAAATCACTTTTATTTAAATAATTACATTATTCTTATTGTAATATATTTTGTGTAACCATATTTAACACCCATATTTTAATGTTGTATTACCCGTTACCTGTCCCTCCCACATTGCCACTTTCAATATATTAATTTTTGTACTACACATAGTAATCATGGCTTGTATCAGTCAGGTTCAAGATTGTTCGGATTTATTGGTGCTGGAGCTACATTTGGTCAGCTTTTTGGTTCGTTGTTTGCCTCAGCAATGGCGTGGTTGGGACCATGTATGTGTGTCCACTTTATGCATCCGTGACTGTAATTTCTTAAAATAGAATTTCTTAAAATCTCTCATCTTTCCAGATTTGCTTTTAATTGCTTCCGTCTTGATGGAACTCGCTGCCCAGTCGTCAGAAAGGATAAACAAGGAAATGTCATATAGTTCTGAAGAACTCTCACCTGTCAGGTTGATATCTCCCCAAGAACAAAATAATAAGCATATTTATATGGCCTGAAAACTTATATGGTACAACTAAACACAAATATATTATAACTTACCCATTAGCTTAGGTGTCGGAAAAACAAAAACAAGCTACAAGTGGCCACATTAGTAACAATACATAAGCACGATAGGATTTTAAGGCTTAGATATACGGCCCAGATTTTAGCTACATTTTCAAAGTTTGGACGTCGGTAGTTTGAATGACCTTTATGCTTACTCTTAAATTTTAAACTCTATTAACATTTTTTTTCTTCTTTTCCTCCCTTTTATAGAAAACCTGAAATTGTATACCATGATGAGAAATCTATGCATAAAGAATCTTTATTAAGGACTACAACCTCAGCAGCGGCTTCAACAAAACCTCGGTTTTGGGCTTTACTGGAAGGACTACGACTTATATGGTCATCAAGTTATCTGTTATGTGTGTCGTTATTTTTGTGGCTAAGCGCAGTGACCTCTTCATTCTTTTATTTTCAGGTGAAAATGTCTTATTTTATAAAGTGATTAAATTGAATTGGGTCCACTAGATTCCTCTTTTGTCTTTATTAAAGGGTGTTTTAGATATTTGACAAATAATCAAACGGTTTACTTAAACAGTGTACTAAGCGTCCAAGCCTTCTGTTTTTACAAACTTTTTAGCTGTTTTGTGCTGATCTATGTTCTCCTTAAACTGCAGAAAGTAACCATAATCGCATCAACTGTTACAACCCCTACTGAAAGAAGGCAATCATTTGCACAGATCAATAGTTTTATTGCTGTTTTTATCCTTGCTGGACAACTTACTTTGACGGTAAACTATAGTTTTGTTGCTGTTTTCATCATTCTTAATAAAATTATTCATTATTTAATTGGTGGACGCAATAGTAGTTTGTGGCTAATATAATGTTTTATATTGTAGGGACGAATTCTTACTGTTGCTGGGATTACTACAGCTCTTTGCGCAGCACCATTATTTGCTTTCGTGAATTTAATTGCTATCGCTGTATGGCCAACTTATATGGTGGTTGCTGTTTTGGAGATCTTCAGGAAGGTCTAATACGATAATCATTTAGTTTTTATCTATCTGAAGCTATGTTTTTGATTTAACTCAAATCGTAATTGTATGCAATCAACGTCTTTGCAGGTGGTAACCTATGTTCTAACCAGGCCAGGAAGAGAACTACTTTTCACCGTTGTCTCACAGGATGAGAAATACAAAGCTAAGGTTAACAAGAAATGAATAAAAGAAAATAAACAGAAAAAGTAAAAAAATATATAATAACGCCTTTTTCATTACAGGTATGCGTAGATGTTCTTGTCCAAAGGCTTGGAGATGCTACTGCAGCTGGGATGTACAAGCTGTTATATATCAGTCTCAATGGCAAAACAACGACCGCTTCTCTCTATGCGTTACCTGTATGTGTTCTTATAATCTTTATTAATATCTTCATCAATTGTTCGATGATATGCCCTTCAGATAATATCCGATTCTTTACTTATACGGCCCTTCTTTCAATTAAATCTACTTCAGGTCTGCTTTTTATGGATACTAACTGGAATCCATTTAGGACGACGGCAAATACAGCTTGCGAAACTCACAATCTCTTATCCTCTTGAATTATACATATTTGCAACTTGAATTCCAAGTTATGTTTAAGGGAATTCAGTTTTGTTGCGTCGTTAGGGAAATTTACATCTAACAGTGAGATTGGCATTAAGCAAATCCATGAGGAGATGATCTTAGGATTGAAAACTATAACCGATCACGATTTAAAAATGTATGCAACAAGCATTTATGTATATAAAATTTGATTAGAGGTTACGTTAGTAAAGTTTGTAAGCTTGTTTGGTATAAAATATTACAATCCTTAATATGAAATTTTCAGTTAAAAAGTGACAAAATTTCATTGGATTAGCAGTGTTACTGACTTTATAGAGCTCTACAACATATAAGAATATTGTTGACTCTTAACAACTGTACTCGAGGTTTGGTTACATGGAAGATAAGTTACGAGTATTCTACATTTTTACAAACTAGTATGGTACTCGCGCGATGCAGTGGATGAAAAAAATCATATTCAACAAATTACAGTGAGGTAATGATTTATGGTAATTTATCATTTGTCTCGTTACATATATGTGGAGTGTAATAGTTTAAAGTTCGGCTCTTCGGACAATATAAAAAGAATGTTGTGGTAACAATTTATGGTTCGACCATTCAGCGATAATAATTATTATGTCATATGATCGATTTTCTAAATTCTTCTCCCTTACACTAAGCAATCTCAAATTTGTAAGTAAAGAAAAATTTAGATTCCAACGGATTTAAATTCGATCGTAAACTTTAAACAAACATGTTTTGGAAAAGGAATTCAATTCAAATTCACTCAATTTTTTTTATAGATTTCGTGAAACAAACACCCTGGCAGAATATTTTCCGTTCGGATCATTCAACCCATTGGGGTAATTCGACTCATTTGAAGATTAATTTCATTTGCGAACATAACAAAAGACTAATTTTCAGGTCATTTTGTTTTTTAATAGTGACGTCTAATAATTTCACGTTCGGTCAAAAGGAGAATTAAATATATTTCATGAATAGTATTCCCGTATAAACCCATGTTTTCATTAAACAAAAACTAATTTTCCTTCAACGATAAAACAACAATTAAAAATCCATTCAGACACTACGCTTTCGAATTGTTTATCGTTCTGGTTTTCAACCCGAAAAAAACATTTTCATTCAAGACATTCAAATTGGTAACACATACTTTCGAATGTTGTAATGAAGTATAATCAATATGGTAACAAGGTTTATTAACAGTAGAAGTATCAAATGTACTACTACTCAGCTTATTGGTATTAAGACTTATCGGTGACCAATAGAAGAATATAAACTTTTGATGATAACCATCTTCCTAGAATTATAGCAACACGACAACAACACAACACTGTCAACTAACTTTATAAAATTTAGATTATAAATCAAATATTTGAAAATTTACTACATCAGATAGCGTTTAAAGTTAAAAAAAATAATGGTTACATGTATACAAATTTTATATCAATTAATTTGAATTGTCTTTATTTTATATTAGTGCATATTTTTTTATGAAATTAGTAATCGAATTAATTAAAGGAAATTAAGATTAGTTTATATGTTATATTCATTAAGAGATATATTACTAATTATATTTTATTTAAAAATTTAAAATTTAATAAAAACTGAAAATATTTTATATATTAATAAAGATAAAGATAAAGATAGTTATTATTATTTATTAGTTATTGTTGTAATCAAGGAAATGTCATTAATTGTAAATTGTTTTAAATAATAAATTTTGTGAAAGATATAATAAGGGTAGATTAATAATTTTAATTACTTAAAATTTAAGATATTAAGATGGTAGAAGAGATTCTTTATATTGTAGTAAGATATAGTACAAGTTACTAGTAGTCGAATTGCACGGGATTTAAGAATTACCTTTCTGATTATATTGCATGCTATGTTTTATATACATGAATTGGTATCAAATAATCGAAAATAATAGCAACAAGATTCAAACTTTTATACTTTACAAAAATTTACATCACGAATTTCATTTCGGTAGAAATCAAAAGATGGTGTCAATAGTAAGTCTTCTTCTTGGAGGTGTTTTCTCTACTACTTGCTTTTGTAGTTCCATAAAAGTCGAACCAGTGTGTGCAAAAAGTCTACGAAGGTTGATAACCGATAATTCATTAAAACCACCAACAGCAAGATCAGCTTGAACCAAATCATACCTGCACATTTTGATTTCATAAATTAATCTTTAATTACTTCAACTGTAGATTACCGTTAAGAAGTTAGAATTTCATACGCTGGATGTGCACCGATAAGTGCCACTGCCATCATCGTGCAGTTGTGAGCAGCAGTTATACCACGAGGATCATCTTCAAACACCACACATTTTGATGGTTTTCTGTCCAACTGCAAAAGAAATTCTATTATTCGTAAACAACCGAAGATGTAATCTTTATATTACATGAAAAAAGCGTGAATACTTTACCTTTACTGCTGCAGAAAGTAATCTATGAGCCATAGAATCCATTCCATCTTCCTCTGTTACTATTGCCTGCCAGTGTATATAAACACGGTCAGAACTGCTGGTTATCAATGTTTTGCGAATATCAAATTACCAATTTGCGCCTTCATTTATTTATCAAATCCTTATATAAAAAAATCTGTCAAATACTAACAGTAACACTCAAACATTTGATTATTAAACTATTACAACTTCAAATGTTTCCTACCACCAGTCGTGTTACAGTTAATTATCTGATTCTGAATATTTAATATCACACAATCACTTTAAAAAAACGTACCTGAAAATATTTCGTAAGCCCTATTTTTTCCAAAATTTCAACCATAATTCTCCGATCAAAACTTGAAACAACAGCACAAGGAATACGGGCCGTAGATACTGCATCCAACCATTCTTTCAGACCTTCCATTGGTTCTGAAAGCTGATAAACAAGAACAAAAAAAATGACATGTGGGCGATTGATTTCATGAAATAAAAAGGCAAAGAAAGACTAAATAATAATAATAATAATAATAATGATAATAATAATAATAATAATAATAATAATAATAATAAAAGAGAGATAACCTTGAGAAGATTGTTACTATACAACTGTGAAAGCTTCGAGTTTAATCTTTCCAATTCACATGCTTCATTCTCCCACTGCAACACCTAAGAGTTTAAACAAACGGATAAGATGAAACTCATGAAACTTTACACAAATAAATTATTTACTAAATGAAATTGAAATCTGAATTTCAACAATTATAAAACCTTGTTGAAAACATGATCAGGAGCACCATGAAGCAATAGCCGTTGTATATCATAATCATCAGGGATCTCCTTTCCTACATACACACCGAAAACTTTATTCCTATTTCAAGATATGTCCATTTCAAGATTTCCGAGTCTATAGAGAGCCTTTGGTAGTTGGTTAAGTGACTATTTTTTGGATACACCCAAACATATTTATATGAAAGTATAAATACATACGTATATGATTAATATATTTGTATTCCAATTCATGACGGCATACCTTCTTCTAGTGCAAGTTCTTTCCACGCACTCAACTTCAAAGCTTGAGTACCCGCCTAATCAACATAAACAAATGCCTTTTAAAAGTCGAAAAACATAAATATACCTAAAACTTCTGATAAAGCAATAAAAAGTAAAAAGTTATCATTTGTATAGATAAAAAAGCATTTAACTAACGCGCTACAATGGTTAAAGAACTTACAACCACATTGTCCCACGAGAAAATAAGTCCATAAGCTTCATCAGGCTTCATAGCATATCGAATTCTTTTTAGAAAACCCTCTTGTAATCTATCATTCAAAAAATCCTGACATAGAAATCAAATGGATACATCAATAAAATCCTCAAACCGCATAACGTTTATGGCATTTGGGATCGCATATTTTTTGTGCATATTGCATTTTTTAAAGGAGTTTGCTAACCATAGCCCCCCGGGGAGTATAATGAGGGTACAAAGGAGCGGTTATCCATAAATGCATGGGCGGTTATTTAAGTTAAGGAACGGTTATTATTAATATACAATAGTCAAAATATTTTGAATATAACGCAGTTTTAAGTGTTTATATTAAACTATGTTTAGCAAATTTCTTTTTTAAACAATGTTTAATATAGTTTAATATAAACACATAACGCAGTTTTAAGTGTTTATATTAAACTATATTAAACAATGTTTAGCAAATTTCTTTTTTAAAACGCATAACGCAGTTTTAAGTGTTTATATTAAACTATGTTTTGGCTTATTTTATAAAGATAAACGCACTTATTTCTAAGCACCAACTTTTGTGCTTATTTCAAAGCGCACTTATTTCATATCACACTTTTAAGGGGGTGTTTGTTTCGGCTTATATAACCGGCTTATGAGCTTATCAAGTTGAGCTTATGACTTTAAATAAGCCATAAGCTCAGCTTCATAAGCTCATAAGCTAGAAAAAAATGAGCTTATGAGCTTATGAAAAATTAAATAAGCTCATAAGCACGTTTAATAAGCCGACACAAACACCCCCTAAATATGCAATCTCAAACACTATCAAAACCGAAAACCGAACACTTAAAATGCTTACAACATCAACTTTCAACGGTCCGTCCGGTCTAAACGTCTCAAACCCTTCTCCATATTCAGCTCCAATCGCCTAAAAAAAACCCAATTCAATTATCCAACAATTAACCTTAACTCATCAAAATTACCCAAAAAGATTCAAACTTTTCACTAGGGTTTACCTCTTCCATAAAAATCTTGGTGGGTGTGAAGTGAAACCCGTCAACTGACCCGTTTTCATCGGACCCATAACAGCTTTTAATCACGGGTTTTTTATTACGTTGGTGTTCGATAAAGGTGGAACGTTGTAATCGGAGTTTTATCGGAAGAAATGAAAAGGGTGTTGTCGGAATTAATCGGAAACCGAAAGCGGTTTCCATGGTTTTCGATTATTTGGTCGTGAAGAAGATGAAGTAGTTGTTGTTGTCTATTTGGTGTCTGTTTTTTTTTTCTTGATTGGTTATTTTTGGGGGCTGGATTTGAACACAAATGAAAGTATGATTTAGGTTGTGAAAGTGTGGAAAAAAATATCATGTGTTGTTGGTTAGATGGATCAAGTGGTGTGGTGACTAGAATCTTGTTTTTATTCGAATATGCTTGATTCATAAAGTTTGTGTGATTTTTTTGATTTCATTTTATTTTAGTTTATCTTTTAGTTGAGAAAACACGTAAAGTAAAAGTAATGTAACATACTTAAATAACCCGTCTGATACAAGGCAAAAGTGAAACATATATCGCGAGTGTGAGTGTGGTGTTCATTAAGGTTAATGATATGGGTCCAAGATGTATTAACTAAATAACTTTCGCATAGATGGCACCATGGTAAGCAACATTACACAAAATGGCAAGGTTTTGATTCTTTTATCGAACTTTGGATCGATAGAACCAACTCCAAGTCTTTACATCACATGATCGTCAAAATTGGTGTTAGTTTTAGTTCTATTTGGATGAGTCTATAAACCTTCTTTCACGACAACAAAGATGCTTGTTTAGTGCAACTCAACAGTGAATTGTGGAATATTATCATTTATCAATGAATTTTTAGAAAATCTTTGATTTGTTAGCCAATATCAAGTCTCTACTCGCGTAGAAAAACCTTATCACATACGCCATTAATGGGGTCAAATATAATAAGTTCGACCAATATAAACAAGCATTTTTCATCATGCAAGAACATGTCCAAGTCCCGTATTCAGTTGAATCATATCTAGCATCGAGGCGAAAGAAATGGGCAATATTCATCCAAAAAGATCCACTTCCGAGTTTTCTACAAACTCACTAGAGGATTCTTAGAAAACAACACTTATATCGACATCAACCATGAAACACTAACGAAGATAACCTATCTTCAACAATAATCTTGTACACGATAAACCCTAGCGACAATAACGGGTCTTCTTCAGAATATTGTTGAAACATTTGTGGTTGAGGTCAAAGGAGTGGAAAACAATCGTTAGTTCGTCCCCAACAACTTGTCACCCAATCAAATTCCACCCACTACAATGTTTGTTGTCGAATCTCCTCTAGATCAACGCAAGATAAGGATTTGTTGTCTTCCAAGAAGTTGTCATGGTGACAATTTGAAATTGGATAAAACTCTCACCAAATGTGCAAGGTACCAAGTTGATATCTTGTTCAGGACATTTATCGGCCCAAAAACTCATTACAAAAAAAAAAAAAAAAAAACGATAGGGATCTGTTGTCACACCATCTTCGATTTAATTTGGTCATTATTATAGTTAGTGCATCGTCCACCATGGGTCATGTACAACTCTTCACCATCGTATTAGTATCCTAGCCCCCTTCACACAATTGCTAACAATACTTCGTGGGAGAAAAACTTCTCTTCGTGGATGGTGCTACAACTGGAAATTTACCATGGAGTTGGTTCCATATTTGAGCCTAGCTCAACTTCATTAAACTTTTTGACATGTCGACTCAAAAGCAAGTCAAGTTATTAACGTACTTTTTAATTAGAGCCATTTTTGTATAGTAAGATCAATCAAAATAAGTACTTACTTCTCGAGATTGTTAACATTATAAATAAATGAATAGAATGCACTGTGATTTTCGTTCTAAAGAAAAAAAAAACACAAAAAGTTTCTGAAAACATACATTACTTGTAAATCATGAATAACAATAATGCCAAATGATAAGTGTTCCAAAATGTATTCCACTTTATTTCATTTTTTTTTTTTTTTTTTTTTTTTGTGAAAAGACAACAGATTAAAGAAAAAACAAAATACAAATAAAACAACATGGCCATCTCCAAAATTTATAATATATATTTAACTTTAAATATATTTATTATATGTATCTGTTAAAAATACTAATCAAAGTAAAAGCAAACCCAATTTTATTAAAACAGTCACAAAATACAAAATCCAGATCTACACAATACACAATATCAATAAACCAATCACTCAACTAAACCTAAGAATCACAACAATTCGAGATGAACTACTGGAAATAATCTAAAACCAAAATCATCTAACAACTTTGAATCTAGAGAGAGAAACAATAAATGAGTGAGTGAAAGAATCAACTAATGGTTGATCTCATAGTTGCTTTCTCAAATTTCCACTTTGGATCCTTATAACTTCACTTTCTTCACTCTAGCCCTTGTACTTCTTAAGTCCACAGTGCTAAGCCCAACTAAGCTGGCCTTTAACTCCTTAGCCCAACATCTTAAGCCTATCACCTTTAAACAGCTTATTTTGAATAATCTGAAACAATAACAAAAAAACTATAAACATAATCCATTCTTATAAATTTCAAAGTATGAACTAGAATGTTAATGATATATTTCAACATTCCCCTTAATTCTTACTTTAAAATAGGTCTAACAAATTCAACTTGTTACAAAGTTCATCATGTTGTACAACTGGTAACCCTTTGGTAAATACATCTGCAATGTTATTTAAAAACTCAATTTTTAAAACTTTAATTATTCCTTGTAAGATTTTTTCCCTTATAAAGAATAGGTCCATTTCAAAATATTTTGATCTTTCATAAAACACCGGATTTGCAGTGATTTGTAGTGATTTGTATAGCTGATTTATTGTCACAAAACACCTCTATTGGCAACAAGTATGTAGTATTTAAATCTTTTAAAATTTTAAGTACCTATATTATTTCACAAACCACAATTCCTATTGCTCCAAATTCTGCTTTAGTTGATGATCTAGAAATTGTAGATTGTTTCTTACTTTTTCAAAACACCAAATTATTACCTAAAAACTGTGTAAAACAAGTAACTGATCCTTCTTGTTACGAGACACATTCCATAATCAGAATCCACAAATGCATTAAGTTTACCTGGACTAGAATCATACCATACTCCTTTTCTAGGTGATATCTTTAGATATTTAAGTATTCTAAATGCAAGCTTGAGATGAGAATTCAAAGCACTATGCATAAATTGACTCAAA
>CAJVGC010000592.1:29749929-29799575 GCA_910822075.1 Senecio squalidus
CCAGTGCTCTGATACCAAGTCTGTCACACCCCGCTAAAGCGGAAACACGGAAGTGTGAAGAGCAAAGATATCATTACACGAGTTATAATAAAAACATACGGTTTCAAGTCATTAAACGATAAATAAGAGTTTACAGTTTCAAGATAACCAAGTATTGAAAAGTACATCACGACATAACAAAATAAAATGTTTGATAAAATTCCCAAATAACATGTCCAAAATAGGTCTTCTCCCGATTCATGACTTCACGTGACGTATCATGACCCATCCAAGTAATGCATTCCGTGACTTACACTTGATTTCCTGAAACAAGAGATAAAGTGTCAACTACAATAAAGTAGTGAGTGAGTTACAGTTTTCTAGTCCTCGACTAAAAAGGTTTTGAGCTAAGTATATCTATACTTAGTAGTTTCTAAAAGTAGATTAAGACTTAAAGAATAGTCAAACCAAAACAGTTGATATCGAGATAGATGCGGAAGTCGTATAACTCTATACGCGCATGATAAGTAAACTATGATTGATTACATGTATAACGACTACTTGGCATAATAACTTAAGTGTTCACACTAAACCGATTAACCAACCGTGATGCCTCTTACCCCGACTACTACGGGGAGTCATTTCTGATCGAGTAATATGTACTTAAGTCGCCACTTAAGTAAGGAACGGTCATTTCCTAAGTATCGATACCCATAATTACTAAACGGCTTAACAAAGCTAATAGTGTGTGGTGAAAAATTAGGCACTGATGTTATTTTTAAAACTAGTAGTAGTCACTTAGAGTAGCTATATTCCTCAAGAGTCATGGTAGTTATACGATCAATCGAAGTACATATGAGTGCCGAGAATGGCATTAAATGAGTTTAACATAGTTTTGAATCAAGAGCCGAATAAAGGTGGTGAACCATTAGTTTATCAAAGGCCAAACGGCCATAAAACCAATTAAGCATAAGTTTGTCAAAAATGTTCAATAGAGTTCATAAAAGTACATTTAGATCTCTTGTTTCCCCCAAAAGATAATTGAAAACAGTAAATAAGTGGGGATGTAACTCACGTGAAATGAGGCGGTGAAAAGATAGCTCGGATAGAGGTGAGTCGGTTCTAACGAAAATCCGAGCAGAGCTTCCGCGCTAAATAAAGAATGTCCAAAATAACAAATCACTTTCCCGCTTTACAAACTGAATTCAAATATGTGAAATGAATCTAATGAACCACAAGACTTACGCTAGAGCGAGAGAATGGTACTAGGAGTGTGCGTGGAGTGACCGGAATAGGAATCGGAATCGCGTGAACCTAAATTATACCGAATATGAAACTGTCAGATTCTGTTGTTGTAATATTTTATAAAAATAACATAAAAATCACATTCTGGAATACGAAGTCATAGGAACTGGATTCGTCTCAATCCGATAGTTTTTGAAGGAGTTAGAGTCGTTTACGTATTTAACGCGTTTTTAACCGTAAAAACAGTAAATAATAGTATATTAATTCCAAAAATTCCAGTAAAATCTGTATAATCATATTTTGATAGGTTCTAGATTATATCCAATTTTCGTAAGCTAATAAATTCGTTTGGTATGTTTTCTCGAAAATCAAGATTAAATCAGATTAAATACTGTAAAATTCATAATAAATCGAAAAATAGGAGTTAGGTTCCCAATTTTTGACAGTAAGCTACATTTTACAGTTTATATCTTTGGTCAAAATTTCGTAATTTTTACATGCATGCAACAGATTCTGTCGATTTCTTCGGTTAGAGTCATAAATCGAAATCTTAAGTTGATAAACATAACTTTAGTTTATTTTAATGAAATTTCCAGATTTTCCATTTTATAAACTTCCATTTTTACCAATAAAACTTGCATTTTTACCAATAAAACTTGCATGCAATGGACTTTTTGATATGCTTTCATCATTTTAGTTATATAACATATATAGATTTGGTGATTTATGTAAAAACTTGAGTAAATATGAAAAAGAGTTCAAGAACAAGATTTTTACCTTCGAGATGATGAAATGATGGTGATGGATGTATGAAAATGACCTTGAATTAGTTATATTATGTCTTAGAAAGATTGTTTTGAAAGAGTTGTGTGTGAGTTTGTATGTGAGTGTTGAGAGAAAATGAGGGTGAGTGTGTGTTTTGATCTTGTGCAAATGAAAGTGACAAAGGGGAGTTGATACCAAGGCAATATTCTGGAGTAGAGGGGTGTTTGACACCTGTTTTTACAGGTGTTGGTCGTTTAGTTCGGTTGTGGATGAGTCACCAAGCACTAGCAACAACCAAAAATTTGAAATCTGGGACCCTCTTGCGCCGCAACACTTTCTCTTGCGCCGCAAGAGGGTGATTTTCAGATATTTTCGTTTTTGTTTAGTTCTCTTTGTTAAGTGTTTCGCTAGTTGAAAGTTTCCGGTTATTTTAGATAGGAACTTAGGCAAGTTCACTAAGTATATTCTTGGTATTAGGATTCATTTAAGTGATTCCAATTTCGATTCCGACGTACACGAGTTTACGAGACAAGTAACGACAAGGTTAATACAAAGTTAAGTTTAAAGGTAGAGAGTGCGGTTTTCACCTGAACTAGGACGGTTGTCACACAATGGAACGAACGAAAAACAAACAAAGCTGAAACAGGCCCCAAATGCGCCGCAAGATGCTCCAATGCGCCGCATTCGGGGCTAGTTCAGCAATATTTTGTGACCTTTAAAATTTAACCAAACGGACCAAGACTTGAGCCCAACGTTTTAACCCAGGTTTATAGTACACAAAAACCTCTTTAATGGTCCAGTGATCCATATGTGACACCACTATAACATTTGTTAAACACAAACACATACATCACCTACAAACTCTTTTTTACTAACTCTCTCTCTCTCTCTCTACATTGTCACTCAAGAACACACACACACCATTATCATTTCCAGTGATTTTCACTTCAAAAATACAGAAATTTAGCCACATAAAACACTTAAAAATCGTCATCAATCAAGGAGGAAGAAAGGAGTTTGCATCTCTTGGGTTATAAACCGGTTTCTAAGCATTTTGGGTCAAAATCACCAAGGAATCATTTCAACCACCTTCAAATCACTTTCTACTCGGTATAAATCTTTTGAATCCTCTGTATTTTTAATATATACTTGTTGCATGTGCAATCCAAAAACTAAAAATGAGATTTTACAAAGATTTGTAACTAATTCTTGAACAAAAACGGGTTTTATGAAATGGATGATTAAATCCATGATCTTGTGATTAAAAACACTAAGGAAACTATAAAACATCAAGGATTTATATGAACCTATGAATGCATGTCGAAATCCACCACCAAAATAGCATTTTTAGCATAAAAACGATTTTTGGCTATGAACCTGACAGGGAATGCGGCGCATTCAAAGATCAGCAGCAGAAAAATTTTCAATTTTCGGTATAAGACGTGATCTTGAGCTTATTTCTTCAAACCGAGTCTTATAACCTGTAATGAGCTTAAATTGTGTAAAAATGGACTATTTGAACATGTTTATATAACATTGTGTTTGGTGTTAATATATAAACTTTGGTTATGAAAATCGTTAAGCGGGGAAAGTGTCTAAAAATTGGATTTAAAGATTTTTGGCGCGGAAACGCTGCCCGATTTTCGTTAGACTTAAAACCAACACTTATAATAAAAGCATTTCGTTAACTAACAAAGTTATAAACATTGGTACTTATTAAATCTTGGTATTACTATAGGAGTTCCGTGATTCCGACCCATTTCGACCCGTTCCGACCGCTCTCTCTCTCTATTGTGCTATTCTTCGCAAACTGTGAGTTACAACCCCACTTTATTTACTGTTTTCAAATAATTTTTGGGGGAAACATGAGATCTAAATGAACTTTGGAACTATTATGAACTTTGGAACTGTTATGAACTCTTGGAACGTTTTATTACTATTGAACTCTTATTGAACGTTTTGTGGAACTTACATGTGAAAACAGTTTTAATTGCTCGTTTGGCATACAAAACTAAATGGTTTGCCACCCTTTTTCGGCTAAATGGGTTGCCACCCTTTTTCGGCTAAATGGTTTGCCACCCTTAATCGGCTTTTTGGTTCAAATCTGTTATAAATTTATTACTTTTGCCATACTCGGCACCGTATGAAATTTATTTAATGCCACACTCGGCACTCGTATGAACTTTGATTGATCGTATAACTAACGTGACTCTTGAGGGATATAACTAACCATAAGTGACTACTACTAGTTTGAAAAATGAAACATTAGTGCCCATCTCGCAATACACACTATTAGCTTTGTTAAGCCGTTTAGTAATTATGGGTATCGATACTTAGGAAATAACCGTTCCTTGCTTAGGCGGCAGCTTAAGTACATATTACTTGATCAGACATGACTCCCTGTAAGTAGTGCAGGGTAAGGGGCCTCACGGTTGGTAATTCGGTTTAGTGTGAACACTTAAGTTATATTATGCCAAGTAGTCGTTATACATGATTTCAATCAATAGTTTACTTATCTTGCGCGTATATGGATATACGATCTCCGCAACTATCTTTTGAGTAACTTTTATGGATCCAACTATCTTTTGAGCAACCTTTATGGATCGAACTGTCTTTTGAGCAACTTTTATGGATCGAACTGTCTTTTGAGCAACTTTTATGGATCGAACTATCTTTTGAACCACTTTTATGAATCGAAACTATTCTTTAAGTATTGTTCTACTTATCAAAACTATTAAGTATTGATATACTTAACTTAAACCTTTTTAGTCGAGGACTAGAAAACTGTAACTCACTCACTACTTTATTGTAGTTGACACTTTATCTCATGTTTTCAGGAAACCGAATGTAAGACACGAAGTGCATACTGTGGATGGGTCAGGCATGTCATGTGATTTCAAGAATTGGGAAAAGACCTATTTTATCATTTTGGGAATTTTGTTAAACACTTAATTATGTACTTTTGTTATGCAACTCGTTAAATACTTGGTTATTTCATCTTGTAAACTCGAATTTTCTTTCTTAATGACTTGTAACCGTATGTTTTTAATTATAACTCGTGTAATGATATCTTTGCTCTTCACATCTCGTGTTTCCGCTTTAGCGGGGTGTGACAAACGTAGTATACATCTAAACTTAGAATGAATCCGAACCCCTAAACGTTAATGAACCAATTGCTCCATATCACTTTAAATTCTTCCGAATTACATAACACATAATACAACTACTTCTACTTTATTTCTTCAAAGGCTCAAAATACATAAAACTACATAACTTTACAACTTTCTCTTTTTTTTTTCTTTTGCTTTTTTTTTCTTTTGCTTTTGCTAACAAATACATATATAATACAAAGGCTAACGATATTTGATAATTTCAATGCCTTAAAATTTCTAACTTCAATCTTCATGTATACAATCAATAGCAATCTCAAAACTATGTTCGGATTCATCTAAAAATGAAAAGAAAAGGCTAATGTACAAAATATTCAGTGGATTTAAATGAAACGAATAAGTTAGGCGCAAAATGGTTAACTAGAGTATCTAACACTAAAAGTAAGTGTTACAAAAAGGGTTAAACGAAAATTAGCTAACCAATGTGACTAAGCTATAATTATTTAACAAGAAACGAATAGGCTAAATCAAATGGTTTATTCCTAAATTGCCCCTAACGTTGTACCAAATTACACTAGGTTACCCTAATGCAATGCTCATCTATGGTCTCGAAACGTATGACTATGTCAAGTTCTAAAGTCATCAACCATCGGCACACTCATACAAAAGAAAAAGTAGCATTTAAAATGAATGCTTTCAAGGCTCAAAATCTCACTTTCCTTTTAGTAGGGTATAAAATGTGCTACGTTATGCAACAGATTAAAAATTTCTCAAGACATGTCATCATTTTTTTTTTTTTTTTTTTTTTTTTTTTTTTTTTTTTTTTTTTTTATTTTTTTTTAAATACAATACACTGACCTAACTAAACATAACGGATGTTTTTCCTCACCCCCCCCCCCCCCCCATACTAGAGTTGGACAATGCCCTCATTGTACAAAACGATACAAAACAAAGGAAAAACAGACAAACAAAGAACACAAGGTACGTTAACATTAGCTAGCACAAATAAATAAATAAAAACAAAATATAACTAAGAAATAAAAAGAAATAAGAAAAAGAAATGTTTATCTGAAATGACCACCAACTCTCTCTCGATGCCCAGGCGCCAGCCTTGCCGACATCCCTCCAAATCACCTAATCTGCCATGTCATCGGGGGGAGGGAAAATAGATGGTTCCCCACTCCCGTCGGAATAAGTACCAAACTGCATCGGGTTACTAGGACCACTCTGATGCGGAGGCTGCTGCTGAGACTGAGGGGGATAGTAAAATCCGCCCTGACGATGCGCTGGAATGAAAATATCCGGTGGAGCATAGGCCGGAAGAACCTGACCCATACTCTGAGCCTCTCGCTGCGCCCACTGATCCATATAGGGCTGATAACGCTCCTGCTGATAAGTCACACGAGCCAGCTGAGACCCCATCATCCTCTGATCCTCAAAATAGTACTCCTGGAATCTCTGTTGAGACTAATACATCTGTTGCTGAGATGTCTGCATCGCAGTCAACTGTCGAGCTAGAGCCTCCATAGAATACGGATCACTCGGCTCATCATCTGACTCTGAATCTGCCCCACCATAACCAGCAACATCAGGCCTACTTCCAATCAAGTTTCCAGAGCGATCAAGCACCGAAATATTCTTCAATGCGGCAACATCCAACGTACGAACCCCGGCTACCGAACCAACGGTAGTATCCAAAACCTCCCTATCAGCCACTCCCAACTGAAAAGC
Source organism: Senecio squalidus (assembly GCA_910822075.1). NCBI lineage: Eukaryota > Viridiplantae > Streptophyta > Magnoliopsida > Asterales > Asteraceae > Senecio > Senecio squalidus. Next base: position 29,756,760 of record CAJVGC010000592.1, read on the forward strand.
TAAATGGCATATAAAAGGCGCCACCACAAACTGCCCCCTTTCCCTTACCATACGCCCTTTCGTATAAATAAGTTGCCAAACATCTGGCAAGGTTGCACGGACGTCGAGCTAGAATACAATAAAGAAAAAAATAAATCCTGCTGGGTGCAATTATTCGGACAATTTTCTCTAGCCGAAATGGACTCAACAATAGCTCGAAACAGTATCCGGTGCATCGGGTTTACCATGACTGCATGTTTGATACTCTTATGATAACTCTCGGTACTAATATGATGTTGTCGCCAAAACAAGTCAGCGGTCATCCCAACAGGCCAAGTCGCTAACCCCTGAGTAAAATCTTCTCCCAAAACTTCCTCCTCTGTATAAATACCCATGGCAACGCCAAACTCAGCATAAGACATTGTAAATGTCCTTCCGCCCAGTCGAAATGTCATAACCGTCGCGGTGGTAGAACCTAAAGCCGTATTTAAACAGAAACTGCTAAAAAATTCCTCCACCAATCCCTGATAAACCCCAGACCTTATTGCAAAAAATCGCTTCCAATCATCGGTCAGAAGCTCCTCTAACTCACCCTTGAAACCCAAAACCTTAACAATCTCCCAATCTAAAGTCCGATGTCCAATTATATGCTTCCGTTGAAGAGCTTCCAAGGAAATTTTTGGCTTATATTTCTCGGGTATATCCATGGGGTTTCGCTCAATCACCTCCGGTTGTGGCATATTTTGGCTACGTGGTTTCTTACTTGCACGTTGTCGACTCATCTACAAAACAAATTCACATATACAAAAATAATACAAATGTTAAACAACAAACTTTACATTGAACCATCATTCCCGTTATATTGTCCCATCATAATACCAAATAAATGATATATAATATCTCCATTTTAATTGCCGAAAACACTAAAATAAAATTTCAAACTAAGTTTAAAATTTTCAAGTTTAACATAATCAATTTAAGCAATCAAACTAGAAGAAATCATATTATCAATTTAACCATTAACAATCAAGTTTAAAAATTTCAACCCCCCCATACTAATGCAAACTTAGGAGTAAAAATTTCAAGCAACAATGCAAGTTCATGGTTAAAATCACTTATCTAGGATTCCCTTTACTTCCTAAACTCATATAACATCAATACACACAAAACCCCCAATTCAATTTCAAAATCTAAACCTAGGGTTCATAAGCAAAAATCCCTAATTAAATGGTTTCTAAGGCAATAATCATACACTAAATCAATATGGAATCAAAGAATTGAATAATTAAAAGCAATAGAAACTAACCTTGAATTGGTATTCAAAAAATTGAAAAAGATTACAGAAATTCCGTGTGTGTAAGTATGGTTTCGGTTTAGGATAAAAAGAGAAAAGAAAGAAATCTGACGGGCGTTCTGTGTGTACCCTGCTCAAGGCCCGTGTGACGGGCGTCACACTTTAGGGACGGGCGTCCCCCGCTATGAGGAACGGGCGTTCTGTTTTTGGGGACGGGGTTTCCAGTAGGTATGCTATTTTGTGCAAATATAGTGACGGGTGTCCCCCTTCCGGGACGGGCGTCCCTGTCTCCAGGCTTCTTTTTTTTTTTTTTTTTTTTTTTAACAATGAAAACGAATACTAAAACAAAGAAAAACTTGGAAATAAAAAACATAAAACGGAAGACGTACCTTAATCGTGACACGTGTACTTCCAAAATAAAAAATATACAAGTTACCTCGGGTTGCCTCCCGCAAGCGCTAAGTTTATCAGTCGAGTCCTTAGCTAGACTCGTGTTCCCTTTTCTTACTTGTCGATGGCATAAAAGCCATCCTCTGTTAACTCCACATTCTCCTCGTCTTCCTTATGATACAACTTCAGCCTGAACCCGTTCACAATAAAAGTCTCACCATTCCCGCTCCACAACTCCACATATCCCGAAGCATAAACTTGCCTCACAACATACGGACCTTTCCATTTTGCCTTGAGCTTTGGTGCCTTAAACTTGTATTTCATCTCAAACATCAACACCTTGTCACCCGCTTTGAACTCTTTAGGTCTTATGTGTCTATCGTGCCAAGCTTTCGTCCTTTCTTTATAAAGTCTTGAATTATCGTAAGCTTGCAACCTCATCTCATCCAACTCATGCAACTGCAAAAATCTCTTTTCACCTGCTAAGATCAAATCCAAGTTGCAATTTTGCAAAGCCCAGTACGCTTTGTGTTCAATCTCTAAAGGTAAATGGAAAGTTTTTCCATAAAGTAACCGATATGGTGTAGTACCAATCGGTGTTTTATATCCAGTCCTGAATGCCCATAAAGCATCATCTAACTTTTTAGCCCAAACCTTAGGATTGTTATTAACCGTTTTCTCTAAAATTCTTTTTAAAGCCCGGTTTGTGTTTTCCACTTGGCCACTTGTTTGCGGGTGATAAGAAGTAGAGAATCTATGAGTGACCCCATACTTCTTAAGCACCTTAGTAAGTTGGTGATTCGCGAAATGACTTCCACGATCACTGATTAAGGACTTAGGAACACCAAACCTACTAAATAGTTTTTTAAGAAAATCAATTACCACATTAGCGTTATTCGTTGGTAAAGCCTTTGCTTCCGCCCATTTTGACACATAATCAACAGCAACCAAGATATATAGATATTTATGGGAAGGAGGAAAAGGTCCCATAAAATCAATACCCCATATGTCAAATACCTCACATACCTGGATACCTTGTTGAGGCATTTCATCCCGTTTAGAGAGGTTACCTTGACGTTGACAAGCATCACAAGTTTGAACCAGTGTTTGTGCTTCCTTGAATATTGTCGGCCAATAAAAACCTGCATCAAACACTTTTTTCCTCGTAGTCGATGGTCCATAATGTCCACCAGTCGGTCCATGGTGACATTCATCCAAAATTCTCCGAGTTTCCTCTCCAGCTACACACCTTCGGATCATCCCATCTGCACACATTCTAAACAAATACGGTTTATCCCAAAAATAGTTCTTCACATCAGAAAAGAATTTCTTCCTTTGATGATGTGTCAAACCTTTTCGCATAACACCTGCAACAATATAATTAGCTATGTCTGCATACCATGGATCATCAAGTACATCCGAATCATCATCTATCCTAATCAAATGCTCCTCGGGAAAAGTATCTCCTATATCAGTTTCCCTAAGTTCCTCAAGTTCCGGATTTTCTAATCGACTTAAATGGTCAGCAGCTAAGTTTTCAGCTCCCTTCTTATCCTTAATCTCTATGTCAAATTCTTGCAAAAGAAGAATCCAACGAATGAGTCTAGGCTTAGCATCCTGTTTAGAAAACAAATACCTAAGGGTCGAATGATCAGTAAACACTATAGTCTTGCTTAACACTAAATAAGGACGAAACTTATCAAAAGCAAAGACTACTGCTAACAACTCCTTCTCTGTGGTGGTGTAATTCTGTTGGGCACTATTGAGTGTTTTACTAGCAAAGTAAATTGGTTGAAAATGATTTCCTTCCCGTTGTCCTAACACAGCACCTAAAGCAAAATCACTAGCATCACACATTAGTTCAAAAGGTAGAGTCCAATTAGGTGAAACCATAATAGGTGAATGGGTAATTCTATCCTTAAGAATATCAAAAGCATTTAAACAATCTTGATTAAATTCAAAAGGAACATCCTTCTCCAAAAGCCTAGTCATGGGACGAGTGATCTTAGAAAAATCCTTAATAAACCTACGGTAAAAACGCGCATGTCCAAGGAAACTCCTAACAGATTTAACATTGGTCGGTGGAGGCAACTTAGCTATAACATCAATCTTAGCTTTGTCTACTTACATACCTAAACTAGACACCTTATGTCCTAACACAATTCCTTCTTTAACCATAAAATGACATTTTTCCCAGTTTAGCACAAGATGCGCCGCTTCGCACCTTTCCAACATTTTATCTAGGTTAATCAAACAAGAATAAAATGAATCCCCAAAAACAGAAAAATCATCCATGAAAACTTCCATGGAAGTTTCAATCATATCCTGAAAAATAGCCAACATACATCTTTGAAACGTAGCTGGAGCATTACATAAACCAAAAGGCATCCTACGATAGGCATAAGTACCGAATGGACATGTAAATGTGGTTTTTTCTTGGTCTTCAGGGTCAATTGGGATTTGGAAATAGCCGGAAAATCCATCTAAAAAGCAAAAGTATTTGTTTCCGGCCAATCTTTCAAGCATTTGGTCCATAAAGGGTAACGGGAAGTGGTCTTTACGTGTTGCATCATTCAATTTCCTATAGTCTATACACACACGCCATCCTGTCACTGTCCTAGTGGGAACTAACTCATTCTTTTCATTTGTCACCACAGTCATCCCCCCTTTCTTTGGTACACAATGTACCGGACTCACCCAAGGACTGTCAGATATTGGGTAAATAATTCCCGCATCAAGGAGTTTAACAATCTCTTTCTTAACTACATATTTCATATTAGTATTAAGCCTTCTCTGTCTTTGAACTACAGGTTTAATATCATCTAAGAAATTAATCTTATGTTTACAAAAATGAGGGCTTATCCCGGGTATGTCAGATGTTCTCCAAGCAAAAGCTTTCCTATGGGCTTTCAACACATTCATCAAACGAGATTTCTCATCATCCGAAAGTGATGATGAGATTATAACAGGAAGTAAAGATGTACCTTCGAGAAAAGCATATTCCAAGTGCTCGGGCAATGGTTTAAGCTCCAAATCCTTTGGAGGATTCTCGATAGAAGTCTTTATCTTCTCTTCATATTCCACTTTGATCTCCTCTATTTCTTCAATAGTTGCATCCTCTTCAACATCCAAAGCTAACATCTCCTCTATTTCTTCAATAGTGACATCTCCATAATCACTAATCTCCTTCAAAGCTTCTTCATCTTCTTCAAGCAATTCTTGTAACTCTAAGTCCAAAATGTCATCAATAACATCAATTCGAAAACATGTATCATCATAAGAATAAGAATGCTTTAAAGCTCGATCTACAGTAAAAACAATCCTTTCCTCATCAACCCCAAAAGAAATTTTCCCGTCCTTAACACGAATGATAGCATCCGCGGTATGTAGAAATGGTCTACCTAAAATCAAAGGTACCTTGCTATCCTCCTCCATTTCTAATATGACAAAATCAACGGGAAACACAAATTTACCTACTTGCACTCGCATATTTTGGGCTATACCTAAAGGGTATTGGTATGAACGGTCGGCGAGTCTAATACTCATACGAGTAGGTTTTAATGCCCCTAAATCCAATTTAACATACAATGAATAAGGCATAAGATTTATACTAGCTCCTAAATCAGCTAATGCCTCACAAGTTATTGTTTTACTCAAAGTACATGAAATTAGAAAACTCCCTGGGTCTCCTAACTTTGGTGGAAGCTGATTTTGAACAAGTGTTGAACACTCTGCATTTAAAAACGTGGATTTAGCTTCCTCCAACTTCCCTTTTCCAGTTACAAGCTCCTTGATAAATTTGGCGTAATTTGGCATTCCTGAAATCAAGTCAACCAAAGGAACATTAATATGCACAGATTTAATCATATCAACAAATTTACCGTACTGTTCTTGCATCTTCTCCTTCCTCAAACGCTGAGGGAAGGGAACTTTCGGCTTGTATGCCTTCACTGGAGGTGACACCGCCGGTTTTGATTGAACAGCTGGCGTAACTTCCGGTTGCTCTTCTTCCTCACTCTCCTCCACTTCAACAGTAGATTCCTGCACAACTGGATTAGTAACACCTGCAGAATCATTAACATTACCATAAACTCTACCAGACCTTGTAGACACTGCATTCACATGCTCATTTCAATTGTTAGGAGGTTGATATTTTTGCCCTGCAGTGTTAGGAAATGGTTGCCTTGGGTTCTGTTGTGTGTTACTTGGCAACTGACCATTAGGCCTAGCAGCATGTTGATCACTTAGTCTCTCCAATCTCTTCTCCAAATCACTAAGTGCTGCTTGTTGATTCCTTTGTCCTTGCTCCAATTTCTCATTAAGGACCTTAAACTGGTTGTTTCTTGCTTCATTTTTCGCTGGCTGAGTGTGAATGAAGCTTCTCATCATGTCCTTCAAACTGGGTTCCTCGTCTTCCTGTTTTTGACCAGACGATCCTGACTGCTGTTGATTCTGGTTACTGTTCTGATTGTTCTGATACTGATTCTGGTTATTCCTTGGGTACCTGTTTTGAGAATTTCCAGAATTGTTAGCATTAAAATTATTATAACCAGAATTATAATTACCCGAATTACGGTTATGAAAACCGGTTCTCTGAAATGCTCCTTGGTACTGATTTTGCGCGTACTTCACATCTTCACTTTCTGCTTCTCTTCTAACATCACACTCTTTAGTGTAGTGCATTCCCCCACAGTAGTCACAACCATTTGCCATCACATGCATATCCTTCCCAACTCAACTAAACTGATTATCTATCCTCGAAAAATTATTATCCATTTTACTAGATAAAGCTTTGATCTCAGACATCATCTCTGCATTCCCACTACTACTCTCAGCACTAGCAACTGTCTTTCTTCCTCCTCTTTCTCTACCAAACTGATTCTGTTCTCTAGATAAATCCATTAACAACTGATCATCCAACATCTTGGTCGCATCGTTGATGGATTTGTACTGAAAACTTCCTCCCCCAGCTAGATTTAACTCCCCCTGCGACTGCTTGTCCAATCCAAAGAAGAAGATATCAATAATATGCCCTTTCTCTAATCCATGCCCATGACATCCCCTAAGCATATCCTTAAGTCTACTCCAAGCTTCAACAATGGTTTCTCCGTCGCCTTGCCTAAATCCCCGTATATCATTCAATAAGCTTCTTGCCAAAGATGATGGAAAAAATCTGGAAACAAATTCTTCCCTCATTTTCGCCCATGTACCAATGGAGTTCTCCTCTAACTCTTCAAACCAAGTGAGTGCCTCTCCCGTGAGAGACGATGGAAAAAGGATTAACTTGACATTATCTTCCCTTCCTTCCCCGTATTTGAACATCTCGCACAATTTAACATATTTTGCCACATGCGAATGTGGATCTTTTCCCATCCTTCCGTCAAAATAATTATCCTGGATCATCTTTAGATGATGACCCTTCACTGAAAAATCATTTCCCATATCTGGCGCCGAACTCGGTGTTGGCGGTACTACCCTAGCTCTCTGATGCATCGGTACATCATTTGGATCAGCCATCTCAATTACTATCTCTACTTCTGAATCTGAACTGATTGAATCCTCGAAATTTACTTCTAGATCCTCCGTTTCTAACTTAACTGGTGATGGTGGTATAGTGTTTGGTTTCTTGTTGCGCCTTTTCTTTGAAACTCCTGGATTAGACAGTGGACTTTTGAGCGGTAACCCAGAAGCCCTTGTTTTCATCCACTACCTGTAATCTCTGAAAAATCACAAATAAAAAACCGTCAAAAGCACCTGATAAACAATTAAAGTAACTTTCAAGTAATTAATACCTAAAAGGATCGAATCAAAAATTATTAATTAAAATCAAAAATTACAGTCCCCGGCAGCGGCGCCAAAATCTTGATGTACGAAATCGAGTATATTTTAAAAACAAGAAATACTTACGACTCTACTACACAATCTTAGGCAGTGGACCTAATCAAGTATAGTACAGTTTTAGGTAAATCAGGTTCGTTCGCAGGGACTGATGTTTGAAATATAACTAATAATTAATAAAACAAAAGTGGGTTTGTTGTGACCGAATTGTCACTGTGCTTAAACTACTTAAATTTAAGAAACTTGTTGATTCAGATGAATCGCTGAAAAGATTTTTGTTTGTAAACAATTGATGAAAAATACATTCACTTGGACTTGATCACAATTACTACGGTTATCACTTAATTACTAACAATGTTGAACCACTTAAAAGGTATTTAACTTGAACTCTCGTTTCCCATTAAAACTTTAATCGTCTCATGTATAGTTACCACTCTCGTGTATAATTTCTACGTTTGACAACTAAGCAATAAGTACCTAAGCCGATTTTATGATTTAATCTTATAAAGCTTCCTCTCGAATAGCTTCTTAATTAACTAAACTGATCTCTCTTAATCTAGTTAACTAACAACCACAATCACGTTTTTATTGTTTAAATCTTTAATACTAGTTCTTCTCGAATACTAATATCTTTAAACTAATTATTGACCGATTAGTTATTTCATAAACTATTTTGTAATGTCACAAGTTCCTCTCGAATACCTATGATGAATTACTAACAGTTTATATAAAAGATTAAACAAGATTCAAAAACTGATTACAATTGGTTCTTCGATTAAACATAAAATCCAGTTCACATATACGTAATTAAACTATAACCTACATAATTGATCACATCATCCAAGTGAACGTTAAGAAATTTAGCTACTCATAATAATGAAAACGCAACACAATAGAATTGAATGAAACATCTTTATATTAAAAGAACTAACGAAAAGTATTATAGTACCAATGATCTGAATGCTTAAACAACGAAATTGCTTAGTCCAAAAACACCAAAAATTCGTCGGTTAAAACTAGGGTTTCAATACTCTCCAATATGGTTTACAATAATGATAATAATAATACCAAACCTAAAAACTCTTTTATGAAACGTAACAAGCAGCTGCAGCCCATGAAGCCGCGTGACGGGCGTCCCACGCTGCTTTTCCAGTTTTCTTGTTTTGCTGCTCGTTTTTGCCTCATCTCTCGTAACCAATTGATTCTAGTCTCAAAATATAACGGGAATACAACATCGACCCGTTTTCTTCATTTTCAGCTCCAATTATGTCACTTCCGCTCCAGAACTCCGGCTAATACATGTATAGCATTTTAATACCAAAATTGAACGAAATTCCCAAAATCTGTTATGAATTAAACTTTAAAAAGACAAATATCGCATATAATAATATGACTAAAATATGCGATATCAAATCCCCCCATACTTAACCTTTGCTTGCCCTCAAGCAAATCCAGTTCAATTCAATTTAATTACCAAACCATGATTTAAAAAGCATAACCAAACACCTCACGAATTATTGGGAGTAATTCACACAAATCTCTCGAACTAGTCTAAAGGGTATGTAAAATATTCTGTAAATCCGCTCAATTGCTCAGTCATGGTGAGTTTTCTATCATAGGCTTGATAAAGTATCGTTTCTCCACCACTAGAGCCTAGGTACAACTAAACGGGGACTTTTATTTGGGTTGTAATGTACAGGTAAAGACATGTGAATAAACAAACTTAGATTTTTCATCCACTACATGGCTCTAAATTGACTCAAACTATTGCACATCATATGATATGTCAGGCCTTGTCAACATAAGATAAATCAGTTTTCCACTCAAATGTTGATAGTAAGTAACACTTCAACTTATTAAAAATTGTCATTTCTTCAAACTGTTTTTTGTTTTGAAATACTAATGGTTACCTTTCAATGTGAAGTCTGTGTATGGACTTACTTCCCTTACACACTCGAAATTCAATGTTAATACTACACCTAATTTTTCGTTGCGTTGTAAACATAATCCAACCTTTCTTCATCAAGTACTTCTATTCCAAGGAAAGAATTTCAATAAATCCTAAATCGTTTTGATCAGGCATTTAATTTTCAAAAACGACTGCACATTATCAATTTTTCATGTTCAGCATTACAGTTTTTTTTAGCAACAATATCATCAAATATAACAAGTAACACATAATCCTATTACAGAATCTGTCAACTTTTGTAAAGAGAAGAGTAATCATTTTTTGCTTTGCACAAATCCATGTTCAAGTAAACAAGCAATTAATTTTGCATTCCATGTCTAGGAGCTAGGTTAAGTCCATATAATTATTTTAATCAATTTTGCACACTTTATTAACTACCTTCTTTAAAGTAACCCTTTAGGTAATGTCATGTAAGATTCTTCATTAAATCACCATATAAAAATGCATTGTTTACATCTTACTGATGAAGCACCCAATTACTTTGAACAACAAGTCAACAATACTGATTAAGCACCTAACAGTTACCATTTTAACAACTGGAGAAATGTTTCTTCATATCTATTCCTTCCTTTTGACTGTAATCTTTTACCACTAATCTTGCTTTAAATCTTTCAACTTCACCATTTGACTTATATTTTAACTTAAAAATCCATTTACACTCTAGTTTTTCTATCTACAGGTTTTCAACAACAATCCAGGTATTATTTCTATAAAGTGCATCCATTTCAATATTCATAGCATTTACCCATCTTGGATCTTTACATGCTTTAACATATGTTTTAGGGTCAATTCATTTATTCAGACAAGTCACAAAACATATATTTTCACTATTAAGCCAATTAAAATTCACAACCTTTTCAATACCATATTTAACCTTTCCTTCTATTACAAAGGCATCTAGTTTTTTAGGCATGGTATGTTTTTTGTTAGATTTCCTAATCATACTAGAGCTTTGCCAAACATTGTCCTCGGGTGACTCATTTCTATTATATGTATTCAAACCTTGTGTGTCATTTAAGTGACCTTCACTGGTAGTATCAAGGTCCCTTCAATGCCATTTTGTTGTGGAGTATATGCAACTTTCCTTTTAAACTGATTTTCAATTAACAGATAAAACTTTTCAGTGTTATCAAATACTTCCAATTTAGTCTTAAGCACATAAACCAAACACCCCTTGTATAATCATCGACAACTGTGAGTAAATATTTGTACCCTTCCCTTGTAGTAACCCTATAAGGTCCCCATACATATAAGTGAACTAAATCACCAAGTGCTTGTGTTTTATGTTCACTTAAAGGAAATGGTTACGTGGTTTGTTTAGCCTTTTGACAGATTTCACAAGGTTCCATATAATGATTATTAATATGTAATTTCTATTCAAGCACATTTAACACTTGATCTGCAGGATGTCCTAGTCTATTATGTCGAGTGTAATTAGATTCAAGACAAACAAGCACATTATTACAAACATTGGTATTACCTATCACAGACTCATTAAAGAAATAAATGCCCCCCACATTGATTACCAGTCACTAAGGTCTTTCCCGTCACATTGTTGTGGGGCATTTCATGCACATAACACTTATTTTCATCAAATCCAACAATTATTTTGCTATCTCTAGCCAACATATGGACAAATAAAAGATTAACGATATATTTTGGAACCGCAAGAACATCAAATAATACCACATTAGAACTAAGTCTGTAAAGTAGATATATCAACAACATTTTCTAAAGCCTGTTCATGATTTATATAATGTTGATTTGCTCCACTATCAAAAATCCATCCAGATTTATTCATACATTGTAAACTACCTGCCATATTAGACTTAGGAGCATCAAAACTTTTTCTATTACCAAACAAATTCTTCAGAGCATTGAATTGGTCATCTGTGAATGGAGCAGAAGAAGAAGAATAAGAAGAATAAGAAGAAGAAGAAGAAGAAGAAGAAGAAGAAGAAGAATGATGTATATTGGACATTGTATTATTACTAGTAAACCTTTGATTATTATTGCAAAACGTTTGATTATTATTGGAAAACCTTTGATTATTGTTCTTTCTTTGAAAGTTCGGAGAAAAACCAATAATTTTAAAACATCTCTCCTTAGTACGTTCACTCATCCCATATTCTATACATTAACAGTTGGATTTTTAAAACACCTTTCCTTGGTATGACCAAACATACCACACTCTGCACATTTTAAGTTTGGATTTCTAACAAAGTTGGAGATACTTCTTCGTCTGTTTTCACCCATATCCCCAGAATTGCCCATAAAAGATGAGTTTTGATTCTTCAGTGAAGAAGAACTGTTGGGTTTAATCAGTTTAGAGAGAGAAAATTAATATATTGAGAGAAAGTAGATTTAGCATTAAGTTCAAAAGATTACATTAATCACACCCCACACTCCTATTTATAGGAGTGTGGGTGCTTTACAAAGACTTCCTAGATATTAAAATTATGCCCCTAATAACAAATACAATGTTATGAATATTCTATTCCTAAAAATTCCCCCTTATTTGTAGTTGTTCAAAATATGAAGTCTTTGTCTTGAAGCATCTTCCTTGATGTTATCTTGAACGCGTAGATGCTTGATTTGAACCGCAACTTTGGATTTCATCAGAGTATCTTGTTTTAATCTTTGATACTTTTGTATCTAAAGATAAGTTGCTTGAAGAATCATTTATTTTCTCTTGAAAGCTTGACCTTGATGTTGTATTGAATACGTCCTTGATGAAGTATTTTCGAAGATCTTGCTCTTTGAAGAAGTCTTAAGAACTTAGTCACCCAAAAGCTCATTTTGACGAACCTTGAATGATAGTCTTAACGATCTCCTCCTTTATCTTCGTGATCTTCAAATTCAACTTTTGATTTCATCAGTGTAGCATTTGAATCTTTGTATCACGGAAAGCACACTTTGAAAGTTGACTTGAATAATCTTTCATTTCAAAAGAATGTTGAATGTAGATTTGTAGTCTTTGATTTCATGATTCCGATGTGAACATAACATTCGTTTCCTTTGACAGTTTGAACCATAAAGTGGAACGCTCCCCCTTAATTGAGTAGTTTCACTTTATCGGTCAACTTGTAGAAGCTTGATTGGATTTCTTTTATTTGAAGCTTCTTTTAATTGAATAATCATTTCCAAGTTCTTTCTAGTTTTGATCTTTCATTTAGCTCCCCTCAAATCATACTTGTAATCAACTATCCGAAAGTTGATGTGTTACTTCGTTGTACCTTGATGATGAACAATCTTATTTGTTTGCATGCTTTTCAAGTTGTCACATCTATTTCTCCTTGAAAGTTTGAATCTTGATCATTTGAACTCTCCATGAAGCTTGTACATTGAAACCTTCAATCTTGATTGTATTCTCTTTGACGTCACATTTCATTTGTTTCGTGAATGAATACTTATTCTTTGAATCTTTCCAAAGCTTGATTTACCTTGCCATCTTATCACAATTCCTTTACTTCCACAACACCCGAGAAGTTAACCAAAACCGAGAAATTCTTGCAAATACGTCCATTATGTACATCTTGCTTCCCAAAACTTTCCCTTTGACCCGATGCATTTTCATCAAACATTCATCTTTTCTTTTACATATAGACTCCGTAATGCATCCGTCTTTTCTTTATTCACTCGAACTCCATTATGTGCATCGTCTTATTTTTTAAAATATACTAATTCATGTTTGAGAAAATTCTCCACTATGAGAACCCATCTTTTCTTTCACAAATCCCATTATTTCACAATTCTTCATTCTTTGCATTCTTTGGTTTTTTCTCCATTTGTACATTTTTCTCCATATGCTCCATTTTTACACGTTCTTCCCCAATCTTTCCTTTTGTTACACATTCTTCTCATTTCTTCATTTACACACATTTTACCCCTTGATACACCATTTACACACGTTTTTCCCACTGGTACACGTTCTTCCCCCTCATGATGATTATGACTCGTTGTAATCATCATGTAAACATATATTACGTCGTGACAAAATGAGACACACTCCCCCAAATATCGGAATTTGAGAAAAATATCCTTCCAAACCGAACGTGTGTTGTTTGTGAAACTTTTGACTTGAAAAACTTGTCTTCGTTGAGATCATCGCTGAAAAACTTGTATGCTTGAATAAAATCTTGTCGTTCCGAAGTCTTGATCTTTGAATTCTTGATCGTAAGCTCAAATAGTATCCATATTCGTGAAAATGGGAAAGTAACTACGAGATCACTTAGATTGCTCGTTAACACAATAATCAAAATCATAAAAGATCGATTGTGTGACCTACGTTCAATGCTTGAAAAACGTTAGCATTGGTAGGATTTCCATTCGATCATTGTGAAATACCAAGATCGTTGGTACCACTACAAATGTTCCGAGCTATATCACAAAGACATGCTTTTTGAAAATTCGTTTGTGTCCTAGAAAATGTTTAACATTTTGACGCTAGACTCAATAGTGCATGAAATGAAGTCGAGAAATGGAGTTGGGTTCTCTTGTTTCAATATCAACATTCTCCGAGTGAGAATATGATAGAAATGGGCTAATTCTTCGTGTATATTGAAACAAAATTCTTGTGAAGAATTTGAGTGGCGATGAGGTATATGTGTAGTGCATAACTGGGTCCATGATGTCTTTTTCAATATCAAAAATCAACATATGAAATTCGATAGAAACTTGGCTACCTGACGATTTAATCGGTGAAGAAACGGTCTCTCATTCTTTTAACCGTGTCACACACTCCTCATTCAACCTCTCATAATTTTTCAACTCCACCCTCATTTTGGCATTTTAAAAACGATGTTTTGTTGATTTTTCACCTTTGATCTCCAATCCTAGACCTAAAGGACCGTCCCTCCAACTCTGGGTGGACTATAGGAAAAATATATATATATTCTAAAAACGCTCAAGGTGCATCAACATTTTGCCAAATTTTGAGAAATATTTGTCAACCAAAAGATGTGGAATTTACTATATGGTGACAATTTCCAAAGTGACGTGGAAGTTTGCATTATTTTCGAAAAGACGACCCCCCTGGATATATGCATTTCGTTATCAAAAACTTAGCATATGAAGAGTAAGTGAAAAACCAATGTTATGACAAAAACGTTTTTGAGTATGAGAAGTTTTTTTTTCCGAAAATACATTTGATGTGTTCATGAAAGAATATTACATTTCAGAAGATTTGTTTAAAAAAATGATTTGTTAAATCTCGTTTTAAAGATTTAGGAGATAGTTAAAAAAAAAATGATTTTATGAACTCCCCATCAAAGTTAGATTCTCCATGTTGATCAAACAAGTGTTCTGCAAACTAGATAAAATAAGAAAAACCGCTACTAAATCCTCTCTAAAAGATGAAATAATTCTAGTCAAGATTTAGGAGATAGTTAAAAAAAATGATTTTATGAACTCCCCATCAAAGTTAGATTCTCCATGTTGATCAAACAAGTGTTTTGCAAACTAGATAAAATAAGAAAAACCGCTACTAAATCCTCTCTAAAAGATGAAATAATTCTAGTCCAGATTCAAAATCCGCTATTAAATCATCTTTTTCGATTAAATCTAGTTCTAGTCGAATTAATCAAATTTGCTAGTTTACAATTTTGAAAATATTTGTCATTTCGAAAACACTTGTTAATTACGACAATACTATCAATCACAAATATAATACTTTGAATATGTTAGTTCTAGTCGAGATTGAAAATCCACTACTATTCACATTCATCATATTAAACTTGTATTTAGATAAATAAATTCGTAATTTTTCCGGTTTTAGAACGGGTTTTAATTTGAAATAATTGAAAGCCTAAACAAACTCAAAATATCATATAAGATAATAATAACCAAAAGTGCTAGTTCTAGTGGCGATTTAAAACTCCGCTACTAAACATTTTCAAATACTACGTCTCTCAAGTGATAAACTAAGTTTGTAATTTTGTTCAAAAAGGATTTATATTTTTGAAATACGAAATTTCTTAACAAATAACAAAATAACATGTGAATGTACTAGTTCTAGTCGAGATTTTGAAATCCGCTACTAAAATACATCCAAATGAAATAATGTCATTAATTAGACAAAAATCGTGTTTTGAAGAAAACTTGTTTTTTGATATTATCGAAAAAGATAGAGAATGTACTTTGTCAAAATAGATCAATATCACAAGAATGTGCTAGTTCTAGTCGAGATATAAAATCCACTACTAAAACACATCCTAAATAATATTTTTCCATTCGTTAAAAATACATTTTCATCATTTAAGTTTATCGTTAAAATTTGAAAGCTTCCCTTTGGAAATTGCAATTGATGTTTTCGTTTTTTTAAATACTTCCCCCCTCGAAAATTCGATTGTTATTTTCTTTGCAAAAGGTGGAAGAATGGAAGCTCTCTCTCAAATTTGTGAAAAATTATCCAAAGTGTTAGATTAAGAAATGAGTTGAAACACTTGAAAGTTTTCGATTTGTAAGATATTGCTTAAAACATTTGAATTGTTTATACTTTGAACGTATGCAATATCAAACAATTTTGTAAAAATGATGATCATTTCATTGTCGATTTTTGTTTTAATTTCGAGTTCTACACTAATATTTCCCAAGTTATGTAAAACTCCCCCTCAAAGATATACCTAGCATGTTCGAGTTCCTAAATGATGAAATAGGAAGTCGTTTTGAAAAACGTTTGTGATTTTCATTAACATCATATGGATGAAAATGTTTTGAAAAGTGTTTGATCAAATCACAAATAGTTCTCCAAATCAATCTTGAATCCCCTCCCGTAAAATATGAAGGAGGTGATTCATGATTTATTTCATAAAAATGAAGGAAAGTAATTCGATGTGATGTAAAATGAACTCCCGAGATATGCGTTGAACTCTCCTTGAAGACTAAGTCCTAAACCGTGTGTTTAGAATTCGTTGTGAATCCGTTGAAAACATTCGTGAAGTCGTTTTCCAAATTTGCTTCCCCAAATGTTAGATATGTCTTGAACGCTCCGAAAATTAAGCATGAGTCCGCAACCGTGTTGTTACGAAGTCATTGTGAATCCGTTGAAACATTGGAAGTCGATTCCCCAAACGTTTAGATATGTCGTGATCGCTTCGAAAATTAAGCACGAGTCTGCACCGTCTTGTTACGAAGTCGTCGTGTTCCAATCCTTCTTGATATCTCTTGTAAGCACGCCATGAGGTTCGAGTCCAAAACTGAAGTATTCTGGAGTCATAGAGATAACCTACGTTTCTGCGCAATCAAAACAAACTTCTTTTAGTACCCATTGCATTTTGGGTCCTTGTTGGTTAGCTTTGTTCGAAAACCATTGATAAGTCGTATTGATTATGTGCAAAGAATATGAATTCCATTTCTCCGGTAAACACACATCTGAGGTAGTTGATTTTGCAATCGGTGTGTTTGTTTTTGAAATTTGTGGTGGAGACTTTGGAATCCATTTCCGTTCATGAGTTGGTGAAGGAGTTCTTGGGACAAAATCATTTGATGAATGTATCATATTTGATGCATTTGATGGTACATTTGGAAACAATTGTTTCTTTGATGTGAATGAATTCATTGAAGTTTGTTGTTAAAGTTTATAAACAAAACTATTCACTTTTTGCACCGAATATTTAAAATGTGATGGTGCAAATTCAAATAACTCGGGTATTGAATAAGTGAATGCTTTCGTTTCCTTTTTGTTCATTGGAGGACAAAGTGATTCCTTTTCAACATGTTTTCCTGATATGATTGTTGATTTCTAACTCGAAGTTTTCAAAGGTGATTTAAAAGTTCCATTAGTTTGTGATTTCGGAGAATACTTTTGATTCTTTTTCGGGAAAGAATTAGTACTCGGAGAAACCACTTTTGAAATTTTTTTGGAAGATTCACCGTTATAAACCTTCAATGGAACTGTAACATCCTTTTTCAAATCTTTTCAAAAGTTTTAGATTTCCGTTTCTCCTCATGTGAAAGAATTTGGTTGGTGATGAAACCGGACCATTCATTTTCCATATTGAATCAATCTTTTGTGTTACATCAATATGTTTGTCTTTTGCAAGCAAAACATTTTGAAGAAATGATATCTTAGCAAGAGATTGTTCATTCGAGGAGAAGGATGTTGTAGATTCTTGTTTTTGAAAGATTGTTAATTTTAACCATCGTTTCCAATAAAGATTTGTCATTTGAAGTTGAAGATTTATCAAGTGATGCTTTTTCAAAAGACGCAATTTTCTCTAAAAAGTTACGTTTTTCATTCTCAAAGTAGTTAGTTCGACATTCCAACTCTTTTTCAAGTTCCGAAAGTTGTTTTTCTAAAATAAGAGTTGGAACGTATATTTTTTGAAAAACAACTTGTTCCAAAACATCATCGGAATGAAGTTCATTTTCGTCATTATTTGGAAAGTAATCATCCGAAAGAGGAATTTTTCTAGTTTTGTAAGTCTCATGTAATGATTTGTAATCATAAGATAATTGCGTTTTATTCAAAAGTGGTCGTTTTGCATCCTCTTGTTCTTCAATTTCTTTTGATGATCTAATGAAAGCCATTGTAACATTTGCATTTCCCAAAGATTTTGTGTCGTAAGGACCGGGAGCATGATACATTATTTTGGACTATTATGACCCAAACCTTCTTGTGGATTGAAAAATCGAAACTCTTTCGGTTTGTTTGGAAAAATGAGTTGATTTGTTTGTTCTTTCGAACCATTTCGCTTTAAAGTTTCAACTTTAAATGCTTGTGATTTTAAAGATTTAATTTCCGTTTTATAATCTTCAGTTTGTTTTCTTAAAAGTATAAGATTTTTGTTAGCACCAAGTCTCTCATTTCTTTCATTATTTAACTCGGTGATTAACTCAAATCTTTTATTCATTAGTTCTTTATTAAGATTCTTGAGTTCCAATAAAACACTTTGATTATATTTCCCCTCATCAAACTTTATGGTTTTTGATTGTTTTTGAAGTGTATTGATCAAATCCAATTTTTCATTAAGTTCATTTGTAAGGATTTAAATATTAAACACACTTTGGTCATATTTCCCCTTCCAAGAAGTTGCTAACTCTTTCATTTCTTCGAGTTTGGAATTGGTAAGGTTTAAAGCTTGAAGTTGAGATGTCAAAATTTGAATTTCATTTGAAAGCTTAAAATTCTCATTTAAAATATTAGCTTTTTCGTTTGAAAACCTTAAAACCAATTCGGAGTTAGTTTGCAACTTCTTGTCCAACTCAATGATCGTAGTTTATACTTTAAAAGATGAAGATCGTACCTCATTTGCGTTGGCTTGACATGGTGAGAAGTTTGAACGCGTTACCGTTGACAAAAAGTCTCGTGTACGTTTAACAAAGTTTCACATTTGATCTAATCTAACATGACCGTTCCAATTAGAAGGAGACACTTAATTTCCCGTGTCATCATACAACTTCTCTAGCTCCTCTAGTTTTGTCCAAGCTTGATCCAGAGAACAATAAAATGTAAGCCCTTGATCGTTGTCGATTGTGAAATCCAAAACACTTCTCAAAATGTATTTTTTCATGATATAAATTTTGATGGCGAATATCCCTTAAAGGTTGGAAGAAAATTTATCAATGCTGAAAATTTGAAAAAAAACCCGAATAATCTTGACTCGTGGTATCTCACGCTTGTACCATCGTTTTTCCGAAACTTTTTAAACCAATCTCTTAAATTAACAATGTTGAATTCGTTTTTCAATTTCGATTTCGGAAATGTCATTCTTGTATTTTTCCGATGCTTGAATCTCGCCAAATTCGTCGCGTAAGTTTAACCGGTATCCGAAAATCTGCCAGAAAAAAATAAAAATTGTTCTCTTTGTAAAAGTTCTTAATTTTCGATTTCGTCTCTAATGTGAAAACGTGGAATCGCAAAACTTCTCTTTTTTCTATGTTAAAGTCTTGAAACCCTCGTTTTCAACTAATGGTGATCTTTTGTGCTCGTTGTAAACTACTCTCCGTGTTCGAATGACTTAGCCGAATGAATCTGGTGGTGTATATTGAGGTTCTAGTCGAATGAACACTTGGTCGTGTATGTTGAATTCCTAGTCGAATGAACACTTGGTCGTGTAAGTTGAATTCCTAGTCGAATAAACACTTGGTCGTGTAAGTTGAATTCCTAGTCGAATTAACACTTGGTCGTGTAAGTTGAATTCCTAGTCGAATGATTTATATTCGAGTATGGTACTTTCTTGGTCGAATGATTTCTATTCGTGTATGTTGTTTTCTTGGTCGAATCAACACTTCGAAAAATTTCGAAAAATCTGAAATCCTATTCGTGTCTGTGTAAACCCAAATCGTGTTCGAGTACATACAACTTTTATCCGAGAAAATCACCGTGTTCGAACAATCCAAAATCAAATTCGTGTCCACATTGTCTATTCGTTCCAACACTTAGTCTAATTTCTGATTTTGAAACTTAGTCTAATATACCTATTCGAATTGTTCTGGTCGAATCATACATTTTTCACACTAACATTCAATTCGAACTCTTTTTCAACTACCACGAACTAAACTCCAATTTAAAGGAACATCACACGAACTCAAATTACACTAACACGAATTAAAATCCCATTCGCATGATTTTCAGAAAAATTTCACACGAACCAAAAATGCACTAACACGAATTACAATCCCATTCGTGCATGTACAAAAGTCATTCGAATGATCATATTCTTGTGACTGTAGTCGAATGATCCTATTCTAACAAGGTGTTTTAAAGCACCCTGTGTGACAACCGCAAATTTCAAGGTATTATTCCGTCTTTTTTCCGTATTATCGTTTTATTTTTGATGTCTCGTTTTGACCCTATCATTTTTTTTTATTTCGGTTATCTTGCGTTTATCGCATATTTCTTATTATTTGAGTGTGTTATGCACTCGTATGTTTGCGTTTTGTCGGGGTAATTATATTATGAGGTTTCCGCGTCGTAAACGTATTAGAACCTAAGTGGCTGATAGAAGTAAGTATGCTCGTAAGTTAAGTTAGGGTAATACATTGCCTTCGTATATAGGATTAAGATTAACGTTAAAATATATTTTTCAAAGTTAGTCCTCTAACGGCAAATCTGTTACAAAGTTGGTCCTTTAACGGGACTTAACGACAAAAGTATTACAAAGTCAGTCCTTTTAACGAATAAATAACAAAAAGTTAACGGATGGGAAACTGAAGGACTGCGCCGCAGTCCCTTACGACTGCGACGCAGTCAACAGTCTGGCAAGTATGGCCGAAAGGGTCAATTTCACCAAATCTTTGACCACACCCTCACCATCCCGAGTCCCACTGCCATTTTGGCCCTTTTTGCACCTTTTTGGATCTAGTTTTTGTCCCCTTTCATTCTCATCTCAAACAAAACACACACACATCTCTCTCTCTAGAAATCTCTCTACCTCCTCTCTACCATTTTCCAGAAATATTCACCAACAAAACACCTATTAAAAGTTAGATTTTGAAGAAACACAAAGAGGGTATTACATATTCATCATCATATCTTTGTTTCCTTCGGTTTTGGTAAGTTTTCTCAAACAAATCTTTAGTTTTCTTAACTTTTCTTTAAGTTTTGGTTAAGACCTATAAACACATATAAAACTTGAAGAAAACATGATTTTCGTAACCATTTATACACAAAATTTGTATACTTTCATTATTTAAACTTCTAACCATATAAATGGTTATTTACACATCTAAATACCGAAAATATATAAGAAATTGTATATAAAAAGTATTTTGGACATAAGATTTTAGTAGCTACTGAAAACGACACCTAAAATGCTTTAAAATGCAACGGAAATGTTTGTTTCGTAACCTGTTGCGCCGCAACACCCCTGTGGTGCGCCACAACAAGGTAAAAGCAACACAAAGATGTGTAACGAAACAAGCACGGTGCGCCGCAACACCTTGTTTCGTTACCATAACACTTGTACCGCAACACCATGACGTAACAACTCGTCCCGTAACAACACTTTTACTGTAACACGCCGCTGCACCGGCCCACTACGACGCAGTCGAGCTTCAGTAGCTTTCTTCCGCAACACTTAATTTTGTACCGAAACAAAATGGTTGCGAAACAACTTGTAGCGCAACACACTCCTTGCGTAACAAGGCTGTGTAACACCCATTTTAACGTAACAATATATTACCGAAACACCCTTATTCCGTAACAACTTGCGTAACAAAACATTTGACGTAACAAGGCCGCTGCGCCGCAGTCATTGACCACTACGACGCAGTAGGACCTCAGTTTACTTTTTACTTCCCTATTTGTTATCCAAATCCTTTCCGTTTGTTTCGACTTGTTTATATAAACTAAATATTACGCGTAAAGTATTATACTTACCTAAACAAACGTTTTGAACTCAAAACGTAACAACAATCTAACGTTTATTAACACGGTTTTGATGAAAACGTATAATTTACGATAAAATGTACTTTTCTCTAATAAGCGATCGTAATCACACACTCTTTGCAATTAAAGTATAACGTTGTCATTTGACACTTTATAAAACGATTATTGACTTAAAACGTTTCAACTGCCTTAATATGACTCATTTCGTCAAATACTCCAATTGTTGACATGTTGGTCAACTTTGACCCGTTGTCGTATAAAGTTGACTTTGACTAAAGTCAACCTTCCACATATTTATGAAATCGATGGACGATATCTTCTAATGGTTGGTATCGACTTGAGGTATCAGTATTCCTTATCCGTCAATTTGACACAAAGTATGTTATCTTATATTTTAACTCGAAATACTACCTTTTCGAACACTATTACTATCATATCATATAACGTTAATCGTATAAGACAAACCTTACTAGACTTCGAGATACTTAGACTGTTTTATGAATGTTGCTAGGGCACTTAGGCGTTGGAGCATTTCTAGCTTGATTGTCGTTTACTCGACGTGTTTATTGCTTAATAGTGAGTTATTCGTCGCCCTTTTACGCTTTTATATTTTTATCGGGCATGTTATGCGTTAATAAATCTTTATATATCTTGATTATGCTGGTAGATTATGATTTCTTTAGATTTAGTGTCCCTTACTTATACGGTCTTGGTGGTAGTATAAGGCCCTCAGTGAAAACCTGTTAACTCTTTTGAGCCTTCGGTGCATACGTATAGATCTATAAGGGTTTTACAAGCCCTCATAGCTGTTATGGGATTCTGACCTTTGTGTGGTCCTAGGAGTCGATGTTATGGCCGTATACTTTTTTGTGAATTTGCCTTAGTTTGACACACTAAGTAGGAGGGTTTTGGTTTCCTTTGAGTAAGGTTCAGGTGCAAATTGATATCTAAGGTTTATACATAGATCTTACTAGATTCATGATTCAATTCATTACTGATTTTTATATACATCTTTTATGGGTCAAAACTTATCGAAACTTTTATACTTATATGTTTTTATAAAGATGCGAATAACCCACAAACTTTTTGTTGACGTCGTATTTTATAACGCTTTCAGGGATTTGAGGTTACAATTTGTTTGAAGCTATGCCTTTGATGACTGTTTGGATATTTTCTTGGAACTTATTATATTTGATTTGTATTAGTTCCCTTAGAGTATCCAAACATTGTAGTCGTATTTTGGGATTTGGAATTATGTAATTTTGTAATCAGATTTTATTTATCTATGAGATGAATGTATTGTTATCTTATGTTTATGTAACCTTTGAATCTTTGATACTGTATTTACTGTACACCTCGAGTTTCCGCCTGAGTGAGGTGTGACACCTTGCTCATACCAATTGTTGGGTTTGATCAGTTTAGAGAGATAAAGTTAATCTAGAGAGAGAAAATAGATTTAGCATTAAGCTCCAGAGATTACATTTTACAAAGACTTCCTAGATATTACAATTATGCCCCTAATAACAAATACAAATACAATGTTATGAATATTCTATTCTTAACAAGAACCAATTCCCCTGTGAGACTCTACAATTAAAATCATTGCAAAAGCATTTTTAACAGAAGAAAGAGGCTCTTTACTCAAAATATTACTCCTAAGTGGTAAATACACATCATCTAATCCCATTAGAAATTGCATTAACTTTAAATGTTGATTATGAGCAGTAAATTGAGCAGCACATTGACAGGTACAAACAGGTAAGTGAACTAAATTATCAAATTGTCTCCAAAGAATATTAAACTTATGATAATATTCAGACACAAAAGCACCATTTTGAGTTAAAAAATTTATTTTCTTATGCAAATTAAACACAACAGAACCATCAACTTTATCATATGTTTCTTTTAACTCATCCCAAACAACAAAAGCAACTTTAGAAAACACCTGACCAATATACAATTCTTCAGATATAGAACTCAAAATCCAAGACAATACAACAACATTACATCTATCCCATTATTTACCTAATATTTCATCATTAACAAGTTTCACAGAAGTACCATCAATAAAATCAATCTTATTCTTAGTTTCCAAAGCCAATGTAAAAGCACAACTCCATATAGTATAATTTTCAGGTCCAAGTAATTTCACAATTATCAAAGAAGCACCACTAGTATCACTAGCATGTAAATACAAATGATTACCAAAGTCTAACTTGCTGACTTCAGTAATAGCAGGAGCATCACCAGAACCAGACATATCGAATATCCAATTAAGATTATCAACAGAAGACAAATCAATTATACAACCAAGATTACAAACAACAAACAATCAGGGAAAACAACCTGAAGAAACCATACCACAAAAAACAAGAAAACTAATAGAAGTAAACAACAAAGCACCTTGTCACACAAATGCACGTGCACCTAAAGGTAACCTGGCCTGGGACAAGGTTTGGAAATGTCAAGTTGTCCAATTCAAGCCTTAACACAGGACCTTATCTAGGACATGTTTCCCTAATATGACAAAGACCTTATTGAGTTAGGACAGGAAATCTCCTAACTCAATAGTGCACAACAACTGATCAAAAGATGAAGAACCAAAAAAAAATAAAAATGCACAAGTAGAAAGGGTAAAAGAAAGAAAGCACAAACAAGAATAAACACACAATCACACAGAGAGGCCCAAGAATATGGTCCAAGTGATACTCAAAGGGGTAGTTGATTCCTGGCCTCACCAGAAACGCCTCTGAGCAAGAACTTGCCACAAACGTTGGAGAGAAGAAAGATCTTACAGTGAAACTTGGAAGAATTACACCAAATACCACAAATCCACAGTGATCTTGAGCAGCGAAAGCACAAACCCAAAATAGCCAAACAATAATACCCAAATCAGAATATCAAAACCCTAAGAACACTATCTCTCCACTAAAACAAACTAGATCCAGATTATGTACTCCCAAACCACTAGATCTGAGTTATGAATGTCAAGAACACACTCAGATCTAAAAAACCTCCAAATCGTCAAACCCTAAAATTCAGATCTGACTTGATTTCAAAATTAAAAAACACAATCAGCTCATAATCAAGATTATCAATAGATCAATCGTTATCAGATTAGGTCAATTGGAATTTGAAACCCTTAATTTGAAAAAATTAATCAATTGAAAACCCTAATTTTTTTAAGAGTTAATTACATGAGTCGTCCCTATGGTTTGTACCATTTTCACCGGTCGTCCCTATAACTTTTTTATTACACCACTCGTCCCTAAATTTAAATTTTGTTGCCTGCAGATTCCCTATTTTGGATGTGCCGTTAAATGTGCCGTTAGGTCTTATAATGTGAGAAACATGTGAGGGCAAATTTGTCTTTTTACCACCTTCTTCCCCATTTCCCTCCCCAAATTTCTAAGAACCCTAATATCCATAAAAACCTTAATTTTTCCAATCCCAATTTTAAAACAATTCAATCAAAACAAAGCAAACCTTAATTTTTCAATCCCAATTTTAAAACAATTCAATCAAAACAAAGCTCTTGCATTCCAACCCTAAATCAACATCAAGTTTCTATCTAAACCTAAATCAACTTTTCCCCAAATTCACATTCCCTCGTTCATATCTTGAAATTGTTGAAATTAATCGGCCATGATATGTTATTGTCCATTAGTTATGTGGTAATTCATTAATAATTGGTATGTCTTTTTTCAAATTCAATTTTGTTATGATCCAAAATTTTCACTTTAATTTTATATTTAATAGTTTAATTTAAATAATACGATTTTCAATGGCCAAAAGTAGAATTTAGAAATTAAGTCTTGAATTAGCGTATGTACAGACATGGAATACACATGATTTCTTATTTCTGTATTCTTTTCTTTTTAATTGATAGTAAGTCAATGGGTTGGAGTTTGAATATTACAGATCACAATAATATATTTAATTATTTGTGACAATTCATCACAAGAATTTTCAAGAGATGAACGAGGGAATGTGAATTTGGGGAAAAGTTGATTTAGGTTTAGATAGAAACTTGATGTTGATTTAGGGTTGGAATTAGGGGTGACCAAAAAAACCGAAAATCGGTTAGAACCGCAAAAACGGCCCGACTTTGGACCGGAACCGAACTGGACCGGCTATGGTGGTCCGGTTCTTGGTTCTAAAAAATACTTAAAAAATAAATCCGGTGCGGTCTGTGTCTAAACCGGCGGTTCACCGGTTCGAACCGAAAAGTTAACTTTTTCTTTAATATATTTAATCTTATATTCATTAATACGAACAAAGATTTTCTTATATGTATGTATTTTTATATAATTACTAACTATTATTTGATTATTTATAGATATTTTGGAAAAAATTGTCGAGATGGAAGATGTGGAGAAGCTAGATGATTGATAATGCACATGACGAATGAATAAACAATTTACGTTTTTTGTTTTTACTATTCGTATTTGGTTTCGTTTTAGTTTTTTACTATGCCTATTACATATTTACGTTTATGATTTGTAATTCGATACGAGTACTTTTTGTGTTGCTTATCGTTTAACCTACTTTATTCTTAATCTTTGCATGACTTTTTTTCTTTTTTAAATTGAATAACCTTTTTTATTACTATGTTGTATATTGTGTGAGGTATTAAAACCGAAAAGAACCGAAAAACCGGCTAGAACCGACTAGGAACCGGACCGGAAATGACACGGAAAAAGCGGTCCGGTCCTTGGTCCACCGTTTCTTGATTTTTTTTGTCTTGGTGCGGTCCGGTTTTTACCGGTTCGGTTCGGTCCGTGTCTTTTGAACACCCCTGGTTGGAATGCAATAGCTTTGTTTTGATTGAATTGTTTTAAAATTGAGATTGGAAAAATTAAGGTTTTTATGGATATTAGGGTTCTTAGAAATTTGGGGAGGGAAATGGGGAAGAAGGTGGTAAAAGGACAAATTTGCCCTCACATGTTTCTCACATGATAAGACTTAACGGCACATTTAACGGCACATCCAAAATAGGGACTATGCAGGCAACAAAATTTAAACTTAGGGACGAGTTGTGTAATAAAAAAGTTATAGGGACGATCGGTGAAAATGGTGCAAACCATAGGGACGACCCATGTAATTAACTCTTTTTTTAAAAGCAAAATTGAAGTAAAAAATTTATAGAATCAAGAGCCGAAGCTATGATACCATGTAAAAAATGGTCAGCAAAGCAAAATCAACCAAATTTTATTAAAACAATCACAAAATACAGATTCCAGATCTACTCAATACACATTATCAATAAACCAATCACTCAACTAAACCTAAGAATCACATCAATTCGAGATGAACTACTGGAAAGAATCTAAAACTAAAATCATCTAACAACATTGAATCTACAGAGAGAAACAAAACTTTTAGAGAAAGAAACAATAAATGAATAAGTGAAAGAATCAACTAATCGTTATAGATGCTGTCTCAAATTTCCACTTTAGGTCTCCACAACTTCACTTTCTTCACTCTCGCCCTTATACTTCTTAGGTCCACAGTTCCAAGCCCAACTAGGATGGCCCATTTAACTCCTTAGCCCAACATCTTAAGCCCATCACCTTTAAACAGCTTATTTTGAATAATCTGAAACAATAACAAAAAAACTATAAGCGAAATCCATTCTTATATATTTCAAAGTATGAATTAGAATGTTAATGATATATTTCAACAATATCTGATTTTCAAAATATCCCTATTATATGTTGTAGACAAATTAAAAACTCTAAACCTGTGACATGACATTTGACGTGACAGCTTATATGGTTGTCACATAGACACATATACATATTATATCGATATTTGAAAGTTAGATATGTATAATAATTTTTAATTAAAATTTGATACATACTATAGATTTCAGAATAAATTGATAATATTATAAACACTTGTCCTTAATGACAAAACATAATAATCTTATGTTAGTCGGGTTTACACTATTATCCATCATGTTTCAGTTTGAGATTAAAAGAATGTCAAATCTTGATTTCGTGGCTTTGTGTCATAACTAGTACTAGTTACTAAAAACAGAAACCAAAAGTGTTCAAGAGCCCGTGAAGAGTTGACCTTGACGATCTATGCATATTAGAGCCATTTGGAGGGTTGTTCTATACAATATTGCTATGCAAATATTGACCATCCTAGATCTTATAATATTCAATAAAACAAAATGAGTTATATGTTAACTACCCTGAAATAATAGCAATAACCACTTTAGTTGCACATCCAAACTCCGCCAAAAGTTATTATCAATGATCGAGTAATTTTACTTATATTTTTCGAGTATTCATTGTGGTTAAAAGCTTTGAACCTGCATTATTTACTTGTATTTTATCAATAATCGTTCCATGCATCTATGATATCACCCCTGAATTTTAAGAAAATCGTCGGATATACAAATTTTTAATGCGTGTCTTAGTAAACCACAACTCTCGGGATTGGGATTATCAAGAGAAACAAGATAAAATTGTAATAATATCAAACAGTAAATTATAAACACATATGTTTTTCACTACATTTCAAGTATAGTTACTTTAAAGAAAAAAAAAAGGAAAATTACATATTTCGGAAATCTTAGACAAAATCAAAAGGGTACAAAGATGAAAAACAACACACACATCAAACACTAGTACATATAATCCACACCGTTCTTTTCAAATCTTGAAATAAATTTCAAAAACTTTTTGATATTCTTAATTGGTCCTCCTGCAGTTCTTCCTAATCTCTCCACTGGACCCGGTTAGCGGCTTATTATCACCCATCTTAATCATGGCAGAAGCAAAATCAGAGCTAAATAGACGCGGGTTGCTGCTGTATTGTCTAACGGTAGAATCAGCTGAGCCACCGTTGAATAGTTGTTGGTCCGAGTGGAGTAGTCCCTTTTGGCTCATCAAGTTCTTGTAATAGTCGTTGTTGAAGGTGGTTGGAGATTGGATATCAAGTGGTGCTAAGTTATTGTCACCAGTGCCAGTTGCTCTTGGGCAGTTGCTACGACGTTGGGTACCAAATGAAGCCTCTAAGTTGTTGGTTTCGTTGTATATTCTGGCTCGGAAACTGGTGCACCTTGCTTGACCGATCGTGTGGGATCCTGTTTTCATTTCCAGCGAAACATCAGTTAAAATGATTGAATAACAAGTAATAATGAGTCTTGGTATAAATGGATGAGTTATTTTTTTAGTTAGTTTCTTATACTACTAAAATTTATAAGTCAATGGAGAGAGAGAGAGAGAAAGAGGCTGACCTGAGAGTGCCACCATGTCTTTAGCCGAAAGACCAGCCGCGCTAAAGGAAGAGATGAGTGCACTTAGGCTCGATGTGGGTGGAGGAATGCTGCTGTTGGCTGCAGCCTGGCTTGCGGTCCTTGAGTCGCGTCTTCCCAATTTTACACCCCAGCTAGGTCCTCCAAGCTTCAGAAAATTTAATCAAACAACTAATTAGTATACACATATTTTTTCAACCTGAGTTTTGGTTATTAATCTATATATTGAGTATAAAAGGGCACTTACAATTTCAACCGAGTCTCTAGCTGTAATAGCAAGTATATCAGCACATGAGACCACACCCGGACATGCTCTTTCAACAGCCGACTTAATAGCGTCCACCACTTCAAAGCCTCTAGCCGATCTAAAGTTAGGAGCCGCATTCTTTTCACCAGTGAAGGAGGATGTATCATCGAGAAGGATTGAACCGTCACACCCCTAAACACGAACAAATTAACATGAGAAAACAAATTTAATGAAATAGATTAAAAAAAAGTAAAAAAGTAACATAAAAATATCTAGACACAATTATCACAAGACTGATTGCTACATCGTCATGGCCTACTATTTGACTTTACTTGGTCAATTGAAAAAAAAAAAAAAAAAGGGATTGTCACCATGCAACATATTGAATAATGGTTTTCTAGAATATTGACTAAGCAACCAACAATATCGAAATAGTATTGATGTAATAGAGAAGACGAAAAATAAAAATTTACATTGACAAAGCAATCGTGGAAGTGTAGACGGAGGAGAGAAGCACCCATTCGGGTTTCTCTCGAGATAGCCGATTGAACAGCCGATCTCACAGTTTGAAGAACATTCGGGCAAGATTTTGAGTAAAAGTTGGTTGAAAGTTGAGCCGAAACAACTCCCATACAAAACATAACAAAAACAAACTTCACAAGAACCGAAGCCGAAGAAAACCTCATTTTTAAAAGCTAATTATTCGATACGAAAAGTTTGTTAATTGTTATGAGAAGTATGAATGAATGAAGTGAGTTTATATAGAGTTAACAGATGCATGGGACGAAAAGGGCAGGTTACCTAATTCAATGACTAGATTGCATGGCATTTCAACGTTGTTGAATAGTGAAATTAAATAAGAAAAAGTAAAGGGGTGTGATTTAAACATTTATAAAGCGAAAGGGTTTGATTTGTTTCACAAAGAAAATTCAAAATAGTGGGAAAACACGATACAACTTTTTATTCGTGTTGGTCTTCAACTACAAAGTATATGTTTTGTGGAGAGGGTGGTTATTTACGATTTTGTCAAAGATAAGTGACCCACATGGAATAATATATATTACACGTTTTTTAGTTTTTCTACTAGGATTCAGAAGAACCATTTTCGATCGCACTTAAAAAAATATGTAAGTACTACTCTCATATTCAAAATAATTTTAACCAGGTGCGGAGTCATGAGGACGGTAAGAGATAAATTATCTGTAATGTGTATTATAGAAAGAGATAAACCGTCGTTAATCGACCCATAATGTGTTATTCGTCACTGAATTAAACCAATCAGAACATGTTAAAAATGATATAAATTTAGACGGGAAACATTGTTGGGGTTGTGAGAACGACTCGAAAACGTCACATTGATACTCATCTTAGACCCTATGGTTAAAAGACTTGTACTTTATGAATAACCAAAATAAGAAATGCCTCATTTGTTTACATGTTTTTATACATTATTACGTTAATAAAATTGTTTTACCAATGTTAATCAATTTAGAGAATAAAATTAAATTAGTTATTTACATTGAGCCAAAAAGAATTCTAATAGTTAAAGAGAGAAAAAAAATTCATATACGTAATCCTTTGCAAAAGGTAGTAGTTTGATTAGATTAGTTGAAAAAAAGTTTGATTTGGTGAATCATTTATGAATGTGAAGAGAATAAATGTAAAAGCTTGACTTTTGTACGCGTAAATAAATTACTTTCTAATGATTAACTCATTTAAACTAAGTAATACCCCATCCCATATTTTCACTTTTAATTTTTTAAGTGTTTTATGTGTAACTTTAAATTTTAATAATTTTTTTTATATTATATAATATTTGATGCAAATTATATAAATGAATTGAATTTTAAATATATTTTTTATTTAATATAAAATAAATTATTTAAAATTAAAATTAAAAATAAAAAACTTGAAAATAAATTACTATATGTTTTAAGGACTAAAAACATTTTGGAAAATAATCACTATACTCAGAGACAAGGCTAAAGATAAGTGTAATAAAAATTATAATATAGAAACATCTAATAAAATAAAAGTATATGATAATGGTTTTTTTTGTTCTTTCTCTTAAAATTGGACGGAGCGGACCTCTAATCCAAGTTGTTCCTTCTCCATTAATATGTAATCTCTTTTTGATTGATTAGCTTCTTTATAGTTATTATTATTATAAACCACGGCTTTAAAACGACTATTATTTATGAAATAGATAATTAAATAATTTAATTTAATTTATTAATTACATTTAAATATCCTCAATATAGTTGATTTTTATTTTAATATTTTCTTTTTTAATACAAATCTTCATGAATTTCTTTTTAGAATATTTGTTATTAGAGCACCCGGAGTGGGGGCCGTTGTGGCTCGTTCTCGAGCTCACAACGAGCCATGCCTCTCGTTATCACTCCGTCGAGCTTCGTTGTGGGCTCGTTGTGAGGCGCCCGTTGTGCCCACAACGGCTTATTCTCGAGTTTTTTGTTTTTTTTTTTTTTTTTTTTTTTTAATTCTAACGGTAGTATTACCGTTATAATATATATATATATATATATATATATATATTAATTTTTTTAATTTTTTTTTTCTTTTCCCAAATTCACCTATAAATACCCCCACAATCTAACCAAAAAAATCACACATTCTTTCAACAATCTTATTCTTAATCCAATTCAATCTAATACCCAAACCCAAAATAATCACGAAATGTCTTCGTCTTCATCAAACGCTCCCCAAACAAACACAAACAATCCCTTGACGCCGCAATCGCAAACACCATCCGGTTTCGCCAACTATTTCGGCACAACAAACGCCCTATTTCCAAACCAAATACCAAACTTTTCGCCACAACAATCCCAACAAATTCTAAACACGTTTTTAACGCAACAACCTCTTCCACCACAATACCCACAACAAATGTTCAATCCCGAGCAATACGCCATGCATCAACAACTTCTCTCACAATCCCAAACTTTTCCAACCCAACAAACACAAACCCCCCAAGAGATCGTCCCAGAAACCCAAGAGACCGTCCAAGAAACGGACGATGTGGTCGAAGTAACCGCGGCACGTAGGTCCACGTCGAAAAAGAAAAAGACTTGCGTAAAGGTTGCATGGACGGTCCAAGAGGAGGAAGTTTGGGCGGAGATGTGGTGCTCGGTCTCGGAAGATGAGTTTGTAGGAAACGCCCAACCCGGACCTCGATTTTGGGTACAGATCGTTGAGGGTTACAACAAAGAGGCGGCGAAGCTAGGATTGCCGGAGAGAGGCAAGGAGTCCCTCAACTCCAAGTTTACGGCGATGAGTGCCTTGGTCAAGGCTTTTATCGGCCACCATGCCGAGGCGGTAAGATGTCGAGGAAGCGGGACCGACGACCATGCGGTTTACAAAGCGGCTCGGCAAATGTACTATGAGTGCGAGAAATCGACGTTTAGGCATGACAAGGCCTGGGAAATCTGGAGGGATCACAGCCGATGGCGCTCATTTGTCAAGATAGACCCTCCACTCGATACCTTCAACCTCGACGACGTTGGTGCCGGGGACGACATATTTGCGGATGATGTGGAACAACGACCTCCAGGGAAAAAGAGAGGTAGCAAAAGAAAGGAATCATCCGACGCCTCCGATAAGGCGCAAACATCTTCGTCCTCGACCCTTTGCGGGCTCATCGCGTCACACTTGAAAAGCATTACGAAGACGAAGAAGAAAACCGCGGAAAAAAAGGCGCAAACCCTCCACCGACAAGAGCAAGCGGCTATGCGACAAGAAGAAGCGGCTTACTCTAGTGCACGAAGAGACGATATGATGTTTCTTCGACAAAGCACGGAGGGGATGCCTCCGGCAGAAGCGGCTTGGGTCGAAGCCGAGAAAAATACGGGATTAATTAGTTTAGTTTTTAATTATTTGTAATTTTTATTTATGTTTAATTATTTATTTATGTTTTAATTATTTGTAATTTTTTTTATTTATGTTATTTAATGTTTTAATTATTAAGTTTTAATATTTTATATTCTTTTAATTATTTATTTATCTTTTAAGAAAAAAAATTAATAATAATAAAATAATCCCACATTCTCCACAACCCTCCCTATCATAACAACTCACAACCTTCATTCTCACTGCCACGTCATCACCTTTTTCCCCACAACCCACCACAATCATTGTCACTCATTATCACTCCGGGTGCTCTTACAAATCCACAATCCACAATCCACAATGTGATGATTGATGAACGATGAATGAGAGTTCAAATAGGTGGAAGGAAAAACAGAAGGGGTAGTCTCCATTTCCTCAAGAAAAATGCCAGCTTTTTCATTATGTATTAAAATTATATTTACGATTTTCCTTAATATTAATTAAATAAAAGCAATCGAAGGTGATATACATTGACGATGCTCTTAGAAAGAGAGACCATCTAAACATCCGCAATTCACGACATTATCGTACACTCACAAACGTCAAAATTTGTTTATCCATTTCTATCACAATAAATAAAAAAGGGTAAATAGTCTACAACTCATATTTTTTTTGTGTTGTCTTTTCCAAATCATTGCACAATTTTTTTCTCTCAAAACAATCGTTATAAGGTGAACCAAACGATCCTCGAAGACGGATATGGAATTCATGGGTACCATGTAAAATGAACATATGCATGGGTACAAGGTAAAATTAACATATGTATGTGGAGAGCTTCTTTAGACCGACTCCCTGCACGTCTAAACCTCATAAAACGAGGTACTTCAATACCTTATTTGGCATATTTATTATGCAATACTGATATCAAAAAATTTGAGCATTGTCTTCTCTCTTACCCGAAGGTAAGAAGTATATGGGATAGATTATGGAGTTAGTGGGAGTTTTCACCTCCTCCATACTTGTCCTTGTCATGGAAGTTGGTTCCTAACATAAATAAGGGTATTTCGAAGGCTTTTCAACTAGTGATATATGTATTGCCGTGGTCTATGGAGACGGGGAAGTTGATTTTACGTGCTTGTGATGCGGGAGTGAAGAAGCTTAGAAACAAAGACATCTTCCCTTCAATTCAAAGAGAGTTAATTACATGGTTCGTCCCTATGGTTTGCACCATTTTCACCCGTCATCCCTATTACTTTTTTATTACACCACTGGTACCTAAGTTTGAAATTTGTTGCCTACAGAGTCCCTATTTTGGATGTGCCGTTAGATGTGCCGTTAAGTCAGTGACACGTGACTCACACATGAGGGTATTTTCGTCATTTTAACTTTCTCTTCCATCAAAACCCAGATTCCCCAAAATCATCCTTCTTCCCCAAATCAACCTTTTAACTTCATTCTCTCCACCATTCTCTTAACTTTTGGCTTAAAGGTAGTAAATATGTTCTTACCTACAATCGAATCTCTGTCAGTCTTGTTTTCTCATAATTTATTGAACAAAACAGTTAGGAAATTATTTGGTTTTGTGATGCTCAAAGTTTGAAGATTCTGGAAATTGATTGATTGATTGAAATAATGGATTTGCAAATGAACCCTCAAATGGAGCAGATCCATGGTGAAATTCGAGACAATTTTCGATCACTTGCGTATGTTTTTCTCCTTTATAATTCACCTCAATTAGAGATAGCAACTGCACAAAATAGCTACGAACTTTCACAATTTTATAAAAAATAGCATCGTACTTTCTCAGTTTTAGGAATAATAGCAACATATATGTTTAAACTTATTTACCAATCATATCAAGATACTTGTATATTTAAACATAAACTATTTACTAAATGGATAACAGAAAGTGTTTTCGAGTTACTAAGCAGATGAAATTTGTGTGTTGCAGGCGGAGCCAGAATTTAGGCCACCGATGTCGGAAGTGGTGCAGGATCTGATACAAATGATAAGGAGAGAGTCTTCAAATAGATCAGATGATTGATTGAATGATAATGATAATGATAATAATAAGAATAGTAAAGATGGTCAAAGTCAAAGGTGCCAAGTCTTAAGGAAGGAAATAAAGCCAAAAGTTGGAATACACCCTTCTTGTTGACGCTGCAGTTAAGAGAATGGTGGAGAGAGTGAAGTTAAAAGGTTGATTTGGGAAAGAAGGATGATTTTGGGGAATCTGGTTTTTGATGGAAGAGAAAGTTAAAATGACGAAAATACCCTCATGTGTGAGTCACGTGTCACTGACTTAACGGCACATCTAACGGCACATCCAAAATAGGGACTCTGTAGGCAACAAATTTCAAAATTAGGTACCAGTGGTGTAATAAAAAAGTAATAGGGATGACGGGTGAAAATGGTGCAAACCATAGGGACGAACCATGTAATTAACTCATTCAAAGATTAACCTTGTTATGGATTTTAAATAGGTGTCCCCGAGACATGAACAATTGGATCATATGTCCATGTCTTTGTATAGCTACTTGAGCATTTTTTGTTTTATGCGTTTGTTTGTGGGGCTTCCTCATATCCTATTAGATTTTGTCATGAGTGCATGTTTGCTTCACCATCTTCTTCGTATCATAGCCGACCTTAACCGTCATTGTCTCCTATTTCTAAGAAATTTGAGTTTTTGCTATAGGATTTGAGGTTTTCTTTTATAATAGAATTTAAGGTATTTGTAAAACCAGGAGGGTTCATCTTATAATTTGGGATTTTCTTTATAATCTATATTGTTTGATTATATGTTTGATTAAAATTCTAAGATTAAAAAGTTTGAAATCGTGAACGACCAAAATAAAAAGTATTAAGGAATTTGAGGTACCAAAATTGTGAGTCCCGATAAGGTAAAATGGTCATTTTAACAAATCAATGAATGAACTGTTAAGTTTAAAAAACTAAGGACTAAAAATGAAAACAAATAGTAAAATGAAGAACGTTGTGAATAATTAAAATATGGACGAATATTGTTATCTTTAATCTTTAATATAAATAACACATGGCGAAGTAAGGTCCTTTGGATGTATTTACTTTTTTGATGTCAGCCGTTAGATCAGATTAATGATGTCATCAAAGATTATTTTCATTTTATACCCTTTTACAATACATAATTACATTCTCTATTTCATTCAATCTTTATTAAAATAAAAAAACATAATTACAATTTATTTATAGAATCGTTCAATTTGGACTATAATTTAGCTTATTATTATTCTAAAATCTCCTGATACAAAATATCAAAACATATGTATAAAGATAAAAGTGTATATGTTATTATAACTATAAACAATATGTGTATAAACGTAAAAGTATATATATGTATTATACGTACAACATTATTTTCTTATAATAAATTAAAATTTAAATAAACATAAAATTATGATTCAATTTACAAGTTTATATTTCTTGTCATAACATCGACAAAAAGAAAATTCATTCTATCAATAAATTTCATAAGCAAAATTACATACTTGGATTGCGATAACGGTTTTTGACAAATAAAAGTTTAGAACTTTCGAATGTGAAAAGAATAAAGATTTGACATACTGTACGTGGAACTCATCATAAGTTTTGCTCATGTCATTTGCCGTTTTATAAGACATTATAACATGTTTGTTACATGGAATCATGTTATTAATAGATATTTTAGAATTATGATAACTCGAATCAGAAAACGGTATGGTACTAAGTTAAATATAATGTTCCTTAACGAGAAAAAACGATTTCAAGTGCTGTTTAGATAAATCTTAAGAGTTAAGATACTATTCATATGATAGTTGGTATATAAGTTACCCGAATGTACTATTAACGTTTAAAGAACATATGATAGTTGCTATTCATGAGTACTCAATATATTGTTAGGTCAAACTTCGAAGTTTAGTACAATAACAAAAGCGATTTTCAGACATTTTGAGGGGGCTTAAGAATTAAACTTTGCGACTTGATATGCATATATTATGTACGAGTAAAGTATATACATATAACATACTATGTTACTTTTCTTGTCTCATAGAACTATAACTAATTTTTAAGATGTACAATAAAATCGAATATTTTTCGTATCAAACTCGTATATTTATCTTTTAATTATCATTACTATTACCATTACTATATAGTATAAATAAATGATACTTATTATCAGAGCAGTCAACACAAGAAAGTCAAATTAAGTAACAAGATATTGAGCAACAACGTAAATAAAAGAAGATTACGTTTGGGGTAATTGACTAATTGTGACTAGATTGGTCACTCCTCAACTTAATAAATAAATAAAAACAAATTTTAGCAAATAGGGGAAGACTTGGACTCGATCAACTTCTTTATCAAAACATATAAAGTAATGCCATTAAAATTGACAATTTAAACTGATTTTCGGGTGACTGGTTTCTTTTTCTAGATGGTCGTATGGTGTGACATATTGGCTTGACATTTCATTGTTTCAAAGTCGTTAAATCGTGAGTCGTGTGTGTCGAGTAAGAACCCAAATTATCGACGCACTTAGAAAAAAGTTAAATAAAGATGTAGTTTGATTAAAATGGCTTTTGTGTCCTTTTATCTTGTGATTATATGTTTTTAATCAAATTTGAAGATGTAGTTGAATCAAACATGGATTTTAAAACTTAAACCTTTTAATTTTTTTTAAATATTATCAAAATCTAATAGGGAAAATATAAGTAAAAATATTAATAATCAATCATGGAGTTTGTTGAAAAGGAAGTAATAATGATGGTGTGATCGGGTTTAAAATTTCTTGGGTTTGGTAAACGTAAACTACATAAAATATTTTAATTGATGATTTATTTACAAAAGTGAAAAAATAAAGAGTCAGTTTTCTAACTTCTTACTTTATTTTCATAAATGTCATTTTTTTATACAGTTTATTTTTTTTTTATCATCCCTTTTGATTATCGAATTTTAGTTTTCATATTTTTAATGAAAATGACTCTTTCTTTTAAATCAGTGTTAAGACTTATATGTTCCGAGTATGATTCAAACAAACATGATATCTCTAATCAAATCTAAAAGTTTTATTCAAATTTAAATTACCATCAAAGTAACTCCTAACATAAGAAATATAAGGATATAGTCTAGCTAGTAAAGTAGGGTAGGATAGTAAACAAAGCGACAAGGAACGGAGTCTGTAGGTATCCTTCTAAATGTTTTAAAAATTAATCTTAATTAAGTTCTTCATTTCATTTTCTGTTTGATGATGAGTTTATGTTTTAGATAGTATCACCGTCATCTTTTAATACGTTTATAAATAATGTCAATCGTATTTTTCTAATTGTGTGATTCTGTCACAATTAACTTTCAAATTAAATCCACATATTTCATATTATGTTATAAAAAATTTAAATTAGATGATATAAATTTCGCTATTCTAAAGAAGTAAAGAACAAGTAAACCAAAGCAACATATATATTAATTAAGGTGTCAATTTATAGTTAGCAAAATGGTAAGGTGATGACTTTTTCTATAGCCAATGGCTTTGACTTGATTAGATTTATCATTGATGACCCAAAAAGTCATGAAAATGTAGAAACCGGCACATTTTTTCCACGCAAGATGGTGTCAATTGTCAAATAATACACCATCCAATAAGAAAAATGCTTGTTTATGTAGGTAAGCCATGTACGAGACATTTTTGTTCAAATCAGATAAAAAGCTACGAAACGATATAAGAAATATCAGGATAATTTGTAATTTCTCGATATTATGGCATTATTGGACATACGTATTTGTTAAGTAATGGATTTTATCAATATACAATTTTATATCGTTTTTAATAATACGTTGAATACTCTCATGATCTATATTTCTACACCATTGACATGCTATCATCGAACGGGATGAAAACATGGTTACCTCCTAACAACTTATGATAACCGGTACTTTTTATTGATAACAACAAAAAAGTAGTTAGTTCATACAAAAAATGCTAGTAATCGTATTTTTGGTTTATGGGTCGGTTTAGATTTTGTGGATAAATTAAGGAAGGAAAGACGAGGTTTCGTATGGGACCCAACATTTTAAGGTGGATTTGAGAGTTTAGAAAGAATGCGCTTTCATCTAACATTTTGACGTGGTTTTGTATGTGCCCCATCGACACACCAATTCAACGCCATTCAACGAACAAATATTTTAGAAATGTTTCATTCCCTTTTTTGAAAACACATAACAAACACATATTATAGTATACATTTTTATTTATAGCTTAGTCGTGTGACATGCTTTAAGGTTCTTAGCTAATTATATATATATATATATATATATATATATATATATATATATATATATATATATATATATATATATATATATATATATATATATATATATCATTTGTATGTTATTTATTAAACAATATATTAATTTTTATCAATCTTTATGATATCAGAGCGAATATTCTAAACCCTCTGACCTAACCTCTTCCCTTTTCTTCGTTTATTAAAAACAAAACAAAAAATAAATTTTGGCATACTTTCTTCAACTTCGACTGCATCTTTTGTACACAAAATCAAAACACACCACTTACACAATTGTCTTCGTAATTGAAAATTGCAAATTTTCAGTCTTTAACTCCACCCGCCGCACCGCTAGAGTCCACCACAACACCGCCATAGTCAATAAAAAGAACGACAATATCTTGCATTATATTTCGATTCAAAAAAATCTGATTACATGGTTGTTCTAGTCGCTCAATTTTGAACACCCCCGTAAAATATCATAAGTTTTCGATAAACTTTTTCGTCGGACCACTGTAACCGCCTCTGACCACCGTAAGTCTGTTGCAGACCACTCCTTATGTCATCATCGAACATGCTGACTGGTTGTTGATGTTATCCTTGACCAGTGGTGACGTCATTTTTTTTTTGTCCTGTGGTGAAAGAAAAAACTAAAAGAAAAAAAAAAACCTATGGGATTCCCCGATCGTCGATGGTTCATGGATACCGGAGATACATCACATCTTTCTTCTACTACAAGTAATCTACAAGCTATTTTTAATAGCACTAACCAGTCTTTAATAGTCGGTGATAGATCTTTAATACCCGTAACTCAAAAGGGATATAGTAAATTACTTAGCCTTTACCGTCCGTTACAGCTTAAAAACGTTCTCGTTACACCAAACATAATCAAAAACCTAATTTATGTGCGTCAATTTACAACCGACAATAAATGCTCTATTGAATTTGATCCATATGACTTTTCTGTAAAAGATTTAAAAACCCGCCAACTTTCCTTCGATGTGACAGCACTGGTGATTTGTATCCAGTATCTACTCACACCGTTTTCGCTTATGTGCTTCTCACTCAAAGTCAATCCCTCTGGCATAAACGCTTGGGTCACCCCGACGATAATGTTCTGAGATTCCTAGTGTCAAAAACCTTAATCTCTTGTCATAAAGACAAAAACTTGCCTATATGTTGTGCATGTCGACTTGGAAAACAAATTAAACTTCCATTTTATCGATCAGAATCTGTAGTTGAGTCACCCTTCGACATCATTCATTCTGACATCTGGACCTCCCCAATCCCTACCATTAGTGGCATTAAATATTACGTCTTATTTCTTGATCACTACTCTCACTTTCTTTGGG
This sequence comes from Senecio squalidus, assembly GCA_910822075.1. Taxonomy (NCBI): domain Eukaryota; kingdom Viridiplantae; phylum Streptophyta; class Magnoliopsida; order Asterales; family Asteraceae; genus Senecio; species Senecio squalidus. Next base: position 29,797,575 of record CAJVGC010000592.1, read on the forward strand.
TCTACCCACTTCATCGAAAATCTGACACATTCTCAAAGTTCACTCATTTTCGCGTTTATGTTAACACTAAATTTAAATGTGAAATCAAAGCCTTTCAATGCGATCATGGTGACGAGTTTGACAACATATCCATGCATGATCTCTTTGCCACTAATGGCATCAACTTTCGTTTTTCATGCCGCATACTTCGTAGCAAAATGGCAAGTCGGAACGAATGATTCGTACCATCAACAATGTAGTTCGAACCTTCTCTTTCACGTACATCTTCCACCTGAATATTGGCCCGAAGCTTTACACATGGCTATACACCTTCTGAACATTATTCCCTCCACATTTATCCAAAATGAAATTCACCAAATTATTTCACAAAAAGACAAAATATACTCATCTTCGGGCTTTTGGATGCCTCTGCTACCCATACCCTTTCCCACCACATAAACTCGCTCCTCGTACCACCCCATGTATATTTCTAGGCTACGCTCAACCACCGTGGATATCGATGTCTAGATCTCAACGCCAAGAAAATCATCATTTCCCGTCATGTTGTCTTTGATGAGTCATCCTTCCCTTTTGATTCTTTCACTCCTACCAAAGTTCCTCATATGATTTTTTTAGACACATCTTGCGATATTTCTCCAATTTCTAGACAACTTCTTGAGTCTCGACCTCTCTCTGCTCACACTACGGGGGCAACCCCAGACAAAACCATACCACAAACTCCACCATCTCCAACTCCTCCATCTCCAAATCCATCATCTCCAAATACACCACCTTCGGGTCCAAGTACACCATCGTCTCAACAATCTATTTACAGTCCTTCCTCAACTAATCACAACAGATCTCCATTTGGCTCTTCATCATCATCCCCTGATTCAACACCAACAAATCCACCACCTCATTCTCACCCCATGGTCACCCGTTCTCAACGGAGAATTCACAAACCCATTCATAGACTAAACATTCACACCACGACTACCACACACACTATGCCTCGCTCCTACCTTCAAGCCCTAAAAGATCCTAACTGGAATTCAGGTATGAAAACATAATATAATGCTTTAATTAAAAATAGAACATGGGATTTTGTTCCTCGACCATCTAGGGTCAATATTGTTACTTCTATGTGGCTATATAAGCTTAAATTGCGCGATGATGGTTCTCTTGTTGGAATGAATTAGATTGATTCATGTAATCAACATACCTCCTGATGATCCTGAGATGTTGTTGAATAAGTTTGTCATTGATTCCCAAAACGAGATGATCGTATTAGGATGGAATTCCGGTTATATTAGAACCGTAATTGAGAGAAAACACTTGTGTGTGTTTTAGGATAGAAAATGGGGATAATAAGTGACCAACCCTTATTAGGGTTTATAATAGCCCTTATATACATACTCAAATTAGGAGTATGTACTATTTAGTCCTTGGTGTTTAATAAGTGTTTATTTTAAGCTCTCATAGTTCCGATCACCTAATGGGAAATCTATAGTGTCGTTAAGGTAAATACGTCCATCGAATATTTACTAGACACAGATTTCAGTTAGTGTCAGTCATCATATCAGTAAGGATAAATGATCAATGAGGGTCACAAATAATATGGGTCCAACATTCTCCCACTTGACCAAGTAGATCATTTAACTATGAGCATTAATAAGTCCGTACGAGATAATACTCATTTTGTTTCAAACCGAAATCATAGTCAATAAGTACAGTCGTAGAGAAGAACATCTACTCAGGACCCCCACTAGTCAAACTATAACTCAAATTCAAAACCGAATAAGCAATGATAGACCAACTAAGACAAATTTTGTTATAATAATGTCCAACACAGTTATGCGCATAAGGTGTAAATAATAGACAAACAAAATCTGAATAAGGAGGAAAATTTTTCTTTAATAAATATTAATGACCAATAAGTACAACATGCTATTAAATTAAGTCTTTTGTAAGCCCCATATTCGACACGTGTCCTACGAATATATTAGGAGGAAGACCTTTGGT
>CAJVGC010000592.1:29799675-29940879 GCA_910822075.1 Senecio squalidus
TAATCAACATACCTCCTGATGATCCTGAGATGTTGTTGAATAAGTTTGTCATTGATTCCCAAAACGAGATGATCGTATTAGATGGAATTCCGGTTATATTAGAACCGTAATTGAGAGAAAACACTTGTGTGTGTTTTAGGATAGAAATGGGGATAAGAAGTGACCAACCCTTATTAGGGTTTATAATAGCCTTATATACATACTCAAATTAGGAGTATGTACTATTTAGTCCTTGGTGTTTAATAAGTGTTTATTTTAAGCTCTCATAGTTCCGATCACCTAATGGGAAATCTATAGTGTCGTTAAGGTAAATACGTCCATCGAATATTTACTAGACACAGATTTCAGTTAGTGTCAGTCATCATATCAGTAAGGATAAATGATCAATGAGGGTCACAAATAATATGGGTCCAACATTCTCCCACTTGACCAAGTAGATCATTTATACTATGAGCATTATAGTCCGTACGAGATAATACTCATTTGTTTCAAAACCGAAATCATAGTCAATAAGGTACAGTCGTAGAGAAGAACATCTACTCAGGACCCCCACTAGTCAAACTATAACTCAAATTCAAAACCGAATAAGCAATGATAGACCAACTAAGGACAAATTTGTTATAATAATGTCCAACACAGTTATGCGCATAAGGTGTAAATAATAGACAAACAAAATCTGAATAAGGAGGAAAATTTTTCTTTAATAAATATTAATGACCAATAAGTACAACATGCTATTAAATTAAGTCTTTTGTAAGCCCCATATTCGACACGTGTCCTACGAATATATTAGGAGGAAGACCTTTGGTCATCGGATCTGCTAGCATGTCATGCGTACTTATGTACTCAACACAAAGAACATTTTCCTCAACCTGTTCGCGTACAAACAGATACTTTGTGTCGAGATACAGCCTAGCGCCAGTCGAACTGTTACTGTTCGAGAAAGTTACAGCAGCTGAGTTATCACAGTAAAGCTTCAATGGTCTAGAGATTGAGTTGACGAGTTTGATTCCACTGATCAGGTTCCTTAACAACATCCCATGACAGGTTGCATTATAAACGGCAACATATTCAGCCATCATAGTAGACGTCGTGGTCAGTTTCTGTTTATGACTCCGCCAAGAGATTGGTCCGCCAGCTAACATGAAAATATACCCAGAAGTAGATTTATGGTCTTCTTTGCTTTTAGCAAAGTCAGAGTCAGAATAACCTACTACTTCCAAGTTGTCACTTCTTCTATAAGTTAATGTGTAGTCTTTGGTCCCTTTCAGATATCGTAGAACCTTTTTAGCCGCTTTCCAGTGTGCTAATCCGGGGTTAGATAAGTAACGCCCCAGCATACCAGCGATGTAAGCGATATCCGGTCGAGTACAGACCTGAGCGTACATAATGCTCCCAACTACAGATGAGTAAGGTATCATCCTCATTTCAGCCTTCTCAGTTTCAGTGCTCGGAGTTTGATGAGGTCCAAATACGTCCCCTTTAACTACCGGAGCCACAGTGGGTGTGCAGTGCTGCATGTTATAGCGTTCTAGAATACGGTCAATATAAGCCCTTTGGGAAAGACCTAGAACACCATTACGTCTGTCTCGATGTATTCGATACCTATAACATAAGAGGCATCACCGAGATCTTTCATGTCGAAATTATGCGAAAGCATTCGCTTCGACTCATGTAGCAAATCCAAGTTGTTACTTGCAAGCAGAATATCATCCACATACAAAACAAGGATAATAAAGTTACTCCCACTGATCTTGAGATAGGTGCATTGATCCACTTGATTCTTTAGGAAGCCATCAGATTTCACGACTTCATCAAATTTAAGGTACCATTGTCGTGATGCTTGTTTCAACCCATATATCGATTTTTTCAACTTGCAGACCATGTGCTCTTTACCTTCTGGAATAAATCCTTCAGGTTGCTGCATGTATACGTCTTCTTGCAAGTCACCATTTAGGAAAGCGGTCTTGACATCCATCTGATTAAACTCTAAATCATAATGAGCTACGAGAGCCATGACGATCCTTAGGGAATCTTTACGAGAGACTAGAGAAAAGGTCTCTTGATAATCAATTCCTTCCTTTTGAGTAAAGCCTTTTGCAACCAGTCTGGCCTTATAGCGTTCGACGTTTCCATTCGGGTCTAATTTGGTTTTGAAGACCCATTTACAACCAATTATTTTGGATCCTTTAGGAAGTGCAACCAATACCCAAACGCCATTATGCTTCATGGAATTGAGCTCTTCAATCATGGCTTCAATCCAATGAGTGGCCTGATCACTATTAATAGCTTCTCGGTAAGAGGTTGGATCAGTAAGTTTCCCAATATTTTCGACTTCAGCCAGATAAGTTTCAAAACCATCAAAATTAGTGTTTCTGCGAGCCCTTGATGATCTCCTGAGCTGAATTACGGGTCAGTAACAGGAACAAGCGATTCTTCGGCGTTTAGATTAGGAGGCATAATGGGAGGTTAAACCGGTTCATTAGGAGATCCAGGCATAACGGGAGCAGCGTTGGGTACAAGAGGAGTTATCGGAGGAATCGTAATAACCGACGAGTGGTTTCCCCCCGCTTCTTGTACTTCTTGCAAATCTAAATCAGGATTTTTCGTGCTCCCACTGATCTCTGAATTTTCGAGGAAAGTGGCATGTTGCGTATCTATGATGCGGTTAGAGTGAGAAGGACAGTAAAACCGATAACCTTTTGAGTTCTCGGGATAACCAATAAAGAAACATGTAAGGGTTTTAGAATCCAGTTTCTTTAAGTTGGGGTTATAGACTTTTGCTTCGGCAGGACAGCCCCATACTTTCATATATTTTAGACTCGGTTTCCTACCTGTCCAGATCTCATAAGGAGTTTTAGGGACAGATTTTGATGGAACCCTATTGAGTATATGAACAGCTGTTTTTAAGGCCTCAGTCCAAAGAAATTTGGGTAGGTTAGTGTTGGCGAGCATACTTCTCACCATGTCCATTAAAGTTCGGTTTCTCCTTTCAGCAACACCATTCTGTTGAGGAGAACCTGGCATGGTGTATTGGTTAATTATGCCCTGTTCCTTGCAAAAATTATAGAAGGGACCAGGAGCTTGACCAATATCAGTATGTTTACCGTAATACTCACCTCCCCTATCTGATCGGACAACTTTTATCTTATGATCAAGTTGGTTTTCAACCAAAGTTTTATAATCGACAAAAGTTTGTAAGGATTCAGATTTTTCTTTAATCAGATAAAGGTGCATATAACGTGAATAATCGTCAATGAATGTAATAAATGATGTATGTCATGTTATTGATGTGGGATAGGGGCCACTAATATCAGTATGAATTATTTCCAACAAGTTGGAACATCTGGTGGCTCATTTCTTATTCCCTTTAGCCATTTTGCCTTTGAGGCATTGAATACATGTTTCAAAATCACTAAAATCAAGAGAGGGTAAGATTCCTTCTTTTACGAGTCGTGTCATGCGATCTCGTGAGATGTGGCCGAGACGTTTATGCCACAATGTGGAGGAATTCTCTGCTTGTTTAGGTGATTTTGTCTTTGTTTTAGTTATGTCATCAATATTAAGAGACAACAAAGACTGTGAGAAATTATGATCTAGTTCTAATTTATACAGTAATCCATCCAAAAAACCACAACCAAATAATTCATTATTAAGAGTAAAAGTGATCCTGCCACAACCATGAGTAATTACATAACCTTCAAGATCAAGTCTAGATATAGATACAAGGTTCCGAGTAATTCTCGGTACATATAAGGTATCTATTAATCTAATACACTTTCCGGTATTCATATGTAAATTTAAAGTCCCCATGGCTTCGACATCTAAGAGATCACCATTTCCAACTCTAAGTTTTCTTTGGTCCTTTGGTAGCTTCTGGATTGTAAGGAATCCCTGTAAGGAATTGGTCACATGGACCATAGAACCAGAGTCACCCCACCATGTATTTAATGGAACATCAGTAGTAAAGGAATCAAATATTACGTAAAGAATGTTACCTTTCTTAGCTAGCCAGTCCTTGAATTTAGAGCAATCTTTCTGTCCGTGCCCTTTGGTGCGGCAGAATTTGCAGTTAGAATTGCTTGTTGAGGATTTAGGGCCAGAGGTAGCAGCACCATGATTTTGGACTTTATTTTCAGTCTTATTACTGTAGTTACCTTTCCTCTTCTTGGAGTTTGAAGTGGTAGTAAGGTGAACAGCTTCAGGTTGAATGTGCTTAAGACGATCTTCCTCTTGAACGCACATAGCAATCAGTTCACTTATCGACCATTTATCTTTCATAGCATTATAATTCACTTTGAAAGTGTCGAACCGAGCAGGCAAGGAAGTCATTATGAAATGCACAAGAAAATTATCTGAGACTTCCATTTCCAAATTCTTAAGCTTATGAGACATGTCAACCATCTTCATTATGTGTTCACGGACACCACTAGAACCTTCATATTTAAGAGTTAGCATCTGTAGCATTAAACTACTCGCAGTTGCCTTAGACGATCCCTTAAAGTGATCCTCAACAGATGTGAGGTAAGTTTTCACTTTGTCTTTATCAGGGATAGCTCCTCGGATGCTGGGATGAATTGAGTTCTTGACCATCATTAGTGACAGCCGATTCGCCCTTTCCCACTTCTCAAAATCCGCTTTCTGAGCCGGAGTAGACGCAGCAGTAATAGCTGCGGGTTCATCATGGCGAATAGCATAGTCAATGTCGAGCATTCCCAGAGTTAAGTAAAGTTGATCCTTCCAAGAAGTGAAATTAGCACCAGTAAGTGCCTCAATGCCGAAGTTTGGTACTGTAGTGGAGAATAAGGAGGATTTAGATTTATGATACGAGTTTTAGAAGATTTTATAGTGACAGAGTTAGCTATATAAGGCAGACTAAGTAATGTCCCTTAAGGTAATAGAACTAGAGTAATGTCTAAAATAAGTAGACCTAATAGTAATGTTCCTGAGACTAAGACCATATTAGTAATGAAGCCAATGATAGGTAAGCCTATTGAAACACCAAAATAATAAGCTAAAGTAAGGCTCTACTTAGATGTTACATCACCTTTGGGCAGAAATAACTAATATCTAAGTAAAATTATGAGCATAAGGTTTATGCAACACAACGTTTGTCTTTTGACCTTTGGGCAACAAAATAGAACATCGTGTTTTAAGGCATAATAAGAATCCTTTTAAGCACACAAGTATATTAAATCACCTTTGGGCAGAATTAATATCCTACGTGTTTATTATGCTAAAGGAAAAAAATGCAATCATAGGAATCACCTTTGACCTTTGGGCAACAAAAGATGAAAACATGAATATTAGTGCATAAGTATAATAAAGTCACATATAAATAAGGTGACTAAATAAATTTTAAAGATGGCCAAATTAAACCAAATTGATTTTAATACAGTCGGCAAGTTAGGCGACCAATCTTGGGTCAGACGGCAAATAAGGCAACCAGTAAAACTCTAAAAACCCGACCAAATTAGGGTCTTTATTCATTCGTACGGATGAGATTATATTCGTACGGATGAGTATTGATTCGTACGGATGTAAGTCCAGGTTCGTGCGGATTAATCCTAGATTCGTACGGATGTAACGTTTAGGTTTGTACGGATGTAAGCCTAGGTTCACACGCATTGAGCCTAGATTCGTACGGATCAACAATTAGGTTCGTATGAGGTGATCCTTAGTTCGTGCTAATGAACAAGTTAGGTTCGCACGAATTAAGCAACACATTCGCACGTATGAGACTTCATCCGCAGGTATGACCAAATCAGGTTCGCATGAGATAATCTTTGGTTCGTGCTAATGAACAAGTTAGGTTCGCACAAATCAAGAAAACTCATTTGCACGTATGAGACTTCATCCGCACGTATGAACAAATCAGGTTCGTACGGATGAGCCTTCATCCGCATGGACGAAGTTCATCGGAAATTAGGGTTGCTGTGCCGCCGCAGGTCTAAAAAAACCACCATTTTTCCATCAAAAAACAAAACTGCCGGCCAGATAATTTGCAGAACAATAATAGCAATAGCCAGGCAATAAATAAACATGAACCAATGGATAATCACGAGCCATTGGCTCTGATACCACATGTTGGAATGAATTAGATTGATTCATGTAATCAACATACCTCCTGATGATCCTGAGATGTTGTTGAATAAGTTTGCCATTGATTCCCAAAACGAGATGATCGTATTAGGATGGAATTCCGGTTATATTAGAACCGTAATTGAGAGAAAACACTTGTGTGTGTTTTAGGATAGAAAATGGGGATAATAAGTGACCAACCCTTATTAGGGTTTATAATAGCCCTTATATACATACTCAAATTAGGAGTATGTACTATTTAGTCCTTGGTGTTTAATAAGTGTTTATTTTAAGCTCTCATAGTTCCGATCACCTAATGGGAAATCTATAGTGTCGTTAAGGTAAATACGTCCATCGAATATTTACTAGACACAGATTTCAGTTAGTGTCAGTCATCATATCAGTAAGGATAAATGATCAATGAGGGTCACAAATAATATGGGTCCAACAGCTCTTTGATCGTTATAAAGCCCGGTTGGTGGAAAATGGTAAAATTCAACAACTAGGCATTGATTGTGAAGAGACTTTTAGTCTGGTTGTAAAATCGGCAACCATATACATAGTTCTAAATCTAGGTCTCTCTCGATCATGGCCTATACACCAGTTGGATGTCCAAAATGCCTATTTACATGGTTCATTAGAGGAAACAGTATACATGTATCATCCTCCATGTTTTGTGGATCCGAACTATCCAGATTATGTTTGTCATTCGAATAAATCTTTATATGGCCTTAAACAGACACCTCGAGCTTGGTATCAACGATTAGCAACTTATGTATCTAAGATCGGGGTTTGTCAAAGCAAATCTGATTCCTCAGTGTTTGTTTATTGACATGGATCTGATATAGCTTATTTGTTACTATATGTCGATGACATTGTACTTACAGGATCGTCTGATAGTCTCGTTCGGCGTATCATTACCTCTCTCGGCAGCGAATTTTCAATGACATATTGTGGACCTTTACATTATTTTTTGGGCATCCCGGTTCATCAAATCAAAATGGGCATGTTCTTATCTCAGCAGAAATATGCTAGTGACATACTTGATCTAGCTCATATGTCTAACTGCAAGCCTTGCAGTACTCCAGTTGAGACAGGATCTAAGCTTGGTCCTGCCAGACCATCTGTTACTGATCCTTCATTATATCGCAGTTTAGTCGAGGCTTTGCAGTATCTTACATTCACCCGTCCTGAGATTTCATATGCAGTCCAACAGATTTGTTTATATATGCATGACCCACGAGAGCCTCACTTCAACGCTCTCAAGCGCATACTTCGATATCTTCGCGGAACTTTAGATCATGGCTTACAGTTATATGCCTCGAAGACCCTTGGTCTTATGGCTCACTCTGATGCTGATTGGGGAGGATGTCCTGACACTCGCATATCGACTTCAGGGTATTGAGTCTTTTTGGGGGACAACTTAGTTTCGTGGTCCTCCAAGCGAAAACATATCATTTCTCGATCTAGTGCCGAAGCTGAATATCGTGGCGTCACCAATGTCGTAGTTGAGACTAGTTGGCTACGCAATCTTCTTCTTGAGCTTCACCGCCCGCACAATCGGGCCACCATTGTTTATTGCGATAATATTAGTGTGGTCCACCTTTCCACGAACCCGATTCAACATCAGCGAACCAAACATATCGAGATTGGCATCCATTTTGTTCTGGAAAAGGTTGTTATGGGTCACGTTCGAGACCATCTAATTCTCAGTATGCAAATATCTTCACCAAAGAGCTTCCTTCAGTACTTTTTCATGATTTTCGATCCAGTTTGAGTGTTCGTTCATCTCCCGCTCAAACCACGGGGGCATATTAGAGTATACGTGTTTATGTATAGCTTAGTCATGCGTGTAGCCAAATGGACTCACGGGCTCTAGGGTTCTTAGCCTATATATATGCGTATCATTTGTATGTTATTTATCAAACATTAAAGTAATTTACCAATCTTTATGGTATCAGAACAGGTATTCTAAACCCTCTGACCTAACCTCTTCCCTTTTCTTCGTATCATTTAAAAAAAGAAAAATCAAATTTCAACATAGTTTCTTCAACTTCGACTGCATCTGTTGTACACAAAATCAAAACACACTACTTACACCATTATCTTTAACAATAAAGCAATTTACAAATCTTTAACACAAATTTTATTTCTTCCTTTTTAGAATATCTCTAATACCAAGACCAACACACCAAAAATTTTAACCACTAATAACAAAAGGGAATACTAAGCATTAATAATATCATAAATTCCATATTTTGATAAAACACCACTTCATTGCAAAAGAAAAGATAAACAAAGCCAATAACAATTAATTATATTCGCTTATTAAACTTTTTTCTTTCAAATGTTTCCTTGTATTTGAAATCATTACAAACATGTAAATACCAATAAAAGGATGAATATAGTAAATTCTTGTATGTAGTCTTTGTCGTAGTCTAGAGAATCTGGATTAGAAGCTTTCAAACAGCATGTCCTTGGCGTAATCATTGAGCAAAGGAAGTGAACTATTATCTCCATAATTGTACATCAAAGGCACCAACCTTGCAACATTATTAGCGGCCTTTTTGAAACCGGGAGAAAATGGAGTTGGGGAAAGACACTCTTTATTAAGACACTTCCATGTTTTTGAAATCATGTCTACGACATGCTCTCGAGCAATCTTCATGGAGCAACCTTCATTTTCGTTAAGAAAACACATGATGTACGATCCATCGTGGCCATCTTGATTCTCGTCCTGTTAATGATCATAAGAAGATAGTCACGTTAGAATGTCAACTTAATCAAAGAATCACTAAAATATTTGGATTTTACAACTTTAGCACAACCGATTTGTACACTTATGGTGAAATCAGAAACATATTGTTATAGTCCATTCCAATGGAACGAAAAAAATGATTTATTTTGAATAAGGGAATGTACCAATCTGGAAGAAATAACTTGAGTTCTATTTATATATTTTCATTCCACAGTGGAATAAAGTGAAAACGTCGTAATAACATATTTAGATTTAAACGATCCATATTTTTTCTTACCTTTGCATCTCCCAAATCATCCCACAAACGCAAGATTTTCGCAACTGATGATATAATGAGATGGTTATTATTGATCATAAGGTTTGCATTGTCCTCATTTGTAGCACTGCCAAGAAGGAAAAAGATGTGAACAAACACAACTTGTATTCCTGAAGTAACCATTCCATTTTCCAAGTATTCTTCTCCTTTAGGAATGTGTCCGGAAGCAAAGCATTTTGCTTCTACTAAGAACGCGTTGCAAAGTGTCGCCCACTGTAATAATTTATTTTAAAGTGGTTATAGGTTTCATAATTTAATTATACGATCTTGAAGCTAATAACATACCGACTTGGACAAGTAACTTATGGGGTTAAACCCATGTTCCTCGTAAACTTTCTTTGCAATTTCATTTGTAATGTCATAAACAGCCTTGAAGGTTGACTTCATGTAGTCGGGAAGTAGTTCAATAGCTTCAATATCCCATCTACATATAATCCAATTAACAGATTACGAAAAAAATTTATATGGAAATTTTGTGTTTTATGTTTTGTAAATTTACCTGTTGATTGCTTGTGTGAACGTAGTTAGTTCATCGATAGTTCCATATATATCGAAAATGTCATCTATGATATAAATGAGTGATATGGTTTTTGTAAGATTAATTCTCTGCATCGAATGGTTGGGGTTTGTTAGGGCAGCCATGGGCCAAAGATACCATTTTAACGGTTGGTCCCGAGCACGGCTTAACTCTTCGCCCAAACCCAACTCCTTCCACCACCTACAAACATGAAACATATGATTTTCTTCACAAATTTTTAATGGCTGGTCGCGAACACGACTTTAATTCTGATAACATTTATAAGTAGGCAAAAATAAGTCCTTTCCAAGTCTTAGAAATGATAAACGCTCATAATCATCAATGTTTAAAAATAAAAGATTATTAGATGTGGCCAAAGCTCGACCCGTGAGCTTTGGGTCAATTAGGGTTAGGATTTTATGATATTACTTGTAACCTATACAGTGGCGGATATAGAATTTACAAATAGGGTATGCACTGCAAAAAAAATTTCTTTGAGAGGGTATGCACACTATGTTTTTTGCCTTATAAAAAACTATTTTCACAAAATTTAGCACTACTAAAATTTTTTATAGGGTATGCATGTGCATACCCTATTGCCATAGTAGATCCGCCCCTGAACCTATATATGTTCATGTATAATATAATAATAGGCACGGGTTTCATAATCTAATAAAGATTACAATTTAAAAGTGTAGAGACTAACTTGTAAGTATGCGTATATGTTGCCACGGTAGAAAAAAAAATCATTGGCGATCAGGGGAAATATTTAAGAATACTCGATTATTTAAAGGGTAAAATGTCCCAACAAGAAGGTAACATAAAATAAACATTTTGACAATTAAGGGTATGTAAAAACCTTTATTAATGTTAAACGTCTTTATTAATGTTAATCGACAATGTAAATGATCTTAGTAAAGTGTACCTTGAGATATGATCTAATTCCATTCGGTGTATTCTTTGCACCTTATAAAACTCCAACTCTGCTAATTCTTTCAAAACCGTGCCATTAAAATACTTGATAGAGTTCTTCAAACTGAACCATGGTAAGGTTTTTTGGTATGGATTCTCGAGTGTATTTCTAACCAGTTCAGCTTGGTCATCATCAAGAAATTTTGTGGCATCCTGTAAAATCTGACTGGCATATTTTTCAGCTTCATCGAGTATTGTCTCTCCTTCTATACTTAGGTGTGAAGCTTCATATAATGCCATTAAACCTCTTAGGTCATTATTCCATTTATCATCAAATTTGTCATCGTTTCCCTTGAACTTCGTAAATATATCTGATATAGTTTAGGATATGCAAGAGACTAATTAACAACGTGTCTAATAGATGGCAAAGAATTCATAGGCCATCCCCTTTGAAGAAATTACATTAAACTCGCCTAAATCTCAAAGCAGATTTTCCAGGCAACTATTAATTTGAAAATTTTGGTTTCCGTTTATATCAGTTCGAGCTAAAACTGTTGCCATACCCTGCTAACCATGTGTTAAGCCGATAGTACTGCCACTTTCGTTAAGACTTGGAACTTTGATTCACATCTTTGAAATCTAGCCATTTTTTTAGTCATATATTTTACGTACATATTTCCAGTAAATGAATTTCCGTAACTAGCATATACAAACCGGATAAATATTAGATTACCTTTAAAGATGTTTGGATAACCTAATACATATATGTATACATTATTTCAAATGAATATCTAGAACAAAATTTAACATAAAGAGTGAAAATACCAAACCTGCCGTCACATGAAAACCATTCTGTCGTAAGATCCGAAAACATAGGGAGAACTCATACAAATGATGATTCTTAAAAGAATTTGTGTTGCTAAATTGCATGTAACGTTTTCTCAATATTAAGTTTATTTCATCTTCAAAGTGATAATCAATTGCAAGTCGTTGAAGAGCATCAATCATAATCAAATCCTCAAAACTTTCATCATTAATTTCGGCCATTGACCTTCGAACATGCTTCACCAATTTTGTATGTTTTGCATCATTGTCTTCCTGCATATACACATTTTAAACATTCTAATTAAGATATAAGAGAGATCTAGAATAGAACACGACTATAAGGCTTTAATTAACATTTGAGCTTTAAGAAGAACTCTTACATTTCGATCATATTTGTGAGCATGCATCATTTGCATTTGTAATTGATGTAGCGTCTTGTGTTTTAATCTTGGTTATCAAGACTTGTGTATAATTATATACGGTGTATATTTTAGCTCTAGCTCAACTAGTTTTGACAAACGACGCTTATGGTTCAAACGTTTTTATAACTAAAAACTACAACTAATTAACATACAACACAAGTTTTGGAAATTTAATAAATCAATGTTAGGGTTGGTTCACAAGTGTTTCGATTGCATATCTTGGCACTCATGCTCATGCATGATGATAAATAATTCTTCATCAGATTTATGCACTTTCCATAGTTTAAGTCTATTTATACGCTTCAATCATTGTTCGCCTTCCAACAAATATAGATCAGATAAAACTTGTTATGTAAACCAAAAAGTGTCCGGGTCTTTAACAATCACAAAAAATTACCTCGGTTATCTTATGCCTGGAAACTGGCTTGTACGGTTCTAAAGGGTGTCGTAGTTGTTCCGTCGTCATGCTCCATGTGTTACTTCCATGACGAATAATGGAGGCTTGAGACTTTTTAGAATTTAAGGGTGGTGGGGTGTTATTATGAGCAAAAATCACTACTGTTGACCTAGTACTTAGGCTGGACATGTTTGAGGAGAGAGAGAGAGAGAGAGAGAGAGAGAGAGAGAGAGAGAGAGAGAGAGAGAGAGAGAGAGAGAGAGAGAGAGAGAGAGAGAGAGAGAGAGAGAGAGAGAGTTAATATATGGTCGTAAGTTGGGAATGTATTGCTACAGAGAGCCTGGTATATATATATTGCGATCGATGTACAAGCTTCTTTAACGTGACATGTTAAGGTGCATTTAATACATGCATATTGTTTGTGTTATTATGATTTATGATCTTTTATTTATTAATTTGAGAGTAAATGTTGTTAAAAAGCTTTTGGAAAAGTCATCAAACAGTTTCTATTAAACATAAAAGCATGTAAATGAAGTTCTCTCTGAAGTAAGTTTGCAATTGCCCGCGACAATTGTTTGCATCTTTACCATCTCTTCGAAAGTATCTTTGAGTTCGTTGTGTAATTGCCCTCGTTCAAACAACTCCTTTGATCAGTTCGTTGTGTAATTGCCTTTTCTAATTCATGGTTTACACGAATAGTTTAACTAACTAGATAATTCGATGACAAGACGCCAAAGACAAAGAACATTGTTTAAGATTCGTTGACCTTTTCTACGGGTTAAATATTACACATAACGAAAACAAATCTTAAAATAACTTTTTTACTAGAATCATAAATTTTATTAATGATAAAATTGAAAAATAATACAATTTTATAGAATAAGATATTTATAATTCTTAAACAATAAGTAAATCTGAAGTTCTAATATAATTAGGAAACAATCATGAACTTCAAAAAAATGAAGGAGTTTTCGAAGTAGGATGAAATCTTAAATGTTAGCCCGTTTTAAATTAACAGTGCAAAATTCGTCTAGTTTGAAGTCTGACAATCAATTCCACCTTTTCCGGAATCATCATCTATGTTTCTTCTTCCCGTATTTCGATCAATAAAAACGTCGCTAACCCATTGATAGTGCCCTCGTCATAATATTGAAAAAGGAAAGATGAAATAATGAATTGATTTGAATTTACAAGATAAGAACTTGTATGAAAAAATGATTGAATAATGTATATTTATAAAGTATAAAAGTTAAAATTTTCTCGTGAGTTTTGATAATAACCTTTCTAGTTACTCATAATAAACACTCGTCACTTCATTGTACTTTAACTAAAAATCACTCATATACTCAGTAAAAAATTTCACCATTTTTGACTGTCAAATAAATATCGGTTACTCGTAGCACAATTGATTAATTGAGGGTATAAGGTTGGATTTGGTTTAAACTAATTTACTAACTTTTATTCTTCAAGGTGAGAATCTTAAGCAAAGAATGGAGATTCCAACCTTAACAAATGAGTAGTTACACTCCAAACTCCTTTTTTGTCATATATTTCATTCTTAGTTTACTAGATACCATTCAATATCCCTTTTATTTTAAGGTGACATATTTGGTAAGATGTATATTCTAATTCATCAATTTTAAGAATTATTATACATAAACATGTGGTTTGGTAGGACTACTACATACATGTCGTTACCGAAAGAGAATGTAATTCGGAGATGTGCTTATAAGGTAAAGTATTGATCATTTGCGGTAATTTACTAAATAATTGTTTATTAATCTGTTATAAGCTTTAATTTGACACCCAAATTCTAATGCTTTTTGGGGGCCTAACCATATCTTGGGGACCTAATTAATGATATTTCAATGTAAGCCAAAATCCCATAGTAGATCCCCCCGTGCCCGGTGGAACCTCAACCACAAAGGACAGTTAAGATGCACACCAAACATTGAAAACGACCACATCCCATATCTAAATGCCAAGTCATGACTTCAAGAAGGGCTACAGGACCCGGTTTTTAGAGGTAATAGGACCTCTTGTTTGCAACCCGCCTCTATTTCCCCGTGTCAAGACATTTGCTTCATAATCAATAACTTGCAAAATGATCATAACTTGAATCAGCAACATGTTACTGTAGTTTTTATTCCTTCATACTACTTTAGAATTTTAATCAATAATTAAACTTATTGCTCTATTTCAAAACCAAATTGACAAAGAAAATACATGCAGATGATCACAATCACAAATCAGAAACATGGTTAAAACGGATTTTTATTACCCCTAAGCTTTAGATTTACACGTCTCCAAACGACCGTTTTATAAACTACTTGCCAGGGTAAACTGACAATAAAACGACATATCCTATTTAGAAGATTTTGACATTTTTAAAAGTGACTATACAAGAAATCGACAGGTTAGGCAGTCCTACCTATGTAATGAAGTTATTCTCACCTTCTTTAAACTCATACTTCTTCGACTTCTAACTCAAAGTCGTCAATCTCTTTAAAGTAAGCTCTCTGCTGCTCAACATAGTCTTGTGGTAATACATATTCTTCCTTTGATGTTTTCTGGAGAGCAATAACCATTAGAAACCTTTTGTTAGTTAATACGATCGATTCTGAAAAATCAGTAAGATGCATCGACTCTTAAATGAGTAAATAGCTGCTGTGTTTTCATTTTCTATAGCATTCAAGAATTCTTTTCTACGGACATACAATTCAATGAATCTGTCATTATATCAGTTTAGTAATATATGTTACCATTGAACATAGTTGTGGCAGAATGGAGGGGTTGAATTACGGGAACAAACTTTTCCAATATATTGTAGCCTCTTTTTTTTAATAAAATTATTTAAAGGGTTTTACGCAATAAACTACACCAACTTTTAACCGCTTTGGCGTATATATTCTAATATTTGACCCGTTACTCCGTTAGTAATAAAACATAACCCGAAACGATAAATTCATAAGCCGATGGGCTGAAAATCTAATTTTAATGCAACTCTATTAAGAAGCTGATAAATGAGCATAAACTAAAAAGATAATCAAATACACAAAACAGTACATTCTCTCCATCCCAAAAACAACGGCAACAAATATCATTACGTATTATCCATAAAAACACAGCATTTTGCTATAATATAATCACTAGAAATTATGTTTGGTCCACCAGTTTTCCAAATTTTGTGTTTCTAACAGGCTTTTAGGTTTTTGATTGTAAGTTTAAAAATAGAATTAAACTACGTGTTAAAGCCAAATTTTGCATTATATGGGACAGAGAGCTAATATCTTGTACGAATAAGTGTGAAAAGTACCTTTTTGTTAGGAGGAGGTTCGGTTCTTGGCTTGAATTGAATTATATCTTCTGCTCCATCAGCTTCATTCCTACACAACCAAAAGAGCAGATAGAGTATTAAGGGTATAATCATTAATGTATCACGAAGTAAGTACTAGCAGATGAAAAACAACAACTATAATACATATGTGCAATTAATTAGTGAGTGTTTGTTATTATAGTTTTCTAAGCCTCTAAGGTGGACGGATCCAACTATCAAACTTTCGACTTCAAGTGGCAAACTATCAGTGAACGTAAAAAATAACACTGCAATCGAATTTTATTTCAAAACCGTTAATCATAAACTATATTCTAGCAGGGCGTTTCTTTCCAATTTGCTTCGGAATGGTCAAACAACAAAGGAAAGATGGACGGGTTGGGTAGCGGGTCAAAGGTAGAAACAGGTCATACTTCTGTACAGGTCTGGTTGGTTGCCCGCTAACACTATTCCATCATTCTTTTCATTTTTGTGACGAGCAAGAATGAGTTAATTATGATCACGAATATAATATGATAACAATAATAATATATCTTGATAGACGACATTCATCCCATTTTACCCATTCCCCTTTAGCAATAATTTTCTTCTACCGTCTCTAGGTCAAGAAAATGCAATCTCAACTTATGTTTGATTATATGCATATGTTTTTTTGTTTGTCAGATATACCAAAAGAAAGATACGTGTGTGTATAGAGGGGAGAGAGACACACCTATTACTGGTGCTCCTCAAAAGAGGTGGACAGCTACCCCATTTATCTTTCTTCTCCAAACTATGGTAACTGATAGGTGTAACAACTGCCTTCCCTTTGCTCTTCTCACCAGGATCAGCACAACTAGAACCAGTAACTGTTTCACCTCTATCCTTACTCCTCATTAAGGAACAATTGACAGGCATAGCAGTTTCCTTACCTTTATCCATTTTCTTCATTAAAGAATTATGCGTTGTAGTACCCGTTTTATCATTTGTTTTCCCTATAGAAGAAAAACTAGAACCCATATCCGTTTCTCCTCTTTCATTAATAACCACCCCTTTAAGAGGAACACGGACTTCCATCATGTTATTCCGCAAATTCTTTATGGAAGTATAATCAGATGGCAATGCAATTCCCTTTCCTTTATGCAATTTCCTCATTGAAGCGTTGAGCATTGCAATGGCCACGTCAGCATTTTCATTCCCTCTATCCTTTATTTTCAAAGCAGAACGGGTATTAGTAGTGTCCGTGTTATTCTTTGTGTTCTTCATATCAACTGCCGTCCTTTTTTCCTTAACGTTCTCCATTGAAGAGTAACGAGGAACCACCGACATCTTCTTTCCATCATTTGTTGTTTTATCCAAACAAGACTGGTTTACCTTCCCCTGTTCCTTGATTTTGTCCAATGTAGAGGAACAAAGAGGCACAGATCTTTCCTTGACATTATTCCTTGTTTTTTTGATAGTTGTCTTATAAAAGGGGACATCAGCCTTTGTCTTGCTCCTGGTAGTCTCGCCTCGAGCATACTCTATTTGATTCTCATCACCAACTAAATGACCTAAGCAATAAAAACTCCCAAGTTAGTCACGGTATTCTTGAGAATAGAAGACACTTCATGAGCAGATTGATGAATCAGTAGTTCACAGTGACAAACTGTTAAACACTATCAAATGAGGAAAGCAAAACTACTAAAAACAATCGCAGTTCTTGAACGTTTATTAAAAACTATCGCCTTCAAATGGGAATACCATGTAAGTGATTGGATCCTAGTGAGAACTATCCAAAACAAATTATCAAATATGTTTAGAAGTGAAGCGAAAATATAGTGACACAATGCAGATTAATAGCAGAAATAGCATATCGATGTCCGAATTCACAAGACAAACACAGAAACAAATTGCTACCTTCATTATTAACAACGGAATCCACTAGAAAGTGAAGTCAGCAACAATAACATATTTCGCAACAAAATTCAAAGAACTCATAAGCATAAAATCAATAAACAAAACAAAAAGCAGCACAAATTTATGCTTATGAAGTAACGGTAAACCCTAATTTAAGTAATTAAAACTGGAGTTGAAAAAAAGTACCTGACGAAGAGGTGAGCGGGCGGTGGATATGGATCGGGTTAGGAGTGGATCCGATACTTGAATCCGAAGCAGGAGAAGATCCAGGTAATTTGTAGGGTTTGCGAATGATGTTAGTGATATCGCCTAATGGCTTTCTTTTGATTCTTTGTTGATGTAGTTGAGATTCATCCATTGTTGCTATCCATTAATGGAGATTCTATTGATTGTTTTTATACCACCTCACCTGTGCTGGTGATTGAGAAATGCTAGAATATGGGAGAGTGTTAGAGAAGCTTTGATTTGATTCGTTAATGGCGGGATTTGGGGCTGATTTCAAAACCTACCTGGATCCGGGTTTGGGTTTGCCTCATTAATTCACCTATATTGTTTTATATTTGTTTGGGCTTATTAGCTACTAGCCTACTACTATGAGATAGAAAATTATTGGGAAAATTACCAAATTGTTAAGGGGGTGGGGTTGGGTTATTTTATAAAATGTTAAAATTTGAAAGCCATTTTATAAAATGTCAAACAATTTGTATATGCTACATTACGAACTCAGTGAGCATATGTGAACTCACTTGTTTTTGCGGTTTTTTGCGTTTTGTTATATTTTCAAACTATGTTTGTTAATGAACCACTTAATACATAAAAATACTACATTTTGGAACATAGAAATACATCATATTACAAATAACCAATCATCATATAAATTAACCGATACTTGAGACGATTGGGTTTGTTTTTTCTTTCCACGAGATGTTGAAGCAGTTTTTGTTGAACGGGCGGTTGAAGGTTGACTTGAACTTTGGTATTCTGGAATCTTTGCACCACATGTTTTTCTAGTAAGACCTTTTTTCTTACAACGATCACATGTGTGACAACCCACAAAAATCCAGGTTCACACCAACTCGACCTCTTAAACCACATCGAAGCGTAACAAAGTTTCTTACCCCATAAGTGTTCATATGTTATAGCCAAATAACATATATAGTTTCAAAAGTAAAGCACCCTACTCGAGTCCACGAGTTAGTTGTGGTAGACGTGGGTTACATCGTCTAGCCGTTGGGTGAGGGTTGTCAAACCCTAATAGATCTATCCAATACCATCGCGCTTAAGTCCTTAACTAACGATTCATGATAGGGGAATTTCCTTTGGCTTAGTGGTAACTTAGGCAACTAGTAAAGGTTTTAAGTACTTGTGTCCATAAGTAAAAGAGCATGTAATCTCACCCCAAGTATGTTATAAAAACAAGTAAAAAGTGGGCTATGAACTCACCTTAGCAAGCCAGCTAAAAGTAATGAGGTAGTGTGTGTAAGCCAACACGTAGAAGTCTCAAATCCGAGAATCAGGTAGGTCTAACCTTGACCTATTAAGTTTTGGAATTAAGGTTTTTATATTCTAGTCCAATGCACATGAAAAGGTATATATATGTATGAATAAGGTAGGGTTAGGGTTCGGGTTTGATAATAATAAACTAACACCGTTCGGGCCATTATATACAAGACCATTCTATAATCGCATGCGGAGCTAGGACACTTTAAATCGTAAATCCAACAAGCTCGGCACTACGAAATATCGAGATGGAATCATTGCACACAAAGCTCCCTAGCATTGTGTTATCGTTATTATTATCAAGTTGGTTTTAAAAGTTAGTTTTTATAAAAGTTTATAAAAAACTCAGCAAGTATCTTTAAGTTTTACCCAACTTTAAAGTAATATATCTCGCCCGTTTCTTATCTGATTTTAATGAATCTTATATAGAAACGACCGCGTTTGAAATACCTTTCAAATGGTTTAGGCCTTGAAACCAGATTGTAAGTCTACTGATATTTATAACAGAAATACTAACAGTAGGTTTTAGGGTTTTCTCAAAGTACATGTTAACTTGAAAATATCATAACTCCTTGGTCGTTTATCCGTTTTTAGTGTTCTTTTTATGGAAATGTAGGCATTTGATTTATCTTTCAAATGCCACAGGCCTCATGTCCCCATTCAAAACCATTTTTCCCATATTTAGTAAAAGGTCCGCTGGTATGTAGTTTGGGGGTCAAGAAATTAGGTCAAACTTCAAAATGGTATATCTTGCTCGATATTTATCCGTTTTTAACGAATCTTATATCGAAACATTCTTTTTTGAGTTAAATTTAACATATCTATGGTCTCCTATTATGTTTTAATGGTCGTTTTCCCAGATTTCCCAAAAACAGTCCGTGTAGACAGCTTATGTAGCTGAAACGTATGTTGTTGCGTAAAATACTTTTAAAATACTTAAACATATCCAAAAATTATGATTTTTATGTCTAAATCTTCAGAAAACATAGAAGTATCTTTTGTTTAAGATAGTTTATCCAAAACATTTGGTTAAGATGGTTAAAAAGTGTCTACAAGTCGGTGTAAGTTTCCGGTTAACAAAATAACTTAACTTTTCTTTGTTTATGCTAAGTTGTTGTATAAAATGCATAAGTCTTATGACAAATGAGTATGTAAATATGATGCATGAGAAGGCTTTATAGAACATACCTAAATGTATATGAATTCAAGACTTGATGCTTCTTCTATGTGATCAAAGTGTAAGGCTAGGTTTTTTATGGGTGGAATTTTGGTGTGGTTTCTTTTCCTTCTTTCTTCTTTTGCCGATTTGAGAGAGAGAGTGGGGAGGTGATTTGTGAGTTTTGAGCAAGGAAAAATGAATGCTAGGGACTTCTATTTATAGAGTGGATCTTGGGTTAGAATTTAACCCTAGTTAGTCATTGTTTCAACCATGGTTAAGTGTCATTGATTTGTATGGGCAATTTAGTTCAATAGTGACATTCTATTCACCCATGTGAACATCAAATTCAAGAGAATCCCATGGGGGACCCCCTTGTGGCCGGCCAAGGAGATTAGGGAGGGGGTTTGGATAGTTTTGCAAAGTCTAGGGTGTTTAGGCATGTTTTGATGTCTAGTGGGTGATTTATGCAAGTTTTGGTAACTTATACTACATGCATGCAACAATTCATGCAAAGATGATGAATGCAAGGTTAGAGTTTTATGCCTTTCATGTTGGACTAGAAATATAGTTGTAAAAATATATATACGTTTACGTAAAGTGAATACCGCACCTAATTCCGGTATCCGTATATGTTTAGACATAGTTATTAAGCATCATTTATGTATGGTGTGACCTAACAGTCGTACATAATTGAAAACATATACTAGTGGTTTAAGAGGTCGAGTTGGTGTGAACCTGGATTTTTGTGGGTTGTCACAACATGTCACTAGTTTTGCATTCCCTTGCGATAGTATACGATCTTTGTTTTTTGGACGACCCGCCTCTCTTCTTTCAATGGATGGTGGGTTGATGGTTGAGATCTTATCTTGGCGCGACCATTCAGATGAATGTCCAACTGGGAATATGGATCTTGTATATGTCCGTTTATAATTTTCTGCCTTGAACCAATATTGTGCCCAACCCGCGACATCATGTTACATTTTAAGAAAATTTAATGCTGCTACAAGGTGTGAACAAGGTATACAAGACTTTTGCCAAAATTGACATGTGCATTTCTTATCACGAATAGTGACGATTGCATTATTCTTGTTGTCTATCACCTCAAACGTGTAGTCATTAATTGGTATGACTTTCCATATGTGCCTCTTTTTATCCTACCATTTAATTTCACTATAGCACACGATGTTAATGGTTGATCTAAATCCTCTGTTAAATATAAATAAAAATATTATAAGTTATTAAAATAGGAAATCATACATATTATGAGACGACAAAGAATTACATGCAATTTTGCGACGTTCATGGTACCATTTTTAAGTAGTTGTCCGCATAAACTCTAGAAGCATACAAATCGGAAGCTTGCGTGCATGACGAGTTACCGAGTTTAGAGATTCATCACTGTTAGATGTCATAAGGTTATAACAATCTCCGGGGAAATAATCCCTTGACCATTTTTCCTTATTTAAGTTATCAATAATTTTCCTTGATTTGGCAGGAAGAATCAGTTGTAGTTGCCTAAATGCCTCCAGAAAGTTCGATTTCATGTAAGCCTTGCATATCTTCTAGAAATGATATTCGTTGTCTTCGTTTAGTTGAGACTTAAATCGTAAGTTCATGCACAAATGTCGACAACAAATGCCGTGAAGAGCATTTGGGTACACTTTTCATATTGCCAGGTCAATGGAACTCGCTTTATCGGAGATAAATACCATGTTATCGATTTGACCTAAGCATTCTCTAAGCCTTGACAAAAACCAGGTCCAACCATATCCACTCTCTGTCGCCCCCACTCCATATGCAATATGAAGGATATTGTAGTGTTTTAGATTTTGTCTATAAATAGTGTGATAGGTTGTTATCAGTTTGTTGTCTTTGAACCCGAAACTCTCTCAAAGAGGTTCCGTCGAGCTTGAATGTCTGTTGTAACAAGCTCGATCCAAAACAAGTTCACACTATCAATGAAATCTTAAACAATTACGCATTTTGTTGTTTATCAGTTCTTTCAATTTCAGTTACAAATTCGATTTCATATTTCTCGTTTGGATTCCAACTCAGGTCATGAGATTCCGCATCATGACCTGTTTTAATTTCGATTCGCTGAGAGAATAGAGGTGAGCGAATTTCAGGACCTGCCAATTGGTATCAGAGCCAGACAAATCAATTGATTTAATTCGATTGAGTCTGGTTCATCAATTTGACTTGATTCGAAAATTAGGTCAAACTATTAGTGAGTTGAAGGAGTCCGAAGTGAAATTGAAGAAGTCCGAAGTGAAATTGAAGAACTGTATTTAAGATCTGTGAAGATTTCAAGGTGTTCGTGGTGGATCTGGTGTTACACATATGTATTCAAATACGGTTGGTGTATGGAGCGAAAACACGAGTTATCAATTTGAGAGAGGGGTGTGTATAGTAGGTAAATCACAGTGGCTGTTCAACTTTCATGCCAGGAGATGGTCAACAAGGATCAACTTTCAAGTGTAGATCTGAAGTTGACCTAAGATGGGAAGCAAGTTGATATAAGCCACTGGTTAGATGATCTCCATGGAGAATCTGGTCATGAATCAAGAAGATATTCTGGTGATTCTACAACTATTCCTCCTGAGTCTGTTCAAGTGATCGAAAAGATGAATATGAGGAAGCTGACCATGGAGAATGCATAAGTTATGAAGATTAAAGACTCATAGC
Source organism: Senecio squalidus (assembly GCA_910822075.1). Taxonomy (NCBI): domain Eukaryota; kingdom Viridiplantae; phylum Streptophyta; class Magnoliopsida; order Asterales; family Asteraceae; genus Senecio; species Senecio squalidus. Next base: position 29,822,460 of record CAJVGC010000592.1, read on the forward strand.
ATCATCCAAGGGGGAGATTGTTGGGCCAAGAAATTGAGTGGATGAAGCTATGGAGTCTTCTGTGTGTTGGAATAAAGATGATTTTAGTTCGTTGAGGGTCCGAACTAAAATCATCAAGAATAATCCGAAGTGAAATTTTCAGTTCGGAGAACAAGTTAGTTCAGATACTCTGAACTAAATGAAGTTCCTCCAAACTGAAAATAAACTGAAGTTTAACTTAAGTCAACAGAAGTCAACATTGAAGATATCAATTCGGAGGATGAAGACTTTGATTCAGAACTGAAGTGAACTCCCCGAGTTGAAATTAAGATGATGATATGTTGTAATAATTTAGTTCGAAGTGTTTTAGATTTTGTCTATAAATAGTGTGATAGGTTGTTATCAGTTTGTTGTCTTTGAACCCGGAACTCTTTCAAAGAGGTTCCGTCGAGCTTGAATGTCTGTTGTAACAAGCTCGATCTAAAACCAGTTCACACTATCAATGAAATCTTAAACAATTACGCATTTTGTTGTTTATCAGTTCTTTCAATTTCAGTTACAAATTCGATTTCATATTTCTCATTTGGATTCCAACTCGGGTCATGAGATTCCGCATAATGACCTGTTTCAATTTCGATTCACTGAGAGAATTGAGGTGAGCGAATTTCAGGACCTGTCAGAGAAAAGCAAATTTGTCAAAAACATTTTTTTAGTAAAATAAACGTTGGGAAATTAGAAAAAACAAATAGTCGAGAGCGCTCGTTGTGAAAACACCCCCAACCCGAAACATATAGTGAACGGTATCGGAGGGTCTAAAACACGCATTCAGACTTATAGAGACTTAATATGCTATATGGCTACATGTCATTTGAGTGAGAAAAAAAAATACATGTTGGTTATAATAGAAAATACGGATAAGTTGAATAAGATCCGGACCCGAGCAATCGCCCTCTTTTAGCAATTCCAGTAATCGTGATGCGTAATCTAGCAGCTCAATTCACATCCGTAACTATTTCTTCATTTCATTTCATAAATTTCAATATTTGTATCATCTTAGTTCTTAAATTTATTTCAGTATTTATGCAGAAGAAAAAACCCAGTAAATATTCCATCACGCCGCCAGCATTCGTCATCATCGCATCACCAACGAGGTCACTCTCATCAACCATTTCATTCTGATTATAATTTGGGAATTTAGGGGGTGTTTGTTTGAGCTTATATAAGGGCTTACGACCTTATTGAGTTTCGGCTTATGTTTCATAAGCCCGAATATGAGCTTATTTCTGTTTATTTAGTCATAATAAACAGTAATAAGCCCATAAGCCCTTACATAAGCCATAAAATTCGGGCTTATGAATCATAAGCCGAAACTCAATAAGCTCATAAGCCCTTATATAAGCTCAAACAGACACCCCTTAAACTGCTGTTTTGTTTTGTTTTGTTTAAATAAAAAATAAGCTGTTTTGTTTTGTTTACAGGGTTTCCAGATGAAAGAGAAATGGAGGAGGAAGCGGAGAAAAAGATAGGATGGCTTTTTAAACTTATTTTTGCTGGGACCGCGACTATCGTTGGATACAATATCTTTCCTTACTTAGGTATCAATGTCGTTTCTAAACGTAACGAAAACTTACTCACTTGATTGGTGACAACATTTTAGTGATATGGTGTTTTGTAGGTGATAATCTGATGCAGCAGTCTGTTTCACTTTTAAGTGTTAAAGACCCGTTATTTAAAAGGATGGGAGCCTCCAGATTAGCTCAATTTGCAACAGATGGTATTTTTGTTATGTGTATTCATTTCAACATTTTATCACTGTCAAACGCTCAACAATCGCGTTTCTCATTTTAGATGAGAGAAGAATGAAGATTGTGGAGATGGGTGGGGCGAAAAAGCTTGTGGAAGTGTTGGGGGCTGCTACAGATGACCCCACACGGAAGGAAGCTTTGAATGCTATTGTTGCTATTGCTCAATCAGGTTAGTAACCCTCGTTTGAGGTTTATCTCCCTACTACCATGTATTACAATGTTAGTAATATATTCGTAATCAGTAAACGGTGTTTTGGATGTCTATTTTAAAACTTTGATTGTGATTTTGAATAATTAGATTAGAATATACAATGGATTATAGGAAATTGTTTTTGGATGTACCTTCGTCTTTTGACACTGAAATAATTAAATAATTATATGTTTTATGAAATCAGTTCACAAATTTCTAAAATGACCAAAAGAGACATTATTGTAAGAAAAAATGCTTGTGAGACGAGAGTAAATTAGGTGTAAATGTGTCATTTAAAAAACTTATTTTACCCTCTGAGAATCAGTTTTGTTGCAGCTCGTACGAAACTCTTAATCAAAAACTAGTTATTGAACTTCTAAATAATCAAATAATCAGACGCATAATATGTTATGCAAACATTACAATTGATATATGCGACTACTCGTCGCATATTCAGAACTCAATTTGAAAACGCAACTTCATATACCTCCCGAAGATTGTAGTTAAATTACTTGGGGTTACTAGAATTCCCACTAATATTTCCTGTGTTGTTTCCTAATATGTTAGATGAAGCTGTTGGGGCTCTGCATAAAGCTGGAGCAATCTCAGTCATCATGGCTACTCCTAAATCCACCGAAGAGGCTGACATTGAGAGACATAAGAGAAAATTGCTCAAGAGATTTCGAGATCTGAAATTTGATGAAATTTCATCTTAAAACTAGAGGATTGCTCGTGCTTCGCACGAGTTTGATGAAGCACGAGTTCGATTGTAGTCATTTGAAATTGAAGGGATGGCACGGCTGTTGTTCCTGAATTCTTTGACTCCATTTTATATTTTGCGTTGCTTTGTGTGGTCTGCCGTTAGCTGAATTCTTTGATTCTGTTTTGTGTTTTGCCTTGCTTTGTGTGGCCTGGTATTAATCGCGAAGAGTGGTAAGTGTAATAAGGTGAAATCTGGTTTGTATGCATCGCGTTAGTAAAAACTGAGAACCCTAACATTCAAATCCATATTAATAACCTGCACATATAATTAATTGGTAGTTAGCTATGCCAAACTAAAAACTATTCCACATCTATATTTGGAGCAGGTCGTTTTAACCCATTCACTTAATTTCATGGAAATAGAGGCCGGCTTTGACTCGTATATGAATAGCGATTCATGTTACGAAAGAAACACATCGAAAATCGTCTCAAGTGTATTTTAATTGCATAAAACCTCCTTTATTGCTTAAACAAATATAATTGTTGCAATCATATTTGAGAGACTAACTATTTATAAAAATGTGAAAATTTTAAACATAAACTGTTTCATGTCCATGCAATCGACCCGTATCAAAAAATACTCGTTTTGGTCCATTACTCAACCCGTAGGCCCTGTAGGTAATGATGGGGAAAAAAAACCTGTTGCAATGTGTAGTATTGAATGCTTCCCCTGATTGGCATGTTCCCTTCCATCCAGCTGGCACAGGAGGCATGTCTGTATCACTAAAACTCGGTGATTCCGGCCATATTCCTATTGTAACATGACCACATGGGTTTTTGTCATACATTTGATATCTTAATTCCAAGATAATGTAACAAAATAAATCATTAAAAATATGCAACCACAAACAGAATAATGACTTATTATGATTTTAGACATTTAGTGACTTTCTACTGTATAAAAAGCGGTATTCATTACAAATCTTAAGCAAATATATGCAATGGATATGGCACTGATTAGAAATTTGAAAAACTTCCACTTCTTTTTCGATAGACCCCACTATTATTCATGTATCTATTAATATAATCAGAAAGTTTCAAACTAAACGCAAACTCATAACGAAAAAGGAAATAAGTGTTAGTAAAGTAGTTTAGAATTTTTTACCATCTTATGTAATTAAATCATATACAATGGTAGGAAACTAAAATGAGGGGAAGCAAAGCAATAAACGAACCTGTATCTATGAAACCGATGATAACATTAACCTGATTTTTGGTGGAAAAACCTGGGATTTCCATGGCTTCTACACCGTCAAGACCAATGAAATCCAACGAATGCGTTGTGTGCAGCGTTCTCTTTTTATTATCAAACACTGATACTACTCCTTCCATCTCTGCAATCATAACAGAAATTAACTCTTATCTACCCATAAGTTGAACCGCGATTTTTAACCCATCTGAGTTCAAATTACTTTTAATGCATACAACTTATTATATGTTTTTTATTCAAAAAATATCTGTAATGAAATGAATAAATTGGATCAACTAACTGTCAATTGAAACCCAACCCATTTCAACCAGAACTCATTTTGACCCGCTACCTAACTCGCCATCAGTTTCGGGTAAGAAACTTACTGGAAATTTGAAGGGCTTGATCCTCAGTCAACTTAGCAGCAAACCTTTTAAAACAATGTCTATAACTATACAAATGTGAACCCTTTGCTTCTTCAAAAATGTGCAAAAAGGTCAAATACAGTAATAAAAAGCCAATAAATACTTGCCTGAGTAAGTGTAGTAGCATCAGCAATAACAAATGGCACGTTCACTAAACGAGCTAAGGATTTTGCAAGTAGCGTCTTTCCTGTATTCATTGTTCACAAAACACTTAATAATATAATATAAAATCCTTTTTCACACTTTAATCTATCCCTTTAGAAAATTATTCAGTCTTTAATTACCTGAACCTGTTGAACCAAATACAAGAATATTACTTTTCTCAAGTTCAACAGCATCGCCATCCACGTCACTTGCCTTGTCATTTTCCGAATGTCCTGCAGCAGTCCTAACTTTCCAAGTTGTAATAACATATATTAGAAACATTATTACCACAAATAAATCCTCATGTAACGCATGACGGTTTCATAAAACTTGGAGACTCAACAACCGTATCATTTTCTTGAAATGAAACAGACAGAGAGAACAATGTGCTTACTTTTGCGAACTATCGATAAAGATCCTTTTGTAATGATTGTAAACTGCCACAGAGAGGACCTATATGAATGAATTACTAATTAGTGCTCGATAAACAGACCTGTTTATGATCTACATACACATTCATTTATAAACATAAAATCTTTAAGATGAAAAAATATAACCTTTTTCGCTCTTTCTTGTCCGATAACAAACTTATCAAGTCCTTTACAAATCTCCTTTGCAGTTGGAAAACTGTTACCCAAATTAGACCCACCCCAGTTCCCATCTCCAGAATCCGAATCTTTGTATGCAAATATCTGAATTAAGATCAAATAAAAGCTTGTTAGAATTAGCTTAACTACCAACCTTAAAACTAAATAGTCGAAAACTTCAAACTACAAAAATATAAAAATAATTTGAAAAAAATGAAGAAATTGTATATCCTACCAAAGACCCCTGAGAATATATAGATATAGATATATATATATTATTTGGGGAATAAGACGATGATGAAATTAGGGATAGAAAATGACGAAATTCGGGGGCTGCAACACCTCAATTATCAAATTAGCTTTTAGGGATTATATGAAGATGATGATGATGAATCGATTGACGATGATAAGAGGTGGAGGAGGGTAGGACACCTGTTGTAGAGGTGGAGGAGGCGAACTAACGTCATGAAACGAAGACCCACGAACACTTAAAACTGATACGTTCCACTGGACTGGGTTTGCTAAAAGCCCAATGAAACCGGGTAAAAGCCCAAATTGGGCACGAAAATGGGTTTGCTAAAAGCCTAACAATTTCAATAAATAATGTAAAATAAAAAAGCTTACATTTTGACGAAAATGGCCATTTGCATACACCATATGTGAAACTTGTTCCTGCAAACGATAATTCTCTTCCATTAACAGTTTATTCATCGCCGAAAGTTTTCGATTGACACCGTGTGAACGCGAAGCCTCCCTCCTCTGTTTTTATCGACACCTGAAAAATAAAATCAAGATTTCAAATCCTTAGACCTAAAAATCAAGAATTTTACAAAAAAACTTCAAATTTTATAACAAAAAACACAAGATTTCAACTCTTTTAACCCAAAAATCAAGAATTTTACAAAAAACTTCAAATTTTAATAGTATATGGATCGGTCTACTTTCAAGTATTTTGGATGTGATTTCAACGCGGATAGGCCTAAACAAAACAGGTCTTAATGCCAGTTCTTTGATCCGTTTCTAAATATGTTTTATACAAACAAATAAAAACACAATAATTTTACCTGTTTCTTTTAACATAATTGTCAGTACCATAATAAATAATCTCTTCAACGCAAAAAAATGAGTCAGTCTAATCAAAGTTGTATTCCATATTAGAAGAAATACTCGATCTACAGTTATCTTCCAGCTTACCGAGTAAATGTCTCCAACGTTGCTTGTTGAATCCTGACATCAAACAGAAAAATAATTAGATATGGTTCAAATTTTATAAAAAAAAATCGATACGGAGATATATTTTGTAACATTTATGAATAAAAATATAGTAAAGGATTATTCAATGTTACACCAGTAACCATTTTCAATGTTACACCTTCTGATAAACATTTATAAAAAATATAGTAAAAATATAAAGGATTATTCAATGTAACATTTTTTAGAAAATGGTGTAACATTTATGAGTAAAAATATAGTAAAAAACTCGAAGCCGTAAAAATCCAGTAACCATTTTCAATAGATATAGTAAAGGATTATTCAATGTTTACTGTAAAAATGCAAAAGATTAGTATTTCCCTACGTCAACAGCAAGATTTGTAAAAATCCTTTAAACATCAACCAAAACGACTGATACGTTCACGAACGCGTGTAACCTATTTAACACCCCTACACACTATCCTCACACATCAGCAGCAAGGGTCTTACAAAAACTTAAAGCGTAGGGAAATTGAGTAACGCATTACAGGAAAGCCACCTATTTGCAGAAGAGCGAATAATATAAACAAAACAAAAGAAAGAGCACTAAACCAACAGATGCCTCATTATTCGTAGCTGCAATCAAATTTTCGGTAATAAAGAAACTCTTATTACTCTAATCGAAAACTTTCAAGAGTCACAGTTTTCCTATTCTAATATCTTAATCTCTTTACACTACGACGACACTATCCTCCTAAATCAACAGCAACTATCGTACCTATAAACAGCAATGCATTCATATATTATACCAATCATGCCTTTTTTAAACGATGCTGCAGAAATCAATAAAAAAAAAAATCTAACTGATCACCAATTATCCTATTGACTAACACACTACAGAACGCGTAACATAACTCGTATTGATACAACCTTACAGAACGCGAAAGATAAGTTAATCTACTCCATTATTCTAGGCAGGTACTATTACAAAAATCGACAACACTTTCAACACTAATCACCTAACCTATTCTGCTATCGTAATAACCAGTTATACTGTAACTAAGAACCAACTCTAACCGAAGACTTTACAAAAAGTGACTACAATTGTATACTTTAGTAATCAACAACAATGCAATTGCATATGACACCTGTGAATTCTGGTTACATAATAAGTGTATATATGTTTTTTTTTTGTCATTAACTATTACAAAATCATATAGTAGAAAAATCAAGAAAACCGAATAGTACCAAAAGAAACAATATACATGGAAAGTTTTCGATGAACCAATGGAGAAATACACATATTTAGACTAAGATTATGACTTACAAGAGGATCAACTATCCAAGTTGGTTCATCTGTAAGCTCAGTTACACCATTAGTAGCAATAACTCAATTATCAAATTAGCTTTTAGGGATTATATGAAGATGATGATGATGAATCGATTGACGATGATAAGAGGTGGAGGAGGGTAGGACACGTGTTGTAGAGGTGGAGGAGGGTGGACACCTGTTGTACAGATGGAAGAGGCGAACTAACCTCATGAAAGTCGTCTGTGGTACTGGTGACACCGGACTGGGCCAGGCAAAAGCCCAACAAAACCGGGTAAAAGCCCACTTTGGGCACATTTAATCTTAAGAGTAATATAGGTAAATTTTTCTCAACTGTTCGATTAAAAATAAGATCAGACAAGTTGTAAGGCTGTTTAGGTGCTATGCATCTTTCTCAACGAGCTTCGTGCCATTGCTTTGTTTCTTGGATTGTTTTGACCTAATTTTTAGTATTCTTGGTCTATCTGAGTTTTAGTGATTTAGGTTTAACTGTTTTGACCATTTATCTTTTCGTTTATGTGCTTAATTTGTACTTTGACGCGGAAATGAAAATTTTGTATCATGTATGATTTGAAATGAAGGTTATCTTTTACTTTTTTGTATTCGAAACTTTGTCAAATGTACTTTAGTGATTGCTAGAATCACAGTTAGCTGGTGTAGTTCAGTGATAAATATTGGTTAGAATTTTTCTAAGGGAAAATGCACTGGATGACCATTGTACTTACCAAAATTATCCGTCTAAGTCATTGTACAAAGTTTATGTCTATTTACATCACTATACTACATTTGACCGTTTAAATAAACGACTTTTTTTCAAACAACCGGTAAAAACCGGTGACGTCACCCTCCACTAATTCTCTCTCTCTCTCTTTCATTTTTATAATACCAAATTATCATTTCCATTCTCTTATTCTCCATTTCCAGTCTGTACATCTCTCATCATCTCAATCTTGATAAACTTCTTTACGTTTATGAATCACTGGAGTCCTCAATCCTCTCACAATCCTATTTCCACCCTCTGAAAACCGAAGATTTGTAGCTAAACCACCATTAGCAAGAAGGGACTGCAGGAAGTGTAAATGGACTGCAGCTGTATTGGAATTCAAAGCGGAGTGTAAAGGCGAACAGTATGATCGGATCGCCGGAATCTGGATAGACGGAGTTGATATTCTTCTGTTTTTATGATCGGATCGCCGGAATCTGGATCGCCGGAATCTGGATATCAATTGTTGAATCTGAAGGTTATAGTTTAAGTAGAAAATTAAATTTTGTTAAGGATTATGATATTGAGATTGAGAATAAACATGCGGATTTGATTATACCGATATCGGCTACGAATGGTGTGAATGATGAATTTTGGTTTAGGATTGAGAATGAAACTGATGTGAAAATGAAAGATGTGTTGATTTCGAGGAAAACTTATAAGGCTGTGTTTGAATTGTATGTTTCGTTTCATGGAGATGATGAGTTTTGGTATATGAATCCTCCGGATTCGTATGTGGATTTTAAAGAGGCTGTTTTGAAAGTGGAGACTCGTTATTAGGGTTATGGTTTTCCGGTGGATATTCAAGTTCTGTAGGTGGTGGGTTATGGTTTTCCCCAATTGAAGCTCTGCAAAATTCCCAATTGATAAACCCTAATTTCTTGTCTATAAAGTTGAAAATATAAAGTTAGAGAAAAGGGTGACGTGGAGGTTACCAAAGGGTTTCAGGTCACCAAAATGATTTATTTAAACGGTTTTTAAAAGTTAAGGTTGTTATTTAAACGGTCAAATGGAGTATAGTGATGTAAATAGACATAAACTTTGTACAATGACTTAGACGGATAATTTTGGTAAGTACAATGGTCATCTGGTGCATTTTCCCTTTTTCTAAACTGTTGTTCTATAGGTTCTGTAGTAGCATATTTCTACCAATCGTCTTCTTTTTACTTTTTTATGTTAAGAAGCAAAATCATAGTTTCGAGAACAGCCTTTAGCCATAAACCGGCTAAACTCAACAATGCACATAGGTTACCTTTTCGTATATCCTTTAAAGTTGTGATTGATAAGGGTCGATTGTCTACATAAAAAAAAAGACAGAAATCGATAAAAGATCAAAATAAACATTTTTATTTCATAGTTCATTCAACTTCAACATTTTTGAAAAAACACAGAACACCAAAATAAACGCCAAAAGACGTTATCAAACTCCAACACTTCCAAAAATTAGATCCATTATTGCTTGGCTATAAAACGCATAAATTCAATCACCATCCTTGAGTCCTATTTCATTAGGAGTTTGATTTTCCTTAGGTCTCGTGTTACAATATATGAATCGAACATGACAGTAATCCTGGACATTGGCCCGAATATACGAGTCACTCATAACCTGTTGCAATGGTTCATCAGGTTTCACTCTGAAATACGGACCAAGTACTTTCTTATTAACTGAAGACCTCAATGGTGATGGATGATGAACCTTTAGGTGCAGACGAACCCATTGAATACAGATCGATCCAGTAGTATTTTGGAAACCCCAACTGACTGAGTTTTATTGTTTTAAATAATTATTACTAATTGCTAAAAAAATGTATTTTTATAGAATCTAAACTGAGTTTTATTGTTTTTAAATAATATTTACTATTATATGCATATAAGGTCGTCACATTTCACCAATATGTCTATAGAACGAGTTGATTTGTTATATAGACAAGGAGGTCGTGCCAATTTTATTTCGAAGACAACACTTATAAAACATCTTATTTTCAGCTTTTCAAGACAAACACTAAATTAGAAAACAAACTAACAATAACGAGAACTGTTTATCAAGTCGAATGAAATGTTTAACACCATAGATTAGCCACCATATTGTTCAGTCATGGCGTCAATACAATCGCCATCTTCCAATCCGATTTGCTTAGGTGTTTGTTCTTCTCTAATTCTCTTCCCTTCGTGAAGGAATCTGATGGTACGATAATCCTTGATATCTGCCCGAACACACCATTTGATCATAAGTTGTTGCATTGGTTCATCCCGACCCACCCTGAAATACGGATCCAGTTCATTCAGTTGGCTAGCCACCTTTATATTTATCAGGGAGCCCTCCTTTCCACTTTCGTGTTCTTGCTTCACAACAACTGTAGATGGAAACATTGTCGAGATAGTTATCGTTGGATATTACGAAATGATGAGATATTGGTTTATGAGAGTTGGAATTTATAGATGTTACAAGTTACAACTTGCAGTAGGAATGCAAACAGAGGGATTTTGTAATCATTGTGGAAACCCAATCATCTCATCTCATTAAGGTTAATAAAATTGAAAATTATACTAAATTAATTCAGTTAACAAATGTTGTGTCATTCTTTGATAATTCAGTTGGAATTTATTTTTATTTTCAATTTTCAATTAGTACCAACACATAAATCTATGATTAGTACAATATGTGGAGCTCCTGCTTCTACATATTTCGACTACATTTTGATATTTTTGTAGCACTCAACTCTAATGACAAGAGTCTATCAAGTCCTACATCGATTTTTGTTTTAGTTCACCCTCGGGAAAGTTATAAAGCAAATGACGACCATATAAACTGTCTCAAACATGTTGAAAATTGAATCCGTGAGCATACACTCTTTTAATGTATAAAACATCAACATGTCACAAATGGGCAACATCAACAAAATAACAAAAATAACTAACAAGGAAACATGTTTAAAATCATATTTTAATTAAAATAACATATTTTTCAATCATATTCGACAATCTGAGTTCTTTAAAAATTAATTAAACAAAACTTAAGCAATGTGATTGATATAACCTTTCTTCATTTTAAGGTTAGTTTGTATTACCGTTGGCTACAAGAAACCACCTTGAAATGCTTTCGTGCTATATCATTGGTTGATTTTTCATGTATCGACTATGTTACATGTCAAATAAAAAACTCATTATGTGTCGACTACATGACCAACGTATTGCAACATGTTTTAATGTTAGATACAACCAACGTATATATAAACATAATGCTATAAAACAAAGAAAGTAATACTATTATTTAAGTTGATGCTGAAAACAAGTACATATAAATAAAAAGACAAATATTTGATATCGCAACTCATATTGTCCTAAGTTGTTAATAATACACAATAATATTCAGTTTTCATATATTATACTTTTATTTTTTTCGATAAAGTTATCCGCATATACGTGAAAAATAAACTAATAAACTAGTAAAATAAATGAAGTATAAACTTTAAGTTGTAATAAAACCCCTTCTAAAGAATAACATATAAAAGTTCAATTCCAAAAAATAAATGGGACATTTATTTAAATTATAAGAATTAATATTATTAATATACAACTTTTTAAAATTATATATCATCACATTATGTTTATCAAAAAAATTTAATTAAAGAGACAATGACACGTTAACTCAAATTACAAAATATTTGGTTTAAATAAAAAAAAAAACTTGAAATGACATAATATTCATGAATCTTGACTGATTGCACGCAAACTAGTATATAATCATGCCACTGATAATATTAAAAATGTCATGTTCAAGCAACATGTGTTTTATAAATAATAAAGTTGAGACATATGGTGTGTCCCCATATAGGTTGAGGACGACAATGACTCGATGAGTATTGAAGAGTAAGAAGAATAGGTGTAAATTAGGCGGTTTTGGTTGCATATGGTTGATATAGTTAGCTAGGTAGATCAAGACTAGTTTTATAGTAGCTTGGTTAGTTTTAGTTCGAACTATTTTAGTCTATATTTCTATATGGGTTTTTCTAACTTGTGCCCTAGGGGCACATGTTAACACCATTTTTAAATATTAAAAGTACAATCAAAAGTATCAAAAGTTAAGAAATCAATAAAAAAATGGTACTTTTTGATACTTTTGATTGTACTTTTAATATTTAAAAATGGTGTTAACATGTGCCCCTAGGGCACAAGTTAGAAAAACCCTATATATATTAGCATATTATTGTGTAAGGCCCGGTTATGACCTACTCAGTCGAGTTCAATGGGTTATGCATAGCAATGTTATGACAGATCAATAGATGTAGTTTTTAAAGGTATTGACTTTACAATCCAAAAAGGGTTAGCGACGCAGCTTGTTATCCGCTTGCCTTCTGCCACTTTGTAAATTTTTATGATCCAATATTAATTTCATCTTGTAACTATTTATATACGTATTACTTTTAATAAACAAGGATGAATTCATTCTAGAACCTAATACCATTATTACAACCTTTAAGTAAAAGAGTCATCTAATATATAATCAGCCTATTACCCATTTGGTAAAACAAATATATTTGTTGTCCCAAAAAGATATAGTTTTAGAGTTAATATAATTTTATATTTGACATAATAAGTATGTTAGATAGATCACTTTAAGATAATATAGTTTTTGTTATACGATTTGGACTATGTAAACTTTTGTCAATTTGACTTTCTTTATTCAACCTAAGGAAATCAAATTTAATTGATTGAAGTGACTTATTTTCTTTCGTTGTTGTTTTTTGATTCGGTTTATAAACCTGAAAGAAATGATTCGGCTCCTTTTGACTTGGAATAAGCCGAAATATTTGATGAAGTCAGTTTGAACCGGAAATAACCAATTGATTCGACCGGACAATTTTAACTCAAAATTTGTCCCTCTTAGAAAAATCTATAGTGTAACAATGTACTTTATTTGAAACCTTAAGAAATACGAACTTGTAAAACTTTTGCATTATTCAAAGGTATATTATGCAAATTAAACCATCTTTAAGGACCATTATTGTAACTTATTTCATCAACCGATGAAAGTATGCCACCTTTGTAAAGCAAAGATGACTGGGTGGAAAGATAAAAAGCGGTCCAGCAATACGAGCAGCTTTAAACTTATACGACGCCGTATAGTTAATCCACCTGCCATCTTGGACATCTTTTCCATTTTACAAACAAAGAATCTTCAAGTTCCAATTTTCTCTCTCAAATTTTGAACAAACAAAATATTATATGTTCTTACAGCCTTACAGGTATGGCTTCTTCTTTTTCCTCCAAATTTTTCTTAATTCATGATTTTGTATTTAGCGGGCGCAGCTTGTTGTCCGTTTGCCTTCTGCCACTCTGTAAATTCTTATATAATTATTGTGGAAAATTTTTAGTATGTTTAGTTATGTAGAGTGACAACCAAAGGACTTGTAGTGTGACGGTATCCGAGATGTGTATGTAGAGTTTTCCTACCTCTATTATAGTTACTTTTTTGTGTTCTTAGTCTTAAAATGGTTATTTATGAACATAGACAAGTAGAGTTGATTTGACTAATATTTGAACGCCAAGAGTATTCAAGTTTTTTATTTTGTCGATATAAAGAGATGTTTTGTGTTTGCATTTAGGGAATTATGTATTTAGGTCTACCTTTAGGGTGTTACCGATTGTTTATTATTGCGGTTTTTTGATATGTTAAAAGTTTTTACTTTCTAATAGATGGTATCGGTACTTACACGCCTTTGGTGTATGATATTGTTAGATATTAGGTGTAAATTGACTTGGATAATTTCTTAATCGTGTATGTAAATAAAGTAATTCGATTCAATTCCTTGCCTTTGGGAAAATTGGTCAATAATTTGTTGGGGTATTGGCAGGTAAAACACGTACATAAGCTAGAATATTAAATATATCGTGTAGGGATGCTTCCCCCTAGACCTCTGCAAGGGGCACAACCCCCTTGGCCCCCGCACTTGTATGGAAACGACATAGTTCGAACGAGCGTGCACCCCACACTTTCCTACTCGTAATCGAGCTTAACTCGTTTTCCCTTCGATTTCAAGTAAGTCACAATAACACTAATAAGACATAAAATCATCCACATATATTGCGTTTTGGAATTCCGGATGTACCTTTAAATCATGTTTGTTCACTTTCGTAATAAAGTAAATCGACCCTTTAATTTGTCTTAGGGTATCACCGAAATCTTCAATGGTATAAAGATTAAGGTTTCAACTCTAATTCAACGCAAAAGAAGTTAAATAGTATTTTTATTATTTTTGGGACAAGAACTCTGTATATATAGAGCATGAAAGGTTCTACCTTTGAGTAATATTTGTGCCTTTTGTTGAGAGTTAAACCGAAAATGCTCCAACTAACAAACACAACCTTTCACTTTAATGAATCGAGATAGCTTTTATCGAGCGTGCACTTTACACTTTCCGAACTCATAATTAAGCTTAACTCAAAACCGTTTGGTCTCAGGTAAATCACAATCACTCAAAATGACCGATGACACTAAAATCAACAACTGTAAAATGTTGTGGGTGTCCTGGTAATGGTGTTAATAGCAGATTTGTTTATATATCTGAGGTGTTTATTAGCTACGTGTGAGTGTTTACTTTTACCGGAAAAAAATATCAGACTGTATTCTTGTAAATCTTGACTTTTTGATTCACACCAAATTTTGGGATGGTGCTCCTGGTTAATTTACAGTTTATTTAGGAATTAGAATTTAAACTATTTGCCTCCCCCTTCCTGTTTATATACGATTTTATGTAATTATGTTATCTAACAAAATGTGTACTAGAATTGAATTAGGTTAGTCGGTCTATAGTTTCAGTAGAAGAATGCTCCATTTTGATTCGATTTTTGCTTTTAAATTTAGATACAGAGTTATTCAGAAGCATGTTCCAGTCCTTGAATCTAGAGGAACTTAGAGTCCGCCTTTAAATTATCATACGATATAATGTCGTCAACTGAAAATGGTGGAGTTGAAGACGAAGAATCCAATGAACGTAGAACCATAACTCCCGTTCCACTAGAAATCAGAGCCTCTAACACACCACATAGCAACGATGACTCTCAAGTTAATGGTAGACATATTTCTCCAAACAACAAAACATCCGGTTTCCTTCAATTTCGTAGGAAACTTGAATGGAGTACACTTAAGAACTTGGCAAGGCAATGGATAAGGAACCCGATGAACATGGTTCTCTTAATATGGATCCTATGTGTCGCTATCTCAGGTGCAATTCTCTTCCTGGTCATGACTGGCATGTTAAATCATGCTCTCCCAAAAAAATACCAACGAGAAGCTTGGTTTGAAGTCAACAATCAAATTCTAAATGCCCTTTTTACGCTTATTTGCCTATATCATCACCCGCGTAGGGTCCACCATCTTGTCCTCCTATTAAGATGGAGATCGAAAGACATAACGAAATTAAGAGAAGTATACTGCAAGAACGGAACTTCTAAACCCAACGAATGGATACATATTCTTATAGTTGTCTTACTACTTAACCTCAACTGTTTTGCTCAATACGCTTTGTGTGGTATAACTGTTGGATACACTAGGTCAAAAAGACCTGCAATCGGGGTGGCAGTTACTATTTCTGTAGCAATTGCCGCTCCTGCAATTGCTGGTGTGTACTCTATTGCTAGCCCGTTAGGGAAAGATTATGATACGGGTTCTGATGAAGAATCACAAACCGCTAATGTCAAAAGAGTGGAATCATTGGAAAAAAGATTTTCGTTTAGTAAAATTAGTCCAAAATGGAGTGGAGGTATACTTGATTTGTGGGACGATATTTCCGTTACGTATCTTTCTATGTTTTGTAGCTTTTGTGTTTTCGGGTGGAACATGGAAAGACTCGGGTTTGGAAACATGTATGTCCACACGGCAACGTTTCTTTTATTATGTCTAGCACCGTTTTGGATTTTCACAATGGCGGCTATTAACATAAAAAATGACAGTGTAAGAGAGTTTTTAGGGACTACCGGACTCTTTCTATGTGTATTTGGATTACTTTACGGTGGTTTTTGGAGGATTCAGATGAGGAAAAGATATAATCTACCACCATCTCATTCGTGTTGTGGTAAACCCGCTGTTACCGATTGTGCATTATGGCTTTTCTGTTGCTGGTGTTCTCTTGCTCAAGAGGTCAGAACGGGGAACTCTTATGATATTGTGGTAGATAAGTTTTACAATAAACGTGGGTTAGAACCTGAGTTTGGATCCGACCCAGGTTCTCCGGTTCAAGACTCAATCGGGCAGCCGTCAACGATGGAAGAAGGTTCATCTTCAAGAGGTAAAGATGTAACTTTAGAACCACCTTTTCAATGCTCAACAAATAGAGATGGTAATTAACGAACATGTGTAAGTTTAATGTGAATTGTTCTCATTTTCAATTATAAATTTCTTTTCTATATTAATTAAGCTTGATTAATTCAAATTGAATATTCATACATATCTTGAAAATATTTATTTAAAATTTATTTTCATTACCCGTGTAATACTCGGGATATATACTAGTATCAATATAATTGAACTGTGTTTTAATCTTGCATTTTCGTAACATTTTTTAGTGCGATTTTTGAAAGATGTTTATTTTCGCAAAAACTTTGTAATTGCTAAAGATGCATGAAAAACTGGAACATTTGTAACCGGCTTTTTCTTAACAATCAAGGCTCATACCACATTGTTGCTATGGTGTTAGAATATTAGTTATGAAGAACCCATTATTCCATCTATGGGGACCGGCTTTTGATTGGCAACGATTTCTAATACTGACCCGTCGGACTCGTTATGGAATTTTTGGTTGCCCCAATGAACCTAATGAGCTGAAATAAATGACCCAAATACGGCAGTTTTTCATATCGCGGGTCGAGATTGCCATATATTAGTAATATAACCCATTGAGTTGTCAAAGCAAGTTAACTCTCTACAAAGTGTGTCCACTAAATCTGTGAAAATAAGTTTAATAACGATTTATCTAATAATTGTAACCCGAATGTTAATGTTAATGTTAATGTTAATGTTAATGAAGATATGATATAGTTGTTAGTCCTGAATGAGCAACAACTAATCTAATCTAATGTATTAATATAAAATGAGTCTTGTTAGCATGTTCAATCCAAAAGCCCAAGAGTTTTAACATGTGATGTGTTAATCCAAAAGCCCAAATGTTTGATAAACACACTAATAATAATTTCAAATTTAATAATCTATATCTATATTTTATAATATAATAAACAAATAATTACATATATTTTCGATAACTCGTCTGGGTTTAAGTCTCGTCAAATATAATAGAGTGAACTTGAAAATTTTAAACAACTAATGCATAATAATTGTTAGATCTTAAAAGAAGCCAGTCAACGAAATATATATTTATTTTTAATAATAATTAAACATAAAATGCATGACTATGTTTAAAAAGTTTACATATATATATATATATATATATATATATATATATATATATATATATATATATATATATATATATATATATATATATCCACCAATCCCCTCATACAAGGGAGAAATTATTCATCATAAGAGAGTCTCGAACCCGAGACCTTCCATAAATAGACAGAATGCTATAACTACTTGGACAAGTCCTAGTGGTATATATATATATATATATATATATATATATATATATATATATATATATATATATATATAAAGGTTATATTTATGATAATAATCGTCACTATAAATTTAGACGACAATATTAACATATAAATTAAAACTAGAAA
Source organism: Senecio squalidus (assembly GCA_910822075.1). Taxonomy (NCBI): domain Eukaryota; kingdom Viridiplantae; phylum Streptophyta; class Magnoliopsida; order Asterales; family Asteraceae; genus Senecio; species Senecio squalidus. Next base: position 29,840,569 of record CAJVGC010000592.1, read on the forward strand.
AATGCTAGCAATTACAACAATCGAACATTCAAATCTCCGACCCTAACATTCAGTCAACGACAATAACCTACGATTCATGACTCTTACATTCGACAAACGACCCCAGACTTCAATCAACGACTCTAGCCTTCGACTAATGACCACAACATTCGATCAACGACCTTAAAATTACACCAATGACCCTACCATTACACCAACGAATACAAAAATCTTATAATAATAATAATAATGTAATGTTTTGTAAGCATATATGGGTAATATAATATAGTTTATAGTTGTAAAAGTAGTCGGGACAAAAGGTGACGAATGAGATATGATTCATGAACGTTGTGTCGAGTTAATAGTATACGTGTCATCTTTTTTCTCCAATGCTGCCACGTATTCTCACGTTCATAAGAGTCATGGAACTTTACACGTGTCTTTTATTAATTTATACATTGGTATTTAGTCTTCTACCAATACGCAATATTTAAATCGATATTGGTTGATCATACTTTTATTGTTATTTTACTGACATATATATTTAAAAAATTCAATAATAAATTTAATATTGCATTTGATTTGAAGATACAGAATAATTGACATGGCTTTGTCTCGAAATGGGATGGAGGGGACACAAGATGTACACTTATTTTGAATTCTTTATGCGATACAATTGACCCATGTTTTTCCATCGTGGCATGCATTTTGTGTCGTTGCTCGTTGACATGCTTCTACTTGCGAGATGATTGAAGCCGAGTCTGTATAAAAAATCATGTATTTGCATTAACGAAGGGCTAAGTGTACGAAAATTTAATAAATTTTGGCTATCTTGTTATTGTGTGTATCCAATTTTGAAAACTCTATTTGTATATTAAGCTTTTACTTTTAAATGATGAAAGAACCGGATTTTTTTTTAGAAATACCCAATATTTAAACCGGTTACACGTCAGCTAAAATCCGATTCGTTGTATGATTTGTGAAAAAATAATAGTTGAATACATATAATTGAACTTTTAAGAGTTCAATACACCCAATAGCAAATCGTACAAAGTTTATTACATTCTCATACACTTATCCCTTAATACATTTACTTGTGACCACGAGTTTGAAGGTTTAATTTAGTCTGTTTAGTTTGAAGGCTTACCGTTTTAGTGTACTAGCATTGTCTTTATTAAATCTTTTGTTTTGGCTTTTCAATATTATTTTCAATACAAATTACAAAATTTAATACATATATTTACTTGTAATCACTCTTCTAAAATTTGTTACAGTACATTTTTGTAAATACTATTTTATGTACGAATGCATGCTAAAGATGATTTAAATTGAACATAAATTAAACCAACACAAATACAAAATGAATTGAACAAAAAATAAGTCAAATTAAAACAACATTAATCTCACATCATGCCAGTTGGGATTTGTGATATGGCAACTTGGCAAAAACATTATGGTTTCTATTTATTTTGACTTTATTAATAAAAACAAGATTTAATTGTAGTCATGATTTGACTCTTCAGATGAACCCATTATCTGATAATTATGATATAATCAAATAATATAGAATGATTATGATTTATATATGGGTAAAGAACTCTAATCTCATGCATAACATTTAACATTTAGGCTATACGGTGTGGGGGGCTTTATCATTTGATGATGTGGAGTGATAGAGGTGATATGTAGGAAAGAGAGTGTGATTTGTAGGAAAGAGAGTGTGATGATGTGGAGTGATGAAAATGGGTGGTGTGGTTGTGTGATGATGTGGAGTGATAGAGGAAAGAGAGTGTAATTTTAAAAAGTTGTATATTTATAATTTTTTTTATATAAATGAAATTTAAAAACTAGTATTTTTATTAAAAAAAACAAACACTACAATTTATTAAAAAAAACAAACACTACAATTTATTAAAAAAAAACAAACACTAAAAAAAAACAAACACTACAATAAAAAACATACTACAAAAATTCAGGATAAAATTTCTCGATAAGCCTTCTCTTTTCATGTTCCGCTATTGATTTGGCAGGCTCCCGGAGATTATCGGTGTCCTTCATGATCACCTTTAACGCTTTTTGTCGCATTTTTTCTTCCGCAGTATCAGCAAATTTCCCGAACTTTTCCCCAATATACTTGAGTGAATCTTCGTTCCCCGAAGAAGAAGCAACGGCTTTGCCCTTGCCTTTGCGCGCTTTTGCCCTTGCTTGATCTCTACCCGTCGGTCTTGGAAGGTCTTCCTCCAAGTCATCATCATCATCGTTGAGATCGAATGAAGCAAAAGGCGATACCGGAGTGGCGGGAGTGGAGGGGTTACTAGACTCCGATTTTCTACGCGCTTTTCGGGACCCTCCAGATGTTGGGACATGTTGACAAATCGGGCTATTTTTCAATTTTTTCCAAGCCTCTAAATGTGGGAAAGCCCCTTGCATTATGTTGCGGTAACTCGCCAAAGCAGTTTCGAGCACTTGTTGATCATTATGACCGCTTGGTCTACTTTGTTGGGCTTGCTCAAAAAACCCGTTGAATTTTTTGACCTTTCTTCGTAAGTCTCTCCACTTGCTCGAAAGAGAGTCTTCGGTACGATAGTAAGATGGATTATCTTTAACCATCTTGGCGAAAAATTTTGCACGAACACTATCCCAGTAAAGTGGAGTATTTTGAGCATTTCCCAACACGGGGTCCTCGGATGTCGACGACCACGCTGAAGCAAGTGCGATCTCCTCCTCTTCGGTCCACGTCTTTCTTTCGGTTTTGCCTCTTAGGGATTCGGTTTCTTTTTTCTTATGTTTCCTCTTCCCCTTCCCCTTCCCACGGGCCGGCATTTCTTGAGCTTGAGTTTCCGGAACCACCTCATCGTCTTCAGAATCGTTAATGTCATATGGAGGCACACGCGGAAAATTGGTTAAATGGTCTTCGTTAAGCATTTGCGTGAACGACCCTTGGTATATCGGGTCTACGGATGGTCGTTGTGGTGATGGTGTTTGTTGGTAATAATGGGGAAATTGGTTAGGGTTTGGAAGTTGGGTATAGTTTTGAAATTGGTTTGGGTGTTGATATTGGTTATTAGGGTTTGGAAATTGTTGAAATTGGTTTAGGTTTAGGTATTGGTTTGGGTGTTGATATTGGTTATTTGGGTTTAACCATTGGTTCCATTGGTTGGGGTTGGGGTTGTTTTGATTGTTGTTGTTGTTGGGATCCATTTGAGCTTATTGAAAGATTGTATAAAATATAGAGATTGTTATAAAAATTGAGAAAGAAAGAGAGAGTTTGTGTGGTTTTTTTTATAAAATTGTGTTGGTATTTATAGAAAAAGGTTGGGTTTTTAAAATTTTAGCCGTTGTGTGTGTGTTTGAATTAGCCGTTGTGTGTGTTGGAGAGAATCGTTCATGGCGTTGTCTGCACAAAGCCTCACAAATTTTTTGGCCGACAACGCCCCTGCGGTGTGGAGGGGGCGTTGTTGCGGCGGCGTTGTCCGAGGTGGAGGGGCGTTGTGGGAGCCTTAAAGCCCCATACCGTGTAGCCTTATAGATACACTTAAAATCACAGTTTTTCCGCTCTCAAATGTTAAAACATTCCAAAAACCGCGTTTGATGTTCATACATATCGTCAAGTTAAAGGTCATTTGGCATATAAGTGACTCGATAATTGTGGATGAACTCGTTGTCAATGATAACTAAACGTGTTTTTTGCTAACAACATTATGAAACGGTTTAAGGTTTAAAGCTGGCAAAAGTGGTCCTTTACTACTACTCGCTTTAATGTTGGTCCCAAACAAGTGATTTTAACACCTCCTTTTTCTTAAAATAGATAGGCATCAAGTCCGTTGCTTCTACACTTATTTTGAATAATTCCTTTTGAAAGTGGACATTTGATATATACAACAAGATAATGGATTTTTTGGCCGGAATGGATTTTTTTTGGCCGGATTTAGCAGCGGTGGTTTTCAACGGAAAAGATTTACAAAACTAGTACAACCGGACTTCCCAAGTCCGGTTCTTGCCTAATCACCTGGCCACGTCGGATTTCCACTACACAAACCGTCCAGTAAGCATCACTTTTACACGTTGGAAATACACAATGCATGTGCCGGACTTCCCAAGTCCGGTTCTTGCAACTTTTTCTGCCTCCACCGACAGCCACTTTAATACCCATGCAACCACCTTTGGTACAAACCAATCATGTCACGCCACGTGTAAGAACCGGCATTGCCAAAGCCGGTTCTTAAGTGACTTTAATAATCGAGCAGCAGCAAGTGATTTAAACACCACACACACAAAAATCTTATCACACAAAAAAAAATCCGGCGAGAATTGACAAATTCCGACCAAAAAAGTAACCAAAACACAAAATGGCGAATTTTGTAGCATCCGCAATCCCTCGAAACAATGAGTTGCTGTACTTACAAAATGATAACCACCACCGTGCTGCCCGTCTATTTAACAAATTGGAAGATGATGCTACTCCCATAAAAGCTAGACGGTGTGATTCCGGATTTTGGGACGAGGTCGAGCAAATTCCGGAGGAAGTGAGAAACTGGATAGCCAGCGCTGGGTTCGACGGTGTATTACGCACCGGTTACCATAAGATCGACCACCATCTGATTACCGCTCTGGTCGAGAGGTGGCGTCCCGAGACGCACACCTTCCATTTTCCCACCGGTGAAGCCACCGTTACGTTACAAGACGTACAGGTTATTTGGGGGCTGCCTGTAGACGGACCGGTGGTTTCCGGAGTTTTTGAGTTTAAAAGCCCGGAAGAGTGGATGAGTGACTGTTTAAACTTTCTTGGGTTTCCGACAGATGAGAGGGTAGTTGAAGGTGGTAGACTAACAATCCAAGAGCTAGTTCATCAAATTAAACATCCCACCGGGGACAGCAGGCAAAGAGCTAGACTTTATATTATGGCTCTTTTGGGTGGGCACATGTTCAGTGATTCAAGGTCGAAAGATATGTCGCTTAATTTTTTGCAAAACATATACGACCTAACTGAGGGTGGTAGACGTAGCTGGGGCTCGGGAGTGTTGGCTTATTTGTACCGACAACTATGTAATGCTGCGGAGAAGCCGGGTGTGAAAGGTATTCAGGGCCCGTTGATCTTGCTTCAACTTTGGGCCTGGGAGAGAATACCCCTTACTGCGCCCCGTAGGATCATACCGGAGGGTGTACAGCATATTTACACACGCTGCGTTGGTGAAAAGTAATGTTTTTATCTCTGCATTACATTTTTATTATATTTGTTATTATGATTAATTTAGATTAATTTATATATTTATTATTTTTATATATTTATTATTTTTATTCTATTTATTATGTTTATATATTTATTATTTATATTATATAATTTTAATTACTGATTATTATATTTATTTATTTTTATCAAATTTTTACGATTATTAATTTGTATATTAGGTGGCATCGCCGGTTTGGTCGCTTTAGTAACACACGCACACCGGCTCATGTGTTGGTTGCATACCGTGCCGCTTTCACCGCGTTGGAAGAGGACCAGTTTATTTGGTGTCCTTATACCGATGTACTGGGGAGCCTTGTGTATGATTGCCGGAGAGATAGCGGGATATGGGCGTATAGTGGATGGCTTGTTTGGTGGTATGCTGCGGAACCTCATCAACCGAACCGAGTATGCAGGCAGTTTGGATTCGGGCAAGGGGTTCCCGAAAGTTTGTTTATATATCCAGCTAGAGTGCACGTGACGAACCATGCGGATTCGTTTAGCGGGGGACGAGGTACAAACTGGTTGCTGAAGAAAGCGGAACAAATAGCGCGGTGGAATAATAGATACAACCATGTCTATCAATTTGATGGACCAGAGGGGGTAGGTGTTCTACCTGGCTATATGCAGTGGTATTATCAGCGCACTGTCTTAGTCATCACGAACCCGGGTGCACCTGACCCTCCCAACGTGTATCCACAATGGGGCGGTGTCCAGCAAGTACAGGTAATATGTTATGGGTATGACCAGCCACCGAACCCACAGAATGAAGAACCCAGAAGATCAACCACGATCCCACAACCGACGAGATGCCACACCGGTAGTCATATATTTGGCCGCCCCCGCCCCCCTCCCCCCCAGTAGTATGTTTAATTATTGTGTTGTATTGAACTATGTTTAATTTTGTTCATTAATAAAAAGTTATGTTTTGTGTTTAATATTTGTTTATATAAATATTTGTTTTCTGCTTTAAATATTTGTTTTCTGCTTTAATATTTGTTTATAACATTAAATATTAAATAAAAACATAATATTAATTTAAAACAAACAACATAATATTGAAATTACAAATCAACTTTCTTAATAGAATTTTTATTTAAAAGAAACAACATAATATTGAAAATACAAGGGCATACATTAGAAAACAATTAAAATAAGACAACAAATGAAAATTACAATATTGTTTTCTATCCAACAGTAGGCTCGATACTGTACTGGTTGTGCAAGTGGTTGTGCAAGCGGAAGTGCAAGTGGAAGTGCAAGTGGAAGTAGGGTCCGACACTGTACTGGTTGTGGACAAACGGGTCACAACAGCCGAAGCCAGAATTGCCCACGTAACCGAAATTAGTGTTGTATCGTAATTTCTCCATTCTATCTTATTGTGTAATCACTTGTTGTTATTAAGAGGGCCATTTCTTACTTTTAAGTTGTTATTTTTTGTGAAAAAAAAATCATTTCTGTCCATTTTGTACATAGCATAAATCATACAAAAAAACCCAGAAATAAAAATCTAACTTTTACAAACTCTAAAACAATAACATATTAACAAAACACAATTTGGAATTTTTCATAAAAATCATCACATTACAAAAATAATTAACCCTAAACACTAACACATAACCATTTTCAAAACAAAAAAACTAACCAAAATGATTTTTTGGCATTTTGTACATAGAATAAAACACACCAAAAAAACAAGAAATAAAAATCTAACTTTTACAAACTCTAAAACAATAACATATTAACAAAACACAATTTGAAAATTTTCATAAAAATCATCAAATTACATAAATAATTAACCCTAAACACTAACACTAAACCATTTTCAAAACTAAAAAAATAAAACAAAACCACTAAACCATAAATCAATACCGGAAACCGCCTAACAAAACCGCCCAAATTTAAATCAAGAGCCGGCATTCCCAATGCCGGCCCATGACACGTAGGATAAAAGGCATCTGGTGACTGGGAGATAGTTTAGTGGAATCCTACGTGGCGCGATGTGTTGGCAACAACCGGACTTGGGAAGTCCGGTTCTACGAGTTTTGTAAATCTTTTCCGTTGAAAACCACCGCTGCTAAATCCGGCCAAAAAAAATCCATTCCGGCCAAAAAATCCAAGATAATGTGAAGCAAAACTCAACTAATATGATATGATATGATATGGTTATTAGGGTCGGATCCAAGATTTTGATTGCCCCATACGAAAACTTAAATATAGGCCCTTTAAATATAGGTTTAACGTATATGTTAGCAAAAATAATAGTACTATGATAATTTTATATAATAAAAACGGAGATTTAGCCTATATAAATGTATCTAATATAAAAACAAAAAGTGCTCCTATAAACTATGGGCCTTATGCCGTCGCCCATAGTGCACTTTATAAGGCTCGCCCCTAATGATTACATGACTTCAATCTTATTTCAAGATGGAATAAAAAAATCCGTGAAACTAGCTAATTGTAAGCTCAAAACATTGCCGGTTATAACACATTTTGTGTAGGAAATGAAACACCATATTAACTTTAAGATACCCATGGAAAAAAAAATCAAGACTACCATCTATTTAAAGCGGAAAATGGATTGTGGGACAAAATAAATCGGGAAAATAGATTTACAAAATAATAAACATTCAATTATACAAGTAAAACCGAATGCTAGAGACCCTATATTAAGCGTAAATCATAACTTTTATTTAATTTTAATATTAAGTATAAATTAAAATATGTGTTTAACGGATTTTTGGGTGGGTGGGTAGGCATTTGCCTCACCCCCAATTTATGTGTTTAACGGATTTTTAGGTTTTGCTCCTTCTAAAAAAATTAGATAAAGGGTTTCAATTTTAAAAAATGGCAAAATAAACCCTTTTAACTTGATGGTTAAGTTTGATTCTTTTAAGCAACAATGTTTTTAATTCTTCCTATATTCGACATTTAAATTAAAAGAATAAAATGTAAAAATATTTGAGTTTCGACTTATATCAATATTATAGAACTTTAAAATCAATTTAATTTAATGAATAGATTACAACCTATCGATATTTGAGTTGATTTCTAAAAAAAATAAAAATAAAAAGTTGAAAGATTCAACTCTCGATATAGTTTTAGAATCATTATGTGAGTTGTTGTTAATGACATTTTTATAAGCTTAATCAAAAGTATATAACCATAAAAAAACATAATTATCTATTTTATATATAAAATATTTGGCTTCTTAATCTTAAAATTAAAATTTAAGAACGAAATTAATAAAATACCCTCATTTGTCATCTAAATACAATTTAATTTGCCAACTTACTTTCCTTTTCTTTCAACTCACTTTTTTAATTTTTATATTTGCTATTAAATAAATTAAAATGTAATTAGTAATTTCAATACAAATAATCACTTACATCTCATTTCCATCTCTATGAAATGTAAAAAAAAAAATTATAAACGTCACACCACCATATAAACAAATAAAAATTATGTCTCATAGGAGTGTACCACCATAAACTGTTACCACATAATTTATTATTTAGTTCGAAATGTCGAAAAAGAAACTTTTACCAGATTTTCTTTTTTATGCTACGAATGTCTGGCCCGAACCATAACAATTACTTATCTTGAAACGAATGATAAACTATCATAAACCATTACCATAATATAATTTTATCAAAAATATAGTTTATCTTTGTTGTTGTATCGCGCGAGTTTCATACCAATGTAAACAAAAGTGTTAGTATTAAAACGAGTAAAAGACTAAATAAGAGTTCGAAAAGGATTCATATAACAATATTCCAAAACTACCCTTCACACATCCTCTATAAAAGCCCATGCTCTCCTCAAACCTTTCTACTATCCCATTTCTTTACGAATTCTACAATCACTCTTATCGCACTGGCCGACTTTAACCTTCCTCTGGCAAACTCCACCAACGAAAACGTGGTACTCACTCTCTACCATGGGCTAACTTTGCACAACGTAAAACTCGTAACCAAACTCTTGGCACCTGATATCAAATGGTGGTTCCATGGCCCTCCGTCTCATCAATATATGATGCAATTACTTACGTGCACTGAAAAAGACAAGAACAACACCGACTCCTTTGATTTCGTTCCTCAAACAATTGACGTATTCGGGGCTACGGTTATAGTTGAAGGGCACGATAGTAAACGTGAGATTACGTGGATTCATGCATGGAACGTGAATTCGCATGGTATAATTACGCAAGTTAGAGCACCTGGAGTGATAATCACGATTCTAGTGATTCTCGGATTACTTTTGCTGACGTGGCAGTGAGAATCATGATTATGAGATTTTGGGTGGTATGATAATGATGATTGTGGGTGATTGTAGGAGTTGTGGGACCCAATTTTTTTTTTTCTTAAAACATTTAAATATAAGATTTTATTATAATAAAAAACAAAACTACAATAATTAAAATAAAAATACAAAACAATAAAAAAAATACAATACAATAATTAAAAGAAAATACAAATACATAAAATAAAAAAAGCTAACGTTGTCGAGTTTGTGGGAAAATAAGGTGGCATGATCCACGCCCAAGTAGCGTAATAATAATTGCCAAAGTAAACAACACTAGCTGCAAGAACAAGTTCAACCTGATCCGATGATAATAGAAAAAGACAAGTTGTCTTACATTTAGTTTCTGACGATTCATCTGAAACAACCGCCTTTAACTGAATGTCAAGCCGATTCAAAGTGATATCTCACGTTGAATCGACTTGGGATTCGGTTAAAGGCGGTTGTTTCAGTTGAACCGTCAGAAACCAAACGTAAGAGAAGTTGTCTTTTTTCTACCATCATCGGATTAGTTTGAACTTGTTCTTACAACTAGTGTTTGTTTACTTTGACAATTACTATTAGCCAACTCGGACGTGAACCATGCAACCTTTTTTGTACACAAACTCGGGCGTCGAAGACATTTTTACGATTGGAAAGTGTATGTGATATGAGATTATAGATAAAGATACAATGAGATTGAGAAATTGTGTGAATTTTTGGTTAAAATGGGGATGCATTTATAGGTGAAACTGTGGGTAAAAAAATAAAATAAAAATAAAATCACAACGGGTTGTTGAGCCGAGAATCACCGCCAGAACGAGCCCCCACAACTAGTGGGGGCGGTGTAATAACGAGCTTGTAAGCCTCGTACTCACTCCCACAACGAGCGAGAACGAGACCACTCCGAGTGCTCTTAGGGAGTACTTTAATACCTCGTTAACTGTAACGAGGTTTGGTAAGTCGGGTAAACTAGCTTCTATTAGGTCGTTACATTGTCCTTCTATTTGGGAGAGTAGTTTGTCGAATCACGTTAGGAAATCACTTTCGGTCTGGTTTTGGCGATATATCTGACGTTGATTTGGATTTTTATTTCTGTCTTGTAATTTCGTTTTTTGCACTTGATACGAGTATTATTTGTTTGTTGATATGATAAATTTTGAGTAGTATGTGATATAATTAATGAACTATAGGATATAGATCTTGATCTTGACTAGTTCAAGTAACGGGATTAATATACGATGATAGATGTGGAGATAATATGTGGTCTTTGGGAAGCAGGTATAACTTCAGTTCAGATAGTTCACGAGTCATATAACCGTAAACTAAAAACTACGCGGAATTGACTAGATTTATGACAGAATAAAGTTTAAGTAAGGTGAGTAGAATTTGTAGTCGACCTTGGCGAGTTAAAATACCCATATAGCTCACGAGCTTTATTAACTTAATGTTATCCTCATCAAAAGAGTCGAAGTAAGTTCAATCAAATGTGCCTATACACAAACAAATGGTCTTTAATTACTAATTAAAGACATATTACAACACTTTTAAAGATGTCTATAAAACCAAAAATGTTGCAACAGATTTAGATACCAAATAATTTTCGATCTTCACCTTAAAAAACTGACAAAAAAGGCGTCAAATTAGAAATGATTTATACGACCTCCAATTGTTGAACCGATGACAATGACAATGGATGTAAGGAGAACACAAGAGCCACAATGACTCTAATAGTTTAATACCATGTAAAAGAATGAATTAAACACATTGCTTAATGTTATTAGTAAGCAATAAGCAATTGTATATACAAGTTATAAAAGTGTATTTTAAAGATATCCTAAAGATAAAATGAATATTGTAGAGATATGTTAATTAAAGTCGACCTAAACAAACAGATCTAAACTAACAAATAATACAAGTATATTCTCTAATGAAAGATGGCTCATTGTCGTCGTTGTTGAGTTGGTTAATTATTCATGTATTACTACGCTAATGGTAAAAGGAATACTTCGTATCAGATTTATACCGGCCAAGTATTTATAGTGAATACACCAACATATATTAAACCATTCTAAAAGAATTTCTTATCAAAACTAGTGTGGCTTATAATAAAATTAAAAACACCCCATATAATCATCTCTAAAATATCTTGGTTCATCCAATAATAAATGATTTGAAAATTAATTAATGATGAACTCGTTGTCAATAGCAAATACAAATTGATGTTGCTAACAAAATTATGAAATGATTTACAATTGATAGCTGTCCAGAGTGGTCCTTGGCTCCATTCATTGTGAACTCGCTTTTATGTTGGTCCCAACAAAGTCGTTTTAGCACGCATTAAGTCGATTTAGTACACTTCAATTGACAATTCTTTTTAAAGCCGACCTTTTGAAGTCCATTTCTGTTCATCAAATTTACCAACGGAGCTATTAATTTTGTGTTAGGGTTATTGTATAAAATGACAACATATTTTTAAAATTATTTTGTTAGAGTGTTTAATAATTTTTATCCAATCTAAGGTATAAAAGTTGATCCCGATTAAACTTTTTGATTATTTGTTGACCGAATTTTCGAAATCTTTTCCGAAATTAAAATTTTAATGTTATTTGTGGGTCCATTTTGACATATTTTGTTGTCTTCAAACATAATGCTGACAAAAAATATTAAAAGTTTGTGAAAAGCTTATCGCTCTCCGTCGTCTAAAACATATATAAAAACGATTACTTTTAATATTGTTTTTACTCTTTTGAAATATTAAGTTTCGTGACAGCAACATATGTCGAACTCGACACCTTTCGTAGAAGATTTTAAAAATATGGCTAACAAACCACCCAAAAGTTTAGTCGGAGCCAACTTTTGTACCTTAAATCGAAAGAAAATTAGTAATGACCTTCAACGGAGACATTTTTAAAAGTTTATTTAATTGAGAACGAAACAAATTTAGTTATAGAAGATTGCAATAAACCCATTAATTTATTTCCGTATATCTAACAATATATATATTTGAAAATCGGGAACGAAACAAATTTGAAATACTATATAATTTGTATATATGTTTGACAAAACTAGCTCAAGCTGTATTTGTAGGCTGAAAGATTAAACTTTTATTTAGAGCTGCAAACTGAAACTCTATTTTTTAACATGTTTGGGATACGTTTTATAAAAGTTTTTTGGAGTTTGAAGTTTTTTTTGTCTTTAAGAGAAAAAATCTTAATTAGCTTTTAGCATTTATTTTTATTTAAAGGCTCCGAGAAAAAGATTCAGGAAGATTTTAGCATTTATTTTCATTTAAAGGCTTCGAAAAAAAGATTCAGGAAGCTTTTAAAATCGACTATAGCTTTTCAAGTAATTAAATTACATGTATATTATTTCTTATTTGCTTTATTTAAATTGTTTGGCATTTTATGTAATTTTACATTTTTACAATCACTATTGCTATTTGCCAAACATTTTACTAGATATAAAATTATAGCTTTCAGCTTTAAAGAAAAGATAAATCTTCTAGCCAATCCTTCAGCTTCTAACTACACCTTGTAGGCTTGTAGCTACAATTCCAACAACTTTTGTCAAACACACCCTTTGTAAAGTAACGTTTGACAAAGTAGCTCATGTGTTAAAAATATAAAGTTTCATAAAAGGTCAAACAATTTAAATAAAATAAACAAGAGTTGAATTGTATAGAAGAAATATATGTAATTTTAGTACTTAAAATGCTCTAGCTAATTTAAAAGTTTCATAAAATAGCTTTCTATTTGGAAGCTTTCAATTGAAAATAAAAGATAAAAACTCTTTAAAACAAAACTTTCTTTTAATTAAAAACTTTATTTTCTTCTAAAAAATAAAAAGCGTGAAGCTCTAAAAAGCTTCGTCCAAACATACCCATAATATAAACGGCATTTGAGCCGTAATATGTTTCTATAGGTATACACCTCGAGTCAAATTATCAAATAATTACATGCAACGGAAATTAGGATTACATAGTAAATAATAAATCGGATATAAAGTGTGTACCTTATTGAGCAAGCAAAATAATGAAAACCTAATGTAAGGATTTTACCACGGTTGCGTACGCGACACCTTCTTTATCGACAAACCAGTATGCTAGTACTTGTTTAACGTTTTGTACAACAATTGGCTTAGCAGCAACTCTATATTACAAAAACTAAAAAAACTAAAACCCCTTTTTTTTAAATAACCGATCGGATAAAAAAAAAAGTTTCTTTAAACCTTAGTCGATAATTTGCATTGTAGTAATTAGGGTTTAGGGTTTCTGTTTTATTTATAGGTTTTCAAATCTTAGAGTTTGAGTTATATTACAATAAGGAAACCTCCTTATTTACATAATAAACCCCTTCATTAAAAAAAATTATACTTGACTCATTAAGTAATATTTACTAAATACATTGAACTAATAGTCGTGTCTAAATGTCGATGTGTGTGCTCCCGTAGTCTCACACACTTACAGTCACATATTTATTCGACACTATTCAAATACCTACAACTCCCACTTTTGAATAAGTTCAAATAAACATGATAACATTGATTAATGTCTAGCAACATATTAATGCTCCCATAAATGCATGAGTGAAGTTTCTCAAAAATCACTGTGAGTCTATAGTCGGTTTATATCCCTTTGTTACAGATACTCTAGTTAAAATATATAGATGGATCAAAATCATTCAATTTAACTACTGTTTCTCATTTCGCGAATCACTTAAAGATTACCAAATATTATCGAGACACATCTAGATTTATTTGGGTCTGGCACTCTGGCCAGACAAACATCTTAAGTATCCATGAGTGGTCCAGTAAGTATCTAACTTCAGTTTTCACTGAAGGAACAAATCCTATCTTGAATACAACTGGTAGTCATCGTATTTCGCAACATTACCAAAAATAGCCTTTTTGCTACCCTTATCCAGGAATAGTATTGACTATAATCAAATAATGCACTACGTACATGAGTAGCAACTTGTATCTCAAGTCTAAGGATAATTAAACCTTATGAATTATACTTAATGACAAGGATCCATAAGTAATAATTCATGTGGGATAATCCAGTATGCATCATATGGATACCATGTGAGTTAGTGAGCCAAGCTGACTAAACACTCAGATATTGGCTTAATTCAATCATATTCCCATATGATCAATTGACAACGGATATTTAGAATGATATTACAGAATATTATTTAAGGATAAAACATGAAAAATAGGATACAAATATTATAATAAATGAAAACAAAATATCACAAATATTATTTCATTCATAAATAAATTCGTTTATTACATCCATATATCCAAATACTAAATCCACGGATATACATGTGATTACTAGATAAACGAAGTCCCATCCCCTCAACTAAGTGAGTTAACTTCGCCTTTGCAGGTGCATTTGTAAAAGGATCTGCTAAGTTATCATCCGTGTGAACTTTGAACACTTGAATTTCACCTCGTTCAACTTGTTCACGAATATAGTGAAATTTCCTCTGAAAGTGTCTAGCTCCTTTCTGAACCCCGGGTTCATTGGCTATGATTATTGCAAAAGTGTTTTCGCAATACATATCCAAAAGAGACTTGGCTATGGGAACAACACCAAGTTCATAAATGAATTTCCGGATCCAAACAACTTCCATTTGCAGCCTCATAAGATGCAATGAACTCAGATTATGTTGTAGAGATGGTGGTTTCTGAAATCCGATATCACAATATCTAATATTAGCCTCAGATTTCCACCATACATAAGAACCATATCTTTAGTAGCCCTAATGTACTTCAATATGTTCTTTACAGCAATCCAGTGTCTTTCGCCTGGGTTCTGTTGAAACTTGTTAACAATGTTCTGTGCAAAACTGTAGGTCCCAGTGGTCCGATCTACAGGATTAAACTAACTAATCACGAGGCGGAATCTCGTAATCAGCTATATCACGCAAGTAATAATCGAATGCAATAATAACAATAAACACAATTACCGAATTCTGACTACTTTATTAATTGAATCACTCAATTACAATAAATAGCCTTTCACATAATTCTCTCCCTCTGTCTGTCTGGAATCATTAACCCTAAACCTAAACTCAATGTCTCTTTATATAGAGACATGTTCACAGGCTTGGGCCACTAATGGGCTCATAGACTATGCAAAGTCCATTAACACCCATAACAGACTAAATAGCCCACATAGCAATACACTGCTATTGGGCCAATACAGACTCAAATAAACTATAACTAAAGACTTAATTAATCTAGAACAACTGTCACTGATATTGCACTAACAAACTCCCCCTTGACTGTTACTTCTAGATTCTGTTATACGCTCAAAGTCTTTATAGTCTTTTACTCCTTGTGTTCCTTGCAGGTTCTTCTAACTCATCATTGTCTTGAATAACTCCCCCTGAATTGTTGCAATAATTCAGTCTTCTCCGTTTAAGCTTGTGAAGATTCAGTCTTCTCCGTTTACGCTTTCAAATAGTTAGTCTTCTCCTTTAATGCTTGTGAAGAGTTAGGCAGCTCCCTTTGTTGTTGTGAACTTCGTTGTTTATCAGAGTCTTCATCACTGGTTGACTCAACTAAGTTCATCACTTTTTCTTGTATTCTTCGAGCTTCCATAAATGACAACAAAACTCCCCCTGAGCTGTCTGACGATGAACAACGTCTCAAACAGCAGTTTTCAAGAGTAGAGTCTCGTATGCGCTTCGTAACCTGCAAACAAACGTTAGTTCTAATTTTTTTTTTTTTTTTTTTTTTGAGATATCGACACGAAATTTTGAGTTTTTCATGTCGATTCTAATTTTCATAAAGATAAATATACAAGATTACAAAAATTTTCAACTAAGCTAGCAATGATCAGTTATGGTGGGGAACCCAAGCCATAACGCGTCTGGATTGTCCTCTCTCATTCACGTAGACAAACTCCTTTAAGAAACCATCATCTTTAGTAACTGTAGCGTTAACATTAGAATTCAGGTGGTTCCTCGGTGGACGAACGTATCTCGATTGCTGATAAAAGGAATGTACTTTCTGACTCGGGCAGTATGGATTAGAAGTTCGAAAAGACGGTCGAAATGGACGCGGTTGAAATGAACGATCATTTGAAACGCTCGGGCGTTCCTGTTTCTTTATCCACTTTTGAGGCACCTGTTTCCGTACAGGTGAATGTGATCGAGCCGTTGATTGCCGAACATGTTGCACCTGTTTCCGTACAGGTGAATATGAACGAGCCATTTGTTTAGTCTTTGGTGAAGACGATCTGCTAGCTTGCTCTTTCTTCGGAGAAGGCGATCTGTTGGCCTGCTTTTGCTTCTTCTTTGGACATACCGAGGCTACATGACCATGTTCACGGCATTTAAAACACTTCAAGTCATCCATAGGCTGTTTGGGTTTTGAGTTTTCAGCTAATGTACTCATTTTCGTTTCAGAAACACTTGACTCAGTTGAAGTACTTGACTCAGTCTGATCATCCCTTGTAGAGGTAGATTCACAGGAAGAGTCAACATTGTTTTCCTTCACGTCACATTCAGTTTTAAGAAAACTATAATTGTGATTAAAAGGAGGAGGTGTTTCATTATATCCCAAACCACTCCGATCTCCAGTTGGCCTTTGACGACTCAAGATAGAATTTAAGGTACTAGAAGAAGTACGAAACTGTTCGATCTTCCTTTCCTGCTCAGTTAACCTTATTTCACAGTTATTTAACTCTTGGACTTTCTCAGCAAAGTTCTTCTTTTCTTTTTCAAGACATTCATATAACGTGTCAATTTTATGTGTTAAAATGCCAACATTTGAGAAAAGTTCCATGCGGTCCCTCTTGTTGTTATAATATTTCGTTGCAAAATCATCTTTTTGATAAGTTAATATTGCTATGGTTTGCTCGAGTTCAGTTTGCTGAGATTCCAAATTGGATACTGACTTAGTCAATTTATCGTTTTGAAGAGTTAAGATTGTAAAAGAGTTGCATAATTCTTTTACGGATTGAAGATCAAGAAGTACCTTTGACTTCTCGGTTTTGAGGTCGGCCATCTTTGCAATGAAATTTTCGTTAGATAGGTCCAACGTACAGCTGCAAACCTTTGAATCATCTTCAACATTTTGAATATTCTCTTCATTTGAGCTAATTTCACTTGTAGTACTAGAACCACCTACAGTACCACAAGCTTCACTGCGAAATTCCTCAATAGATGCCATTAGTGCTGACCTATATCCTCTCAATCTTTCAATCACCTTTTTCAGATTTAATCGTGTGCAACCATACATATCGATATTGGTATCGATTTCATCTTTTATCAATTTTATCCATGCCTCCCAATGCTTAGGCAAAGCCTCCAAAAATCTCTCTATTACTTTCCCTCCAAGCCTTATACGATATTTGGCAATTTCTGTAAGGAGATCATAGAATCTGGTGACAGTATCTTCAAAGTCTTCGTTAATTTTAGCTGTGAATGCATCACATTCATTTTTAAGGATTGCTCCTCTACTTAAACTTGGGTTATCAGCTGGACTATCGCATGTAAAAGAATACATTTCTTTACTTTTTGTTAAATTAATTAAATTCAATAAACGAGTCCAGTCCAATTCAATTCGGTCCAATTAAAAAATTCAGTCCAAAATTAATGTCCAATTGAGTCCAATTACCAAGTCTAATAAAAAGTCCAATTAAGTTTAAATGAAGCCCAGATAAGAAACAAGCCCAATAAAAATAATCCACTAAACCTGCCAAATCCGATAAGTCAAAATGTAAGGCTTAAACGTTGATAATTCCAGCCACGAACAATGAAACGGAAGCACTGCCACGAGCCAGAGCCAGTAGCCTAGCCACGAACACGTGACAATCACCACGAACTTGTTTAAAACTCAAACGAATAAACTTTTAAACACTGACGAACATCAAACGACGAAGAAGATTATTGACGAAGAAGATGATTGACAAAGAAGATGTTCGCCGCTAATATATCAATAGACGAAGAAGATGATTGACGAACTTGTTTCGCCGAATAAGAATCTGCTACGAACAATTGCTCACCACGAAGATGTTTGAAGCCGAAGATGATGTTCGTTCCAGTCACGAAGATGATTATTTTTCACGAAGATGATAGCTGCTGAAGATGATGCTAAACGAAGATGTTCCTAAACAACCACGAACAAGGTGTTCGTCCAATTTAACAAAGATGATTTCTAATGACGAAGATGAATAGACAGATGTTCGCCGCCGCTGTTTTAGACGAAGATGAAGAAGGTAGATACGCAGATAAAAGGAAACGAGGATGATATTCGTCTATGTAATCACTATTTTGATTGTGGCTTTTGTCGGCGGCGATGATGTTTTAATCGCTGTCTCCTTTTTCCCTTTTATCAGCCGCCATTCAATTTTCTTTTGTCGGCCAAAATAAAATCCCCCAAATTCAATTGCGTGTAGTGTCTGTATATCGCTGTCTTTGTAATTTCCAATCTTGATAACCAGTGAATCCTTGGCCCAATAAAAATTCTTAATTTGAAGGCCCAATAATTAACAAGAGCCCAATAACAATTTAGAGGAAAGCCCAAATAATATTTTGCTAGGTTACGAACAACAACCAGATTTTTTCAGCCGCCACCAAAAAAATTAAAAACCCTAATTTCCTAATAACAGCCGCCAGAAAACTGAAGAACCCTAATTCCCAAAATCGATTAAAAACCTGATAATAATCCTGAACCAAATCTCGATAGAGAGCAAACAATGTGTTTGCTCTGATACCAATTGTAGGTCCCAGTGGTCCGATCTACAAGATTAAACTAACTAATCACGAGGCGGAATCTCGTAATCATCTATATCACGCAAGTAATAATCGAATGCAATAATAACAATAAACACAATTACCGAATTCTGACTACTTTATTAATTGAATCACTCAATTACAATAAATAGCCTTTCACAGAATTCTCTCCCTCTGTCTGTCTGGAATCATTAACCCTAAACCTAAACTCAATGTCTCTTTATATAGAGACATGTTCACAGGCTTAGGCCACTAATGGGCTCATAGACTATGCAAAGTCCATTAACACCCATAACAGACTAAATAGCCCACATAGCAATACACTGCTATTGGGCCAATACAGACTCAAATAAACTATAACTAAAGACTTAATTAATCTAGAACAACTGTCACTGATATTGCACAAACAAAAACCATATTAGGTCTAGTGCATCTTACCGCATACATAATAGACCCTATTGCCGAAGCATAAGGTATCCTTTTCATGCTCTCCACCTCATCAGGTGTAGAAGCACTGTCCTTGATGCTGAGTTTATGTCCATATTGCATTGGTAAATTTCCACGCTTGGAATTTTCCATACTAAATCTCTTTAGCATTTTATCAATGTAAGCCTTTTGACTTAACTCAGTTTAACCGCTTAGATCTATCACTCCAGATCTTGATTCCCAAAATAAATGCTGCTTCACCTACGTCTTTCATATCAAAACATTTTCCAAGATGAGATATAACATCTTCAAGCATTGGAATACTATTTCCCATTAACAATATGTCATTTACATATAAGACTAAGATAGTAACATTACTCCCACTGAATTTTTGATACACACATGGCTCATCAAAATTCTGAACAAAACCGAACTTTTTGATTTCTTCATCAAATATTTTATTCCAACTTGGTGATGCTTGCTTAAGTCCATAAATGGACCTTTTTAGCTTGCACACTTTGTTGGAATGTAATGGATCAATAAAACCTTATGGCTGATTCATATAGACGTCTTCGTCTAGATGACCATTCAGAAAAGTTGTCTTGACATCCATCTGCCATATCTCATAGTCATAGAATGCTGCTATGGCTAAGAGAATTCTAATAGCCCTAATGTCTGCCACTGGGGAAAAGGTTTCCTCATAATCTATGTTATAGAATTGAGTAAAGCCTTTTGCCACGAGACGAGCTTTATAGATGTGTATATTGCCGTCCATGTCGGTGTTTATCTTAAAGAGCCATTTATAATCCACCGTTTTGGTATTTGGAGGAAGATCCACCAAATCCCAAACGTCGTTGTCTTTCATGGACTGCATCTCCACATTCGCAGCTTAAAGCCATTTATCAGCGTCAGGCCCTGATAATGCAGCTTTCAAGTTTCAAGGTTCATTAAGATACCCTGATACATGATCCTCATTATCTAAAGCTACATTTAGGTTTAGTTTTTGAGGGACACATATTGTCTTTTTGGACCTACGAATTAGAGCATCAGCAATTTGATTTTGAGACTGAGTCATGTCATGAAGCTCAATCGTAACTTGAAGATCAAATTGAGGCACATCATGAGTCTCAATTCTATCCCCCCCCCCCCCCCCCCCCCCCCCCCAATTGTTGATCACCAGTGTGAGTAGAAGGTGATGTAACTTCCTCTTGAACCTCATCAAGTTCTACAACCCTCCCACTATTTCCTTGAGCGATAAGCCGCGTTTCGAAAAAATCAGCATACCGAGCAAATTTCACAGTATTCTCGGAACGACTATAGAAATAGTAACCCATCGTTTCCTTTGGGTATCCTACGAAGATACACTTAACATATCTTTGCTCGAGTTTGTCAGGCGAATTGCGTTTAACGAATGCCTCACATCCCCAGACCTTAAGTAAGACATATTAGGGGCTTGCCTATGCCATATTTCGTATGGTGTCTTATAAACCTTCTTGGTTGAAATCATGTTGAGAATGCGTACAAAAGACTCTAAGGCGTAATCCCAAAAAGATAATGGTAAAGTTGTAAGGTTCATCATAAATTGTACCATGTCTAGAAGGATTCGATGTCTCCTCTCCGATACACCATTGTGATGTGGAGTATAGGGAGGAGTAAGTTGTTGGACAATTCCACGTGCTTTGAGATGATCCTTAAACTCTAGGCTTAAGTATTCACCACCAAGATTCGATCGGAGGATCTTGATGGTTTTACCGAGTTTTTTTTCTACTTCGTGTTGAAACACTTTGAATGTTTCAAACACCTCATGTTTATGTTTAAGCAAGTAAACATAACCATAACGGTTGAAATCATTCGTAAATGTTATGAAATAGTTAGCACCTTTCTTTGACACATGTCTAAAGGGACCACATACATCAGTATGTATGATTCCTAAAAGATTTGTTGTCCTTTGCGTCTCATACGGAAAGGGTTTCCTTGTCATTTTTCCCGACACACAAGATGCGCATTTATCAAATGAATTATCATTGGACTTTAAAAGCCATGACGCCTTTTAATGCAATGCTTGCGTATGTGTGCAATATGACAATGTCATAGATAGGTTGAGTCCAAGTCGGACTTAACGCATTTAGTGCTAATAATCAACATAGAATTATAATTTAAAGAAGAATGGACATGAAAATCTATTTCAAACATACCATTAACATCAATCGCATTAATATAATGAACATTATGTTTGAAACAGAAATACAAAATTCAGTAAAACAATTGGTGAATTCATTATTCTGTAAAACATAAACTGAAACATTCCCCTTAACATAAGTAGGTGCATAATGACAATTGTCTAATACAAGTATTATTCCCTAGGGTAAATGTAAGTCGTAACTTCCAATGGCTTCCATAACTACACGTTTGGCATAGCCTATGTACAGTTACAGAAATCCATTCTTCAGTTTCTTATTTGCTCTAAGTCCTTGTAAGGAATTACAAATATGAGTACTACAACCAGTGTCATATACCCAAATATTTGTTTTTAGAGAAGGAATGTAATTCTATAGTGAAGATACCTGAAGATCCGGAGTTTCCGACTCTCTTCTTATCTTGCACCTCGACTAGATACTTAGGACAATTCCTCTTTCAATGCCCAATCACTTCACAGTGATTGCTACCATCATCCTTAGCAGGATGTTGTCTTTTAGCTGGAGGGGTACGCTTAGGCTTGGGAATATAAAAAATTGCTTGTTTATTCTTTTCGTCGTGTTTAGATTTTCCCTTAGCTTGCGGTTTTCTTTTCTTATCTGAACTGTACCACCATTGATCGCTAGGAGCTGATTGGTAACCGAATTGTTAGGAAGGATTTTTCTCAATCTTTACGAGCATCACATGAAGTTATTTTTAGAGTCCATACCATGCATATTGGAGTTAGGTGTAAACACATCGATACCCTTGTGAAAGAGAATACTAACAACAATATGCTAATGGCAGGGGTAATTCATCCTTTCTAATCGATCAAAGTAGCATTTCATGTTGAGCCCGTGATTTCCTACTAGAGTTCCATCAAGATGTTTCCACTGATGTAATTCTTGAATCAAGTCGTTCAGTTCAAGATCGACTTGTTTCTCATACATAGTGTGAAGCTCAATGATCATTTTATTCGACCGCTTATTATCAAACTGCTTTTGTGGTTCAGGGGTCATACCGCTGAGCATCAAACATGCAACTTCATTATGACGTTCATACGTTGCTTGATAAGTTTCCCAAACTGTCTCATCGAACGAGTCATCTCCAGAATCATCGATGTAGTAATGATTTGTAATCGCTGCATCACTCGCAGAACAATTCTCAGCTGGCGAAACCAATCATTAAAATTTGATTCAGTGAGTATTTCGGTTTTGAACATTGTTTTGATTTCTGACATAATCCCGCTTAAATCGGGATTTTGTGCCATTTCTACCAAACAGAAGAAAGTTCTCATTACTACTTTCGACATAATGATTTCTTAACAAAATTGTAAAACCCATGGTTTACTTTTTGTTAAGACTAGGACCCAAATGACATATCACCGTTCCATCAGTTGATCTGCTAGGAACTAAGTGATACTCAAAAGGTAAGTGACGTTCAGTAATTGCATTTACCGATGAAATTCGTAGATTATGGGGACTAAATGTCATGACTCGATCAAGCATCAATATGGTGATAGTGACATCATCATGTTTCGTCGCATCTTATGGCTATCGGCGTTTGCAGTCTCACTGCATAACCCGATTTAAGTCATCCAATTGAAGACTGTAGATAGTCCACCACAGTCTCACTATGAGTGGTAATCCACCTTGGATACCCTTCACCTACGTTTCACGTAGAATGACGAGCAAGTACAAGTTGTCTAAGCAATACGGATAGCAATATGACTAAATTCCGTGAGTGACTAAATTTTATGTAGGATGAGGCATGCATACAACTTCGTCTCATAATTTTGTTTTTTCAAATAAACATTTTATAGTTTTACAACGTGTTTCTATGATTGTCTAATTCCTATACACCAAGTCTATATAATAACCAAACGTACCATCGTCATTATAAAAAACCCTTTCGGTAGCTCTATAACGGGTACGAACAGGAAAGTAAGTGAGGGTAGGGGACGACAAGGCATCACTTAAAACCTGACCTCATTAGGGGTATAATACCACCGCAAACTTTTCTAGACATCGTCCTTTATGTAGGTGAGCCTAGTTGGGAATTTATACACTAAGGATGTACATTTAATTATGAATTACCAATCATACACTTTTAAAAGTTTGATTTTTAATGTATTTTACAATTTAATACGTTCCATCGCATGATAAAATTACGGTATAAACCCAACCTTAATATAACGTATAAAAGTGCCAAATTAAATTAAAATTCCATAATTTTTTAGTCATATTAACTTATTACTTTCAAAACAGTTGACATTAATATTAATATGAATATTAGAATTAAACTACGTAATAAAATTGGGTGAGCTCTAAAGCAAATAGTCTCTATGGTCATTGTCCACATATTAAATAACTCCCGTTTCAAAAGGAAACGGACCACATGCATCCGTTCAAATAAGTCAAATATGGATTGCGTAAGTTATTCAATATGTGTTCAATACAATTTATCAAATAAACCACAAATAAAAATTTTATATCAAATATCAGTAATGTCACACATATCAAATAACAATTATTATATGTCAATATATGCAATTTGATTTTTACAATATCATAATATCTAATTATGTTTATTAAGTTATGCATGTAACTTAATAACCATAATTTTCATAAAAAATAAATATGGCATAAAACATCAAAATTTGCGTTTAAAGTTTAAGGATTAATTAACTTTTAATAAAAGAACGTTTTTTTTTTTTTTTTTTTTTTTTTCTGTCCACCTGTTGCGCCGCACCATCGGGTGACTACGACGCAGTCAAGTGCTAGTTAAACACTTTTAATCGCAATTTTAATCCTAACCTCAATCCCCCCACAATTTTTGATGTTTTATCATTATCCAAAATAAAAATACTATGTTATGGCTGATACCACTATAGGTATACACCTCGAGTCAAATTATCAAATAATTACATGCAGCGGAAATCAGGATCACATAGTAAATAATAAATCGGATATAAAGTGTGTACCTTATTTAGCAAGCAAAATAATGAAAACCTAACATAAGGTTTTTACCACGGTTGCGTACGCGACACTCTCTTTATCGACCGACCAGTATGCTAGTACTTGTTTAACGCTTTGTACAACAGTTTCAACAAGGGATAATTCCATTGCCCTTTCTCTCACCGAGCAATTTTTATGAGTTTCAAGAATGTATAATCTAGAGTATAAATCTTTGAAAGTGGATTCACTCAACCAAATGTTATGCCAAAAAGAAGAGTCGACATCGTTTCCTATTTTCTATTTTTTTTCTGAAGGAGGAAAATAAATTAATACCCGTCTTTGCTAGATCAGTCCTTAGATGCTCAATGTTTTGCCATATACCCGAATAAAGAGAGTTGGAATTTGAAGAAGGAGACGATGATTTTACCATACCATATGAGCCATGAATTGATTTTATAACTGTGCACCAAAGTGAGTTATGTTCAACAGGAAAACGACACCACCACTTGGCTAGTATTGCAATATTACTTGCTTGGAGGCGTCGAATACCTAAACCACCATGAGATTTATCCGAGAGGGTTTTTTTCCAAGCAATCCAAACTATTTTGCGTTCTTCAGATTGACATCCCTTGTTGAAGCATATTCCAGTTCTAATAATAACCACCCCTACAAGTGGGCATGGTGACGTAATATTCGAGGTGGGCATGAGGCTGAGGGTCTGGTAGAACTAGAATCCATTATATGCTTCCCAATGAACCTATCTAGCAACTTATGCTTTCCAATGAACCGGATAGGTTGGTTTGTATTCTTGATGACTCTAGAGAATTCAGTGTTAATGGGCTTTGCAACCTAATATACATTAATACTCTTACTACTAGTCCCATTGCTACTAAGTGGAACAAGTTTTTGCTTATCAAGTAAATGTCACGATGTGGAGAATTGAGAATGAAAGGCTTCCAACTAAGATCAACCTCAATAAGAGGGGGGTAGACCTTCACTCTACTAGATGCCCGATATGTGACGAAAATCAAGAAACAAAATCCCATATTTTTGGCGAATGTGAAGTGGCGGTAGACTTATGGGAGGTAATATCTAAGTTGTAACGACCTGTTTTTAGAAATCACGTTTAACAAAAAAAAAATTGTTGGTTATAAGAGTTAACACAACGGAGAATAATAAAACGTGATTTCCGGTTCATAAAACTATTTCATTAATCAAATCATTCGTTACATAAAACTCACATTAAAATATTCTGAACATTAATCAAGTTGGCAATGATCAAAAGTTAGGGCCAATAAGCTACCCCGAAGTAAACTCGTCTCACCAAACATGTCTAAAGCAACCTACGAGCAAAAGACACTTTGTCTTTATTATCCCAAACCATACCCGCAACCTCGTAAGGAGGTAATAAAATCATATTTTGTTATATTAAACGACAATATCATAAATTAATTATCGTCGTATAATTAATTTCAACATAACTCAATTAACTTTTCACATAATTAGGGTCTATTGCAAACCCTAAATGTATATAACAAAGAGGCAATCGCAATTGTCTCAAATATAATTCGCAATGGGCACCATCGTATGTCCTAACTTTATATAACAATAGGCAAAATCGTATGCCTACAATAATAATAACAATAAACAAATGCATAAGTAATTAATTCTCGTAATATAATTAATTCTCCAATAATACACTTATTGTATTCGTTACGAGGGTCCACGGTCCTTAAGTACTTTTCTTATCTGGGTACATGAAGCATCTCACTTATTTGGTCCATCGATACCCCAAGTATACGTTATATGTTTATAACATTAGGCACCATCGTATGCCCCAAATATTCATAACAATAGGCACTATGGTATGCCTTACATATTCATCTTAGTTGAGTCTAGCACTGGCCGAAATAATTATAACAGTATGGTCCATCTTATGAACTAGGGTTACTACCCCGTTCGCTACTTGCACATTCCTGCACGTTATTATAAGCATTGAGGCGCGACTCCCAACCTAAATAAAAACCATAAATTTAGGTTGTCACTACTCCGACATAGCACCTCGTTGCCTTGTTGTTAAGGAGGGATCCACGGGTGCCATCATACACACTTTTCCACTCCCACGAGATGTTTCCGGATGACCCATCATAGCCAAACATCATTCCAGTATGAGTCTACACCTCCTACCATGTGTTGCAAAAGATGTCTAGAATTCCTCGAAACTAATTTGACAGATCGTAGTCAAATATCACTTGACCCATCGTAGTCAAATATCCCACGACCCATCGTAGTCGACCATCACAAGTTGGCTAGCACTTTTCCACCTAGTTGGTCACACTAGGTTTCACTATTTGAGAGCACCTACCTGCCACTCCTTTACATAGTTAGTCACACTATGTTCAACTATCTGTTTACGAGTTTCGGCTTTTCTCGTAATTAATAAAGGTTTCTTATGCTAACTAAGGCACACTTCTTATAATGCATACAAGAAACATCAACAACAATTATATAATCATATAATCATATAATCAACATCAGTCACATTTACAATAAGGATGCATGTATATTGCTACCATATGTCATCCATATATACGGGTAGCTACAACCACCTCTAATCATCATGTATGGGCAACCACGTGTTACCTATGCCACGCGATTCCGTTATTCTGTTTTGGTTCAACATTATTGATCAAAACATCTTTAATAGTAAACGACCTCGTTTACTAACGACATTACTTTCAAAACACCTTTACATGTTTCAAAACATCTTTCAAAACTTTTATACATCTTTTAAAACGTTACTTTATCTTTATGCTCGGTTTTAAAAACGATATTGTACTCACCTCTAAGCCGACGTCCATAAGCAAAACCCTCGCAACGCTTTTCATGATTAACCTAATTAGATCACTACCCGTTAACCATCTCACAATACATTCAATTTCTGGATACTAGACTTAACGAAAACTAAATATCACGTCACAGAGCAGCCAACCGTCGGTTTGACAAAGCCAGCCGATGGCTGCCTGAAAATTCCTCAACCGCCGGTTGAAGAAGGCCACCCGCCTGTTGGACAAATTCAACCGTCGGTTGAAGCGTGGTTCATCGTGTTCACGAGCTTCAGCCATCCATATCTGTAACGACCCGAAATATATAAAGGACTAGATTTGTAATAACTCTTAAGTCAAAAGGATTTGTTTTGTTTTGAAATAGTTATTTTGGGTTAAAAGTGTAACTATGGCATAGTTAGAGGTTATATATGTAAATTTGTAATTAATTCATTTACTTAAGTTTGAAGTAATGAAATATAAGTAGAAAAGTAGA
Organism: Senecio squalidus; assembly: GCA_910822075.1. NCBI lineage: Eukaryota > Viridiplantae > Streptophyta > Magnoliopsida > Asterales > Asteraceae > Senecio > Senecio squalidus. The sequence goes on from CAJVGC010000592.1 coordinate 29,868,690, forward strand.
TATGTGTGCGTGTAAGGTGAAACATAAGCAAGAAAGAAAGAAAATACATTCTAAGTCGGTTTAATATTACGACGGCGATTCGGTGTTTATTTTCTCGTCGGATAAATAAACAGAAAGCATATTTGTGCTCCTGGTGTCGAGGGGATCATTTCGGTATAAGCGAAAGTTAGTTTCGCGGTGGTTCATTTCGGAGTCATTCGTAGCCGTATTTTATAGGCTCAAGTAAAACTCGTTTAAAAGAGCTTATTTATAAGTTGTTATTGATTTATATGATATTGGGATAGATTTTGTTGAGTTTGGTTAAGTTTGAAAAAACTGTAATTTGGTATTTTTTCGGATATTATGAGGCGGTTGAGCTTAGAGAGCCGCCGGCTAGTAGGCTGAATGGTATATATTAGTGTTGATTTTATAAGTGTCGGTATTGAGGTGTTATAGCGATGTTTTTAGTTTCGCTAATTTAGTATAAGAGATTATTTAACGTAATCCTTTGGGTTGAGTTCGGACAAAAGTAACATAGTGTTGATAAATGTTACGTTGAGCAGGATTGCGTTAGAGTTTCGATCAAGAGAAAGAGCTTGGGAGCTTAAAGCGGGATTGAGGTGAGTATTCAGTTTTTAAAACTCGAGCAAGAGATAAAAATAGGTTTTTATAAAGTGTTTTGTGGAAATGTAAACTGAGTTTTACAAAGAGTATTTGAGAGATATAAATTGTGTTTTACAATGAGTATTCGAGAAATGTAAACCGAGTTTTACAAAGAGTGTTTGGGAAATGTAAAATGAGATTTTACAAAGTGTTTTTTTTATAGAGAGCTTATAAATAATTTTATAAGAAGAGTTACTAAAGAAAAGGGTTACGCCATGGGTTGTCTCGAGTTAATTACATTTGTGTGTTTAGTAATGTATTTTTACTTTACTAAATGTTGAGTTTATTGCATGTGTGTTTATTGCAATAGAGTTATGTGTTGAGTTTATTGCATGTGTGTTTATTGCAATAGTGTTGAATGCTTATTTAGTATACTTTGGAGATCATTTTGCATGTGTGTTTATTGCAAAAGAGTTATATATTGTGTTTATATTGCATGTGAGTTTATTGCAATAGAGACCTATAATTGTGACCCTAGCATGCTGTGCCTGGGTAGGAATGGGTAGAAGCTACTCATTTTATTAGTGATTGTGACCTAGTAGAGTTGAAACTAGGTAAGAGAGTGGCTAGCCAAACAGTGACGTATTCAATTCTAGACTCTTGGATACACCGTGGTATTGGGACATGTGTCTCGTACTGGAGTGACATATTTGACAGCAAGCGATTCCTGTCTACCGTAGGGTTTAAACGGATTTATGTCACGTTGGACTGAATAGAAGTGGATAGTGCCCGACTGAGACGCGGTTTCATGAGTCGCTTCTATTACTTCCTAAACGGCAAAGCAATCGTTGACTGGCGGTTGTGGAGTCGGATCTGCGAAAGTAGCATACGAGATATTATAATAAATAGGAGTCGCGACCTAGTTTATTATATTATTTTCGTATGCACGAGTAACTAATAATGGGGATCCCTTGGATTGTGTGTTTATATCTAAGGAACTTGAGGTTGAGACTAGAGACTGAGACATACAGAGACTTGAGGATTAATGCATAGAGTTGATTATAGAGTTTAATCAAAAGTGTTACATGCATTTAATCATAATTATGTGTTACTGTGAACTTTTCGGGCGGACAAGGGTTGGGAACTTGAGACGTGTTTAGTTATTATAAACCTGTTTTATAATACTTATTACCCTGATTACTCGCCAGCTTTGCTGATACCTCTTTTTCAAAATGTGTCTTTTGCTCGTAGCCAGCTTAGCAGGAGTTGACTTGGTGAGCAGGTGTTGTGGGGGTAGTTACCTTTCCTTTTGAGACTTGTATTCTACGCCACTTGTTGAGTAAAAGTCTTATATATATAAAGTTTTAAAGTAAATATATTACGTAACTATAATGTAATATTTTGAAGGTGTTTTTAGAGTAACTCGTGGTTTCTATTTAGAACCGCTATTGTGAAACTAAAATGTTTTATTAATTACATTTTGCGCATTTGACTCTGATAAAGTGAAAAGTTTTTGAAAATCGAGAATTTTGGAAATCACGTTGTTACAAGTTGGTATCAGAGCCGCGTTGCGAGTGAATTGAGTACAGAGACCAGTACTTAATCTCGCAAAAGAAGCGGTTCGCATAAGAGACACTGCCTACCTTAGGATGGGGATGGGAATGTGTGAAGAGTGTTAGTTGAGTATTTATTTATTATTTATTCTTGTGTTATTGTAATTAATCGAACAACCCATTTTGGCAATCAATCAACGAGGTGATTGATACGGAGAGACTAGTGACTCGTAGTGAGCATGTTCAACGTGGACATGGGGTGTTTGAGGCATCTTCAGAGATTAATATGGGAGCGAATTCCGTGCAGAGATTAAATCCGAGTATGCATCAGAGAGAAAGAGTGTATATATTTCTTATAGTATTGTTAGTGCTTTAAGGATCACTCATTTAGAGGATCCGTTATTAGAGACGAGATGCATGATACTGTGAGAATATATGGGATTATCAGGGGTCACAATAAGACTATCCGATTTGAGAAAGAGTCTAAGGCTGGAATTAGAGTGTACCAATCGAGAGTTTAAGTGTTATGTGTGAATAAGAAAAGTGATTTTCTTAAGGTTTTTGTGAATTATAATCTTTCGAGCTACAAAGGATGAGAGGATTCGTGAATTTGCATGTGGCGGATTCGAGAAATGGAATCGACTTTTGATTCAGGTGACCTTGTTGAGGGTCAGATGTTGATTTATATTGTTTGAATATTAGAGGGTGAGGCTTTGGACTAACGAGATTCAGTCAATCAGTGTTTGTCAACTAGGATCTGTAGTCAGTTAACTTGGATTAGATTGTGGAGAAGAAAGAATTTGAAGTTTTTAGTGGAACTTCTCATAAAAAGTGAATCGTGGTAATTAGGAAAATCGGAAAAGAGAAATAATGATTTTGTTAACTTGTCAATCTGCACGTCAGGGTCGGTGCAGTAAGGCAACCGTGAAGAGTGTGGAATGTGGAAAAATTAAGGCATTATTCCAGTGAGGGTTGAGGGAAAGCAGTTATTTGTTTTAATTAATAGGAACTAGATCTTAATTTTATTAAGTGTGAAGGATAGGGCGGCTAACAATTGAATTGGGAATGAGAACAGTGATATGATTCTGGTGTTAGTAGGTCTTTTGTGTTTTGACCTGTAGTGCTAAGTTTATTGTATCTAGTGATTTGTTAGTACATGCTTTAGAGAGGGAGATTGTGGTAGACATTAGTAGAAGTACGTAAAGTATTTTCTATTGTGTAATCGTGATTGACGTTATAGAGTTTTGTGAATCTTTGGTTCCTATAGAACTTAAAAGATTTGATGTGATTTTTGGCATGGATTCGTTGTTGGCAATTCGTAACGATATTTTGCGTTCTAAAGAGTTGGTAAGAATTCCGTAAGAGTAGGAATTATGTTTTTACATACGAAGAGACGAATAGTGAAGGTACGTAATTAGTAAGCGTCACCAGAAATGTTATGTAATGCTTATAGTATAAGTTGTGTAACTTAAGAGATATCGATAAGATTGAAAGTAAACAAAAAAATGCAGTTGATGATTACGCAAATGTTTTTATGAGGATTAACAGGGTATGCCGTTAATTTGGGATATAGTGTTTTCGATATAATATTTTCCGGATGTAACAGTTATTGTTAAGGCTTCTTGTTGTTTAGTAAAGTAAGAGATTAAAGATATGATGGCATAATGGACATGTGCATCGATTATATAGAGAGTTTAATAATTGAACGATTAAGAGTATATACCTTCCTCCGAGAATTGGCGATTTAATAGATTAACTTTAGGGAGCTCGTTATTTCTCTAAGATTGAATTGAGGTTAGTATATTACCGTATCTTATTTAGAGAGAGTGAGATAATCCTAAAGCAGCGTTAGAATATGTTGTGGGCATTACTAATTTGAAGTGATGTAATTTGAAATAACGAATACACCAGTTGTGCTTATAGATTTTATGAATCGAGTATGTAAGCTTTTTTTCAAGACAAGTCTAATATTGTTTTATTGAGGATATATTCTAGAAATGAGGAAGATAATTGATGTCCTTTGTGTGAGGTTTTAGAAACCCTTAGTGTAGAGAAACTTTTGTTAAAGAAGGGGATTATTGTTGTCTTTTGTGGGGAATTTTAGAAATACAGTTTTAGGGCATGTGATTAGATAATTGGGTTTCAGGATGACCCAACAAAAGTGTAGAGGTTGACAAGAATAAGAGATTCCGAAAATACCAATTGAAATTTATAGGTTTTTGGGTTTTGCAAATTATTATAGATAGTTTGTAAAAGATTTTTCTCAAGATAGCTTTGGTTGTAACTAAGTTAACCAAGAAAATGAGCAGTTTTACTTGGACTGAGAGTAGGAGTTATCCTTTTAATTAAAGAACGTGGAAAAGGGTTATCCGGTTAATGATCTGGAGTCGGCTGTAGTGATTTTAGTGTCAAAGATCTAGTGTTATTAGTTGTTTGGTAACAAGTGTATTATCCATATAGATCACAAGAGTTTGTAAAGCATTCAGAATCATAAAGTGTTATATATCCGTAAGGGAATAGGGGTAGAGTGATTAAGTGATTAGATTTGTGTTGTTGGTTACCAAAGCCAATTTGGTGGATGATGCGTTGAGTCGGAAAGAACCAATACCGTCTTATAGACCTCGGGAAACTAGTTTAGTTGTTGTGCCAGATGTTTTGGAGCAGATTAATATTGCACAACACGGAGAGTTGAAAAGGAAAGTATTAAAATGAGAGAGAATTATGATATCGAGAAAACTTAGAGAAAACAAGGATAATCTATAAGTGTGTCGTGATAGGATTTAATATCCTAAGAGTAGTGATATGCGTAAGATACTCTTGCAAGATTCGCATAGATATTTTATTCTTCCAGGGAACACGAAAGTGTATCGTGATTTAAAATTTAGGTATTAGTGATTTGGAATGAAATCGAAGATAACTGAGTTTGTATTTAAGTGTGTAATAATATTAAAATGGATCTTGTTACTAAATTTACCAAGACTCTGAGGATTAATTATATGATTTGGGTTATAGTTGATCAATGACTAAGGGTGCTTAACTTTTTAGCCCAAAAGAGAACGAGCATTTGAGAAATTGGCAAATTCTTATGTTAGAGAAATTGTGACTTGGTATGGTATTCCATTGTTATTATTTTGACTATAGATAATAGAGTTGTAACATAATTTATGGGGGTAGTTGAGATACGTATTTTCCGTTAAGTAGAGTTTGCTTGAGATAGTTCAAATTATTCTAGTGTTGATATGACTGTGGGAAGAAGTATGGTATTCCCATTTGTTGGTTAGAACCGGGAAAGAGAGAATTTTCTAGTCCGGAGGTTTTCGGATGACATCCAAAAAGGTTGTTGTGGATAGGGATAAATTGTGAATGACTCGTGAAAGATTGAAAAAGTATTCTGACAAAAAGTAGAGATCAAAAGTCTTTAATATTTAAAAGAAAAAGAGATATTAGGTTTTAGCCTTGGAAAGACACTAATTGACTTGGGGTTTGAACTGCGGAGGATGCGGAGGAACTCGCAGATTTTCATAATATGTGTTATCTTTAGAAGTGTTTATCGGAAGAAATGAGTGTGATACCGATAAGAGAAATTGAGAATAAAGAAAGATATATTGTTGTTTGAGGAACTAGTTACAATTTTGAATTGAGAAGTGAAACAATTCCGAAAGAAAAGAGTTAAACTAGTTTAAGTGTTATGGAGAAATCGTTTTGGAACAGAGATGACTCGAAAACTGAGAATGATAGATTCCGGGACGGAATCACTTTAAAGAGGGGAGAATTGTAACGACCCGAAATATATAAAGGACTAGATTTGTAATAACTCTTAAGTCAAAAGGATTTGTTTTGTTTTGAAATAGTTATTTTGGGTTAAAAGTGTAACTATGGCATAGTTAGAGGTTATATATGTAAATTTGTAATTAATTCATTTACTTAAGTATGAAGTAATGAAAGATAAGTAGAAAAGTAGATATGTGTGCGTGTAAGGTGAAACATAAGCAAGAAAGAAAGAAAATACATTCTAAGTCGGTTTAATATTACGACGGCGATTCGGTGTTTATTTTCTCGTCGGATAAATAAACAGAAAGCATATTTGTGCTCCTGGTGTCGAGGGGATCATTTCGGTATAAGCGAAAGTTAGTTTCGCGGTGGTTCATTTCGGAGTCATTCGTAGCCGTATTTTATATTCTCAAGTAAAACTCGTTTAAAAGAGCTTATTTATAAGTTGTTATTGATTTATATGATATTGGGATAGATTTTGTTGAGTTTGGTTAAGTTTGGAAAAACTGTAATTTGGTATTTTTTCGGATATTATGAGGCGGTTGTGTCACACCCCGCTATAGCGGAAACACAGAATGTGAGAGCTGGAATATCATTACACGGTTATAATAAAAGTAAACGGTTCAAGTCATTTCATTTTAGATAAAAACAATTCATAGTTCAAAAATAACCAAGCAGTTCAATAGTTCATAAAGTACAGAATACAAGTTTCAAAATAAATTCCCAAAAACAAAAGGGTCTTTCCCAACGTTCGCCTCACGTGACCAAATCGACCCTTCCTTGCCATGCATCTCGACACTTACACTAATTTCCTGAAACATAAGATAAAGTGTCAACTACATACGTAGTGAGTGAGTTACAGTTTAGAGTTTCACGATAAGAGTTTCCAAAAATAGAAAATATATGTATAGACGTCGTAAAAAAAAAAACGGAACGACGCGAGAACATATATGTAAATAGTAAGGAGTTTCGTACACACGTAAGTAAAAATAAAACTCGTATAATAAAAGTTGAAGCGGAATCCATCGCTAAAATAAAGGTATATGCGTAGGTAATATGTGCTTAACTAAATTAGTAACTCGTATCAATCACTTGGCATAACATAAATAGTAAGTTTACACTAAACCGATTGTCTGGTCAGGATCTAGCCCCAAAATGTTTCATTGAGTTTCCACCTGAATCTTAGTAATATGTACTTGGGTCGCTAACCCTGAGCAAGGAGTGACCTCTCCTAAGTATCGATACTCATATACTAACGGCTATTGCTAATAGTGTATAAAGTTTCGAACCAAAAACGGGGCAATTGAACTCAGTTTCTAAAAATAGCAGTAGGCACTTACGGGTTTATATTTTCATCAAGGATTGGTTTCTCTAACAAGTATCCTAAATTTAGTTAACCAATTAAGGAGCATCAACACATATACGCATAATAGTTTCACAAGTTTCCAACTTTCCAAAGTTTCCAAAGTTTCCAAGTTTCCAAGAGTTTCAAAGTTCATACAAGTTTCCAAAGTTTACGAGTTTCATAAGTCTCAAAATGTTTCAAAGTTTCGTACAAGTTTCCAAAGTTTCAATAAGTTCCAAGTTTCATAGTTTCAAAAGTTTCAAACGAGTAGCAACTAGTTTCGAAAGTTACATAACATGCAATCTTATGTTTCCCCCAAATAAGTGTTTAAAAGAATAATAGTAAAACAAAATGGGGTTGTAACTCACAGTTTGCGAAGAAAAGATACGAACAAGCACGGATAGAGCGGAACACGTCGGGAATCAAAGATAACCTAAAACACCGGAATGTTGTATAAGTTTTATTAGTATAATTTAAGTTATGTTAAGTTCCAATTTAACATTTTAAATCCCAATTTCTTATACTTTAGATTCTGTCCCAAAGTCCAATTAAGTCCAAAAGTGCCAATGTCCAAGGTCAAAGCGTATAAGTCCCGAAAATATTAAGTTACTGAATTTGAGTAATAGTTTATGGTGAAATTTGGGCAGCGCTTCCGCGCTATAAAATTTTAGTCCAATTTCAAAACACTTTCCCGCTTTAAAACATGCAATTTAACCAATAAGAACGATAATACAAATGTTTCACATTCTCAATCTTTCCCAAACAGTTTTATTTATAAAAACAGTAAGCTCTTTAAATGTACAATCTGTGGTAACTTATTTGGACTCATTTTCACGTTTAAAGCTCTTAAAACGACACTTTTTACGAGCAGCAGGATCCAGACGGCGGCTGGAGACACTCAGCCGCCGGCTGGACCTTAGCCGCCGGCTGAGTGCCTTCAGCCGCCGGCCAGAGGCCTTCGGCCAGTTTCTAGATTTCGTTATTTTTCGATTTTTAGCCCGTTTTAGTGTTAGATTCGAACATGCAAACTGTTATTTATCAAATATAGGTATTTTTAAGCAAAAGTTACAGTTTCTTTTAGATTTATATGTTGAACTTGTAGATCTATTAGGAAAACCCGTTTTTAAGCAAGAAAACGTTTTAGACTTTTGTAAAAACCACTTTTTAGACTTTAGATCGTCCATGCAAGTACATATTTAGATAATAACAGTAAAATAAAAAGGTTTTACCGAAGGAAAAAGCAAGGTGACGGTTGGATGAGTTTCAAGCTTCAAAATGATAGAGAAAATCTTCCAAAAACCCGATTTAAAGCTTCTCCTTGTTACCCCTTAACCTTAGGACGATTTGAATGTATTTGATGGTGATTTTTAGTGGATTTAAGGGCTGATAATGGTGTTTATGTTTCTGTTCTTGATGGTGTTTTTAGAGAGAAGATGAGATAGCTTAGAGAGAGAGTGACTATGTGTGTGTTTTGATTCAAAAATGAAAATGAAAATGAAAGGGAAAAGTTAAAGGGGTGTTCAAAACTGGCATTGGGACTCTAAATGACCAGTATTAGGTCCAATCCCGAATTAATTGCTTTGGTCCAATCGAAATGCATGCAAAAAAATGAGTCACCATCCACTGGACAGCGGCTTTCAGCCGCCGGCTGACCGCCTTCAGCCGTCGGCTGGAAGGTTTTTCCAGCACGGTGATGTTTTAAGTTTTCCGTTATTGTTAGTTGAGGACCAGAATCTTATTAGTTTCCGTTATGAACTTAGTCAAGTTCTTGTGTAGTTTTATTGGTGTTAGGATTTATAAGTTGATTCCGACAAATTAAAGACACCATAATTACGAACTCGAACAACATGAACACAAAAACAAGAGTAAATAGAGATTCGAACCGATATAGTGACTGAGAATCACCTGAATTTTATACGGTTGTCACATCATCCCCGGGTTGAAAGAAATTTCGTCCCGAAATTTGACTCGTCCCATCAGGTAGAAGTATCTTTGAACAAATGCGGATACTTTTGATGTATCTGGTCTTCACGTTCCCATGTGAATCCGTGACCACGTCGGGAGTTCCAACGAACCTTGACAATAGGAACACGGCTTTGTCTGAGCTATTTGACCTCGCGGTCCACAACTTCAAGCGGTTCCTCTATGAAGTTGAGCTTGTTGTGGATTTTGACCTCGTCGAGTGGGATGACGATGGTCTCATCGGATAGGCACTTTTTCAAGTGCGAGACATGGAACACGTTATGAACATTGGAAAGAACTTGCGGGAGTTGGAGTCGATAAGCTACTGGCCCAATACGCTCGATAACTTCAAACGGTCCGGTATACCTCGGGCTTAGCTTGTCGCGTTTCCCGAAGCGAACTACCCCTTTCCATGGCGATACTTTAAGAAGCACCCGATCGCCAACCTAGAACTCGAGGGGTTTCCTTCGGTTATCGGCGTAGCTCTTCTGCCGGGTGCGGGACGTCTTCAGTCGCTCCCTGATAGTAGTGATATTGTCGATGGTTTCCTGAACGATGTCGAGCCTTGTGAGTTGTCGATCACCGGCTTCAAGCCAACAAAGCGGCGACCGGCACTTGCGTCCATATAAGGCCTCGAACGGAGCACACTTAATGCTAGCGTGGTAGCTGTTGTTGTAGGAAAACTCGACCAGGGGAAGGTGAGTATCCCAACTTCCTCCGAAGTCAACTACACATGCTCTAAGCATATCCTCGAGTGTTTGGATCGTCCTCTCACTTTGACCGTCGGTTTGAGGGTGGTAAGCTGTGCTAAGGTCTAGTCGCGTCCCGATTGATTTTTGAAGCGCGTTCTAAAAGCGGGACGTAAACCGACTATCCCTGTCAGAGATGATGGAGAGAGGTGTTCCGTGGCGAGAAATGATCTCGTTGATATAGATTTGTGCAAATTTTTCCATTTAGTGAGTTTCTCGTACCGGCAAGAAAGGAGCAGACTTCGTCAATCGGTCCACAATTACCCAAATTGTGTCGTTACCCTTTGCCGTCCGGGGTAACTTGGTAATAAAATCCATGGAGATTTGTTCCCATTTCCACATAGGAATCTCCGGTTACTGCAATAGTCCTGATGCCTTCTGATATTCCGCCTTGACCTTGGAGCAAGTAAGACACTTGGCTACGTACAAGGCGATATCCTTCTTCATGCCCGGCCACCAATAATACTCCCGGAGGTCCTTGTACAGCTTGTCGGATCCAGGGTGAATGGAGTATCGGGAACGGTGGCCTTCATCCAAAATTAGCTTTCGAAGATCCTCGGACTTCGGAATCCATGCTCGGCCCTTGAAGTAATGGATTCCATCGGTTTTGAGTTCGAACTCCGTCTCATGATTATGCAACGTTTCACCCTTTAAGTTCTCGGGTTTCAATGCTTCTCGCTGAGCCTCGGCGATTTGCGTTTGAAGATTTGTTTGGATTTGAATACCTAATGCTCTAACCCGAGATGGTCTTACCCTTTCCTTCCGACTCAGGGCGTCTGCTACTACGTTTGCTTTACCCGGGTGGTATTTAATCTCGCAATCGTAGTCACTCAGCAGTTCGATCCATCTCCTTTGCCTCATGTTGAGCATCTTCTGGTCTAGAATGTGTTGAAGGCTCTTATGATCCATGAAAACCGTGCACTTGGTACCGTACAAATAATGTCTCCATATTTTCAGTGCGAATACGACGGCTCCCAGCTCTAGGTCGTGAGTGGTGTAGTTCTGTTCGTGCACTTTGAGTTGCCTCGAAGCGTAGGCGATGACTTTATCCTTCTACATCAGGACACACCCAAGTCCTTGATGGGATGCATCGCAGAATACTACGAAGTTATCCGTGCCCTCCGGTAGAGACAAAATCGGTGCGTGGCAAAGCTGGTGCTTGAGTTTCTGGTAGGATTCCTCTTGCTTCGTAAACAAAATCCTTGTCCTTCTGAGTGAGCTCGGTAAGTGGCTTAGCGATCTTCGAGAAATTCTCGATGAACCTTCGATAATAGCCGGCCAGCCCTAGGAATTGACGAATTTCCGTAGGAGTCGTCGGGGCTTGCCATTTCTAGATCGCTTCTATCTTAGCCGGATCTACATGGATCCCTTCTTTGTTGACCACATGACCAAGGAAATGTGCTTCCCGAAGCCAAAATTCACACTTCGAGAATTTGGCGTACAGTTTCTGATCTCGGAGGAGTTCCAAAATGAGTTTCAGGTGTTTCGCGTGATCCTCCTTGTTTCTCGAGTAGATGAGGATGCCATCAATGAACACGATCACGAATTTGTCCAAATAAGGTCTACACACCCTGTTCATCAAGTCCATGAACACCGCTGGTGCGTTGGTTAAACCAAATGGCATGACAAGGAATTCGTAATGACCGTAACGAGTACGAAAAGGGGTTTTTGGAATATCGGTCTCACTGACATGAACCTGATGATAGCCCGAGCGGAGGTCGATTTTCGAGAAATAAGTTGCACCCTGCAACTGGTCGAAAAGGTCATCGATCCTCGGGAGTGGGTATCGGTTCTTGACGGTCAGTTTGTTCAGTTTGCGGTAGTCGATGCACATACGAAAGGATCCGTCTTTCTTTTTAACGAAGAGTATCGGGGCTCCCCAGGGGGACGAGCTTGGACGAATAAGACCATGATCCAAGAGTTCCTGTAGCTGTTTCGACAGCTCTTGCATCTCCGGTGGGGCTAGACGATATGGTGTCCTAGCGACCGGTGCTGCGCCAGGAACTAGGTCTATCCGGAATTCCACTTATCGATGTGGAGGTAGCCCGGGTAAATCTTCAGGAAAGACTTCAGGGTGATCCTTGACTACTGGAATGTCTTGAATACGGGTCTCCTTGGGTTTACGTTCGACAACGTGAGCGAGGAATGCGTCACAGTCTTTCTCGAGATACTTGCGCATTTTTATGGACGACACGATACGGAGTGGTCGTCCGGGTTTGTCTCCTTGAACAACTAGAGTTTCGGTGTCAGAAAGAGGGATGCGGATGAGCTTGTCAAAATAGACAATCTCGGCTCGGAAACGAGAGAGCCAGTCCATTCCGACGATCACATCAAAGCTTTTCTGTGACATTCGCGAATTTCTAGGTATATTTCTATCGATTCGTATTCGTTTTATTTATTTATGTTTTTGTTTTGACCCTATCGTATTCCTTTATGTTTTATCGTATTCGTATTTTATGAGTATTGTATTCGTATTTCTCGTATTTTATGGGTATCGTAATTGTATTTTATGTGTATTTACGTTTATCGGGTATATATTATGTGATTCGAATCATTATGTCGGGAACGTATAGTCTTAAGTGCCTTTAGTATAAGTCTAGTATGCTCTTAAGATAAGTTTAGGGGAATTATGCCTTAATTATATGATTAAGATTAACGTTTAAAAAGTATTTCATTTTTAGTCCTTTCGGAAATTTTATTACAAAACTAGTCCTATGGGGAATTTTATTACAAAAATCGTCCTCACCTACCCTTTTGTCTTATCTTTACCAACTTTTGTCTTTATCCTCATTTTCACCTACACTCTCTCTCTCTCACTTTCTCTCTCAAGAAAACACACACAACACTCCTCCTTCTCTCTAGATTATCCGGCGATCCGACCGTTGAATTTCCAATCCGAGACCAGATTATTGTTCACCATCATCATATCTATCTATCCTCCGAATTTCGTTACGATCAGGTAAGTATTTCTCGAATTTTTGTTTTAAACTTTGTTATTTTGATTCAAACACGGAAATCCCACTTTTCACCGTCAAAACTTAGATTTTATTGAAGATTATTGTTCCTAATCGTATTCTGGACATAGGGTTCCAATATGGGATCAATTAGATGCCTAAAACACTCAGAAATCGAATCCCGAATGTTATTTTTCGTGAAAATCCAGTTACGGCACGTAACTGTGATTACGTGCACGTAACTAATCTATTCCGCACGTAACAAACCATCTGGATCATGAAATTGCTTGTTACGCACGTAATTGTGCATCTCCCTCACGTAATTATGAATTACGTGACTTATAAGTCACGTAATAGTCCCCTTATGCACGTAACTCTTGTTGATCACGTAATACCTTCACAAACACGTAACTCTTGTCACGTAATTCCCTTGGCTTGTACGTAATTCCTCTTGATCCCGTAATTGCCTTGTTACGCACGTAATTGATGTGTTGGTCACGTAATTGTCCCTCTTGGTCACGTAATTCCCTTGCTGAGCACGTAATTGATGGTCACGTAATTGATGTTGTCCCGTAACTCTTGTATAACACGTAACTTGATACTTACGTGACTTGTAGTGCACGTAAGTATGAGGATCATGTATCTAGTCTGTTGACTTTCCGAAACGTTTGTATTCTGTTATATCGATATTCCTTTTGGTCATATTAAACCCGTATAAAACGTTAATCATTAAGGCATAACCCTACTAGACTTAGAGATACTTAGACATGTTTATTTACGTGATGTATAGGGCACTTAGACGTTGGAGCCTGACGGTATTATAGTATTTCCCGACATATCGTGATTTGGATTGCTTTGCTATCAGTGAGTTATTCGTTGCCCTTTTTACCCTTTTACTCTTTTTTGGGCATGATTAGCGTTGTATAAAGGTATTTTTATGGTATATATGTATTATGGTATGTATTTTGGATATGAATGCTTTAGATGATCTCACCCAAACTTGTACCGCCTTTGTGGTAGTACAAGGCCCCGTATACACACCTGTTAGCTTTTAGCCGCCGGTTCGTATATATAGCGCTATATGGGTCTAACAAACCCTCATTTCTAACACGATGGATGATGGATGCGCCCTGTCCGTGTTAGTAATGTTATGACCGTTTATTGTTATCGAGGACAACCTAGCTTGAGATACTAGGTGGGGTTAGTTTCCAGTATTGTTGAGGTTCAGGTGTATCGTATGTTCCTAGAGCTGATATTCTATCCAGTATGGTATTATTTTATGAACTGACTATGGTATTTTTATGAAATGATTATGGTATTTTATGGTATAAGTATGAGTATTTTATCAAAAGGTTTTGTAAACCTCACGTATATTTTGAAACATCATTTTCAAAAGACTTATCTTCAAATCATAACACTTTTGGGTCAAAACGTATTGAAACTCTTATCCTATTATGTTTTTATTTACTATTGCGAATAATTCACCAACTTTATGTTGACGTCGTATTTTAACGCTTTTCAGGGATTTGAGGTTACTTTATGTGATGCTATGCTTTGATGGCTACGTGGATCTTTTGCATGGAGTTTATTTTGCTTTATTGAATTCCTTAGTATCCCAAACTCTGTAGCCATATTTTGATATTATTCGGATGATTGTAATAACGTATTTTACTTCAAACTCTTTTATCTATGTTGATTTTGTATGGATTATTTATGTTTGATGTAACCTTTGAATCTCTGATACCGTATACACTGCACACCTCGGTTCCGCCATTTATGCGGGGTGTGACATTTTCAGCTCGATTGGAATTAAGTCGATAGGGAAGGTTTTATAAGAAAGGCATATGGAACACCCTAGGATTATATCTTTAGCTTCGAACTCCTGGCCGTTAGCGTACTCTATGGTGAAGCTATCCTTAAGAACCTTAGATCCTAAGTTAATGAGGGGTCTAAATTCTAAGGATACAAAGCTTCTTTCGGCTCCTGAATCGAACAAAACTGAAGCATAGTGATTATTAACAGGAAACGTACCGTTCACCGCATTCGGATCCTGTCGAGCTTCCTCAGCTGTGAGTGCGAATGCACGTCCTCGACCTCGCCCGCCTTGGTTTGGTTGGGCGTTTCGGAGTCTTGGACAAGCGTTCCGGAAGTGCTGGTCACTTCCGCACTCGAAGCACACCGGCTTCTGACCTGGAACTGCCAACCTGTCCGGGCAATACTTAGCAAAATGCCCTTCCTTCTGGCATCTCAAACACACGGGGAAGTTACCGAGGTGGTGGAAATTGCACTTATTGCACTTGGGGTTCGTCCCCGTGTATCGAGTTCCGGCTGGTGGTGGTGGCGGTGGCGGTGCTACAGCTGCTATGGCAAGGTTGCGGGTGGTCTTCTTCTTCTTATTCCTATCACCTCGCCTTGGGGTCTGGTCGGATTTCCTTTTCTCACCCGACTCCTTCTTGGACGATGTAGGAGCGGTGAGTAGGTTGCTTGTGAGGCGGTGGGCTAGGATGATGGCACTCTGGAGGGTCTGGGGTTCCGCTGTGATAACCATTCCTCTGATTTCAGGAACAAGACAGGAGACATAACAGTCGATTTTGTTCTCTTCAAGAGTCACTAGCCTTGGGACCAGTCGGGCCAACTCGTGGAATCGGGTAGTATACCCTTCGATGTCGTTTCCGACCATCTCGTGATCCCAGAGCTCGGCCTCGAGCTTTTTGATTTCCCCTTTGGGGCAGTACTCCTCTATCAAGAGGTTCTTGAATTGTTCCCAGGTGAGAGCATAGGCGGTCTCGCGTCCTCTGTTGCGGACCACACTGTTCCACCAAGTCAGTGCTTTACCGTGCAGTACGCAGGAGGCGTACTGCACCTTATCAGCTTCGGCACATCTGCTGATGTGCAGCACCGACTCGATGCTCTCAAACCAGGACACCAGTCCTACGGCACCAGTTGTGCCATGAAACTCCTTGGGCTTGCAGGCCATGAAGCTCTTGTAGGTGCAAGCTGGAGGGTTCGGGTGTTGCTGATGGTTCTGGTGGTTGTTCTGTTGTTGTTGCTGCTGCTGCTGCTGTTGTTGTTGCTGCTGTTGTTGCTGGTGATGATTGTTGACATTTGCATTAATCCCAGCAGTGATCTGGGCGATCATGTTGGGCATCGCTGCATTCAACTGCTCAGCGACTTGTTCAGCGATGATACTGGCATTGGTACGAGGTGCCATGATTCTACAACAGACAACAGATTCAGTTTAGAAACGCACGATTAGAGTATGATAAGAATATAATCCAATGTACAAGTTAACAATCACGCAAGAGTAATGTAATAGAACAGGTAGTACACGCACGACAAGGATCCAAGAGATTCACACGCAAGAGAATAATTCAACCATAGTACAAGATTCACAAGACAATAACAGTAATAGATAGAAACTTCATTCATTTATAATAATAAAGTTGAGTACAAGGTTCAAATAGAAAATGGAGTCCAGTACAATACAATACAGAAACAAATGGAAATGGCTCGAAGCTGTGTACATCGAAAATTACAACTCGGCCTACAGTACATAAATAAAAGAAATGAACTAACGGCGTTTCTCCAAGAACATCTTGGCAGCAATAACCGCCAACAGGGTCCCCATGACCAAGCAAACTCCCACTAGACGTTGCACCGTCCGGGCCGGGCCTGAGCCGCAGCGAGGTGTCGCAATGCCTGTTCTGACAGCCGTTGCGCGGCGTCGGAGACCTTGCAGATGAGGAGCCCTTGTTGTTGGGCATCCTCTGAAAGTCCCCTTACCTCGCGGTGGAGGTGCAAGAAAGCGTCAGGAGGGGGAAGCTGAGGGGTAGGCGGCATCCTCTGCCTAGCTGCTTCAGCGTCTCGGGCCCGCTGCATCTCTTCCCGCTCGAGCTCTCGCTCCCACGAGTAGTGGTCTATCATCGAGGTGCGCGGAGCCTCGGAAGGTGGGTGCCCAAAAGGAAGATGGGGTGGTGCAGGCCTGGACGGGCCGTCCTGCTGCGCCGCCATCCTGTCGGGTAGTCGACCCGGAAGGATTACCTGCTTACGTGTCGTCATAACGACACGAGGTCCACGACGCTGTGGTGGTGCGGCAACGGGGGCCGGTGGAGGTGGTGGTAACACCGACCTCGGGCTAGACCCGATGCTGCTTGACACAGCCATGGAGGTATCCTCCGTGGGGTCGGTAGTCTGGTGACGGAGGCTCTCCGAGGCGGTATGGCCCTCGGAAGGCTCGTGAGACGACGCGGCTCTCTGCTGTGACCGGGACTGGGATCGCGAGGGGGATCGTGAACGGGATGATTGAGACATGACGGATCAGCGACGTAAAGAGTTTCATAAGTACGGGAACAAGATAATATTAAAGGAAATACGTAAGGAAATGCAGGTAAGGGTCAATCACGTGAGGTTGGGAATAATAAGACCGGGAATTTTTGACTCAAAACCGTTTAACAATAGTAATTACATTCCGTCCTTGCATAAGTCATTTTGAACTAAGCATGGGTGATCAGGCCATGCGTAGTTGAAAACAATCATGCAATCGCGAAATTAATTCCCTAAAGTTTTGAACCCATAATGATTTTCCGAAAAGCCTTGGTTATAGTTTGGTTTCGAAAACTTTTTGAAAAATTTTTAAAACCGTTTTCACTATAACCTGTGCTCTGATACCAAGTCTGTCACACCCCGCTATAGCGGAAACACGGAATGTGAGAGCTGGAATATCATTACACGGTTATAATAAAAGTAAACGGTTCAAGTCATTTCATTTTAGATAAAAACAATTCATAGTTCAAAAACAACCAAGCAGTTCAATAGTTCATAAAGTACAGAATACAAGTTTCAAAATAAATTCCCAAAAACAAAAGGGTCTTTCCCAACGTTCGCCTCACGTGACCAAATCGACCCTTCCTTGCCATGTATCTCGACACTTACACTAATTTTCTGAAACATAAGATAAAGTGTCAACTACATACGTAGTGAGTGAGTTACAGTTTAGAGTTTCACGATAAGAGTTTCCAAAAATAGAAAATATATATATAGACGTCGTAAAAAAAAAAAGGAACGGAACGACGCGAGAACATATATGTAAATAGTAAGGAGTTTCTGTGACAACCGTCTAAACTAAGGTCGAGAACGCTAACTTATAACCTCTAAGTGTTTATTTGATGCCCGATATGACTAATATTTATGTGTTACGTGGTTACGTAGACATAACTCTATAAGCTAAGCTCGATGTAACTCACACAAAACTCTTTAACGTAGGCTTACGTTACTTAAACTTTAAACGTATGTGTCTCGGAAACGGACTCGGAATCGGAATCAAACCAAGAATTGAACTCTATATGCCAAGAAAACGACTAAGGAACTTTCCTAAGTTCATAACGTATCATAATCAAGAACTTTCAATTAACGAAAAGGTCCAAAGAAGCAAAACGCAAAAACGAAAAATCAGAAAAACACTGAAATTAGGTCAGTGCGCCGCACCGACCAAGCAGTGCGACGCACTGCCCTGGCAGATTCAAAATTTTTAAATTTTATATTCTTGTCTCGATTTTATAAAGACTTAACCCAATCAAACTCGTTATATGCCACTTGTTACTGCAATTTAGCAGTCCCATAGACTATTATTACCACTTCCTTCTCATTTTCTTTCATTTTTCTTTTACATAAACACCAAACACAAACACACATACATACACTCACAATCACTTACTCTTTCTCCCATCTCTCTACTCCTCTATCAAGAACATCACAAGAACAGAAAATTTCAGCCACATAAATCCACTTTCCAACCATTAAAAATCGTCCAAACAACAAGAGGAAGCAAAAGGAAGCAAAGGATTCGGTTAAAAAGCATTTTCACCATTTTTGGAGCTCAAAACTCATCTAAAACATCATCCAAGCTTTTCTTTCGGTAGAAACTCTTCCTTTTTACTTATATTACTAATATAACTCATTGCATGTATGATCTAAGCTATAAAAACAAGTTTTGATGAACTTTTATAACCATTTTTATACAAAAACGGGTTTTTAATTAATGATGCTTAGATCTTCAAATTTATGGATAAAAGTTACATATAAACTGAGAAAATGATGATTAATAAGGTTTATAACAATTGCATGTCGAAATCTACCATCAAGATAACCGATTTAACCACCAAAAACGATTTTGGAGAAGTCCAGCCAGCAGGTGCTGCGCACCATGAGACAGGTGCTTAGCACCGAGCTGCTGGCAGCTCCAAAAATCGTTGTTAACTTGATAAAAATCGCCACTTTGAACCTATAATCTCGAATCTGAATATAAGCTACTGTAATAAACAAATACTTGTGTTTGGGATGACTTATTTGACATATTACATTTGGATTGAACTTGGTGAATTAGCTTAATAAGTGTTATAAATTGTAAGCGGGAAAGTGGGAAAAATTTGGATTTAGAAACTATAGCGCGGAAACGCTGCCCAAATTTCGTTAGAACTTTATAAAACACTTCAGTGGCTAAAACATAACTTATCACATTAATAATAACATTAACTTTGGACACTTTTGGACAAGACGTAACAATAACAATTTTGAACGATTTCGGACACAACAATTTTTGTCACTAAGAGTAAATCAAAACATTGCAACTTGTAAAACATTATACGATATACGAATAACAAAGTTAACTAATAACATCATACTTACCCAAGAATTTGGCACATATTAGGATTCCGGTGATTCCGAGCACCTTTCGAGCTATTCCGAGCATGCTACGATCTTCGCAAACAGTGAGTTACAAACCCCTACTTTTAAATGCTTTTAAACATATTTTTGAGGTGAAATGCGAGTCTTAGGCTTAAATATTACTTTTAAGCTGAAACAAACTTTGAACGCTTAACGAAACGATTTGATACTTTGAATACTTTACGAAACGATTTGATGCTAGAATACTATTACGAAACGACTTGATAGTTGAATACTATTACGAAACGATTTTATGCTTGAAAACTATTACGATACGATTTATTAGTTGAATACTATTTCGAAACTATATTTTGCCGGCATTGTTGATGATTTTGCCAACAATGCTGAGGATACAAACACTAAATTGCCAATGACTAAACGTCGATCGTCATGTTGCGGACGTTGTACAACATGGACGTGAGACACCATTAAAATTCACATACACTCCTGCATAACAGTTGCTATTAATCTCTGGGAGAGGACCGATAGAATTTATGGATAGCGCTATTAGGGTAGTATGACCCTCACCACAACGATAACAACAGATGGTGCATAGTTCTAGTGGGTAGGCATAAGGCTTAGCAACGAACGATCATTGGGCAATACTTAGGATTGTCACATAGTCGCGCTATGTGGTCAATGCCTATATACACAAATGCTATACTCTATACATTTTTATGTGATAACTATTTTTGATTGCGATACTCTATGCATGGTTATGCAACTACAATTTGAATACTTATGCTTTACTTAAACTTGTAGCTCACTAACTACGTCTCCCGTAGTTAACACTTGACTCGTATTTTCAGGTTACGATTAAGCTTGCTGATGACTTTATGCTTGGGGCTGATGACTTCAAGAATGGGAATGGGTTCGCGTGGCTTGGCTATGAACGCTTAACTTGTATTTCGAAAATGCAAACGATGCTTTAAACATTTGTAAACCTTTGAAGCTATGTTTCTTTTAATATAATTTGGTGTGGAATTATAAACTTGTGTATCGAATGCTATTGCTCTTCACATTCCATGTTTCCGCTTTGGCGGGGTGTGACAGTTTCGTACACACATAAGTAAAAATAAAACTCGTATAATAAAAGTTGAAGCGGAATCCATCACTAAAATAAAGGTATATGCGTAGGTAATATGTGCTTAACTAAATTAGTAACTCGTATCAATCACTTGGCATAACATAAATAGTAAGTTTACACTAAACCGATTGTCTGGTCAGGATCTAGCCCCAAAATGTTTCATTGAGTTTCCACCTGAATCTTAGTAATATGTACTTGGGTCGCTAACCCTGAGCAAGGAGTGACCTCTCCTAAGTATCGATACTCATATACTAACGGCTATTGCTAATAGTGTATAAAGTTTCGAACCAAAAATGGGGAAACTGAACTCAGTTTCTAAAAATAGCAGTAGGCACTTACGGGTTTATATTTTCATCAAGGATTGGTTTCTCTAACAAGTATCCTAAATTTAGTTAACCAATTAAGGAGCATCAACACATATACGCATAATAGTTTCACAAGTTTCCAAGTTTCCAAAGTTTCCAAAGTTTCCAAGTTTCCAAGAGTTTCAAAGTTCATACAAGTTTCCAAAGTTTACGAGTTTCATAAGTCTCAAAATGTTTCAAAGTTTCGTACAAGTTTCCAAAGTTTCAATAAGTTCCAAGTTTCATAGTTTCAAAAGTTTCAAACGAGTAGCAACTAGTTTCGAAAGTTACATAACATGCAATCTTATGTTTCCCCCAAATAAGTGTTTAAAAGAATAATAGTAAAACAAAATGGGGTTGTAACTCACGGTTTTCGAAGAAAAGATACGAACAAGCACGGATAGAGCGGAACACGTCGGGAATCAAAGATAACCTAAAACACCGGAATGTTGTATAAGTTTTATTAGTATAATTTAAGTTATGTTAAGTTCCAATTTAACATTTTAAATCCCAATTTCTTATACTTTAGATTCTGTCCCAAAAGAGTATTACGGAAAAGTTATACGATTAAGCGTGTTCGCGTACGATTTAGGGTCCGATTAGTCCAATTAAGTCCAAAAGTGCCAATGTCCAAGGTCAAAGCGTATAAGTCCCGAAAATATTAAGTTACTGAATTTGAGTAATAGTTTATGGTGAAATTTGGGCAGCGCTTCCGCGCTATAAAATTTTAGTCCAATTTCAAAACACTTTCCCGCTTTAAAACATGCAATTTAACCAATAAGAACGATAATACAAATGTTTCACATTCTCAATCTTTCCCAAACAGTTTTATTTATAAAAACAGTAAGCTCTTTAAATGTACAATCTGTGGTAACTTATTTGGACTCATTTTCACGTTTAAAGCTCTTAAAACGACACTTTTTACGAGCAGCAGGATCCAGACGGCGGCTGGAGACACTCAGCCGCCGGCTGGACCTTAGCCGCCGGCTGAGTGCCTTCAGCCGCCGGCCAGAGGCCTTCGGCCAGTTTCTAGATTTCGTTATTTTTCGATTTTTAGCCCGTTTTAGTGTTAGATTCGAACATGCAAAGTGTTATTTATCAAATATAGGTATTTTTAAGCAAAAGTTACAGTTTCTTTTAGATTTATATGTTGAACTGGTAGATCTATTAGGAAAACCCGTTTTTAAGCAAGAAAACGTTTTAGACTTTTGTAAAAACCACTTTTTAGACTTTAGATCGTCCATGCAAGTACATATTTAGATAATAACAGTAAAATAAAAAGGTTTTACCGAAGGAAAAAGCAAGGTGACGGTTGGATGAGTTTCAAGCTTCAAAATGATAGAGAAAATCTTCCAAAAACCCGATTTAAAGCTTCTCCTTGTTACCCCTTAACCTTAGGACGATTTGAATGTATTTGATGGTGATTTTTAGTGGATTTAAGGGCTGATAATGGTGTTTATGTTTCTGTTCTTGATGGTGTTTTTAGAGAGAAGATGAGAGAGCTTAGAGAGAGAGTGACTATGTGTGTGTTTTGATTCAAAAATGAAAATGAAAATGAAAGGGAAAAGTTAAAGGGGTGTTCAAAACTAGCATTGGGACTCTAAATGACCAGTATTAGGTCCAATCCCGAATTAATTGCTTTGGTCCAATCGAAATGCATGCAAAAAAATGAGTCACCATCCACTGCACAGCGGCTTTCAGCCGCCGGCTTTCAGCCGCCGGCTGACCGCCTTCAGCCGTCGGCTGGAAGGTTTTTCCAGCACGGTGACGTTTTAAGTTTTCCGTTATTGTTAGTTGAGGACCAGAATCTTATTAGTTTCCGTTATGAACTTAGTCAAGTTCTTGTGTAGTTTTATTGGTGTTAGGATCTATAAGTTGATTCCGACAAATTAAAGACACCATAATTACGAACTCGAACAACATGAACACAAAAACAAGAGTAAATAGAGATTCGAACCGATATAGTGACTGAGAATCACCTGAATTTTATACGGTTGTCACAGGTTGAGCTTAGCCAACCGCCGGCTGGTAGGCTGAATGGTATATATTAGTGTTGATTTTATAAGTGTCGGTATTGAGGTGTTATAGCGATGTTTTTAGTTTTGCTAATTTAGTATAAGAGATTATTTAATCGTAATCCTTTGGGTTGAGTTCGGACAAAAGTAACATAGTGTTGATAAATGTTACGTTGAGCAGGATTGCGTTAGAGTTTCGATCAAGAGAAAGAGCTTGGGAGCTTAAAGCGGGATTGAGGTGAGTATTCAGTTTTTAAAACTCGAGCAAGAGATAAAAATAGGTTTTTATAAAGTGTTTTGTGGAAATGTAAACTGAGTTTTACAAAGAGTATTTGAGAGATATAAATTGTGTTTTACAATGAGTATTCGAGAAATGTAAACCGAGTTTTACAAAGAGTGTTTGGGAAATGTAAAATGAGATTTTACAAAGTGTTTTTTTTATAGAGAGCTTATAAATAATTTTATAAGAAGAGTTACAAAAGAAAAGAGTTACGCCGTGGGTTGTCTCGAGTTAATTACATTTGTGTGTTTAGTAATGTATTTTTACTTTACTAAATGTTGAGTTTATTGTATGTGTGTTTATTTCAATAGAGTTATGTGTTGAGTTTATTGCATGTGTGTTTATTGCAATAGTGTTGAATGCTTATTTAGTATACTTTGGAGATCATTTTGCATGTGTGTTTATTGCAAAAGAGTTATATATTGGGTTTATATTGCATGTGAGTTTATTGCAATAGAGACCTATAATTGTGACCCTAGCATGTTGTGCCTGGGTAGGAATGGGTAGAAGCTACTCATTTTATTAGTGATTGTGACCTAGTAGAGTTGAAACTAGGTAAGAGAGTGGCTAGCCAAACAGTGACGTATTCAATTCTAGACTCTTGGATACACCGTGGTATTGGGACATGTGTCTCGTACTGGAGTGACATATTTGACAGCGAGCGATTCCTGTCTACCGTAGGGTTTAAACGGATTTATGTCACGTTGGACTGAATAGAAGTGGATAGTGCCCGACTGAGACGCGGTGTCATGAGTCGCTTCTATTACTTCCTAAACGGCAAAGCAATCGTTGACTGGCGGTTGTGGAGTCGGATCTGCGAAAGTAGCATACGAGATATTATAATAAATAGGAGTCGCGACCTAGTTTATTATATTATTTTCGTATGCACGAGTAACTAATAATGGGGATCCCTTGGATTGTGTGTTTATATCTAAGGAACTTGAGGTTGAGACTAGAGATTGAGACATACAGAGACTTGAGGATTAATGCATAGAGTTGATTATAGAGTTTAATCAAAAGTGTTACATGCATTTAATAATAATTATGTGTTACTGTGAACTTTTCGGGCGGACAAGGGTTGGGAACTTGAGACGTGTTTAGTTATTATAAACCTGTTTTATAATACTTATTACCCTGATTACTCACCAGCTTTGCTGATACCTCTTTTTCAAAATGTGTCTTTTGCTCGTAGGCAGCTTAGCAGGAGTTGACTTGGTGAGCAGGTGTTGTGGGGGTAGTTACCTTTCCTTTTGAGACTTGTATTCTACGCCACTTGTTGAGTAAAAGTCTTATATATATAAAGTTTTAAAGTAAATATATTACGTAACTATAATGTAATATTTTGAAGGTGTTTTTAGAGTAACTCGTGGTTTCTATTTAGAACCGCTATTGTGAAATTAAAATGTTTTATTAATTACATTTTGCGCATTTGACTCTGATAAAGTGAAAAGTTTTTGAAAATCGAGAATTTTGGAAATCACGTTGTTACAATATCGACCGAACCTCAAAACTTAACCAAACTCATCCAAAACATTACGAAACGATAGCAGACGACTTAAAAACAACATATTTACGTAAAGATTTCGTTATACCTTTCGTTTACGAAATGGGTTTCGACACGACTCGAAATTAACCTTCACGAAATCTACTTTCTTTGATATCAATGTGATCCTCTCGTCTCTAGAAGTACAACAGTGTGTTTCGTTCATTTTTCCGACGAGAAACGACTTCCAAATCGACCATTTACGCTTTCGACCGACTTCTTTGATTTTGTTTCCTTTTCTTTTCTTTCTTGTTTCTCTAGATATCAATACACATACACACATATATATTTCTTCGTCTTTAAGAATTCATAATATATATTTACATATTATCATAAATAACCTCAAACTATGTCATAATGACATTTTTAACCTAAAATGTCAATTTCGTTACAAACATAGTCCTCATCAAAAACTTGTTACAAGTTTAGTCCTTTAAATATTTTTGGGTCGTTACATAAGGGCATCTCCAATGGAGCACTAAAATTAGTGTAGAAAGAGCAACTTTTAAGAATATGTTTACACAAAACCTAATTTCTCTCCAATGTATTACACCAAATTTTACATCAAAATAACTTTTTGTATTACATAGTAATTTCTTCTTGTAAAAATATTCAACGCATAAATGAACTCTAAATAATTTAAGTTTAACGTTTTCTTTCTAATATATAATTAATATTCTAAACTGCATAAAACGTATATATTAGTCGTAATTGATAGCATTATGATAGTAATTATAAAACGTACAAAAAATATTATGATTGGGAGGAACCGTCCATTACGGATTAACGAGAATTATGAAAAACTTTAGAAATTAGTTTAGTGCTAGTCTTTTAAGTGTATGTGCATTTAATTTACTTTGTTGTATGTATTTAAATTTGAAGCTTATAAAATATAAATTTAATGAATGATATTTTTAGTGTTATCATTTATGTATTTTATATGTATACTTGGTTAATTAAAAGTAATTAATCTATATTTTAAAAACAAATTATTATGAAATAATATATAACATAAAAAAATAATATATTTTTTAATCATTTTATAGATCTTAACGAGCTTGTTTTAAAGTATAATTTTTATAAATTAATATTAACTTTTTATATTAGTTATAAAACAAATATATAAATAATTGGTATAAAATAGATTAAATAATAAAAGAAAACAAAAGCAAAAGGGTTAGAATGAAAAATAAATAGATTTGGTGTGGTGAATAGTATTACACCAAATTTGGTGTAAATGGTATGAAAATGGTGTTACACTTATAATTTGCACCATTTTAGTGTCTTGGTTGGAAAAAATTTACACCAAAAATTGCACCAATTTGATGTTTTGATGCATACATTGGAGATAACCTAAGTGGTGAAATTTAGATCAATTCCAATTCTCTTACCTCTTGGATATACTTAGGGCCCTTTTGGCTCGAGGTTTTTGAAGGATTCTGATGGAATTGGAATCTGAATTCCATTCCAAATCGTGTTTGGCTCGCCACTTGGAATGAATTGGATTTTTCAAACATTCCTCCAAATTCCCTCCATAATACATTTTAACATACCTTCAATTTTTGATTAAAATGTTTAAAATTTCAATGGAATTTACTATTTTACCAAAGATAACATTAATAATAATGATAATAATAGTAATAAATAATAATAATAATAATAATAATAATAAGAAATAATAAGTATTATAATAGTAATAATAAGGTATTTATTTATTTATTTATTATAATTGTAATAATAATATAATAATATAATAATAAGAAATAATGAAATAAAATAAGTAAATATTAAATGTAATAGTAATATAAATAATAATAATAATAAATAAATATGAGTAATTATAATAATAATAATAACAAATAAAATGGCAATAATAATAATAATAATAATAATAATAATAATAATAATAATAATCATAATAATAATAATAATAATAATAAAAATAATGATAATAACAATAGTAAATAAATGCTAATAATAATAGTAATAACCATATTTATAATAATAATAATTATTATTATTATTATTATTAAAATTATTATTATTATTGTTATTATTATTGTTATTATTATTATTATTATTATTATTATTATTGAAAAAATAGATGTCGAATTCAATTCCAATTATGTCAACCAAACACAAACAGATTTTAGTTAATTTCAACTACAATTCCTTCAAATTTCAATTCATTTGACAAATTTCAATTCCCTCAAAAACATTATGTGAGCGAAACGGGCATTAACCTCTCAAATATGTGATTTCTTCGGCCAAGCTTAAAAAGTCTTCTAATGGCGTCATCCGCACTACGATATGGGTCCTATGGATGTTTCGAAACAAACTCGTCTTCAATTAGTTCAGGTCGAGATCAGATACTCTTGGAAGTGATGTAATTTTCCTTTCGTACCTATGGATATCTGGTAGAGCTAAGATAGACATACTTAGTTGGCTGAATTGGTCTCTTAACCCAATATCAATCCTTTATAAACGAATTATAATATTTATTCCTTCTAGTTTCTTGCTAGTTTTATATATATTATTTTTTTGATTTTTAAAAGATAAAAATAAACGGTATTTGACTCAATTCATCAGTTTAAAAGCTAATTTTATATCCCGTAAAGGATAAAGGTATAGATATTTATATTATTTGATGTAATATTTAATTTTACCTAAAAAGAGGAAGTTAATTTGAAACGATAATCATTCATTGGGAGAAACATTTGAGTATGGATTTATATGTTTAAATCAACTAATAAAAAGAGAAATAATAAACAAAACTAATTATGTAGGTCTAAAAACCTAAAGTTGACATCTATAATTTATTTTAAAAATACAACCAATTTTTTTCTAATTCTCAATATACATTTAAGAATTAATTAAATTATTAGTTTATTCCTTGTTTTTATATGTTCTTTTCTTTGCTATCTCTTACATCAACGAAACCGTATTTTAAAATTATTTTGTTCTTGTTGAAATCTTTTTAGACGTTTCCATTCTTGATAAGTTCCATTATTGATAAACATTTATACTATGAACAAATCATTGTTTAATAGAACATATAACCAAAATAAATCCCCATTATCATACAATATGTAGAAGGGATAACAACAATATCCATGACCAAACTAATACAACAACAATTCAAAAAAAAAAAAAAAAATTGGAAACAATAACAACAACATCCATGGACCAAATTCCTAACTTCTTGTTCTTTATCTCCAAGACCTCTTAGTTTGATCACTCATTCAAATTAAAATTATACTTTCTGGTCAATGAATTATCTCCAACACCTCTTTGTTTTCCGTTATATGGTACACCAAAGTAATATCTTCAAACAACCTTTATCTGTATAGAAAATGAAACCAACAATATTCCTTAAAACAAACAAGAACATAATAAGAAAATAAACAAGTTTTTCTTTTTTAGTATTTGGAGTTCACCAATCACTCGTTAACTGTATATAGTTTTTAATATTATTTGACCAACCGTAGAAAAGATATATATATATATATATATATATATATCAATAAGGGTATAATGGTCTTTTTACACACAAATTTCAGATCTGCTTTTTAAATACCAAATTCATCCTAAATCAACTAAAGAAAAATATCTCTCTCTCTCTTAAAAGGAGATCTGATTGCTCCGGCGAGCTCTGCTCCGGCGGCGGTGATATAACGGCTGGCGGAGAACCACAACCACCACCACCTGCGCGACGGCGAACCACAACCACCACCACTTGCTGCTGCGACTACTTCTTCGGCGAACCACAACCACCACCACCTGCTGCTGCGACGGCGAGTGGTTGCTGACGGTGGCGCTACTAGTGGTTGCTGACGGTGGCGCTGCTTCTGCTGACGGTGGTTTCGGCGGCGGAGATGGTGGTGGGTTCCGGCGACTGTGGATTGTCTAAAAGTGCTGTCTAAATTTACGTCATCTGCTGATGATGATGACATGGCAACAAGGTACAGTATTCAAATTTACGTTTTGGTTTGAAGATTGTCTAAAAGTGTAATAACTAATATTGTATGCACATGTGTTTGTTTTTTTTTTACAGATGGTAGTGATTAACCTACAAGATGGGAAGATGTGTTATTTTTGTCTTTTAGTGTAATGCTAAATGTTTGTGTATATTTACGGTGCATTCAAGTTTCTGTATTTCCGGATCTGAGTTTCTGTAGTTAGTGGATCTGAGTTTCTGTATTTCCGGCGACGGTGTTTGACGGTGCTTGCCGGAGTGGCGATGGGTGGCTAAGAACCAGGAAGGAGGCTGTTTGTTTTTTTTATGCACAATGGTTTGTAAAGTTATGCACAATGATTTTGAAAACTTATGCACAATCTTTTTGTAATTATGCACATATATATTTAATATTTATGCACAATGTTTTGTAATTTTTTGTATAAAAACTTACATAAAATTAATGCACAAGTTATTTTATAAAAACCGATACACAATGTTCGTATTTTTATATAGAAATTTTTGATGCACATAAAACCGATGCACACGTTATCGATAAAAGTTATGCACGGAGATTCAAAAAATTAGTAATCTGTGAAAATGAAAAAAAAAAAAAAAAAAAAAAAAAAAAAAAACATATTTCCGCAAATTACCAAAAGGGCATGAAAGTTCGAAATAATTACAAAAATGCCACCGCGTTGACTTTTTCAAATCCCTTTTTGTTGACTAAATGAGTGGTCCACAATCCTCCTTATCCTTTTTATTTTAAAACCTTTTTACAATAACCCACCCCTATATATATATATATATATATATATATATATATATATATATATATATATATATATATATATATATAGTGAATGATTCATGCGAGAACTCAAAATTCTGCGAGACTGCGAGAACTCAATCTGGACCTTTGATTAGTTGATCAATGGCTAAAATTCGTGATGGCAATTTCGTAAATAATTAGAAAATGAAGTATTATTTTATAAAACTTAAAAGGATATAAATGGTATTTTACTTATTTCCTAAAAAGTCTCTCTTTCTCTCTCTCATTTCTTTTTAACACTAAAACCGACACCTGATTTCTCTATTTACATATCCAATTTTTTCTCTCTCTCTATTTTGAAGATCTGCTAAATTCACCCACAGATCAAAATCAAAACTTTAATTTATCGTGCCACAACAACGGCGGCCACCAAATTACCATTATACCACTCATCCTTTTCATAATCACGAAACCGCCATTAAACCTTACTTCATCTCGAAGTTATCCTCAAACTTTTTCCTAAATTCTCAAATTCAGTTTCAATTCAAACACACACACACAGTGAACGTGTGCGCAAGTTAGCGGTATAATTTAATTATATTTAATTTAATTTATTTGAATTTAATTACTTATAAGTTATAAGAGTTAATTACACGGATGGTCCTTAACCTTATACCCAAATGGCACTTTCAGTCCTAAATTTTGGATAATTACATGGCTAGGCCTTTATTTGGAATCTTTGCACACGGACAGTCCTTTGGTCCGTTAGGGTTAACTCAATTTCGTTAGTTATATCATAATGACCAATTTACCCTTTTTGTCTTATTCGCAAAGGACCGTTTTTGTAATTTTTTTTTTTCTTTTTATTTGTTTTAGCAATTTTTAATTATTAAAACTTATAATTTTAACCTTAACATATTCTCCCCATTAATTAGTTTAGATTATTTAGTAATGTGAGATTAGTTTTGACTTTTGACAGTAAATAAACAAAGTGAAAATATATAAAGTGACACTGATGATGAAAACAGAATAAATGGTTGCCAAACCCTAAATCAGCATAAACCTTAATTTCAAATATCAGTACAATTATAGGTTTGAAGGTGAAATCAATCTGTAAAATAGCGGCGTTAATGGAGTCTATGATTTTCACCAATTCTTCTTCATCAGCTCGGCTTCTCCATTTCAATCCCACCAAGAATTTCTGCCATTTTCGCCGCCCAAAATCGCTTCAATTTGGTATCTCAAACCTCAAAACATTCATCACTCACTCTTCATCTATTAGAGAACGAATTTATACCGAAGCCTCTGCAAAGAATATTGACGGAAAGCGTGTTGCAAAAGAAATAAGGGAGGAAGTTAGTGTTAAAATAATTAGAATGAAGGATGAGATTGGGATTATCCCTGGTCTAGCAGTTATAATTGTTGGGGAGCTAATTTCCGGGCAAAATGGAGAGGTTGTAGGTCATTGGCGGAATCTCAACTACAACTTCAGATCTAGCCTTGATTCCATATCAGCGTAAGTCTCCGTTTACTTTCACCCAATTCCCCTACCCAAATAGTTTGCAGGTTACCGGAAACCGCCGCCATCCGCGTCTACCTAAAGAGTTTGAAGGTCACTGGAATACAGATCTCCGCCATCCGCGTCCATCGTTTCATCCACTCGTCGTCGTTAACACCCAATATTTTCGGCCTATCTCCACCGACGATGACGAGATTACAACGGCTGATCTTGACAGTTCCGATGATGATTGTACAACGAATTCCGGTCATCGATAGTTCACCATTTTACAATCCCATCCCTCCCCTCCAAATGGGTTTTGTTATTCTAAATCTATTTTGTTAATTTTGTTGAGCAACGTTAATCTGTTGGTTTTAGGTTCATAAGAATTTTTTTACATATTTATTTAGTGTTGATGATGATGACGTTGGATTGTAGATGGTGATTGTTTGTTGCAGATTATAAATAGATTGTTGGTTTGTAAGATGTGGTCAGAAAGATTAGAGTAATATATTTTAAGTAAGCTAAACAAAAAAAAAGGTTTGGAATAATAATTACACGGATAGTCCTTTGCGAATAAGACAAAAAGGGTAAATTGGTCATTATGATATAACTAACGGAATTGAGTTAACCCTAACGGACCAAAGGACTGTCCGTGTGCAAAGATTCCAAATAAAGGCCTAGCCATGTAATTATCCAAAATTTAGGATTGAAAGTGCCATTTGGGTATGAGGTTAAGGACCATCCGTGTAATTAACTCAAGTTATAATTTATGGCTGTTTTGATTCGTGTGGTGATAGTGTTAGTAGGTGATAGCTTATATTTATAGCCTATCAAACCTAACATTTGGGTTCGGCCCACTGAGTCTCAATCTGACAAAAGGACCAGAACCCGGAACGTGAGCCCGACACCCAGAGGCCCCGTGTCCGGGCACAATGGCCCCGTGTCCGGGAACCAGGCCCCGTGTCCGGGCACAATGGCCCCGTGTCCGGGAACCAGACCCCGTGTCCGGGCACAATGGCCCCGTGTCCGGGAACCAGGCCCAGTGTCCGGGCACAATGGCCCCGTGTCCGGGAACCAGACCCCGTGTCCGAGCACAATGGCCCCGTGTCCGGGAATCCGGCCCCGTGTCCGGGCAAAATGGCCCCGTGTCCGGGAATCCGGCCCCGTGTCCGGGAATTTGACCCCGGCACCCGAGACTAGGCCCCGTGTCCGGGCAAAATGGCCCCGTGTCCGGGAATCCAACCCCGTGTCCGGGAATTTGGGCCCGGCACCCGAGACCAGGCCCCGTGTCCGGGCAAAATGGCCCCGTGTCCGGGAATCAGGCCCCGTGTCCGGGAATTTGGCCCCGGCACCCGAGACCAGGCCCCGTGTCCGGGCAAAATGGCCCCGTGTCCGGGAATCCGGCCCCGTGTCCGGGAATTTGGCCCCGGCACCCGAGCCTTGGCCCCATGTCCGGGAATCCGGCCCCGTGTCCGGGAGTTTAGCCCCGGCACCATGGCCCGGTGTCCGGCACTCGTAGCCCGGCGTCCGCACTCGTGGTCCGATGTTCGGCACTTGGTAGCACTTACGCCTAGGCTGTCACTAATGCTTTTGGCCCGGCACTCCAGAGCCAATACTTATACCTTGTATCTAATAAGTACCGTATTCCTCCAAACCAACACTCATGCCTTGGGATTCATCTCATAGTATCATACTCCTGACATCCTACCAGTCAGACACTCCAGCCTAATCCTTGAGTGTAACCGTCAAAGCATTAACAAGGTTATATAATGATATGGACGTTACATGTATCTTTAATACACGTTGGAATCCTATTGATGAGTCATAAAGGGTCATCAGGGTCATATGTTGTTAATACCTGGTAGTGTTGGGTATAAATACTCCACACTTCAGGTTTTGGAGGGCAGCTTCATCATCTTCCTCACATATTCACTGACCGGAATACTTAACCACATTCCGCCAAGTCTTTCCGATCAATCTCTTGTCCACCTTAGACTCGCCAAGAGTCTGTTAGGTTTGCACTGCTTGAGCAGGAGGTCAAGAGAGTGATCAATCTAACCCAAGTTACTGAGCCTGTCAATCCTTGCTCTAACATGTGGCATGATCGATCTATTTGTTATGAAGTTCGGATTGATCAAGTATTTTTCAGGTTTGAATTTGATCTATTTACTGCTATTTTTCAGGTTTGAATTTGAACTTAAACTCATTGTTATTTTATTTAATAGTTACATAAATTGAAAAGTAGTTTTTAATTTCTTTAATTTATGTTTGTGTTCATAGTTGAAACAGAAAGCGAAAAGGATGAACTGGACCTCATAATCGAAGCAAATACTGAAGCCTAGACATATAAGGTTGTTAATATGTAAACAACGATATGATTTATTTTTCTTTAAATGAAATTGATTTGGAGTTTTTTGCCAAAAAAAGTCAAGGATAGAATTTTTTTCGTCTTTTTTCTGCATTTCGGAGTTGTGTTGCAGACCATACTCGAGTGAAAATTACAAGTACGATTTGTTCACCTCTAAACATACCAAATTCATGTATGAACATCTTGTTTTAATAACGGAATTTGATTGTGATATAATATGAACAATAATGGTTCATTAATGAACAGATCTGTGTATAGATCATATTCTCCTATGAAAAATACAAGTACGATTTGTTCACCTCTGAACATACCAAATTCATGTATGAACATCTTGTTTTAATAATGGAATTTGATTGTGATATAATATGAACAATAATAGTTCAGTAATGAACAGATCGGAAAAATGGTTAAAAAACTTATCACTAAACAAAAGAGAGAAAAAAAAGGAAAAATTAAATACAAAATTAAATTAATTCAAAATAAAAAAACTAAATTTACTAATTTACCCTTTTGATTAAAAAATAAACGTTTAATATTAAAAAAAGAATGAGTGGTCCAGAATGAGTTCTCGCAGTTCTCGCAAAAAATTGAGTTCTCGCATGAATCACTCCCTATATATATATAGGAGTAGGATCAAATAAAAAGTGTTAAATTTGTAAAAAGTGTGAGAAGCATTGTGGGAGTGACATGTGTCAAGCTTGGAAAAAAAAAAATTTAATAAAAAGATATTTAAAAAAATAATATTTTTTTTTGAAAAAAAAATCGTAAAAAAAAAAAAATTGAAATTCTTTTTGATAACGTCATCTGCCACGTCATATGATGCACACACAAAATATGATGCACATTAATGATGTACAAAAAATATGATTCATATAAATGATGCACACAAAAAAACTATGATATTCAACTATGATGCACACATAAAATGTTCATCATAGATGTGTATCATAAATGTGTATCATATTTTTTTTCGTACATAACTTTTTTCGAGCAAAAAGAAAAAAAAAATTCTCGAAAAAAAAAAATTTCGATTTTTTTTTAAAATATTTTTTTTATTAAAAATATTATTTTTTTATTTAAAAAAATAATAATTCAAGTTTGTCACATGTCACTCCCACAATGTTTCTCACACTTTTTACAAATTTAACACTTTTTACATTAACCCTCCCTATATATATATATATATATATATATATATATATATATATATATATATATAGAGGTGGGTTCATTTAGGAACCATCAATTATTTAGGAACCATTAGGAACCATTTTTAGGCAAGGTGGCAATTTTGTAATTAAGTCAAATCCCCAAATTGGAAATCAATTAAAACCCACTTTAAAATACTAATTAACTTTAAATTAACATATCTAGAGTATAACTAGGTTTTAGGAAAAACTAAATACACCATTAAAACAAGCATTTAATTATCTTTCCAACGAGCACCCACTTGATATACTTTTGACGACTTTTTTTTTTTTTTTTTTTTTGTGAGTTTCGGTATATACACTAGTGTATATACTAAATATTCACCAGTGTATATACTAATTCACCAAAAACACATCTAAACCATATACATTATACACTAGTGTATACACTATATTCACTAATGTATACGAATCTTTATATTAATTTCCTTTTAATTGTGAATACGCAATATACAAAAGTGAATATACAATATATATATACACAAGTGAATATACAATATACACCAGTGAATACGCAATATACACAAGTGAATATACAATATACACCAGTGAATACCATGTATTCAATAGAGAATACATCTTATACATTAGTGAATATAGTGTATACACTAGTGTATATTGTATAAATACACTAGTGTATAACTATACATTAGTGAATATAGTGTATACACTAGTGTATAAATACACTACTGTAGTGTATAAATATACTAGTGTATAACTATACATTAGTGAATATAGTGTATACACTAGTGTATAGTATATATGGTTCAGATGTGTTTTTTGTGAATTAGTATATACACTGGTGAATATTTAGTATATACACTAGTGTATATACCGAAACTCACTCTAAAAAAAAAAAAAAAAAAAAAGTCGTCAAAAGTATATCAAGTGGGTGCTCGTTGGAAAGATAATTAAATGCTTGTTCTAATGGTGTATTTAGTTTTTCCTAAAACCTAGTTATACTCTAGATATGTTAATTTAAAGTTAATTATGATTTTAAAGTGGTTTTAATTAATTTCCAATTTGGCTCTTAATTTTGACTTAATTACAAAATTGTCACCTTGAGTTTAATTACAAAATTGCCACCTTGGTTCCTAATGGTTCCTAAATAATTACATGGTTCTTAAATGAAACCAACTCTATATATATATATATATATATATATATATATATATATATATATATATATATATATATATATATATATATATATATATATATATATATATATATATATATCTCACAGTAGCAATGTATGGATATTCCACCAAATATTAAAAGTGCTCATACATAACAATAATGAACTAGTAAATTAATAAATCACATACTCTTTGTTTATTTTAGCATATACATGTCCCAAACTCAAACCACAAACTCTCTGTTTACTTTAGCATATGTCTCAAAACTAAAATTAATTATCACATGCAATTGCTATACAATCAAAATTAATAAATATAATTGATTATCATATAGATATATAGTCAAATACAAAAACTGATTATCAAATGTATAGTCTTAATTTCCATTATATTGGCGACAACAACCAGACTAAAAAATTGGTTTCAAGATTAGCTATCTTTATTTTTATATATACTAAAAGATATGTATCAAATTTCACTTGACAAAGCCTACCCCTTTGAATGAATTTCAACTTTGCTTTTCAGCCGGTACATTAAAATGCTTACATCAGTTGATGTCATCATTTTTTCCCTTTTTTTTTTCTCCGTTTTCTATTCATGCCCCGTCCGTCTCTTATCATTCCTTCAAGTTTTCCGATTGAAAGCTCAGATTTATTTTCCCCTATATTTTGTAAAATCGATTCTTTACTTTCAGCAACTATCGCTCGGTTATATCAATTCAAAGCATCCTTATTTAAATCGATTTCATATGCAACTTGAAGAGACAAAAAGTCAATTATATGCTAAAGGTCACCTTTATTCACTCACTTTTCGATCGGTTAATGTTTGATTGGTTTATTATAACATTCTTATTTTCTCTTATTTAAGGTGTGTAGTATAAGTGTTTGCATTCCTTTTGTATGTTTGACAAAAAGCTTTGTCGTTGGTCGTAAACTTGTACTTATGTTACATATATCCAAAAGGTTTTTATTTTATTCTTTTAAATTGCTCACATGGTATCAGATGAAATGCCAAACTAAAAACTTAAAGCCACTCTTTAATCTACAAATTTGGATTATATATAAACTATAATAGTTCATGTTTCTCATAGATGTTCTATTATGTGGTTATTTGCATTCAAATTGCGTGTGTTTCTGTTTAGAAAAAGCACACATGATATACGCCTCATGGACAGGGGCGGAGCCAGAAACTTGTCCCACCGGGTTCAAATTTTTTTTAGCATACCGTATAGAATATGCTTAATATAACCTCACAGATACCGAGCAAACTCTAAACTA
Organism: Senecio squalidus; assembly: GCA_910822075.1. Classification (NCBI taxonomy): domain Eukaryota; kingdom Viridiplantae; phylum Streptophyta; class Magnoliopsida; order Asterales; family Asteraceae; genus Senecio; species Senecio squalidus. Next base: position 29,905,818 of record CAJVGC010000592.1, read on the forward strand.
TAGATATTTAATTTACAAGCATCATTAGCAAGAATATATATGTATATATATTTTTTCTTTTCGACTCAATGAAACACATTTCCTGTCAAATTCACCAAAAACAAAATAAGATCGCTTGAAACTTTTGAAAAACAAAGAAAATTGATTATGTTATAGTAAAGAACGAACCTACAAGAATTTATATTAGCTCGGAAAGTTTCTTATACATAAGCAGATGTTAACATTTACTTCTGTTCTCCAATACTTATTTAGCTAATTAGTGTTTAAAAAGTATCATTATATGATCATAACGAAAGTGATTGTTGTTATCTCCCTATGGCTAACCTATTTATTAATCATGATATAATAGGAAAATACTCTAATTGGTTGCATATTAGCTAATTTCAAGTCTGAAATTTCTGCCTTATGTCATATCAGACATGAATTGATGAACTTATGAATCCCCTTAAATTGTAAATTAATGTAAAACATGGTAGCAATAGTGTGAGACTGAGAGACCAATTTGGGGTTTAGCAACAGCAGATTTGAATGCTTTTGGTGGCAAAAGAATCAGTGATTGAATCCACCATAAAAACCATTATATCAACCAAATCGAAATTAACAATAACATGAGGAAATCAACTATAAATATATAAGATATCAACAAATACAACGTTACAAATCATTATAATCAAAATAACATTCGCATCTGGTGATGAAGTCAAGAACATTCATATGCAATTTGGGGGAAACTAATCAGGGGGTTCAAGAAACAAAAATTAGCGGGTTCAATTAAGCAATATACACCCAGATTAAAGGATTTATGCACCTAATCGTATCAATTTTAAGAATCTCACTGGGTTCAGATGAACCCCCTCACCTAAGAGTGGCTCCGCCCCTACTCATGGATAAACACATGCATCGTTATATAATAATTACTAATAATCATATTATGAAAAGCATATATGTAACACTTTCCAACAACCACTATTTAATGAAACTTTTATATTTGCCTTTGAAAATAAAAATTATACCACTCCAACCCGTTGTTCCAACTGACACGGTCAGTTTTTGCCAACTCAGCGCTACGTCAACTGACAATAAACTGACTAAATCACTACCAACAGTAATCCGTCAGTCAGTTTTTCTTGACCCCACATATTTATTTTTTATGTATTTAAAACCTTTTTTTAAAAAAAATTTTAATGGTATATTTTAAAAAGAATGTTTTATTAATTGGTGGGGCCCACTATTCTTCATCACTTTTCCATCCCAAACCGACTAAACTTACTGATGAAACTTACTGACGGCCAACTGACAAAATTGATGCCATTGGTGGAGGGACCGACATAACAAGTGACGATGAACTGACGATACCACTGGAAGTGGTCTTAATGACAACAGCCTTAATCATCGTCTATAAAACATTAAAACACATTGTATTAACCAAAAGGACGAAAATGTAAAATTTCCAGTTTTTAAAACAAATTGCAAATATTACGAAAACGAGAAAAGAAAACGAAAAAGATAAAGTATAGTTGGAAAACGAAACAAATGATGAATATCATATTAAAAAAATCCCGAAACTACCCTTTATCCCTCCCCTATAAAACCCTCCCTTATTGTTAACCATTCCATCATCCCAAATTCACCAATCTCCGATCATTTTCCCGACCACTCTTACCGAACTGGCCAACTTTACCCTCCCTCAACCCGACACCACCAACGAGAGCGCGGTACTAGCTCTCTACCATGCGCTAACTTCTCGAAACGTTCACCTCGTAACAAAGCTCTTAGCTCCCGACCTCGAATGGTGGTTCCACGGCCCTCCGTCTCATCAATATATGATGCGATTACTAACCGGAACTGATAACAACTTAACAGACTCTTTTACATTTGTTCCTCAGTCAGTTGACGCTTTCGGGTCTATTGTGATCGTTGAAGGGTGCGATAGTAGACGTGAAGTTACGTGGATTCATGCATGGACCGTGAACTCGCATGGGATAATTACGCAAGTTAGGGAGTATTTTAATACTTCGTTAACTGTAACGAGGTTTGTTACGTCTGGTAAACCGGTTTCTGTTACGCCGTCTTCGTCGTTGTTACATTGTCCGTCTGTTTGGGAGAGTAGTTTGTCGAATCGTGTTGGGAAATCGGTTCCTGGTTTGGTTTTGGCGATATAGTTACCGATCGGACAAGTAGCTAAAGAAGAATAAGTTGAAGTTTATTTGTAGTTTGATTTTGTATGGTTGTTAATTAGTTTTGTTTTGTGTAATTGGGTATGAAGATTTTATTCTGTTTTTGGTTAATTTTTGTGGTTAGTATAAAATTGTGTGTTTGCTTTCTGATAATTTTAATACTTTTTTTATTTTTATTTATATGAAAAATGAGGCTCGTAATGGTAAAACGAAGTGATATCATTATGGTATGTTTGTTTCCGCTTATATAACGGGTTTATGAGCTTATATAAATTTTGATAAGCTCATAATTCTAATTTTTTCAGCTTATAAGCTTATCGAGTTGAGCTTATGGTTTATTTAAGCTCATAAACTCAACTTGATAAACTCATAAGCCGGAACAATTGAGCTTATAAGCTTATCAAAATTTACATAAACTCATAGGCCCATTAAATAAGCCGAAACAAACACCCCGACAGGTTTTGGTTTGAGCTTAGGCAACATTTTGGACGGGCAACGAAAAAAGAAAAAAAGCGACAATGATAAAACTTCAGTTAGACCGTGTATACTTAAGGCTAAGGAAAACTAGTTTTTACGATAACCTTGGTTTGTTTTATGATACTATATGGATGTTAATGAGTCAAGCTCGAATGTATCGGTGAATTATCAAGTTCAAGCTCGAGTTTGAAAGTGAAGCCCCGATATAAGCTCGAGTCAAGTTTGGTGCGTGGAGTCAAAGGTGGAGGGGGTAGTGTATGATTTTGGCTGTATCGGTTTGACTATATTGATTGGATTTCATCACTAAAGGATTTACAACACCCAATATGTAAGTCAAAGCAGAGTATAAGATTACGAGAATTCACAAGCTAGATTTGGTTTATATGTGACCTAAATCCATGGTAAACCCTATGAGAATCTTATAATTAGCTTTGGATTACGGTTTCTAGGAAAACGAAAAATCTGAAATACCCTTGTGCTTATGCTATATGTATCGGCTCAAAATTAAGTTTGCCGGGAAACCGTTTCCTTAAGCAACAAAAACGAGACATGGCCCGAGACAAAACTAGCTAGCAATATTGACCCGGAGATGGATGCGCGGAGATAGATCAAGTCATTTGATGTACTTTTGATTGGAAAATAAACATTATGACAGATATATAGTCTAGTAAGAGGTCTCGAAGGGCCGGAAATCTCAGTGGATCAAGAGGTCTAGACGGAAAAGTTTCCAGAGTTATAAATCCATAAATCTTATCTTATAATCTATAAAAGGGTTAATTTATATGTATATCTAATTTACTCATCTTGCAACCTTAACCAAATATTTTTCTTCTACTCCTTTCGATTAATATTTGGATATTCGTATCTAGTTTTCAACGTTATTCAAACACCGTATGCGGTAAACAAAAAAAAAAGCAAGAGAATAATGGATGTCGGAAGTAGATTTGGAATCTTCATTTCACTCTCAGTGCCCACAATGTTTGGATGTCAAACATTATCTATTTTGCCCATTCGCCACACATACACATTGAATTTCAATCATATATTTCAAACATGTACATTCATGAATCGTTAATTACACTTATTATATCATATATGTTTCCTTTAAGATATGTCACATATATAATATACATCTAAAAGTTTCACAATGGGCAAGAAATCAAGGCACGTAATATTCGAAAACCTCATGGGCTTTTGCATCCTTACGGGTGTCGTCTTGTAATTGACACTAGCTAACACCATGTCACCACCTTTACGAATTCTTGTCCATTATCTTTAGTAAATATATATGTTATGACTAATTATTAACGTATTTTGGTAGGGGTATATTCGAGTTAATTACATAAATAGTCTATGTGGTTGTTTGAATTTAATGAGTTCAGTCTCTCTTGCACATGTTTGGTTACGTCATTGGTCAATTTCTCTAACCTCCGTTTAATTTTCCCGTTAGTGAGAAACTTGAGAGATAATTGTTGTTTTTTCATAAAACAAGGGCCTTAAATGTATTTATCACTATCTCCATCAATCCATCTCCACACTCTTTTTCTCTCTCACTTAAGTTTCCCCCACTTTCTCTCTCTTAGGAATTCACGTGCTTCACTTCCGACAACTTAACTCTTAAAACCACCACCGTAAAAAAAAACAAAAAAAAAAACAAATTATAACTCTAAAAAGGGAAAACACAAATCTATAACACACAACTCATACATAATAGATCTTGAAACAAAAACATATAAATCCAACCCAACTGGTCAACGTCGTCTTTCGGGTGTCTTACTTCTCTCGCCAGAACGATTCCTCGGCGTCGGAACAGGTCAAAGTTGTCGTCAGACACCAATTCTCACCCACCATCACTTCTTCACATTGGTTAAAATATGAATTTAAGTTTAGGGTTTTTACAAATTAGTGTAGATCTAATACAAAACAACAACCAAATACATAAAATCGGAAACCTAGACCCATATTCCAATGTCGTTTTCCCAATTTTTTTTAGGGTTATTTCTAATTACATAAAGGTCCATGTAGTAAATACATTGACAAAATTCGCCCCTCCAAGGAGCACATGTTGTTAGTTAACGGTCAATATAAACGGATGTTAGGGGGAGGGACTGACCGTGTAGCCAAATATGTGTAAGAGGGACTAAACCCGAAGGAATTGCGACCCAAAGACTGAACCTGTTAAATCCGAACAAGCAGAGGGACCATTTATGTAATTAACTCGGAAAATTTTGTTCTACTGGGAATTGGGGTTAAGGTTTCATTTCCATTGTTGTTGGATGATATTAGATGCTCGTAGTTAACAGTGGAGGATCTGGATATGTGCCACCACACATGGCCACCTTATTTTTAGGACCTCCGATTTGTACGTGTCTTAGTATAAAACTTTGATTTAAAAGTGTATATTAGTTAAATAAGGCCTAAAAATTTATCATTCCTTAATTTTGTTCAATAAATTTTCTAAAATGACCGGTAATTATGAAAATTTGGTAACGTTAATTTATTTTATCGCATTTGTTTTTTTCCAATTTTAGGGACCTATTATTTGATTACCGCACAGGGTCACCCAAATCCATTTGCCGGCCCTGATAGTTAATAAACCGGAAATGATTCTTGCCAATAACAATACCAAATCTTTCATACACCAATACGATTTGTGCCAATAACAATATGCATACATATTTAATCGAGCTAATTGCTATCAAGCTCAAACTCGATTATATAGGTTCGAAAATAATCATCATATCAAACAATCTCGACAAATATGATTTGAATTTCAAACTCGAGCACCAACTTGAAAATTGACTTAAACTCGATTGATCCTATATTTCAAATACATAAAATACATAGTCGATAATTAATCACCATATCAAACTCGACTCATCTCTCTTCATATCTACACAACTTTATAAGTAATGAATTAAATATTTATATATAAAAGTAAAATTATAATCTAGCTTAAGTTCGATAAAACTTACAAGTTTCACTAGCCAAACATTTTAAAGCTCAAGCTCGGCTTAAAATATATCAAAGCTCGAGTTCGAGTCGTTTAAATCGAATCGAAGTTATTACTTTATTCTAAGGTCTAATCGAAAACCTTAAGAATGAGAAATAGGAAATAAGAAAAAGGGGGAAATTGGGTAGAAAATTCCAGCAAACTGTTTTTTCAAGATTTGCGCTGATAATCAAATAAATATATATGGGAAAATCGATTCCATCTTCACCAAAACTTCAAGATTTCACCAGAATCATAACCTCCGACAGAATCCAACACCAATCCAAACGCAACCCGAAACCCGTTTCCAACAAGACCCGGATTCTCCCTCCACCCGAACCCGCCAAACCAAAAGGTATCCGGGTCGTTCATTCCGACAAACAACAACAACAACAAAGATTGAAAATAATGGAAGATAATTCTTCATTAAATCGCCGCACTCCGTTGGCCGAGGTTGTCGTGGAGTGTTCCAGACGGTGGTTTCAAGATGCACTTAAGGAAGCGAAAGCCGGTGATATTTCCATGCAGGTCTTGGTTGGTCAGATGTATAGTAGTGGCTATGGTGTTGTTAAAGATGCACAGAAGGTGTTCGACGAAATGTCTCTCTCATTTTTTTTTTTTTTTTTTGGGTTTTAGTGTTGGGAAATGTGGTGTGATTAATGGGTATTTGATGGTTTGGATGTTAGGGAAATGCTTGGATTAGTAGAGCTTCGAGGAGTCGGAGTTCCGTGATGAAAGTTGCTGATAAACATCCAGGTTTTGTAGCTTGTTATACTCTTTTTTGTGTTTTGTTTAGTTGAAGGCGGATATGTAGCTTGTTGAGTGATGTTATGGATACTGTTTTTGTTGATGTTTTGATAGGGTATAATGCTAGTGACTCGGATTCAGATGAAGTGAATGATGAGGAAAAACAAAGTTAACTGTTTTATGTTCATCGAATTGATGGTAATGTGAGTTGCATTCGTGTCTAAATCAATTGTTAGTGGTTTTTTTCTGAAGTATTGGATTTGATTTATTTAACTGCACATTTCTTTTATTAGCTTTCTGAACTTTGTGAGGTACTGGTTTGGTTTCTGTCCTTTCTGAGTTTTGAGGGTAGTTTTGGATTCAAAACGGTCCACTTTTTGTTATAAAAAGTATCCCACGTATCGTTACCAATCATTGCTGTATTGAGTGATGTATAATGTCTGTTTTCTGAAAATTCCCATACTTAGCTTTGGCTGTACCACTGAACACTCTGAGTGAAGAAGCACTGTTAGGCGGCCAAAAGGATTGTTATTCAGTGCATCTATTACATTTTTAAGTTTCCTAAGTAAAACCGAACAGAAAGGAGTAGGAATACATGAAGGCAAAAACAAAGAAGCAATTCAAAATACAATGCGACATGCCTACATTATCTGGATCTTTAGTTTGCATTGCCAATGAGATTCTAGATAGACTCGTGAATTTTCAGGCAGAGATTTTATTTAGCCATTAACTCCCATCATTTTTCGTTAACAGCTTTCTGTTGTAAATTTATGAATGGCCAATGTCTATAATAATATATTTTTCTGCATACGTATCCTTTCTTCCGCAGGTTATGTGACAAAGTTGCATTGCATTATCTTCCCTTGAGACTTTAAAATTTGGGTTATTTCTTTTACCGCCTTTAGATTTACATTGCTTTTACTGTATCGCAATAAAAATATTTCGGCCTATCTTTTTCATCCCCAGCAGGTCTTAGTCTTCTGCGTGAGCATTACGGTCGTTTTCTGTTGGTTAACATTAATAAGCAAACGGTCATAGCTGCACATCATTAATAGTTTAATACATTTCGTTTTAGGTCTATTGTTAAAAAAATACATTTGTTTCTTTCTACTCATGTTGATGCTGTTTTCTGCAGTGCAATATGGGGTCAACATGGTGGTCAAACTTGTCAACAAGTCTTTCTAGCCGAGCTCGATAGCATGTTTTTTCTATTTATTTGCGTTGTATTACACACTACCATACTCTAGCCTTTCAGTCGGCCTTTTTTTTTTCTTTTTTTTTTTACTTAAAATTGCAAATTTTGCGAATCAGGTAATACCATGGTGAAAAGAACTTGTTCATATATCATCTATCTCAACACATCTATAAAAGTCTCTTTTTCTATGCATTTAGTTCGTTTGTGTCGTTTTTCTATTTATTTATTCATTTCTTATAATTGGGTTTACTATTTTATCCTGCTGTTTGACTAAAAGCACAACAAAAGTAAATTATTTTGTAATTAAGGTGAAAAGTATATATCATTATCTTAAACGAAAAAAGCGCCTTCTTATATCAACGGACGTTGTTTTTACCCAATATACCTGTAATCCAGATTAATTCGAACTTGTTAACTAATCATCTTAACTCGTTAAACCACCAATTTACCACTGTATCAGACACATATTCGATGATGATTGTTCTTCTCTGGTCAATAAGGAAAGTGATGTTCACAAAAGAAAACCCTTTGAATCCTCTTCTTTGTCTCCATTTCACACCTTTAAAGTTTAAACCCACATTACAAGATGCTTTTCCCCTAAAAAAAGCACAACTTTTACTAAAGCGGTTTCTATATTTCTCACCGAATCCAATTCCTGTTACAAATCTTTCACAACACATTTACACATCAAACTCAAATCCAAGATTTCCAGATTCAGATCATCTTTGAAGCAAAACCAAAATGACTAACGTGAGTATCATCAAACAAACAATTCATTTACATATTGTAAATGTACGTGGATTCGCTAACGTTTCAATGAATCAGGTAGTAGAATTGAAGGTGGGTTTACACTGTGAAGAATGCATTAAGATGATCTTAAAGGCCATTAAGAAGATCCAAGGTAAATAATAATATTATCAACCAATGTTGATTTTGAAATGGACGTATAAAGATTAGTGTTTTGAGTTTAACAGATATCGAGACGTATGATGTTGATACACGGTTGAACAAGGTGACTGTAACCGGAAATATAACAAATCAACAAGTGATGAAAGCTCTACAAAAGATCGGGAAGCAGGCAATTAACTGGGAACAAGATTCGACTACAAGCTTCTAGATTTCATCTATATATGAATCTGATCTTGCCTCATTGAAGGTTTATTTAACGTTCTAATGTAATGTTATTTTATATAGTTTATCAATCAAATTTATATTATCTAAATTTAGTAATTGAAATTTAATCTATATTCACGCGAAACAATGTTTGTTACAATGATCATACGATGTTTTCGGTCTAAAGCTTGAAAAAGAATCTGAATTGTCCCAACTGGGCCTGGTTTTTATTAAAGATTATACTTTTTAATTTATAATTTCAAAATATTTTAAATTAAAACATGGTATAAAACGCTTGATATGATTGTATTGGGTAGAGGTGAAAATCAAAAACCGAAACTTTAACCGAAACCGGTTAACAAAAGACCGGAACCGGTTATACATAACCGAACCGGTTAACACCGGTTAAAGTTTTTTTGGGAAATCGGGTTTTTCCGGTTTTTTAACCATTTAAAACCGTTTTTTTTTTTAATGTGACCGTTAGCTGCGTTATGTTACCATTAGAAATAGCCGTTAGTGACTGTTAGGAGCGTTTTTTTTTTTTTCACTTCTTTGAGTTTTTTGGCACCTCTAAGTTGCCTATAAATACTTCCACTAGTTTATGTTGAAATATCACCAAAAACTCAAGTATTCTTCTCTCTAAATCACAAAAAACTCGCATTGTCGCTATATATATACTTTTTTTTCTTCCGAAAGCACACAATCACAACTATTCTTATCTCAAAATGGAAAACTCACAATCACAACAAGCTTCCGTTTCCGCTAGTAGCAATGTTCGAAACATCAAAGTTTACACAAATGAAGGCATATCGCAAATTATACAAACTACCCGTAACAAGGAAATTTGGGCTCATTTCGATTTGTGCATAATGAAAGACGGGATGGAAAGAGCACGTTGCAAGAAGTGTGGGAAGTTTTTAAGCTCTAATTCAAACACAACACTAAGAACTCACAAAAACGGGTCTTGTAAAGCGATTAGTCAAGAAGCATCACAATCGGAACTTGGTGCGGATGGGAACGTATTTATATACGATAATGATGCGCTTCGAGAGGCATTTACGAAGTTTGTCATTCAAGAGGGGCTTCCATTCAACCACTTCGACAACCAACGACTTACGAATATTATCAAACAAAGGCTACAACTGCGATACAAACAAGTAAGTCGTACTACCCTTAGAAATGATGCGTTTAAATATTGGGAAAAATCTAAAAATGAAATAATTGAGGGTTTTCGAAACTATAAATATGGGGTAAATATTACTTGTGATGTTTGGACCGCACCACATGGTACGACAAATTCTTATTTAGCCGTTACGGCCCATTGGTTTCATGATGACCAAAATCTAAAATCTTGGTTATTGATGAAACGTACAATTGCTTTTAAATTGTTTGGTTATCCACATACAGGATGTAATTTGCGAAAAAATTTAAATGACACACTAGTTGAATATAGTTTAGACGATAAAGTTTTTACAATTTCACTAGATAATGCGTCAAATAATACTAAAGCGATGATTTTACTAAAATTACGTATAAAACCACTTTTAGATGACGTTTTTTTTTTTTCATTCTCGCTGTGTTGCTCATGTTATAAATTTGTCCGTGCAAAGTGCATTATTAATATGTGATGGTTTACATCAAAAATTTAGGAAATTATTAGTAACTATATATAGTTCGAGTAATGAACGACAAACTAATTATAAACGTTTTCGAAAACAATGTGGTGAACCTCCCCTAGGACCTTGCTATGATAATAATACTAGGTGGAATTCTACCCACACTATGTTTGAAAATATATATTACGACAACGTGATACTTTAGATGCTTTCAATGACATTTTAGTTTTAAAAAATAAGTCCGTACCTATTTTCTCTTGTGAATGAGATCGACTAAAAGAATTAACTTCGTTTTTATTAGTTTTTAAAGAGGCTACGACTATATTATCGGGTGTATATTACCCAACTAGCTATTTAGTTATAAACCAAATTTTTATAATGACCGAAAAATTAAAAGAATTTGAAATGTCCGAACATCGAATTTTTAGAAAAGTGGTTAGAGTTATAAAAAAGAAATTTATAAAATATTATAAATCCTTGCCATTGATTTTTACTTGTTCCGCCGCACTAAATCCTTGTTTAAATGTTGGCGGGGTACTAAGTTTAATGCAATCAATTTTGGAAAATTAGGCTTAATATTCAAGAAGAACAAAATAGATTTGAAAAATATTTTGATGCATTATTTGCTATATATTGCGATAAATATGATCAACAAAGTGTCCCAATTGTTAACACAATGTGGGCGGGAACATCTTCTCAACAAGGGAGTCAAACTAGTAATCAAAACTTAAATATAAACCTTTTTAATGTTTTACTTTAAGACGCTATAAAGAGTCAAAGAATATCGGCTCCAACAAGCGAATTAGGACAATATAAGGCTACAAATTTCTTTGTCACTCTCGGTATTGATGGGTTTCAAAGTTTTGACATTTTGGCTTGGTGGAAAGAAAGAGATATACAATTTCCCATATTAGCCGCTATGGCTCGGATTTATTATCCGTCCAAGCTACGACGGTAGCTTCCGAATCGGCCTTTTCCGTTAGCGGTAGAATAATATCGGAATGAAGGTCAAGACTAACCCCTCAAGCCGTGGAAGTTTGTGTATGCTTGAAATATTACTTGAACGGAGTCGAAAGGATACAAAATGTAACAACGTTGGAAGGCCCACTATTACAAGACGTTGAAGAAGTTATCGAACTAGAAGAAATCGAAATGAGGATTTTACCTACAACTACCGAAGTAGATGAAGGTGAATTTGAAGATTTTGAAGTAGAAGAGGAAGAAGAAGAAGATGAAGAAGAAGAAGATGAAGAAGAAGACTAGTTAAGTGTATTCGGGTGATGACAATGCCGAAGCTCGATATACTTTACTACACGATTGTATCAAAATTGTAATAAAACTTATGTTTGTGTTTTATATTTTCAGTTGTAATTGTATTATTTAAAATTGAAATAAAAGTTATGTTTATATTTTATATTTGGGAAAATGCACCAGATGACCATTGTACTTACCAAAATTATTCGTCTAAGTCATTATACAAAGTTTATGTCTATTTACATCACTATACTACATTTGACCTGTTATTTAAATCACTTTTTTTCAAACTACCGGTTTTTAACCGGTGACGTCATCTTACAACCTACCTGGCACCCCCACTTCCCCTACCAGTACTGCCCGATCTGCCCAAACTGCCCGATGAGAAACTTTTTCCGATGAGCTTTCAATCTGGTAGATAATATATATTTGAAATCACGATCGAAGAAGGTAAACAAAGGTATTCTTCAAACAGATAATCAACAATCTGCAAATGATTCGATTTGTGTTCAACGGAATTAACCTTCTCTCAGTTTGCGGTGGTTTCCGGTGGATCTGCTGGAGAGTTTGCGGTGGACTAACGGTTTGAACTGAGATTTCAGGACTAACGGAATTAACCTTCTCTCAGTTTGCGGTGATTTCGATCTGATCTGCTGGAGAGTTGATAAGGAGAAAAACAACGGCGGCGTTTGCGGTGGTTTCCGGTGGAAGCACAAAATCCGAGAAGCACAAAAAGGATCAACAGCAAAGTAAATAATGGCGGCAGCGGCAGCGGCATCGTCATGATATTTGCTTCCAACAGCTGCTACTAGTCGTCGTTATCAATCTCCAAAACACTCGTTAGTCCTGAAATCTCAGTTCCATGGAATTAACCTTCTCTCAGTTTCATCTTCTTCTTCAACTACTATTCCTTTAATCAGTAGCAGCAATAAGAAATTTGTCATTCTATCTTCAAAGGTATTCTTCAATTCATCTTATCAACAATCCTAAAAATGATTCGATTTGTGTTATAAGGTAAACATAGGGTCAGTTCCACCTACTATTCCTTTAATCAGTAGCAGCAACCGATGACGTGGCGGTTACCAAAAGGTTGCAGGTCACCAAAATGATTTATTTAAACGGTTTCAAAAAGTTAAGGTTATAATTTAAACGGTCAAATGTGGTATAGTGATGTAAATAGACGTAAAATTTGTACAATGACCTAGACGGATATTTTTGTGTAGTACAATGGTCATCCGGTGCATTTTCCCTTTATATTTTTTCAATTTAGAATCCGAAAAAAACCCCAAAATAAACCCGATTAAAAAACCGGTTCAAAACCGAAAAAACCGATACCGAACATTTTAAACCGAAAAAAACCGGCTTAACCGAAACCGGTTTTTTTAAAAACCAGTTTTTTTTAACTGGTTTTTTTTAACGAAAACCGATTAAAACCGATTTGTTGCACCCATAGTATTGGTAACAAAATTATTTACTCATTAAGTCCAATGGATCAGGCCTCCAAACTGGTCTACAAGTAATCACCGAAGAGCTCAAACCAGTCATAAGCCCAAGCTTTTGGCCCAAATATGATTTTCCGTCAAACTTTGATTTTTTGATACACATGCAAAATAATTGATTGGGAAAGAGATTAGAAAAGAACCCGATGAATAAAACATATTTACTCAGGGTAAAATGACATCATATGAAACTTTAGATCACTTTACAAAATAATTAACTACCTTATTCAACAACTTTCAAATGTTTATTTAAGAGAGAAATCGTTTCTATAAAAACACGAAGAAGTGTCTGAGTTTAACGGAATGCTTGATAACCATTTATAGTATGCATTAGTCGTGTCGAAAAAACCCGAAACCGAAACCGAAAAAAAAAACAAAACCGGTCAAACCCGAGTTTGACCAAACCCGAGTTTGACCAAACCCGAGTTTGACCAAACCCGAGTTTGACTAAACCCTGTTCGGGTTGGCCAAGAAGCGGCGGGTTCAACCCGGTTCCAAAGTATCCGTTGGAGACCGGTTAAGAACCGGCGGTTTGAAAACCCGGTTTGAACCCGGTTTTCATAGCTGACCGTTTTTTTGTCTTTTTTTATTTTAACAAGCCGTTTCTGACCGTTTTGTTACCGTTTTTTTTGTGTTTTTTTTGTGTTTTTTTGTGTTTTTTTTTTTTTTTACCATTTTGCCATTCCAAATTTCCTATAAGTGTCACACCCCGCTAAAGCGGAAACACGGAAGTGTGAAGAGCAAAGATATCATTACACGAGTTATAATAAAAACATACGGTTTCAAGTCATTTAACGATAAATAAGAGTTTACAATTTAAAGATAACCAAGTATTGAAAAGTACATCACGACATAACATAATAAATTGTTTGATAAAGTTCCCAAATAAACATGTCCAAAACAGGTCTTCTCCCGATTCATAACTTCACATGACTTTCCATGACCCATCCAACATTTGCATATCGTGCCTTACACTTGATTTCCTGAAACAAGAGATAAAGTGTCAACTACAATAAAGTAGTGAGTGAGTTACAGTTTTCTAGTCTTCGACTAAAAAGGTTTGAGCTAAGTATGTCTATACTTAGTAGTTTCTAAAAGTTGAGTAAAACTTAAAGAATAGTTCGAACCATAACAGTTGTATGAATGATAGATGCGGAGGTCGTATAACTCTATACGCGCATGAAAAGTAAACTATGATTGATTACATGTATAACGACTACTTGGCATAATAACTTAAGTGTTCACACTAAACCGATTAACCAACCGTGATGCCTCTTACCCCGACTACTACGGGGAGTCATTTCTGATCGAGTAATATGTACTTAAGTCGCCACTTAAGTAAGGAACGGTCATTTCCTAAGTATCGATACCCATAATTACTAAACGGCTTAACAAAGCTAATAGTGTGAGGTGAAAATTAGGCACTGAATTTATTTTAAAACTAGTAGTTGTCACTTAGAGTAGCTATATTCCTCAAGAGTCATGGTAGTTATACGATCAATCAAAGTACATATGAGTGCCGAGTATGGCATTAAATAAGTTTAACATAGTTTGAATCAAGAGCCGAATAACGGTGGCGAACCATTAGTTTATCATAGGCCAAACGGCCATAAAACTAAATAAGCATAAGTTTGTCAAAAAGTTCAATAGAATTCATAAAAATTCATTTAGATCTCTTGTTTCCCCCAAAAGATAATTGAAAACAGTAATTAAGTAGGGGATGTAACTCACGATTTGCGAAGGTTTGCACAAAAGAGAGAGCGGTCGGAACGGTCGAAACGGGTAGGAATCACGGAACTCCTAAGGAAATACCAAGATTTAATAAGTAATCATGTTTACAATCTTGTTAGGTAACAAAATGTTTTTATTATAAGTGTTGGTTTATGGTCTACCGAAAATCGGGCAGCGCTTCCGCGCCAAAATCATTAAGTCCATTTTAAACACTTTCCCGCTTAACAATTTTTATAATCCAAAGTTTATATAATTACACCAACCAAAATGTTATATAAACATGTTCAAATAGTCCCTTTTTATGCAAATTAAGCTTATTATTGATCATTTAACTCGGTTTGAAGAAATAAGTTCAAGGTTGCGTTTAGTGGCGAAAACAACCCATTTCCCAGAATCTGGGTCGGGAATGCGCCGCCTGTGGTCCAATGGCGGCGCATTCGGACCCCCGATTCTGGGAAAAATCCGTTTTGTTGCTTGAAAACGTTAATTTGGTGGTAGATTTCGACATGCATTCATAGATACATATAATTACATGATGTTTAACAGTTTCTTTCAAGTTTTTAACCACAAATTCATGGATCTAAACATGCAACTAGTAAAAACCCGTTTTTGTTCATAAATGATGAAATATTTGCATATAATTTCATTTTTAGGTAATGGATGATGCATGCAATGAGTTTATGATGTAAAGACAGTAGTTTAAAAGTGTTTTTACCGAGTGGATTGTGGTTTGAAGGTGATTTGAAGTGATTCCTTGAAGATTTTAACCCAAAAGCTTGAAAATGCACCTCTAACCCAAAAGAAATGTTTCCCTTTTCTTCCTTTTTACTTTAAGAACGATTTTGTTGTGTTTAGTTGGTTGATTTTCTGAGTTTTGATGTAAGATTTCTGGAAAAAATGGAGTTATGTGTGTGTGTGTTCTTAAGCTAGAGAGAGAGAGAGCAAAAAGGGAGTGTGTGTTTGTGTTTAGATGTGTGTGTAACAAATGAATTGTGTTTGGGGTGTTTAAGGGGGATATTCCTGGACTTCTAAAAGGCTTTTAGACCATAAGGACCTGGGCCAAACGTGTTTTAAGGTTTTAGGTCCGTTTTGTTAAGTTTTTGCAAAACATAAAAGTTGCTGAACTGGCCCCGAATGCGGCGCCAATGGACAACAGGCGGCGCATTCGGGCTGTTTCAGCCTTGTTCGTTTTTCGTTTGTTCCATTGTTAAGCGCTTTCGTCAGTTGAAAGTTTCCGGTTATTTTTGATAGGAACTTAGACAAGTTCACTAAGTGTTTACTTGGTATTAGGATTCGATTATGTGATTCCGAGTTCGATTCTACACGCTCGAGTTTACAAGACAAGTAATAACGAGATAAATTCGAGTTAAGATAAAGATAGAGAATGTGGATTTTCACCTGAAAAAGGACGGTTGTCACATTCTCCCCGGGTTGAAAAGAATTTCGTCCCGAAATTTAGTTCGCCTCATCGGAAGGAAGATCTTTGAATAAGTGCGGATACTTCTGACGAATCTGGTCTTCACGTTCCCATGTGAATTCGTGACCTCGTCGGGAATTCCATCGAACCTTGACAATAGGGATTCGACTTTGCTTGAGTTGCTTGACCTCTCGGTCTACAACCTCAAGTGGTTCCTCTATGAAATTGAGTTTGTTGTCGATCTGGACCTCGTCCAGCGGAATGACAATTGTTTCGTCCGATAAGCACTTTTTCAAGTGCGAGACATGGAAGACATTGTGAACATTGGAAAGAGCTTGCGGGAGTTGTAGCCGATACGCTACGGGGCCGATACGCTCAATTACTTCAAAGGGGCCTGTGTACCTCGGGCTTAACTTACCGCGTTTCCCGAAACGGACTACCCCTTTCCATGGCGATATTTTCAGGAGTACTCTATCGCCTACCTGGAACTCGAGGGGTTTCCTTCGGTGATCGGCATAGCTCTTCTGCCGAGTACGAGAGGTTTTCAATCTTTCTCGGATGGTAGTGATTTTGTCAATGGTTTCCTGGACGATGTCGAGCCTTGTTAGTTGTCGATCGCCCGCTTCTAGCCAACACAGCGGGGACCGGCACTTGCGTCCGTATAAGGCCTCGAATGGAGCACACTTGATGCTGGCATGGTAGCTATTATTATAGGAAAACTCGATTAAGGGCAAGTGAGCGTCCCAACTTCCTCCGAAGTCAACTACACACGCTCTCAGCATGTCTTCAAGTGTCTGAATTGTCCTTTCACTCTGACCATCGGTCTGAGGGTGGTAAGCAGTACTGAGGTCTAGTCGCGTCCCGAGCGATTTTTGAAGAGCGTTCCAAAACCGGGACGTGAATCGACTATCCCTGTCGGAAATGATGGAGAGAGGTGTTCCGTGACGAGAGATGATCTCGTTAATGTAGATCTGTGCGAACTTCTCCATTGAATGGTTCTCTCTTACCGGCAGAAAGTGTGCGGATTTAGTCAATCGGTCCACAATCACCCAGATTGTGTCATTCCCTCTTGCCGTACGAGGCAATTTAGTGATGAAATCCATGGAGATCTGCTCCCACTTCCACATGGGGATCTCCGGCTGTTGCAATAGCCCAGATGGTTTCTGATATTCAGCCTTGACCTTCGAGCAAGTAAGGCACTTAGCCACATACAAGGCTATGTCCTTCTTCATGCCCGGCCACCAATAGTATTCCCGTAGATCCTTATACAGCTTGTCGGATCCCGGATGAATAGAGTATCGGGATCGGTGGCCCTCGTCCAGAATGAGCTTGCGAAGGTCCTCAGCTCTAGGAATCCATGCTCGATTCTTGAAGTAATGGATTCCGTCCGGTTTAAGCTCAAATTCCTTTTCATGATTGTGCAGGGTTTCGCCCTTAAGGTTCTCAGGTTTCAAAGCTTCCTGCTGAGCTTTAGAGATTTGTGATTGGAGGTTAGTTTGAATCTGGATCCCCAATGCTCTCACTCGAGATGGTTTAGCCCTTTCCTTACGACTCAGGGCGTCAGCTACTACGTTTGCCTTACCCGGGTGGTATTTGATCTCGCAATCGTAGTCGCTTAAAAGTTCGATCCATCTCCGTTGTCTCATGTTGAGCATTTTCTGTTCGAGGATATGTTGCAGGCTTTTGTGATCCGTGAATACCGTGCACTTAGTGCCGTACAAATAATGCCTCCAAATTTTCAGTGCAAACACGACAGCTCCCAGCTCTAAGTCGTGTGTTGTATAATTCTGTTCGTGAACCTTCAATTGTCTTGATGCGTATGCGATGACCTTTTCCTTCTGCATAAGGACACACCCCAGTCCTTGGTGAGACGCATCGCAAAACACTACGAAATTATCTGTACCCTCCGGTAGGGACAGAATCGGTGCGTGGCACAGCTCATACTTCAGTTTCTGGAAGGATTCATCCTGTTGTTCTCCCCAGGTGAAGTCCTTATCCTTTTGGGTGAGTTCGGTCAGAGGCTTAGCGATTTTCGAGAAGTTTTTAATGAATCTCCGGTAATAACCCGCCAATCCTAAGAACTGTCGGATTTCGGTGGGAGTCGTGGGGGCTTGCCATTTCTCAATCGCTTCGATCTTTGCTGGATCGACATGAATTCCTTCTTGGTTGATTACATGGCCAAGGAAGTGTACTTCTCGGAGCCAGAATTCGCACTTCGAGAATTTGGCGTACAGTTTCTGTTCCTTAAGGAGTTCGAGGACAAGTTTCAGATGTTTAGCGTGGTCCTCCTTGTTCTGGGAGTAGATGAGGATGTCATCTATGAATACGATTACGAATTTGTCCAAATATGGTCGACACACTCTGTTCATCAGATCCATGAACACCGCTGGTGCGTTGGTCAGGCCAAATGGCATAACGAGAAATTCGTAATGTCCGTATCGGGTTCTGAAAGCGGTTTTTGGGATATCATTCTCACTGACTCGAACCTGATGATAACCCGAGCGGAGGTCGATCTTAGAAAAGTAAGTTGCACCCTGCAACTGGTCGAACAGATCATCGATCCTCGGAAGTGGGTATCGGTTCTTGACGGTCAGTTTGTTCAGTTCTCGGTAATCGATGCACATTCGGAAGGATCCGTCTTTCTTTTTGACAAAGAGGATTGGGGCTCCCCAGGGGGACGAGCTCGGACGAATAAGACCATGATCCAAGAGTTCCTGTAGCTGTTTCGACAGCTCTTGCATTTCCGGTGGGGCTAGACGATAGGGTGTCTTAGCGACGGGTGCTGCGCCAGGAACTAGGTCTATTCGGAATTCCACTTGTCGATGTGGGGGTAACCCGGGTAGATCCTCAGGAAAGACTTCTGGATGCTCCTTGACTACGGGAATATCTTGAACTCGTTTTTCCTTAGGCTTACGCTCGATGACATGCGCTAGGAATGCCTCAAAATCCTTTTTGAGGTACTTGTGCATTTTAATGCTGGAGACGATGCGAAGTCGTTGGCCCGGTTTGTCGCCTTGCACGACAAGGGTTTCGCCGTCTGGTAGAGGTATACGAATAAGTTTGTCGAAACAGACGATCTCGGCCCGGAACCGAGATAACCAGTCCATTCCAACTATGATGTCAAAGCTCTTCAGCTCGATTGGGATTAGATCAATGGGAAACGTCTTATCGGATAAGCATATGGAACATCCTACGATTACATCCTTAGCCTCAAATTCCTGACCGTTGGCATACTCTACAGTGAAGCTATCCTCAAGAATCTTAGATCCTAAATTAATGAAGGGTCTAAATTCTAAGGACACGAAGCTTCTTTCTGCTCCAGAATCGAACAATACAGATGCATAGTGGTTGTTTACAGAAAACGTACCGTTCACCGCATTTGGGTCCTGCCGAGCCTCCTCGGCTGTAAGTGCGAAAGCACGTCCGCGACCCCGTCCACCCTGGTTGGGTTGGGCATTCTGAAGCTTGGGACAGGCATTACGGAAATGTTGATCGCTTCCACACTCGAAGCACACCGGCTTCTGACCCTGTACTGCAGCCTTCTCTGAACAGTACTTGGAGAAGTGCCCCACCTTCTGGCACTTAGAACACACTGGGCAGTTCCCGTGGTGATGAAAGTTGCATTTATTGCACTTGGGGTTCGTCCCCGTGTAGGTTCGGTTTCCAGCTGGTGGTGGTGGTGGTGCAGCAGTTACCGCGTAGTTGCGGGTGGTTCTTTGTTTCTTACTGTTCCTCCGAGGGTTCTGATCTGACTTTCGTTTCTCTCCCTCCTCCTTCTTGGAGGGTGTTGTGCCGGAGAGGAGATCGCTGGTGAGTCGGTATGCTAGAATGATTGCACTTTGAAGAGTTTGGGGTTCAGCAGAGAGAACATTTCCCCGGATCTCGGGAACTAGGCCAGAAACGTACCGGTCAATGCGGTTTTCCTCAGGGGTTACTAGTCTCGGGACTAGTCGGGACAGTTCATGGAACCTGGTGGTGTACCCCTCGATGTCATTCCCGACCATCATGAGGTTCCACAATTCCGCCTCAAGCTTCTTGATTTCTCCCTTAGGGCAGTATTCAGCAATCAAAAGGTTCTTAAATTGCTCCCAAGTGAGAGCATAGGCGGTGTCACGCCCTCTGGTCCTAACCACGTTGTTCCACCATGAAAGAGCCTTCCCATGTAGCACGCATGAGGCGTACTCTACTTTGTCGGCCTCGGCACACTTGCTAATGTGCAAGACTGATTCGATGCTCTCGAACCAGGACACAAGTCCTACGGCTCCAGAAGTGCCGTGGAACTCCTTGGGCTTGCATGCCATGAAGCTTTTATAGGTACAAGCGGGAGGGTTTTGGTGGTTGTGATTCTGATTTTGGTTGTTGTTGTTGTGGTTCTGGTTGTTGTTCTGGTTCTGGTTGTTGTTTTGATTCTGTCGCTGGTGGTTGTTGACGTTCGCATTGATGCCTGCCGTGATCTGGGCGATCATGTTAGGCATCGCTGCATTCAACTGCTCAGCGACCTGTTCAGCAATGATACTGGCGTTGCTTCGGGGTGCCATGATTCTACAACAAACAACAGACAACAGAATCAGTTTAGATCGCACGATTAGAGTATGATAAGAATACAATTTAATGTATAAGACAAAAATTCCACAAGTGTAGAGTAATAGGACAGATAGAACACGCACGACAGAGATTCAAGAGATTCACACAATAAGATAAGCACGCAAGAATTACAATCCAAAGGTAAGTAAAGATTCACACGACAATAGCACAAATAGATAATAAGGTAGAATTTCATTCATTAATAATATAGAGTTGAGTACAAGGTTCAAAATGTGAATGAAATGCAAGTACAATACATATAAAATAAAAATAGATATGGCTTTGAGTTGTGTACACTGGAAAATTACAACTCGAGCCTACAGTACAATAAGTAAAAGAGAACGTCTAGTGGCGCCTCTCGAAAAGCATCTTGGCAGCAATCACCGCCAAAAGAGTCCCCATAATCAGACAAACTCCTACCAGACGCTGCACAGTCCGAGCCGTGGCCTGAGCAGTCTCTCGGTGTCGCAATGCCTGCTGTGCCAACCGATGCGCGGCATCAGAGACCTCGCAGAGGAGCAGCCCTTGTTGCTGGGCTTCCTCCGAAAGTCCCCTTACCTCGCGGTGGAGGTGCAGGAAAGCGGCGGGAGGAGGTAGCTGTGGAGTAGGCGGTGTCCTCTGCCTGGCTGCTTCAGTTTCTTGGGTACGTATCATTCCTTCACGTTCCAGTTGTCGCTCCCACGAGTAGTGGTCCATCATCGAGGTGCGTGGAGCCTCAGGAGGTGGGTGACCGAACGGAAGGTGTGAAGGTGTGGGTCTGGATGATCCGGCCTGCTGCGCGGCCATTCTGTCGGGTAGCCGACCTGGTAGGACGACCTGCTTGCGTGCCGTCAAAACGACACGAGGTCCACGCCGTTGGGGCGGTGCCTCAACGGGTGCCGGTGGTGCGACTGGTAGCACAGTCCTCGGGCTGGAGGTACCCATGCTGCTGGAGTACGCCATCGAGCTCTCCTCAGATGGGTCAGTCGTCTGACGACGCTGACTCTCGGATGCTGCAGGATCCTCAGATGGTCCGGGGGAGGACGCTAGTCGTGAAAGTGAGCGGGACTGAGATCGTGAGTGCGATGACTGAGACATGTCGAATCTGCGAATAAGACGTTACGTGAGTACAGGAATTAAGGAAAAATGTAAACGAAAATGCATGTATGGGTCAGTCACGTGAGAATCGGGAAGGAGTAAGACCGGGAATTTTCGACTCGAAGACCGTTTGACAATAGCAATTACTTTCCGTTCTCGCAGAATTTATTTTGAACTAGGCATAGTTGATCAAGTTACGCCTAGTTAAAAGCAAACTATGCGATTGCGGAATTAATCTACTAAAGTTTGAAAGTTCGTGAAATGATTTTTCTGAAAAGCCTTGGTTATAGTTTGGTTTCAAAAATTTTGAAAAATTCTCAAAACCGTTTTCGCTATAACCAGTGCTCTGATACCAAGTCTGTCACACCCCGCTAAAGCGGAAACACGGAAGTGTGAAGAGCAAAGATATCATTACACGAGTTATAATAAAAACATACGGTTTCAAGTCATTTAACGATAAATAAGAGTTTACAATTTAAAGATAACCAAGTATTGAAAAGTACATCACGACATAACATAATAAATTGTTTGATAAAGTTCCCAAATAAACATGTCCAAAACAGGTCTTCTCCCGATTCATAACTTCACATGACTTTCCATGACCCATCCAACATTTGCATATCGTGCCTTACACTTGATTTCCTGAAACAAGAGATAAAGTGTCAACTACAATAAAGTAGTGAGTGAGTTACAGTTTTCTAGTCTTCGACTAAAAAGGTTTGAGCTAAGTATGTCTATACTTAGTAGTTTCTAAAAGTTGAGTAAAACTTAAAGAATAGTTCGAACCATAACAGTTGTATGAATGATAGATGCGGAGGTCGTATAACTCTATACGCGCATGAAAAGTAAACTATGATTGATTACATGTATAACGACTACTTGGCATAATAACTTAAGTGTTCACACTAAACCGATTAACCAACCGTGATGCCTCTTACCCCGACTACTACGGGGAGTCATTTCTGATCGAGTAATATGTACTTAAGTCGCCACTTAAGTAAGGAACGGTCATTTCCTAAGTATCGATACCCATAATTACTAAACGGCTTAACAAAGCTAATAGTGTGAGGTGAAAATTAGGCACTGAATTTATTTTAAAACTAGTAGTTGTCACTTAGAGTAGCTATATTCCTCAAGAGTCATGGTAGTTATACGATCAATCAAAGTACATATGAGTGCCGAGTATGGCATTAAATAAGTTTAACATAGTTTGAATCAAGAGCCGAATAACGGTGGCGAACCATTAGTTTATCATAGGCCAAACGGCCATAAAACTAAATAAGCATAAGTTTGTCAAAAAGTTCAATAGAATTCATAAAAATTCATTTAGATCTCTTGTTTCCCCCAAAAGATAATTGAAAACAGTAATTAAGTAGGGGATGTAACTCACGATTTGCGAAGGTTTGCACAAAAGAGAGAGCGGTCGGAACGGTCGAAACGGGTAGGAATCACGGAACTCCTAAGGAAATACCAAGATTTAATAAGTAATCATGTTTACAATCTTGTTAGGTAACAAAATGTTTTTATTATAAGTGTTGGTTTATGGTCTACCGAAAATCGGGCAGCGCTTCCGCGCCAAAATCATTAAGTCCATTTTAAACACTTTCCCGCTTAACAATTTTTATAATCCAAAGTTTATATAATTACACCAACCAAAATGTTATATAAACATGTTCAAATAGTCCCTTTTTATGCAAATTAAGCTTATTATTGATCATTTAACTCGGTTTGAAGAAATAAGTTCAAGGTTGCGTTTAGTGGCGAAAACAACCCATTTCCCAGAATCTGGGTCGGGAATGCGCCGCCTGTGGTCCAATGGCGGCGCATTCGGACCCCCGATTCTGGGAAAAATCCGTTTTGTTGCTTGAAAACGTTAATTTGGTGGTAGATTTCGACATGCATTCATAGATACATATAATTACATGATGTTTAACAGTTTCTTTCAAGTTTTTAACCACAAATTCATGGATCTAAACATGCAACTAGTAAAAACCCGTTTTTGTTCATAAATGATGAAATATTTGCATATAATTTCATTTTTAGGTAATGGATGATGCATGCAATGAGTTTATGATGTAAAGACAGTAGTTTAAAAGTGTTTTTACCGAGTGGATTGTGGTTTGAAGGTGATTTGAAGTGATTCCTTGAAGATTTTAACCCAAAAGCTTGAAAATGCACCTCTAACCCAAAAGAAATGTTACCCTTTTCTTCCTTTTTACTTTAAGAACGATTTTGTTGTGTTTAGTTGGTTGATTTTCTGAGTTTTGATGTAAGATTTCTGGAAAAAATGGAGTTATGTGTGTGTGTGTTCTTAAGCTAGAGAGAGAGAGAGCAAAAAGGGAGTGTGTGTTTGTGTTTAGATGTGTGTGTAACAAATGAATTGTGTTTGGGGTGTTTAAGGGGGATATTCCTGGACTTCTAAAAGGCTTTTAGACCATAAGGACCTGGGCCAAACGTGTTTTAAGGTTTTAGGTCCGTTTTGTTAAGTTTTTGCAAAACATAAAAGTTGCTGAACTGGCCCCGAATGCGGCGCCAATGGACAACAGGCGGCGCATTCGGGCTGTTTCAGCCTTGTTCGTTTTTCGTTTGTTCCATTGTTAAGCGCTTTCGTCAGTTGAAAGTTTCCGGTTATTTTTGATAGGAACTTAGACAAGTTCACTAAGTGTTTACTTGGTATTAGGATTCGATTATGTGATTCCGAGTTCGATTCTACACGCTCGAGTTTACAAGACAAGTAATAACGAGATAAATTCGAGTTAAGATAAAGATAGAGAATGCGGATTTTCACCTGAAAAAGGACGGTTGTCACAATAAGTATGTAGGTTGAGTATGAGATTAATCACACAATTCTAACTCTCTCAAAACACTCAAAACTCTAAAAACGCAAAAAATACGTTCGAAAAACGTTAGAAAAATTCTCGAAAAATCGTCAACAATCAAATGGCAACTCAAAGCTCTACCGATTCCATTGGTTTCGTTTTCTCAAGCGAAATAACGATTGCAGAGGTTCTCGAAACAACCCGAAACCGAAACGTTTGGTGTCATTTCCGTTTGGTGAAATTGACGGATGGCGATCAGATGGCGTATTGTAATCATTACGACAATTTTGTTAAAAGTGATTCCAAATCGACGTTGAAGAATCACATCGAGAAGCATTGCAAAGTACTCAATAAAGCTCCGGAAGCGGGTCAACCATCGACGGATCAATACGGGAGTATTTTTGTATATTCGGTGGAGCGGATACGTCAAGAGTTTGCGGGTTATGTCATTCAATCCACCTTGCCATTCAATCACTTCGACAACCCTCGATTCACTAGGGTGGTTTAAAGGTGTCTCCAACCGCGATATACTCACGTAAGTCGTAATACTCTTAGAAGTAATTGTTTGAAAATATGGAAAAAAGCTAAAATAATGGTAATAAAGGTTTTGAAACGTTAAATACAAATATAAACTTAACAACCGATGTTTGGCCGACTCCTCATGGTTTGGCCGATTCATACCTTTGTGTTACCGCACATTGGTGTGATCCCGAATCGTGGCAAATGATGAAGATGGTTATTGCCTTTGACCAATTTCCTTATCCTCACACGGATCAAAACTTATTTCATATGTTACGGGATGTTTTACAAAGGTATAATTTGGAAGAAAAAGTGTTTTCAACTACATTTGATAATGCGAGTAATAATACAAACGCGGTGGGTAAACTAAAACAAAAATACAAACCACCAATGAATGGTGACTATTATCATAGTAGATACGTTGCACACATTATAAATTTGGTTGTGCTAGCCGGACTAGAAGTCTCCGAAGTAAAAAACGCCATAAGCTCTTATAGACAATTGTTAGGAGATATATTTTCAAATCACAAAAGTAGATACAAGGGATATATGAAAGTGTGTAAGGAAAGGAATTCCATCTTTTTGGCCCCTAATTAAGATGTTCCCTCAAGATGGAATTCAAATTACAATATGCTTGTATGTGGTTTACGCCAACAAGGTACTTTAACCTATTATGATGCCGAGTTAGTGGGTAAATATCGGGTTACACCATTTCGCTTGAAAATTGAGAAATTTTTCAAAAACAAAGCCTATTGCTCAAAGTTTTTAAAACCGCAACAACTTTATTATCGGATGTTTATTATCCCACTAGTCATTTAGTCCTTAAACAAATTGGTTTTATGGTTAGAAAGTTGGACGATTTCGAACGTCAAGGTGAATTGTATTTTCAAATGTAACGCCCATGAAAGAAAAAATGAGAAAATATTTTTCTACATTGTCACCTTTAATTACCTTTCACCCGCATTAAACCCGTGTTTGAACAAAATTGGGGTGGAACATCTAATGCGAAAGATCTTTACAAAATTGGATATCGTTACTGACCCATTATATGCCGATAACGCCATAGTCGAATTTGATAAATCTTTTAAAGGTTTATATGAGGTTTATTTGAGCAAGTATAAAACCTCATCAAATGTGGGTGAATCAAGTTCTTCTATGGCGTCGACCTATGAAAACTATACTAGCACGGACCTAGAAATTGACATGTTTAACAATTTAAAACGAGAAACACTTAAACGTGCTAGGGGTGATGGGGATGACCAAACAAATACCGAATATGGGAGGTATACGGGAACCGATTTTTTAGCCACTATGGAAGTCGAAGAATTCTCCAACTTTGAGGTTTTGGCTTGGTGGAGAGCACGGGAATCTCAATTTCCCATTCTAGCCGCCATGACCAAAGATCTACTAACCGTCCAAGCGTCTTTGGTAGCTTCAGAATCCGCTTTTTCTCTTAGTGGTAGGGTATTATCTTTACCAAGGACAAGACTCACACTACCGACACTGAAGATGTGCATTTGCTTGAAGGATTACTTAGACGCGGCCGAACGTACTCAAGACCACCAAAATCTTGAAGGCGAACTAGAATATGAAGACGAAGTACTCGATATCGAGGTGGAACAAGGAGTTGCAATATCACTTTCCGATGAAAAAATCGCTATCGATGAAGCTTCCCGAGCATCTAGCTCCGAAGATGAACCTGTTGAAGATGACTTTATTGAAGTAGACGAAGATTAAGAATGAATAAATCAATTTCAAATTTCCAATGTTATTAGTTACATTTCATATTAAAAATAGTATTTTTTCGAACATTTTCATTCCAATTATCGTAATATTAAGGTTATGAAAATGTATTTCAAGTTTTTTTTTAGTAGAAGACAACGTTTAGGTATGATGTGTTACAAGTTCGTTTAATAAAAGTTGAAGTTTAACGTATTTTTTCAACTTAAATTTTTTTTCCAATGTTATTAGTTACATTTCATATAAAAAATAGTATTTTTTCGCACATTTTGTTTTGATAATTATCGAAATATTAAGCTTTGAAAATGTGTTTCAAGCTTTTTTAGTAGAATACAACGTTTATCTATGATGCGTGTCAAGATTGTTTATAAAAAGTCGAATTTTTAACGTGTTTTTTGCAAGTTACGTTTTTTTTATTTATTAAATAATCAAAACCGGTTTTTAACCGGGTTTTCAACCCGAACCAGTTTGGACCCGACCCCAAACCGGGTTTATCGGGTTTACCCCACACCCAACCAAAACCAATTAAACCCGACCCGATTTTTGCCCAAACCGGTTTGGAATGGTTTGACCAAACTTGGTTCGGGTTTTAGTCAAACCCGATTTTGGTTGGGATTAAGGCCCAAATAGATGGCAATTGGCAAATATAGGTGGCCATGGTTATCCAACAGTTATTCTCTAAGAGGCCACCTCCCATGATTTATGAATATATCTGACTTGTTTTTTGCTTTAGGGGATCAAACAACAATATCAATATTATTAACCAATCGTCATTTTTACACACAAAATCCCGGAATTTGATTTTCTCGATTATATATAGCTTTTTGAAATGATGTCAAAGGAGCCTTCATTCGATGTTCTTCAAGGTTGTTAGATCGAGGATTATAAAACATGCAACATGACTATATTAAACTAACAAGATGCCCAAGGAGAGTAATGTACGGGTGTGTCATATTGAATAATATGATAGTTGAAGTCATATACACATACAAACAACTTTCTGTAACAAGACGTCAAGACCTTGCGAGAGTGATTACTACTTTTGTTCTAATAAGGAAAGGAAATGGATTTGGTGATGATGAAAATGATAGTTGATACCAAACGGACTCATACGAATTAAAGTTTTTCAATGTTATTTATCATACTATCTATAAAGCATTTGGGAATTTGTGTTGAAATTTAAGTATATTAAAATTACTAATTTATCCTTGATTTAAATCATAATTACTTAAATTTCATATTAACTAATATGAATATTTGTTATGCGTAACATGTCATCAGCATATCATCCTTACATTTTTTAAATTACAAAAGAATAATATCCTTGCATTTAATTGAATATGTGTTGATTTTTTTTATTATATAATATGAATATGTGTTGCATTTTAGTATACACAAACAAATGTTTTAACTATACTAATTTTGGCAAGAATTAATACTAACAAATTTTTTGTGGAAAAATTTAATTTTTTTTGTTTCCCTCCAATCCAACACTATATAAACAATCTACACTAACATATCAAAATTACATTATTTTAATATATTTGATTTCTCCACACTTTTTCTTTATTTAGTCATCATGGTGAACACTACGGATAACACAATCACTGATCCAATTATCACCGAGGATGACATCAATAATACTGTTGAGGTAAAAATCAACTTATTAGAAACAATAAGAAAATAATAATAATCTTGTAAAAAATGCCATTTCTATACTATTATATCGATTTTTTTTTATATTAATATATTTTTTCAAAAATAAGATTGATCGCATTACTAAGAAACGAAAAAGGGAGGAAAACTTGAAAAAAATGGAATTGGGACGATGTTATTGTGATCGAGGATGATAAAGTTGTTGATGAAGACGTTGCTCGAGATGTTGTTGTTGAAAATGATGTTATTGAAGAGGTTGCTAATGAAGAAGTTAAAGAAATATTGTTAAAGAAATTGATGATGAAGAGGTTGTGATGTTTTAAATTTAATGTTCTTTTATTGTTAAATAATAGTTTTTTTATATATAATTAATCTTTCTAAACTATAACTTTGTAGGATCCGTTCAGCTTCGAAGATATTTTTGCTGAGTAGACTAAAGAGGTTGGTCTTTTAAATATAATGACCTTTTATTATTAATATTAAATATTATTTATTTTGATTTACTAAATCTTTATAAACTATAATTGTGTAGGATTCATTCGACTTCAAAGATATTTTTGGTGAAAAGCCTAAAGAGCCCGCTCACTCTGACTATGAGAGCACTGACAGATCCGTGGTTTTCGGATTTCTACTCCGAGTTGGAAACGGAGATGAAGAAACGATTGATGGAAATTATATTCTGATACCTGATGACATGGTCATGCCTTACACGGATGAAACTAGATAAAAAAATGATTTAATCGATGTTATCTTTCCATCTTTGCACGTAATATTGACCCCTCTAATGGATTATGTAACGGCACGAGATTGATATGTAAAGCTTTTCAGCCAAACGTCATGGACGCGGAAATAGTTGTTGGCCAGCATGCTGAAAAAAGAGTATTTATTCCCAGAATTCCGTTATACCCTTCTGACAGGGACATGTTTCCATTCAAGTTGAAAAGAAAATAATTTCCCGTCCGACTTAGCTTTGCAATGACAATTAACAAAGCTCAAGGACAAAAAATTCCAAACGTTGGTGTTTACCTGCCAGAATCGGTATTCTCCCATGGAAAACTTTACGTGGCGCTATCTAGAGGGATCTCATGTGGAAATACAAAGGTATTAGTAAAGAATGCCAGAAAATTTGATGGAGGTGGAGTATACACTTCGAACATAGTGTATCGAGAACTTCTACATGACGAGTAGCTATTGCATACCGAAATTTATGTATTCTTATAGATTTCATATATGGTTTTTTAGAGCACAAACAAATATATGGTTTTTTTAGAGCACAAACAAATGTATGTTACGCGATTCATCGAGTGAAAAAACCTTATTAACCATTTCACACACTAAATCTTTGCATTAGTTTATTTATGATAACCACATTTCTGAGCCAGCCGTAAATTTATTGTCATGAATAACAATTTCCAAAATTGCATACACTTTATTTAACTCCTATCTTAGTTGCCGCTGCAACGGGCATGTAACTTACTAGTACATTATAAAACATTTGGATATAAAGTTGAAATTTAAGCATTATAAAATTACTAAACTACCCTTTTAACTAATTAATTAATAAACAATTATAAATATAACTCTATAATACATTTGCCATATATACTTAAAAATTTAAAATAATTAAATTTCTTTCTTTTTTTTATAAATTTAAAAAAATTAATTTTAGTGTGCAAAATTTTATATAAATAAAATTAATCTAAAGAATTATAACTAATTGAATGTTACAAACCGAAAATCTTAAAAGTTCGTAAAATTATTTGTAATAAAATATTTACCACCGAAATTATTCACCAGAAATTTAAATAATTTATTATCGTCGCAACATCGTGCGAGTATCTTACTAGTTTAAAATAACAAAAAAGAGAAATACATATATTGGTAACTTATTTATTTTATGTAGTGATAAAAATAAAAACTTAGGCAAGTAAAATCTCAAAAGGAAAAATTAGGTTCCTAGTAACGGAAAAAACCGAAACATTTGTTTCTAAGCCATTGCATTAATTAACGGCGTTCTGAATCTCCCCACCGTAACACCATGGCAGCACCACCATCATCCATTCCAATGACCACCACCACAACCACTCAACCAACCCCAATCGCCACCTCCGCCCTCCGTTCATTCTTCGCCCGTCTCACCTCCTCTCTCCGCCAATCCTTCTCTCAAAACCGACCATGGTCAGAACTCATCGACCGTACCTCTCTCTCTCGCCCCGAATCCTTCTCCGATGCCACATCACGTATCCGTAAAAACTTATCATATTTCCGAATCAATTACACCACCATTCTTGCATTCATTATCGCTGTTTCTCTCTTATCTCATCCTTTCTCTCTTGTTACGCTCTTTCTCCTCCTGGCTGCATGGATCTTTCTATACCTTTTTCGTCCCGCGAATCACCCTCTTGTTATATTTGGTAGAATGTTTTCTGATCGCGAAACGCTAGTAATGTTGGTCCTTTTGAGTGTAATTGTTGTTTTCTTAACGAATGTTGGGTCCCTTATGATCTCGGCTCTTTTGATTGGGTTAGGGATTGTTTGTGTGCATGGAGCGTTTAGGGTTCCTGAAGATTTGTTTTTAGATGATCAAGAACCGGTTAATGCTGGATTTCTTTCGTTTCTAGGTGGAGCGGCTTCTTCTGCTGTCGTTGCTGCTGCTCCTGCTGTGCCGCGAGTTTGATATAAACGGATCTAGCTAGGTGATTAAACTGCAGAATTTTTTAATTTGATTATTAGGGTGTTTTTAACTACATTAAATATAAATGATTGATTTATTAATTAGCTTTAAATCAGTATTTAGTTACAGTCTTAATTTCATAATTATAAGTGCGAAAAGTTGGTGGAGGAGAAGACCACAACCAATTCATCTTTCAGTTCATCCATTGTATTAGGGTAATTCATTGCAATTGCATGTTTATTTTGTTATTGTATGTTTTTATCATTTATAACGAGTGAGTAGTTTATTGTATTTGCTTAAATTAGACGAACCTTGATGTCGGATAATGAAATGGTGTGATTACGCATTAATTATTTGAGGTTTTTGAAGAACTCATTGATTTTGAATTTCTTTGAGTTAATTTTTGAAATTGAATCAATTAATCTAAAACATTAAAGCAATAGATGACCAAACTTCTTTGTATGATTTTACTTGTATCTAGTTAAATGTGTATGATTGATTGGTATTTTGAACATAAACTTGTGGATTGTGATTATTGGGTTGATGAATGAGGGCAAATCCCTGTTTAATTAAATATAAATGAACATCAAATGGGATTAAACTCAGAAATGTTTTACATAAAGTATAAAGCTATTAATATCATGATTATGAGTGGTTGTTATTGAAGAACTTCATGACATATATCAACTCACTAGTACAAAAAAGGTTAAAGAGATAGGTTGAAAACCCCTATAAAAATCGGTTTTCAAACCACTCTCTATGAAGGGTGATCTCAATAGGGGAGCCGGCAATGAGATTGGTTTTTAAACCGCTCTCTATGAAAAATCATAGAAATCGGTTTTTTGCACAAAAAACCAATCCTTGTAATAGAGTATACATATTGGTTTTGTTTAAGAAAACCGATCTCCATAATAATATTAGAGATCATAACCCACAGTAAAGATATCGGCTTTTAACAAAAAAAACCGATCTCTTTAATGATTATTTTTCTAAAAAAAATAATATTTTTTACAGCCAAAATACAAAATATATATATAATTTAATATCGAAACACAATCAGAGAATTGTCATTTAACTATAGATAATAATACAAATTTCTTCAACAAAAAAAAGACTTATATTAAAACAAACGAGTTCGTACAAATGGATTAAAACAAATCTACCTATAAATTAAAACAAAGGAGTTCAACATCCAAAATACGATTTAAACTAAATCAAAACTAATAAGTTTGCTGGAAAATCATGTATCCACCTTAGAATAATACGTTGTCATCATTCACTCAACAAACCTTGTCAATCACGCCACAACATGAACCATGTAGCAATGATGGCATCCACCTCTTTTTTCTGTAACGGGCGCTCGTCATCCCAAGGCATCTATATGGAAGTTAATTAGAATAAAAGAAAAATGTTGACAAATGAGACGGTTTTTTAATGTAACAAAATTTTCCAAGTTATTAACAAGTACTTACTTTATTCGGGAAATTATCATTTTGATATTTGAGCACAAAGTCGTGCATCCACCTCATCACATAAAATCCACATTGCCATTCGTCTGGTTGCCGATTCACATTGGGGAGTTCCCATGTCAGATTTCCAACAACACTGACAAGAAAATAAGAAAAAAAATGTTTGTGTTAACATTTATAAAGTAAATTTCAGCTCTACAGCAAATTTATAGAAATTCTTACGAATCTACAACAGTAGTGAGCTCGTAGTCTCCTGCAACATTGTTTTTTGAACTCTCCAGGGAATCCAAAATGAACCCCCGTCCATGGTTGGGGCAAATTATAAGGAGCACCCAATGATTACTGTATTATGAGCAAACATTTTAGCATAATATAATTTTTAAATAACCAGTATAACAATGAATATGGTAGATATGGTACCCTTTAAGATAAGGAGCGAGATAAAACTGATGAGCCAAATTGGTGCCATCCAACGCTCTAACCACGTACTCTATGGTAGCAACACTATCCAAGTCGTAAACATGTGATGAAATCAATGTAGGGTTCAAGAAACACGTCTTGTTCTGACTTGAGCGTCCTCTAATCCGATATAGTGACCTAATTAAAATGATATAATAAATATATATGTAATTTATATGAAAAACACAATATATTTAATAGAATAAAACAACGTTAATATACTTACATTTCGAATTGAGCAAGAATGCCGGTCTCAAGTTCTTCATAAGACAAGAGTTCAATAATGTCAGTTGCGTTAATTTGGAGGAAAGAATCTTCAGCTTGTCGAAATATTTCTTTGTCAACATGAACATTGAAAGGCTCAGCACAATCATCCCGACACATCCAACGATTATAGCCATCCTTCAGCGCTTTACACTTATTCTTATCTATACCTGATTGCAGAGACAACAACTTTTTTCTATTCTCTTCTTTTATCATTTCATCCTGCACATGATCCGATATATATATACAGTGACTTAAAAACCATGTGTTATGTCTTAAATTTATAAGGCTTATGATCCTCTATCGCAATAGTTTCGGTTCAAATGAAAATGTCAGGTCAGCATCAGCATTTTAGATTCTGTAAAAGCTAATTACATACTTAAAACTGTGTACAAAGAGCTTATTTCTCTTTCGGTTTTTCATTTTTAGGGACTTGTCCTACAATTACTTGACAGGAAACGTGCCAGAGTTTCTCGCTCAAAGAGAAACCTTGAGAATTCTGTAAGTCATCCCATTCTCAAACTAGGATCAAGGGATTTTACTTGATGCATAATAATTTGACACGATTTTCCTTACAGCGACTTAAGGGGAAATAATTTCACAAGACCACTTCCAGCCGAACTTCTAGAGAAGTCAAAGAAAGGGTCATTATTACTGAGGTTTGCTCCTTACTTTAGAACTATACACTAAGCAAAAACAAATCAACAGTCACTCTACGTTTTCTAATAGTTATTACATAATCAGTATCAAAGCAATTAGTGATGAAGATAAAAGTTTTTGCCTCGAGGGATCATGCAGAAACAATAAGCGTAACAAAGGTGTTATTCCAGCGATATCAACACTTAGTGTTTTGCTCGTACTTGGCCATCCTACTGATAATTAAAAGACGGAAAACACAAGGTCTGCAATATGGTTCACCTTCTCAGTGTATATGTTATATATTTTTAAAGGAAATGGAAAAGTACTTTCTCAATTTGATCTAAGCTTACTATTTAACCTATTGACTGCAGATTAACTTCTGGGTTAAAACTATGTCGTAAATTTGACCTGACATTTTCATCTGTTCTATTTGTTTACATATATTAAGTAAAAAGTTTTAGTGTTCACCCGTTTAATGAGATCCTCATTCCTAGTCGAGTTCTTGGTTGTTGTGTTCTTGGTGGTTTCTTTTGAAGTCCCTTCTACATTTTGGGTCGCCTGCACATAATACAAATTTTGTATTAGTATCTAATATTACTATGTATTAATGCATATATAAACTAGACTATTTTGTGTTAGTACGCACACTTGACATTGTTGGTCTTGTGGTAGAAGGACGTTGTGGGTGTTGAGGTAGTGCACTCTTTGCTATCCCTTTTCGTGTCGGGCTTTTTGGAAATCCCTAGAAAGGTCCATTAATGTTTGTGAGTAAAGCTTACTAAAATATTACGCAAAGTGGCAATGTTCAAAAATTTAATACCGTGAATTGACCGATAGCACCAATTGGCCATTGAATAAATCCCTCTATCGCGTCTTCTAAAGTTGGGATATCTTCATCAGGCACAGGTAGCTCCATACTTTTATGATTTTCATCTACATGGAGA
>CAJVGC010000592.1:29940979-30020070 GCA_910822075.1 Senecio squalidus
TTCCTTAGATTCATCTCGACTTTTAAGCAAAGGCAAAACCAAAAGAGAACGTGTTCCCTCAGGGAGCATCTCCCAGACCTCAGAATCTGAAACGTTCACCATATATAATTATTATCGTATACTAAAGATATTTTAATACAGAAAATACATTTAGCGAAATTTACCTGATCTCTGCGGCAAATAAAGGGTATCTGTCAAATTAAAGAGACCGATCCGTTGTATTTGTTCCTTAAACCATTCAACTGCTTGGTCTTTTGATAAATCAATACTTTAGGTGCGTTCCAGTAACCACGTACGCACACTGTTTCTTCTATGGATATAAGCTATAATCGATATTATCAAATTTAGCATGTCAAGAATCACACAACTCAACACTAATCTGTTTTCAATTATGTCTTAGTTTCAACATACCACGGAAATGCTGTTTGTGTTACGCAATAAAATGTACGATCCCCAGGCCAAATCATCCCTAAGATTATCAGATATATTAGGTGACATGGCAAATATTTGATCAACGCCTTCAGGAATGCTTGCTTGAAGCACTGGACTAGCACCCTGCGTTTTTTGAGTCAAACACGCATTCAATCACAATTGCTTCATTTTATTAAGTCATTTCAGTCGATCATTTTCGGTATCATGTTATCAAAAAAATCACCCAAAATAATCAATTTTGAAAAGTACACTCAAGAACCAAAAGATATACTACTTACCTTCAGAAACTGTCCTGAGTAGGGAAGCACGACAGAAAATGCTGCCAAAGAGAGACCAAGAACTTCCGTTCTTTGAAAAAAACAGT
Organism: Senecio squalidus; assembly: GCA_910822075.1. Lineage (NCBI taxonomy): Eukaryota > Viridiplantae > Streptophyta > Magnoliopsida > Asterales > Asteraceae > Senecio > Senecio squalidus. The sequence goes on from CAJVGC010000592.1 coordinate 29,941,776, forward strand.
CAACAAATTAAAAGAAATCGAGTATTACACGTAACCCGATTGGGCAAAATCCTCAGTCGTCACTGAATAGCAAAAAATTACTCACAAGTTGTGCTGGTGTAACTGAGGCTGAACTTGAAGTGACAAAATGATTCAAAAAAAGAAGAGAACCGAAAGTATAGCCAATCCATCGGGGTAAATAAGATTCATCTAATCCAGGAATCCCTAAAGTGAAGCGAAGGACAGATAGATTGAGCTGCTGCTGAGTTGTTCCAGTAATTTTAAAAAGGGGTTTGAGATGCTTTCTAGCAGAAAGAATAAGGAAGTGGTGATTTCACAAATGAAGAAGTAAACAAAGAGGTAACATTACCTTCCAAATAAAGAATCTGAAGATACTAGACTTGGAAATTTCTCTGTCGGCTTAATTTAAAGGAAAAACAAAACGATTAATCAGTCTAAGTTGTTAACGATGTTGAATAACTCTTTATAAAACGACATGTATGTTGGTATTCATTCATGACCCCTGGACCCCCTACATGTAGTAATAAACTGGACCAAATACCCTTCCTTCGATTAGTTTTCAAGATGTTATATGTACCTAGGATATATATACAAGCACATATAGGATATCAAGATACAAGTAGAAATGTAAACATGTGCAAGGTAACCTCCCAAAGTCGGGCCAATGATGAGTCCAATGCCCCGTGCGGTACTAACCTGAAATAAATCAGACATTTATAAATTAACTAAACCACTACCATTCACAAGGTTCGTCTTGTCTGTTATACTAACAACAAATAGTGACTATTCGAAACTGAATTAATTTGAAGTCGACCTCTTCTATGGAATGAGAAACGAAAGAAAAGAAAAAGGGGAAACGGCTTACAGCTGACAGTCCTAAAGCTTGATGTTCTTCACGGAAAAGTTCACATGCATACGCCTGTTTATAGCAAAATGTATATCAACATGTTATGGAAAGGATAAGATGAAAGAAGTATTAGATAAGGAATACCTTTATCGGTCCAAGTAGACCATTTAAAAAACCAAGAAGAAACCTTGTCACGTTACCATCCAATAGTTTACACTAAACCCGCAAAATGTGTTGAAAACAACCCTGAATAATATGAAATTTAAAAGTTTTATGAGAACAAATTTTATCAGCTGGTAGACAGTTGTATCAAACAGTTTTAAGTTATGTGGTTACGAACACTGTTGAAGTGCCCAAAATAATAACTGGTTTTCGACCATATCGATCAGCCACTACTCCCCAAAAGACAAATGTCAATGCCCTTCCGATCATAAATGCAGACCCTTCATAAGATTAAATAGTAACTAATCACTATCAAAACGCACATCCAAAATTCCCAATACCAACATAATGCTCAAAAATTACTTACCAACGAAGCCTGCATAGTAACTAATGTCTTCCTCTTTATCCGCAATGTTAAAATCCCTTATCTACAACAGATACAAAGATAAAAAAAAATTGAATCTTAAAAACTGAAAATGGGAAACAAAGAAAAAAGGGAAGTAAACAAACTGAATTGATTTGAAGTCGACCTCCTCTATGGAATGAGAAACGAAAGAAAAAAAAAAGGGAAACGGCTTACAGCTGACAGTCCTAATGCTTGATGTTCTTCACTGAAACGGATTGATAGAACCCGTTCTCCAAATCGTTTTGGGTGTTTGATTGTTGGTGAAACGGATTGATTGAAACGGTGGTGAAAATTTAGAGGGAGTGTCTGTGTGTTTGGAATGTCTGACTGTGTGAAAATTTTGGGTGTTTGACTGTTTTGGTGGCAGGTAACTTGTATATTTTAAAAGAGTCAACTCATTAAAAAGATTGGATTTTGATAAAAAAAACGTTTTCTATATAATGTCTTATAAAAATTTGTTTTTATCTAATTAAACTGATTTCTTTGACTATACATAAAGATCGGTTTCGACTAAACAACCGATTTCTATGTGGTTTCTCATAGAGAGCGGGTTTCTTACTAAATACCCAATCTCTTTAACTTAATAAAGATCGGTTTTTTGACAACCAATCTCTATGAGATGTTCTCTATAAGAACTTTTGTAGTAGTGTGTACTATTAATTATTAGAATTACTTAATTCAGACCAAGGAGATTCTAATCACTATTATAAACCAAATAGTATAATTAAACCATAATAGTATTTCATCCGAGCAAAGTGTATTTTAGTCTAAGTAAATACTCGTTTTAATCATTTGAAGTCCAAACATTAATTAATTAGTTAAGTAATTTTTAGTTGTCTTCTTAGTTTAAAGTAATTTAGATTAACTTTTAGTATAAAAACCAAAAACAACTTTCAAAAGGCTAAATATAAACGAAAAATTGAGTATCGAAATTTAAATATAGCTTCTTGAGGACGATAAACCCCGTTCTTACTATAACTGTCACACCCCGTTCAAGCTAAAACACAAAGTGTACAATTTATGATATCAGGAGTTAAGGTTACAACAAACAACAAATCAAAATACATTATAATCATAAATAATAATAATCCTTTACAACCATCGGCATGCTACCAAAGTGTATCAAAGTACAACTCCAAAATAAATAATAAAAAGATGGATCTCCTAGGAACTAATCAAATCATTGTAGTTCCACGTAAACAAATAACTGGTCCACATAAGCCACAAAATCCACATAAGCATGCCAACACTAAAACCGCAACCTCATACTCCTGAAAAGCATTAAAAATACGTCAACAAATATGTCGGTGAATTATTCACAATTTTAAGTTGAAAAGTGACATATTTTAAATATAACATTTGTAATAAATTTTCCAATCATATCTTGTTTTACAACCATAGTGCGACGAATATTGCCTAGATATCTTACACCCGATTCTGACCACAATAAATAATACCCTAACCTAAGGCTTGTCAAACCTAAGCCATAGCAATAAATAACATACGACCATAACATCCATTCGTAGGGACATCCTACCGAACGATGAAGTTTTGTCAAACCCATATAGATCTATATGTATGCAACCGAGGCTCAAAACGTTAACAGGTGTTTAAACATGGGGGGCCTAACGAGGCCTGAAGACAATTTAATCTACAAGCAATTCTGATCCACTAAGTATACAAGATAAATAACACAAGTTTTATACACGCTTTTCATACCCAGAGTAAAACAATAAAAAGGGCAACGAATAACTCACAATAATGCCAAACGCCGAGTGACAAGTCAAATCAGTCCAAAACCGAGTCACAGTCACGACTCCCTCCTAAGTAGGGGTGTTTGTTTGGATGGATCAGTTTGATTCGATCCAAATAGATGAATCCGATTGGATTTCGGTTCTTAAAATATGAATCCGAATCATCCAAACGAATTTAAGATCCGAACCGAACAAAACCAAATTACTATTTGGTTGGATCGGTTTTGAAAATTCGGTTTCTAGTGATATCCAAATGTATATCCATATCATTTCAACGACACTTATGTGCAAACGCCTTGAACGAAAGTCTTTGTAAAATAGGAGGAAAAATTGAGGCTAATGTCTCTAATTAATTAATACGTAATAAAGATGTTAATCTTATAGGTATCAAACCATTATAATTAAACAAACTAATAAAATATTGATGTATTATGAAATACAAATAGAAAAATAAATTCTTATTCGGTTTCTTTGGACAATTCGGTTTTTCTATATGAACCAAAAACCAATCCAAAATCCAAAATACTTATTCGGTTTTGGTCAAATCCGATCCAAAAATCCGAAAAACCAAACCGTGTAGTCCAATCCAAATAGTCCAAATGGACAATTCGGTTTTATCCAAATAGTGAACACCCCTACGCCTTAAGACTAAGTCTAGCACGATTTAGCCCTTCTATAAAAGTATTTCTTAAGACTAAGTCTAGCACGATTTAGCCCTTCTATAAAAGTTATAAATGTTTAATTCAATATAAATTCCGATGAGTCATTTTAGTAAAGAAAATGATGACGAATGAAAATTTGATAAGAATTTCGAAGAATGACATAACGTTGAATATTTGATAGGAGTCAACTTTAGTCATAGTCAACCCAAAAAGTCAACTATTACATTAATATTTTCAAATTCTCCGAATATATATATTTAAAACGCGAGAGTAGGATCCACATCGAACTAAAAATGGATGTCGAGACGAAAGTCAAAATAATTAGTTTTATATACTTTAAAATGTATAATAAGTTTATTTAGTTCAAAATGTGAATTTATGAAAAATACTGATTTTACGGTAAAAATACCGGTCTTCCGAAAAATACCGATTTTAGTCGAAATTATATAAATTTTTCTAAAAATCATATTCTATTAAATATTATCATTTTATACTATAACATGTCATTAAAAATTATAATTTTATTTCTAAGTATTAATTTACGTGTTTTAACATATATATATATATATATATATATATATATATATATATATATATATATATATATATATATATATATATATATATAACGTCTTTTTAGCCGAAAAATACGTAATATTTACGAGAAACGTTTCGAAAAATTTTATACAATTATTTTAGTCAAATATACACATTTTTATGTCCCATAATATGAGATATCAAAATTTAATATTTATTTCTCATTTTTAATTGATTTTAACGTTTTAAATACGTTATAAATTCAAATAAATAGCCAAATAGGTAAAAATGTCGAATAAATATTACAAGTTCACTTTTTTTTTTTATATTTTTATACTTTACTACAGAATATAAAATTATGAGGATTTTTATAAAAATTGTACTTTATAATTTTAACCATTTAAACATTATTTACGGTATATCTTACGTTATAATTAATCGACTTTACATAAAAGTCCAAGTATGGTCAATATAAAAAACGTCCAATAATTTTGCTTTAAATATTATGTTTATTAGGTTAATTAGTTACGTTTTCATATATTAGTCTAATATGTGTTAATTAAACGAATTTTAATGTTTAATAAGAAAACGTATATGGAAAGGATAACTAAAAAAGTAACGACGACCTCCCCAATAATCTACAAACACCGGAAAGTCACGAAAAATTGAGTACTCCAAAGCTAAGAAGATCTTGAGGTGATATAACGGAGCAAACGACTTTGAAAGCCAAAACCCGGAAGATGAACTCCAAATAATGAAAACGAAGGCCGAAACTTCAAACAAACAAACTCTTTTAAATAAGTTGCATGAAAGTGAAAGAAAAGTAAATGAGAGTAAGGAAATCACACTTACATGTCCCAAAGGAGTGAAATCTTAAAAGGTGGTGAACATGAATGTGACCGAAGATGAAGACAGAAGTTGATGAAGATACAAGATGAAACAAGTAATCTTCCTCGAACTCACACTAGATTATCTTCATCATATTTTTCAATATTTCTAGAAATTTAGAGAGAAAAGATGAGGGAAATGGGTGAATGAGTTTGAATGAGTGAGAAAAGGTTGACAGAAATGTTTAAGTTGTAGTTTTGGGATGAAAGAAATGGTAAACCTGGGTTAGATCTAAAAGTTACCCAATTAGGCTTCAAGTTAACCAAAAATCACATGTTAGAACACTTAGGTTGAAGCAAAAATGCAGAATAAGTGAGTTATCCACGTGATTGGGTCAAAGAGCAGAACTACAAAATTCAACTCGGAGTCCTCACTGCGTCGTAATGATTTTTTTTTCCAACGGACGATTCCCAATTTGTTTAATAACGTTTACGATAGTAACTTAGACATGGAATTAACTCGTTAAAAGGACCAATTTGGTAACATCTTTTACTTAATATTTTTCGTTAAATCTTAGAAGGCTAAACATGCTAACTCGTCTTACGAAAGCACTATCTAAAAGGCACTAGATCTTTACATACTCTCGTTTCGAAGAACAGATTTTAAATAAACAAATAATTAAATAAACCCGACAAAACAAATAAAGCGTGATAAAACACAAGGAAATATCAATGGGTCAAAATAATACCGACAAAATAAAGACAGATGTCAATCTGCTAATATCTCAAAAATATGGGATATCACAGCCTCCCCTAGTAAAAAGAATTTCGTCCTCGAATTTACTACCGAGTACTGCTGCTGGAAAAGAGATGGGGATATTTCAGCTGCATCTCATCCTCTCGCTCCCAAGTAAACTCAACTCCAATCTGTGAATTCCAGCGAACCTTCACAATAGGAATCCGACTCCGCCGCAAACTCTTGACCTCGCGGTCAACAATCTCAACCGGTTCCTCAATAACATGAAGCTGGTCATCCAAACACAACATCTCCAAGGGAACAACCAAAGACTCGTCAGCAAGACACGTCTTGAGATGCGATACATGAAAAACGTTGTGCACATTGCTCAACTCAGGTGACAACTCAAGACGATACGCCACAGGGCCAACACGAGCCAAAACTCTAAAAGGACCCGTAAACCGTGGAGTCAGCTTGTTGCGCTTTTCAAAACGAAAAAATCCCTTCCATGGAAAAAAAACCTTCAACAAAACCATATCACCAACCTCGAACTCAAGAGGTCTCCGACGCATATCGGCATACTTCTTTTGTCGGTCTCTAGCAGCAAGTAAACGATCATTGATCCTATGGATCATATAAGTAGTCTCCTAGATCAACTCCGGACCCGTAATATGACTGTCACCAATCTCAGCCCAACAATGAGGAGACCTACACTGACGACCGTAAAGAGCCTCAAAAGGTGCGCAACTAATACTGGAGTGGTAATTTTTGTTGTAAGAAAACTCGACCAAAGGCAAATGTCGATTCCAACTCCCACCAAAATCTAACGCACATGCACGCAACATATCCTCTAACGTCTGTATAGTATGATTGCTCTGACCGTCGGTATGAGGGTGATAAGTTGTACTCATATCCAATCGAGTACCCAAAGCCGGCTGCAAAGACTTCCAAAATCTCGAAGTAAAACGCGCATCGTTATCAGGAATAAGAGATACTGGAATACCATGCCTGACCACAATGTCATCAATATACAACCTAGCCAGCTTCACTACCTAGTAATCCTCTCTAATCGAACCCAAATGGTGTCATAACCTCCAGAAGATCTAGGAAGTTTCGTAACAAAATCCATCGTGACCCTTTCCCACTTCCACTGTGGGATCTCAGGATGCTGAAGAAGACCAGACGGTTTCTGGTGTTGAGCCTTAACCTAGGAACACGTCAAACATCTACCAACATAATCAGCAATCCCCCGCTTCATGCCAGGCCACCAATAAAAATCCTTAAGGTCATAATACATCTTATCAGCAACGGGATGAACAGAATAATTGGATTTATGACTCTCGTCCAAAATCATCCGCCTAAGTCTGACGGTAATCCAAATACGATCCAAAAATACAAAACCACGTCATCCTTCGGCTCCAACTGCCGTGCTAAACCAAATAATCCCTTGTCCTTAAGATGATCCTCGGTAAGAGCCTCCTGCTGAGCATGAATAATCTGAGCTTTTAAGCTCGATTGAATAAAAATAACCATGGACCGAACTCTCATCGGCTTTACCGTCTCCTTTCGACTCAACGCGTCAACAACAACGTTCTCTTTACCCAGATGGTAGCGAATATCACAATCATAGTCGTTAAGAAACTCAACCCATCGGTGCTGCCTCATATTCAAGCAAAGAATTATGATCAGTAAACACAGTACATTTCGTCTCGTAAAGATAATGACTCCAAATCTTCAAAGCAAAAACCACAACGCCCAACTCTAAATTATGTGTCGTATAATTCTGCTCATGAATCTTTAACTGATGAGAAGAATAAGCAATTACCTTCCCGTTTTGCATCAACACACACTCGAGTCCCTTATGCGACGCTTCACAGTAAACCAAAAAATTCTCGGTACCCTCGGAAGACTCAATATAGGAGCATCTCACAAACGTTGCTTCAGAAACTGAAAAGCCTCATTCTGCTCAGGACCCCAAATAAAGTCCTCGTTCTTCTGTGTCATTTTCGTGATCGGCGAGGCTATCTTGGAGAAATTCTCAACAAACCGACGATAGTATCTTGCCAAACCCAAGAACGAATTAATCTTAGTGGGTGACTTCGGAGCAACCCTATCTTTGACGACCTATATCTTGGAAGGATCAACGTGAATACCCTTCCCGCTAACCACGTGGCCAAGAAACTGGACCTCGGTCAACCAGAACTCGCACTTAGAAAATTTTGCGAAAATATGCTCCTTTCTGAGAAAATCCAAAACCGATCGTAGGTGCCCCTCATGCTCCCCACGGCTACGAGAGTAAATCAGAATGTAATCAATGAAAATGATCACAAATCTATCAAGGTAAGGCCGACATATACGGTTCATCAAGTCCATAAAAGCCGCAGGCGCATTCGTAAGACCGAATGGCATAACAAGAAACTCGAAATGACTGTATCACATCTTAAAAGTTGTCTTCGAAATATCATCCTCCTGAACTCTCAACTGGTGATAATCGGATCGTAAGTCAATCTTAGAAAAGAAGAAAAAACCCTAAGTTGGTCGAATAAGTCATCAATACGCGACAAAGGATAACGATTCTTCACCGTCAGCTTGTTCAGCTCTATGTAGTTAGGGGTGGTAAAATATCCGACTCGACCCGAAAATACCGGACCCGAATCACCCAAAAGCAAAACGGGTCGGGTTTTATCGGGTTGCCAATATAAAACGGGTCCATCGGGTTAACCCGACTCACCCGAAGTCCTTAATAGGGCCAGATTACGGTTTGGTTATCTTTAAAAGTTCGGGTTTCGGGTTTACCCGAATAACCCGAAAATTTTGATCCATTTCATTTTTGCAATCACAACTTAACATACAGAATCAAAAACCTCATACATCAACTAAAATTTAATAGATTACTACAAATAATAATAAAATCACACATATGAACATTTAACTAACCTATTTTTGTAATTATATAAAAAAAAACACACAATCAAATAGATCTTAAAAAGAGAAGAAAGGAAGTGAGAAATGTGATAACCTAATTTTCGTACTTCACGCATCCTATTACTGTTTTTTTTTTTTCTATTTTATACTCCTTTAGGGTGGGTAGTTGGGCCCTTATGTCTTTTTCTGGGCCTTTTCCTTTGAGATTAAAATAGATAACACGTAAAAAAACTGCAGTTGCTTTTTTCTTTTTACCAGTTATCCATGGACCCGAACTCGAGTATACTCGACCCGAAAAGACCCGACCCGAGAGTGACCCGAACCCTAAAACCCGAACTCTTATTAGGGTCGGGTTAGGTTATTTTTTAAGTCAAAAACCCGAATTAACCCGACCAGAAATATACTTAATAGGGTCGGGTTGACCCGAATAACACCCTATCTATAGTCAATACACAATCTCATGGAACCGTCTTTCTTATTCACGAAGAGAACAGGTGCGCCCCAAGCAAAGAAACTAGGTCTGATGAGACCCTTATCTACCAACTCCTGAATCTGTCTCGATAGCTCAACCATCTCCGAATGTGCCAAACGATAAGGAGCCTTTGCCACAGGTACTGCTCTCGGAATCAAATCAATACGAAACTCAACCTGTCTACTAGGAGGTAGACCAGGTAACTACTCCGGAAAAACGTCGGCATAATCACAAACCACCGACTGATCCTCGATCTCCACCACATAATCTTTCTTCACAAGATGCGCAAGTAAAAGTGAACAATCCTTCTTGATGTACTCGTGTGTGACAACCGTCAAATTTCAGGAGCTCTTTACGTTCTATGTCTCTCGTTTTGTCTATTGTGTCCTTAAATTGAATCTTTGCCGGAAACGCGCTCGTGTTGGAATCACAACTGGAATCAATTTATATAAGTCCTAATGCCAAGAAAACACCTAATAAACTTTCCTAAGTTCATAACGTATCATACGTTAAAACTTTAGTTAACGAAAAGGTCCAACGAAACAATTATACAAAAACAGCAAAAATCAAAATTTTGTTAAAAAAATGGTCCAGAACGGCGCACAGTGACCCTGTGCGCCGTCCTGGAGGACTAACTCCGATTTTTTTTGAAAATTCTGCATGTCTCGATTCTACCAAAACTTAAACCAATCCCAAACGATTTTCAACCATCATTTACTGCAAGATGGCAGTACCTAGGCCTTTTATCATTATTTTCTTTCATTTTCATTTTTTCCAATTCATTTTATAAACTAAAACATAAGAACACCTACACTTTTCTCTCCAAACTTTCTCTAAGCCTTCATCATTTCCAGAAAATCAGTCCCTAAAACACCATTTTTAATCCATCAAAATCGTCCAAATAATCCAAAGAAGCAAAAGGAACTAAAAGATTTCGGCAAAGGGCCATTTTTGTAAGGGTTTTCGGAGCTCAAACATCACCAAATCATCATCCACGCGATTTCCACCGGTATATTTCTTTTTTACTTACTGTTTTTATATAAATAACAACTTGCATGGATGATCTATGGATTTAAAATAAGTTTTTACAAAGATTTATAACGTTTTATGTACAAAAACGATTTTTGACCAAAATATTGTTTAGATCTATGTTTTTATGAATAAAAACACTTTAGAAACACTGGAAATGAAGTTTTATTAAGTCTAGACCAATTGCATGTTGAAATCCGTGGCCAAAATAGTCGTTTTGATCGAATAATCCCAAAACACGATCCGTGCGTCGTCCCTGTGACCAGGACGACGCAGCGGGGTGAAATTTTGGTTCTGTGCGCCGTCCTAAAGGTCACAACGGCGCACAGGCTTAACTGATTTTTCTCGATTTGCTTTATTTTGACGTTTTGAACTTGTTTGACTTGCTGACTTTTCGTAAATACCACTTTGGGACTGAGTTGGAAAATAAATATACATTGGTGACTTGTAATGGACTTTTGGAACTTAAATGGACTCGTTGGGATATAAAATCGTGTGGTATGTCTTTTGTGAGCGGAAGTGAAGTGGTATTTTTGGATATGAAATTTGGGCGCGGAAGCGCTGCCCAAATTTCATTAGGAAAATACGCACCACTTCAGCGACCAAATTACTCATAACATGATAACAATAAACGTTAAAAATCGGATTTTTGGACAAAAACGTAACTTTCACCGTTTTGGGACTATTTTGGACAAAACTTAACCTTGACACTTAAAGTTTAATTAAAAACTTATTTTTATTATATTAAGAGCAATAACATAATAAGACAATAATAATTGAACTATCTTGGTATTATTAGGCGACCCGTGATTCCCGACTCCCGCTCCGACCGATTCCCGAGTCCTTTGTCTTCGCAATCTGTGAGTTACACCCCTCCTTACTCTTACATTTTAAGTACTCTCTTTGGGGGAAACATGAGATCAAAATATTTTGGGAACAATATCTTCTATGTGAAACTGTTTTACGGGCTTGAACTTACGTACAACGTTTGGTTATCTATTTTTGGAAACTTATTGAACTTTTGAGTAATTATCTATTTTTGGAAACTTTACGAACTTGCAATTCTTTGAACTTTTAGAACTTTGAGAACTATTGAACTATTTTGGAACTTTGCAACTAATATGCGTAGACAATATCATATATGCGGATTGGCTTACTTTAGACTAAATAGGTTTGCCTCTTTGGATATTTGATTAGACAATGATAGCTTGATTGTATTTTGGAGCAAAACCCTAGGTGAGGATATAAACGCCTTAAGTACAAACGACAAAATTTTTAGAAACAGGACGGACAAAGTGCCCCGCAACTTTTTTTTGGAACTATTCTCTACACACTATTAACAATAGCCGTTAGTAAATATGGGTATCGATACTTAGGAGCGGTAACTCCTTACTTAAGGGTAGTAACCTGGGTACATATTACTAAGTTCTCGCGAACTCGATCTTTAGACTCGAACTAGGGGCGTGAGCTTGACCAGAAATCGGATTAGTGTGCAAAAATCTTACGTTATATTAAGCTTAGTGGTTGGTACAACTCGAGGATCATAGGTCTTTATTATTTACGCATATGCTTACTTACCGTCTTACACATGTGGATTAATCCACCTCTGAGGTAATGACTACATACTTTTATCGCTTGCTACGCGACTTGAACTTTGAACTTATCTTGAACTTTTATGAACTTTGACCTTATCTTGAACTTTTATGAACTTTGAACTTATCTTGAACTTTTATGAACTTTGAACTTATCTTGAACTTTTATGAACTTTAAACTTATCTTGAACTTTTATGAACTTTGAACTTATCTTGAACTTTTATGAACTTTGAACTTGTCTCGAACTTTTACGAACTCTATACTCTTGACTTGAACCGTTACGACAGTATACAAACTACCTTTATGCGATTGTTTATCCGCGTACTTCTTTTGGAAAACTTTATACTTATATATATACTTGTCAAACTTTATTCGAAACCTTTGGTCAACTTATAAACTGTAACTCACTCACTACGTTTTCGTAGTTGACACTTTATCTCATGTTTCAGGAACTAAGCGTAAGTTATGAAGTGCATTGCTAAGGCGGGTCAAGCCAATTATGTGAAGTGTACCTCGGGAAGAAGACCTTTATTTTGAGAATTTTTAATTAAAAACATTTTATTATGTATTATGGTCTTAAACCTTAAATCTTGGTTTTGTCTTTGAATCTTTGTACTTTTCCAACTTTAATCTTAATGACTGGAACCGTTGATTTTAGTATAACCTGTGAAATGATTCTTTACTCTTCACATTCCGTGTTTCCGCTTTAGCGGGGTGTGACAGACTTGGTATCAGAGCACGGGTTATAGTGAAAACGATTTTAAAATTTTTCAAAAATTTTTCGAAACCAAAACTATAACCAAGGCTTTTCAGAAAAATCATTTTCGGGTTCAAACTTTAGAACATTACTTTCCGCGATTGCATGGTTATCTTTTTCAACTATGCGTGACTTGATCAACCATGCATAGTTCAAAATGAATTATGCAAGGACGGAAAGTCAATGGCTATCGTTAACGGTTTTGAGTCGAAAAATTCCCGGTCTTGTCAATTCCCGACACTCACATAACTGACCCGTGCATGCATTTTACTTACGTTTTTCCTATTTTTAGTTTCCCCCGTACCTGTCACACCCCGCTAAAGCGGAAACACGGAGCGTGAAGAGCATGGTGTCATTGCACAAGCATATAGATAAAAACCAAAGCTTATATATTACAAAACATATATTTTAAGTTTACAAAGATAATATTTTAATTTACATAACATTTATATTAAGACTTCCGAATTCAACACCCAAACCATTCCCGAACTTGAAGTCCTTTAGAGCAAAAACCCGCAAAAGCTAACCGCATAAAAAGACGTCTCCTGACTTACTCGTTGCCTGAAAAAAAACGAGTAAAATGTTAACTACGGGAGACGTAGTTAGTGAGCTACAACATGTAATAGATGCATATAAAGTTTTAAACGCATTAAACACAGGTATAAGATATGAATAAGTTTTATGTATATAGGTATCGACCACATAGTGTACGGCTATGTGACAATCCTATTATTGCCCAGTGATAAAAGGGTTACGTTGCTAAGCCTGTAGTTTACCCGATTAATAACTATGCACCACTGAATCTTAGTGGAGAGGGTATTTGCAACTACCCTAATAGCGCTATCCATAAATTATTAACAGTCCTTTCCAAAGGGATTAATAGCAACCAAGTGGTGACGGGAATTAAAGTGGCTATCCGTCAATATGTTAGATAATTCGATAACATATGACAGCCATAAACGATCACTGGCAATATAAGTATATACCATCATTACCTCAGCGGTGGAACATTCCACATGTGTAAGACGATATGCAAATAAGTTTGAGTATCAAGCATCGATAATGTATAAGCATATGATTAAAATAACGTTTTAAGTATGCAACTCGTATTTTCACCCCAAAATGTATATAAAACGTTTAAAAGAGGGGTTGTGTAACTCACGTTTCGAAGTGTGAGTGTGTAAGTCGGAATCTCGAGCTAGTCGGTCGGAATCAACGTCGTCCTATAACACCAAAAGAGTATATAAATATACTATGCTTTAGTTATTATAAGTTTTTATAACAATTTGATTTTTAATCATTTTTAACAATTTTAACATATTAATAACTTAACATATTTGCATACAAACGTTATATTAATCATTTTAATATCAATTTTAGGTCATAATATATTAGTTTATAAGTATACTTAACAAGTTTTATGACCACTTTTTATCATCAAATTCAAGTTTATTATTTGTTCTTTAGGTTAAAAATTATCATAATCTAACTTTATATACATGATTTTAGTATCATAATTTATGATATATATATGTTCAATAATCATTTACATCCAAAATATCACCAACAATATATATCTTATTACAAAATCATAACATGTTTATAATAACAAATTCTTGTATAATCTTCAATTTAAGTCTTCTAATCAATATATATAATCAAGATACCATATTAAATGATAGTTTATATACTAAAATTAATACTTATTAAAAAAAAACTATATGAGAGTTAAACAAAGATTTTACCCCAAATGATCTTGTAATTTCTTTGATTCAAAACACCAAGCTTCTTTGAAAACCCTCTTTAATCTTTAAACTCCAAAGTATATGTGTGTATGTATGTTAGTTTGGCAAGGTAGAAAATGCCATTACGTGAACCTATTTATAAATAGCAAGTGAATTGTTAATTAGTCAACAACCTATGTATTTAGCTTTGACACCATAGTTAAATAAGGGGTACATGTGGAGACTTAGAGTACATGACTCATCTTTGTATGTGATATAACTCGTATGTGTGGTTTTGGAAGCATAAGCTATTTGTTAAGTTAACTCGTTGTAACTCATGCTAAAGCCTTAACGTATGATTACGTTATAGAAAATTTAAACGTGTGTATCTCGGAGTCGGAATCGAATCAATAAACGACCAATTATACCAAGAAAACAAATTATGAATTTGTCTAAATTCATAATATTACAAACTCACATAACGAAAATCTAATCAAAGTATATGTATATGATATGAATAATACATAATTCTCTATTCTTATTTATTTTATGTTCATTATTTGTTTCACAATAGTAACACCAAATTTAAAATGCAACTTAAGAATGTATAATTTTATATAATTATATTCATTAGTTAGAAATAAACTAATGGACACATATAAACTCTTTACATATAATTTGTGTACATATATTCCCATTTTATGTAAAAATATTTACTTAATGGGCAAGTTTTATAGCATAAGTAGATCACACCCCGCTAAAGCGGAAACACAGGGCGTGAAGAGCGAGGATGTCATCGCACAAGCATATAGATCGATACCAAAATTTATATATTACAAAAACACATATTTAAAGTTTACAAACGATAATAGTTTAAGTTTACAAAATATTCATAACAAGACTTCTGAATTCAACCACCCAAACCATTCCCAATCTTGAAGTCTTTAAGTGCAAACCCGCAAAAGCTAACCACATGAATAGACGTCTCCACTACTTACTCGTTTCCTGAAAACACGAGTAAAATGTTAACTACGGGAGACGTAGTTAGTGAGTTACAGCATATTGTAAAAGCATATAACGTTTTAACGCATCAATCACAAGTATAAGATATGAATAAGTTTTATGTATATAGGTATCGACCACATAGTGTACGGCTATGTGACAATCCTATTATTGCCCAGTGATAAAAGAGTTACGTTGCTAAGCCTGTAGTTTACCCGATTAATAACTATGCACCACTGAATCTTAGTGGAGAGGGTATTTGCAACTACCCTAATAGCGCTATCCATAAATTATTAACAGTCCTTTCCAAAGGGATTAATAGCAACCAAGTGGTGACGGGAATTAAAGTGGCTATCCGTCTATATGTTAGATAATTCGATAACATATGACAGCCATAAACGATCACTGGCAATATAAGTATATACCATCATTACCTCAGCGGTGGAACATTCCACATGTGTAAGACGATATGCAAATAAGTTTGAGTATCAAGCATCGATAATGTATAAGCATATGATTAAAATAACGTTTTAAGTATGCAACTCGTATTTTCACCCCAAAATGTATATAAAACGTTTAAAAGAGGGGTTGTGTAACTCACGTTTCGAAGTGTGAGTGTGTAAGTCGGAATCTCGAGCTAGTCGGTCGGAATCAACGTCGTCCTATAACACCAAAAGAGTATATAAATATACTATGCTTTAGTTATTATAAGTTTTTATAACAATTTGATTTTTAATCATTTTTAACAATTTTAACATATTAATAACTTAACATATTTGCATACAAACGTTATATTAATCATTTTAATATCAATTTTAGGTCATAATATATTAGTTTATAAGTATACTTAACAAGTTTTATGACCACTTTTTATCATCAAATTCAAGTTTATTATTTGTTCTTTAGGTTAAAAATTATCATAATCTAACTTTATATACATGATTTTAGTATCATAATTTATGATATATATATGTTCAATAATCATTTACATCCAAAATATCACCAACAATATATATCTTATTACAAAATCATAACATGTTTATAATAACAAATTCTTGTATAATCTTCAATTTAAGTCTTCTAATCAATATATATAATCAAGATACCATATTAAATGATAGTTTATATACTAAAATTAATACTTATTAAAAAAAAACTATATGAGAGTTAAACAAAGATTTTACCCCAAATGATCTTGTAATTTCTTTGATTCAAAACACCAAGTTTCTTTGAAAACCCTCTTTAATCTTTAAACTCCAAAGTATATGTGTGTATGTATGTTAGTTTGGCAAGGTAGAAAATGCCATTACGTAAACCTATTTATAAATAGCAAGTGAATTGTTAATTAGTCAACAACCTATGTATTTAGCTTTGACACCATAGTTAAATAAGGGGTACATGTGGAGACTTAGAGTACATGACTCATCTTTGTATGTGATTAGTCACCAAATCTACTTATGCTATAAAACTTGCCCATTAAGTAAATATTTTTACATAAAATGGGAATATATGTACACAAATTATATGTAAAGAGTTTATATGTGTCCATTAGTTTATTTCTAACTAATGAATATAATTATATAAAATTATACATTCTTAAGTTGCATTTTTAAATTTGGTGTTACTATTGTGAAACAAATAATGAACATAAAATAAAGAAGAATAGAGAATTATGTATTATTCATATCATATACATATACTTTGATTAGATTTTCGTTATGTAAGTTTGTAATATTATGAATTTAGACAAATTCATAATTTGTTTTCTTGGTATAATTGGTCGTTTATTGATTCGATTCCGACTCCGAGATACACACGTTTAAATTTTCTATAACGTAATCATACGTTAAGGCTTTAGCATGAGTTACAACGAGTTAACTTAACAAATAGCTTATGTTTCCAAAACCACACATACGAGTTATATCACATAAGAAGTCGAGGTTAAAAGTTAATACACTCGACCTAAGATGAGACGGTCGTCACATTCTCCCCCCGTTAGAATAATTTCGTCCCGAAATTTAGTTTGCACTCGTCGTCGCGGGAGAAGTGAAAAGATGAGGATAGTTTTTCATCATTTGGTCTTCTCGTTCCCATGTATATTCAGGGCCACGTCTTGCGTTCCAACGTACCCTTACGATGGGAATTCGACTGTGTCTAAGGTGTTTAGTTTCGCGATCTACGATTTCTATCGGCTCTTCCTTGAATTCTAGTTTGTCATCTAATTGTATTTCCTCTAAAGGGGTAATAAGTGTTTCATCTGATAAACACTTTTTCAGTCGGGACACGTGAAAAACGTTATGAATGTTGCCAAGTTCTTGCGGTAGTTCTAATCGATATGCAACTGGACCAACTCGTTCGAGTATCACGAAAGGTCCTACATATCTTGGATTAAGTTTTCCTCGCTTTCCTCGGCGTATTGCTCCCTTCCAAGGAGATACTTTAAGTAGTACTCTATCCCCGACTTGAAACTCTAAATCCTTTCTATGCACATCGGCATAACTCTTTTGACGGCTTCTAGCTGTCTCAAGTCGTTCCTTTATTTTTGTGATCTTATCGATCGTTTCTTGCACTACATCCATACTGGTTAATTGCCTATCTCCTGGTTCTAACCAACATAATGGAGATCGGCACTTTCGTCCATAAAGAGCTTCGAATGGCGCACACTTTATGCTAGAATGATAGCTGTTATTGTAGGAGAATTCAACTAAGGGTAAATGATTATCCCAACTTCCTCCGAAATCAATAACGCATGCTCTTAACATATCTTCCAACGTTTGTATAGTACGCTCGCTCTGACCGTCAGTTTGTGGATGATAAGCAGTGCTCAGGTCCAACCTAGTACCGAACGACTTTTGGAATGCTTTCCAGAACCTAGAAGTAAAACGCGCATCTCTATCTGAGATGATTGATATCGGAATTCCATGACGAGTTACTATTTCATTGATGTAGATTTGTACCAGTTTTTCTATGTCATAGCTTTCCTTGATGGGAATAAAGTGTGCAGATTTCGTTAATCGATCGACTATAACCCAAATCATGTTGTTACCTCTCGTCGTGCGAGGTAGTTTTGTAACGAAATCCATTGTTATTTGTTCCCATTTCCATTCAGGAATTTCAGGTTGTTGCAGCAGTCCTGACGGTTTCTGGTATTCAGCTTTTACTTTGGCACACGTTAGGCATTTTTCTACATACAAAGCAACATCTCTTTTCATGCCAGGCCACCAATAATGTTCCTTGAGATCCTTATACATTTTACTAGCCCCTGGATGAATGGAATATCGTGTACGATGTGCTTCGTCCATGATGGTTTTTCGTAATTCACCAACTGTAGGAATCCATACGCGCTCCTTAAAATGGTAAACACCGTCATTCTTTTCTATAAATTCCTTGTTATGACCATGTAGAGTTTCTGGTTTTATGTTTTCTTCTCTCAGCGCTTCTCGTTGGGCATTAGCTATGCGCATTTTTAAGTTTGGTTTGATATAAATACCTAATGCGCGAACTCGATTTGATTTTTGTTTTTCCTTTCTACTCAACGCATCTGCGACGACATTAGCTTTACCAGGATGATACTTAATGTCACAGTCATAGTCACTAAGGAGTTCTAACCATCTCCTTTGTCGCATGTTGAGTAGTTTTTGATCTTGTATATGTTGTAGACTCTTATGGTCCGTAAATATGGTACATTTAGTCCCATAAAGGTAATGCCTCCAGATTTTGAGAGCGAAAACTACTGCTCCCAATTCTAAGTCATGCGTAGCATAATTAACTTCATGTTTCTTGAGTTGTCTTGATGCATACGCTATCACCTTATTTCGTTGCATTAATACACAACCCAACCCTTGGTTAGATGCATCACAATATACAACGAAATCTTCATTTCCCTCAGGAAGAGTTAAGATAGGAGCGTGGCACAATTTTGTTTTTAGAATATCGAAAGCTTGTTGTTGTGCATTGCCCCACTCAAATTTTTCGTCTTTTTGAGTTAACTTTGTTAACGGTTTGGCTACTTTAGAGAAATCTTGAATGAATCGCCGATAATATTTAACCAATCCTAAAAATTGGCGAATTTCTGTCGGACTTTTTTTTTTTTGAAGTTTTCCATTTCTCTATAGATCTACGTAATTTCAGATTCATTAACTACAAGTCCGTAAAATTTGACTTCACACAGTCAGAATTTGCACTTATAAATTTAGCATAAAGATATTTTCCCTAAATAGTTTCAACAATAATCTTAAATGTTTTGGATAGTCTTCTTTGTTACGAGAGTATGTCATCAATAGTCTAGATATAGTCGGCAAACTCTATTCATTAAGTCCATGAATGTAGCCGGTGCGTTGGAGAGTCCAAATAGCAATTCAAAAAACTTGAAATGTCTATATCTTAGTACGAGATGCGGTTTTTGGAATATTATTTTCAAAAAAAGGATTTGATGATATCTAGATCTTAAATTGATCTTTGAAAAGTAGATTGCGCCTTGTAATCGGTCGAATAGATCGTCGATTATTGGAAGAGGGAATAGATTTTTGATAGTTAGTTTATTCAACTTAAGGTAATCGATACTTATACGAAACGATCCATCAATTTCTTTTTAACAATAGAATGGGCGCTTCCCATGGTAGCAAGCTCGGTCGGATAAAACCTTTATCTAACAATTTCAAACTTTGACTTGATGATTCTTGCATTCTTGTCAGAGCTAGTTGATATGGCGTCCTTGCCACTAGTGCTGCTCCAGAAATTAAATCAATCCTAACTTCTACCTGTCTCTAAGGTGCTAGTTCTGGTAGTTCTTCGAAGAATACTTCTGAATAGTTTCTAACTGTTGGTATATTCTTAGGATTTACTTCTTTCGTAGTGAGTATATCAAAATGTGATAAGTAAGCATGATCACGAATTGGTCCCAATATAGCTTGTCCATTCGGTCATGAGATCCATTTGAAGTTTAATCTTAGAATATGTATTTGCCTTCCGAAGTTGGTCAAATATATC
Source organism: Senecio squalidus (assembly GCA_910822075.1). Classification (NCBI taxonomy): domain Eukaryota; kingdom Viridiplantae; phylum Streptophyta; class Magnoliopsida; order Asterales; family Asteraceae; genus Senecio; species Senecio squalidus. Next base: position 29,962,198 of record CAJVGC010000592.1, read on the forward strand.
CTTAATCCTAGTTAAAGTACATTGGTTTTTGATAATAGAGTTATCGAGTTTACGGCGGTTAATGTGTTTTCAGAGAGATTCGTTCTTCCATTAGAATCAGGGTTCTTAAGGTAAGAAAATTAACCGAATTAATCCCTTCTCCAAGGTTTTTCACAGTTGAATAAGAGTTTCAAATAATCCCGAAAGTATTAATTGGTAAGGTGCTCGAGCCACATAGATTGTGCCAAGTATTGAGCTAATGTTTAACTTTATTAAAAAGGCTAGTAATAGTTCGGGCAAGTCATCGGGAATTATTTCTGGGTATTTCCTTACTACTAATCAACTTCTTTTGGCACTTTCTTGATTAATTAGAAGGTAATGAGCGATAACCTCTGTCGTAAGTGTTTTTGGATACAAGGTTCAACCTTATTATACCTATGTCACCTTGTAGGAATAAAACCTTATGATAGAACAAAAGAGTTTAGATGATTTTCTTGTAGAGAAATAATCTCAACGTGTTTGACAGATAACTATTCCATATTTGCCATCACTTAAGATTGTGATCATACCTCTTGACGATCCTTTGTTTTAGTATATTCTTTCAAAACCCCCATTTTTTTTAAGTTACCTTAGATTCGTAAGTGTCTATACTCACCAACGATTCCCAAAATAAGTTTACAATATCCTCGCGGTTCCATAAATGCTAGTCTTTTAATCGAGTACGATCAATAATTGTACATTACTTCGCATAATGTTAATGAATGAAAGTAAGATATGAAATATACATTCTTACGCTAGGACATATCCTATATTTGAGATTCTGAAGATGTGTGTAACGGAAAATTACTATATCGTACGCTCGATTATACCCATCCATTGCAGAAAAAGAAGTAACTATATATAATATGGATATATATATAGTTATGATTAGGTAGAGTAGTTATGTATTTGTTGTAGAGTAGTACAATGTTTATAAACATTGAACAAAGGTGTCACAATCACATCACTACCTATTTGTCTAAAGAGAACGAACGATAATAGTGATTTATCAAAACTCTTTCATATAGCAATTCCACAGCTAATACCGAGTTGTTCGGACTGCCCAATGTACCATTTATTTGGTATAAAGTATATCGAGTCATGACTTGTGAATACGGATATCTTAATTCATAAACTCCTAGATCTTCCTCGAAGATTCTTAAACATGTTACCTGAAATGATCATCTTTTTCCAATGTCAATTCTTAACTACCGAATATCTTGGTTGCATCACTCAGTCAAGTTGCAACTACACTTATGTGTCATATGTGAGAATACTTCTCAGTTGCCATGAAAGGCATAGCGTCAAGATCAGCGAAATAAAGTGTATATGGTGCTGATAGTCGAGAATGTTTTGTCTCCACCTAATGAGCGGGAGATATAGTCGGCGTGGGAAATCATAAACCAGTAAGGATCCGAGTCGTTATACGGTAATGTAATAGTACGCTTGTATGTATAGGTTACGATAATGTTAGCTCAACGCTCCTATACCTCGATAATGTATCACTAATGTATATCGAGTTCGTAGGAAAATGTGAGTCCTCATAAGTACGTGTCGAGTATCTTCCTCGTTATCTCTTACGATTATGTTCGTTTAGAAAGGTGAATAGGATTTAAATCCATACTAAGCTATATAGCAGTAGGTATAGATTTAGTAGTCGTAGTCGCTAATGGAACCGAATCTTAGTTCCTATATCGCAAAGGTGAGCCGCACGAAGGTTTGAAGTTGTTGTCAAACGTAACTAACTCTTTCCCGTTCGACATAATTTAGAGAGGGAACGAGTTAAGTCGATACTAAAGCTTACGTTAGAGTTAGTAATAAGCTGGAGCATATAGTGTATCTTAAGTCTACACGGGTCTGACTTCAAGAATAGCCGGGAATGTTTGTTTACCAATTTCGTTCCAACATAATTTAGTCTAAATTATTCGTAGGTGATCAGGCTCCGAATAATTTAAGTTAAACAATGCCATCACGTTTTGGTTAGATAAAATCCTTTGTTTAGAAAACTGGTTATAGTTTGATTTTTGAAAAATCGATATTCACTATAACCTTGGCTCTGATACCAAGTCTGTCACACCCCGCTAAAGCGGAAACACAGGGCGTGAAGAGCGAGGATGTCATCGCACAAGCATATAGATCGATACCAAAATTTATATATTACAAAAACACATATTTAAAGTTTACAAACGATAATAGTTTAAGTTTACAAAATATTCATAACAAGACTTCTGAATTCAACCACCAAAACCATTCCCAATCTTGAAGTCTTTAAGTGCAAACCCGCAAAAGCTAACCACATGAATAGACGTCTCCACTACTTACTCGTTTCCTGAAAACACGAGTAAAATGTTAACTACGGGAGACGTAGTTAGTGAGTTACAGCATATTGTAAAAGCATATAACGTTTTAACGCATCAATCACAAGTATAAGATATGAATAAGTTTTATGTATATAGGTATCGACCACATAGTGTACGGCTATGTGACAATCCTATTATTGCCCAGTGATAAAAGAGTTACGTTGCTAAGCCTGTAGTTTACCCGATTAATAACTATGCACCACTGAATCTTAGTGGAGAGGGTATTTGCAACTACCCTAATAGCGCTATCCATAAATTATTAACAGTCCTTTCCAAAGGGATTAATAGCAACCAAGTGGTGACGGGAATTAAAGTGGCTATCCGTCTATATGTTAGATAATTCGATAACATATGACAGCCATAAACGATCACTGGCAATATAAGTATATACCATCATTACCTCAGCGGTGGAACATTCCACATGTGTAAGACGATATGCAAATAAGTTTGAGTATCAAGCATCGATAATGTATAAGCATATGATTAAAATAACGTTTTAAGTATGCAACTCGTATTTTCACCCCAAAATGTATATAAAACGTTTAAAAGAGGGGTTGTGTAACTCACGTTTCGAAGTGTGAGTGTGTAAGTCGGAATCTCGAGCTAGTCGGTCGGAATCAACGTCGTCCTATAACACCAAAAGAGTATATAAATATACTATGCTTTAGTTATTATAAGTTTTTATAACAATTTGATTTTTAATCATTTTTAACAATTTTAACATATTAATAACTTAACATATTTGCATACAAACGTTATATTAATCATTTTAATATCAATTTTAGGTCATAATATATTAGTTTATAAGTATACTTAACAAGTTTTATGACCACTTTTTATCATCAAATTCAAGTTTATTATTTGTTCTTTAGGTTAAAAATTATCATAATCTAACTTTATATACATGATTTTAGTATCATAATTTATGATATATATATGTTCAATAATCATTTACATCCAAAATATCACCAACAATATATATCTTATTACAAAATCATAACATGTTTATAATAACAAATTCTTGTATAATCTTCAATTTAAGTCTTCTAATCAATATATATAATCAAGATACCATATTAAATGATAGTTTATATACTAAAATTAATACTTATTAAAAAAAAACTATATGAGAGTTAAACAAAGATTTTACCCCAAATGATCTTGTAATTTCTTTGATTCAAAACACCAAGCTTCTTTGAAAACCCTCTTTAATCTTTAAACTCCAAAGTATATGTGTGTATGTATGTTAGTTTGGCAAGGTAGAAAATGCCATTACGTAAACCTATTTATAAATAGCAAGTGAATTGTTAATTAGTCAACAACCTATGTATTTAGCTTTGACACCATAGTTAAATAAGGGGTACATGTGGAGACTTAGAGTACATGACTCATCTTTGTATGTGATTAGTCACCAAATCTACTTATGCTATAAAACTTGCCCATTAAGTAAATATTTTTACATAAAATGGGAATATATGTACACAAATTATATGTAAAGAGTTTATATGTGTCCATTAGTTTATTTCTAACTAATGAATATAATTATATAAAATTATACATTCTTAAGTTGCATTTTTAAATTTGGTGTTACTATTGTGAAACAAATAATGAACATAAAATAAAGAAGAATAGAGAATTATGTATTATTCATATCATATACATATACTTTGATTAGATTTTCGTTATGTAAGTTTGTAATATTATGAATTTAGACAAATTCATAATTTGTTTTCTTGGTATAATTGGTCGTTTATTGATTCGATTCCGACTCCGAGATACACACGTTTAAATTTTCTATAACGTAATCATACGTTAAGGCTTTAGCATGAGTTACAACGAGTTAACTTAACAAATAGCTTATGTTTCCAAAACCACACATACGAGTTATATCACATAAGAAGTCGAGGTTAAAAGTTAATACACTCGACCTAAGATGAGACGGTCGTCACACTTATGTAACTCTCTATTCGCAGATACGCCATGTCTCAGTCATCGCACTCCCGATCCCAGTCACGATCGCTTCCACGAGCCGCCTCCCCCTCTCACGAACCCTCTGAGGGCCATACGGCTTCCGAGAGTCAGCTCATCAGACGACTGATCCAACGGAAGACACGTCGATGACCATCAGCAGCAGTAACGGGTCCAGCCCGAGGACAGTACTCCCACCTCCTAGGCTGGTACCCGTTGCAGCACCACCGCAGCCCCGAGGACCCAACGCTAGAGCACCTACGCATCATCAATCGGGCCCGTTCCGACCCGCACCTCCCCGGTCTTTCTTGGACCCTTACGACCCCGCTCTGCGTACTCCAGTCGCGGAACGCTACGCGTGGGATCGTCAGTTCATTGAAGAAAGGTGACGCGCCCAGGAGGCCGGACCCTCCCGACCCATGATGCCACCTGCTCACCAGCCCCTCCCACCAGCTGCTTTCCTCAACCTGCACCGACAGGTCCGGGGACTCGCGGAGGAAGCCCAAGAGCAGGGCCTCCTTCTCTTCGAGGTCTCCGACGCCGCACACGAGTTGGCCCAGCAGTCAATGCGGATTATCGCATCGGCTCAGGCCACCGCTCGGACCGTGCAACGTCTCACGAGAGCATGTTTGATCATGGGGGCGTTTATCGTAGCTATTGCCGCCAAGATGTTCTTTGAAGAGCGTTATTAGGCATACTTTCCTTTGTATTTGTACTGTACCGGCTTAGTCGTAATTTTTCCATTGTACACGACTTAAGCTATTATCTATTATTCCCTATGTATTATACTTTATTTCTTTCAGTATTTTGTTCTATGTACTAAAACCTCCTATTATTAATGGAAATTTCTATCTCCTATTATTTACACTTGTCTTATCGCGTGAATCTTTTACTATTGTCAAACCTTATTACTAATTCTTGAATCATCATCGTGCGTGTACTGTTACCTTTCTTGTACACTCTTTTACTACTATTGCTACCATACTTGTGCTAATTGTCCACTCTCATTACTCTCGTGTACTCGATAATTGTTAACTCTTGAGTTGAATTCCTGTAGTAAATTCCAATTTGTGCGTTCTAAACTAGTTTCTTCTTTCCCTTGTAGAACCATGCCTCCCAAGAGAAGCCGCGTTGATCGCATAGCCGAACAGATTGTTGAGCAATTCCAAGCGGTACTTCCAAGCGTGATCGCCCAGATCGTCGCTGGAATCAACCGAGGGATCTTCGGAATCAACGAACCCCTTCTCCCTCTTGTACCAACTAGGCAGGACGAGGACGAGGACTTTGGAACCAACCGCCTACCTCCCCCTCCAGCCCTCTTCCAACGAAGAGAGAGTAAGAGAAGGAAGATTCACCACCAACCCTCATGGACCAGCAACAACCAGGAATCCACAACCGTGACCCGAGCTTACTCTGGACCGCACCCCCAGTGCAACAGGTGCCACTTCCATCATGCTCGAAGATGCTCAGTATGCAGAATTTGCAATGAAGAAGGGCACTACCCCTGGTGCTGTCCAGAAAAAGCAAACAACCGAGCCAGGAAACTGCGGTGCCTCGAGTGTGGAAGCGACCAGCACCTCCGTGGGGATTGCCTCTTAGAGCATACCACAGAAACTCTCAGTGCTCTCGTAATCACGACCGAGGAGATCCATCAGGACCCCAATGCAGTTACTGGTACGTTCCCTGTCGAATAACCATTTTCTTCCATACTGTTTGATTCAGGAACCGAAAGGAAACTCTGCCTCCTTAGAGATTTGACCCCTCATCGGCATAGGACCTAGAGCCTTGCGGATAGCTTTCCATCGAATGTGCCAATGTCCAATAGTCGAAGCTTCGAATACAAACTTAGGATATCCGGTACTCCATTGGCCTAAAACCTGTTTCCCATCAACCTAATCCCTATCGAACCATCAAGCCTTGACGCTATCGTTGGGATGGACCGGTCACCCCATCCTTGCGCCAAGACCGTCCGTTCCGACAAACGCACCCGTATTCCTATCCAGAAAGTGAAACTCCCGTCGTTCAGGAGGACAAACCTGAATGACAGCTTCGCAACGTGTATCCCTTTTATTATGCGCAAGTACCTCGAGAAGGACTACGACGCATCCTTCGCTCACGATGTCGAACGTAAATCTCAGGAAAGCCGAGTCCAAGACATTCCCGTAGCAAAGGACCATCCAGAGTCTTTCCTGAGAAATTGCCTGGGCTACCGCCAAATCGACAAGTGGAAATTCCGAATAGACCTCGTTCCTGACGCAGCACCAGTTGCCGAGACACCCTACCGTCTAGCACCACCCGAAATGCTAAGGCAGCCAAAGCCGCTGTAGGAACTCCTAGACCCCGATTCTATCCGCCTAAGTCCGTTCCCCTGGGGAGCCCCGATTCCCCTAGCAAGAAAGACAGACTCTCCCGTTTGTGCACTGATCGTCATGAACGTATCAAGCCAACCGTCAAGAACCGATAACCATCCCCGAGGATCGACAACCTATTCGAGTAGTTGTAGAATGCAACTTAACTCTCAAAAATCGACCCCCGCTCGGGTTATCACCAGGTTCGCGACATTATAACCAACATTACCAAAACTGCGTTCCCCAAACTCGATGCAAGCAATACAAGCCTCCCCTCTGTCAGTAGGCCTAACCAACACACTAACGGTACTCATGGGCTTAATAAACAAAGTGTGTGGGCCGTACTCAGACGATTAATAACCATACTCCTTGTCAACACTCTCACCTACTCAAGGAAGATCATGCGAAACATCCCAAGCTCACTCTAGAACTCTCCCGAGATCAGGAGTTGTACACCAAATTCCCAAAGTGCAAGTTCTGGCCCCGAGAAAATAACATTATGCCAATCCTATAGCCAACGGTGAAGGAATTCGAACTCAGGATAAACGTAACTTGTTACGTTAAGCTCCGAGCATGAATCCTGAAATCCGAAGGTCTTCGTAAACCCATTTCCGTCAAGGGCCACCGAATTCGCTATTCCATCCATCCGGGATCCGACTTGTTGTACAAGGGTTCCCGAGAATACTGTTCGTGGCCGGACATGAATAAGGGTATTGCCTTGTATCCAGTTGAGTGCCTTAATTACTCCAATGTCAAGGCGGAATGCCGAAAACCACCTCTCAAACATCTCCGGTAAGGATAGTCGATCTACGTCCCGCTCTCCTCGGAGTGCCCTCCAGAGAATCGCTAGGGACGCGACTAGACCTCAGCGCTTCACACCACATTTCGGCTAACGGTCAGAACGGAAAGACGATCCAAACGTTAAAGAGATAATGGAAGCGTGTATGGTTGCCTCCGTAGAAAGTCACGACACTCACCTTCCTCTGGTCGAGTTCACCTATGACGACGACTTCCCTGCCAGCACTGAGTGACCCCCTTCCAAATCTCTATGTGGACGCAGGTGTCGATCACCGCCCTGTTGGCTAGAAGCTGACAGTTGACAACTTGCAAGGTCCGACGTCTACCTCTACCCGTGAAAGACCGGAAGCACTCCGTACCCGGCAGAGGAGCTACGTAACCAAACGGAAGAAGTTCCTAGAGCCCCAAAATGGAGATGGAGTGTTTCCCAAGATATCGCCATAAAAGGGGTAGCCTGCTTCTGGAAACGCGGCAAACTGAGCCCGAGGTACACCGGTCCAACCTAAGTCTTAGGACATATCGGTCCGATTACTTATCGCCTTTAACTTCCCCAGTTTTCTTTAAGCATTCGTATATGTTCCATTCTCACAATTGAAGGTGTTCATCGGATAAGGCCATCGTCATCCCTCTAGACAAGGTCAAGATCGGTGCCAAACCCAAATTCCTTGATAAACCGCTTAAGTTGTTGACTCCAGGGTCAAACAACCTAAACAGAACCTTGTTCCCATCTCTAAGTTCGGTGGAACCCCCGACGTAGCCCCACAACCGCGTGAAGACGCAGGGACCGAAACTCGTCAGGAGAATCCACCTTGACCCGACGGCACTTCTTCCCCATGAGACGAACTAAATTTCGAGACGAAATTCCTTTCAACCCGGGGAGAATGTGACAACCGTCTAATTTCAGGAGCTCTTTACGTTCTATGTCTCTCGTTTTGTCTATTGTGTCCTTAAATTGAATCTTTGCCGGAAACGCGCTCCTGTTGGAATCACAACTGGAATCAATTTATATAAGTCCTAATGCCAAGAAAACACCTAATAAACTTTCCTAAGTTCATAACGTATCATACGTTAAAACTTTAGTTAACGAAAAGGTCCAACGAAACAATTATACAAAAACAGCAAAAATCAAAATTTTGTTACAAAAATGGTCCAGAACAGCGCACAGTGACCTTGTGCGCCGTCCTGGAGGACTAACTCCGAATTTTTTTGAAAATTCTGCATGTCTCGATTCTACCAAAACTTAAACCAATCCCAAACGATTTTCAACCATCATTTACTGCAAGATGGCAGTACCTAGGCCTTTTATCATTATTTTCTTTCATTTTCATTTTTTCCAATTCATTTTTATAAACTAAAACATAAGAACACCTACACTTTTCTCTCCAAACTTTCTCTAAGCCTTCATCATTTCCAGAAAATCAGTCCCTAAAACACCATTTTTAATCCATCAAAATCGTCCAAATAATCCAAAGAAGCAAAAGGAACTAAAAGATTTCGGTAAAGGACCATTTTTGTAAGGGTTTTCGGAGCTCAAACATCACCAAATCATCATCCAAGCGATTTCCACCAGTAGATTTCTTTTTACTTACTGTTTTTATATAAATAACAACTTGCATGGATGATCTATGGATTTAAAATAAGTTTTTACAAAGATTTATAACGTTTTATGTACAAAAACGATTTTTGACCAAAATATTGTTTAGATCTATGTTTTTATGAATAAAAACACTTTAGAAACACTGGAAATGAAGTTTTATTAAGTCTAGACCAATTGCATGTTGAAATCCGTGGCCAAAATAGTCGTTTTGATTGAAAAATCCCAAAACACGATCCGTGCGTCGTCCCTGTGACCAGGACGACGCAGCGGGGTGAAATTTTGGTTATGTGCGCCGTCCTAAAGGTCACAACGGCGCACATGCCTGACTGATTTTTCCCGATTTGCTTTAATTTGACGTTTTGAACTTGTTTGACTTGCTGACTTTTCGTAAATACCACTTTGGGACTGAGTTGGAAAATAAATATACATTGGTGACTTGTAATGGACTTTTGGAACTTAAATGGACTCGTTGGGATATAAAATCGTGTGGTATGTCTTTTGTGAGCGGAAGTGAAGTGGTATTTTTGGATATGAAATTTGGGCGCGGAAGCGCTGCCCAAATTTCATTAGGAAAATACGCACCACTTCAGCGACCAAATTACTCATAACATGATAACAATAAACGTTAAAAATCGGATTTTTGGACAAAAACGTAACTTTCACCGTTTTGGGACTATATTGGACAAAACTTAACCTTGACACTTAAAGTTTAATTAAAAACTTATTTTTATTATATTAAGAGCAATAACATAATAAGACAATAATAATTGAACTATCTTGGTATTATTAGGCGACCCGTGATTCCCGGCTGCCGCTCCGACCGATTCCCGAGTCCTTTGTCTTAGCAATCTGTGAGTTACACCCCTCCTTACTCTTAAATTTTAAGTACTCTCTTTGGGGTAAACATGAGATCAAAATATTTTGTGAACAATATCTTCTATGTGAAACTGTTTTACGCGCTTTAACTTACGTACAACGTTTTGTTATCTATTTTTGGAAACTTATTGAACTTTTGAGCTATTTATCTATTTTGGAAACTTGTTGAACTTTTGAGCTATTTATCTATTTTTGGAAACTTTACGAACTTGCAACTCTTTGAACTTTTAGAACTTTGAGAACTATTGAACTATTTTGGAACTTTGCAACTAATATGCGTAGACAATATCATATATGCGGATTGGCTTACTTCAGACTAAATAGGTTTGCCTCTTTGGATATTTGATTAGACAATGATAGCTTGATTGTATTTTGGAGCAAAACCCTAGGTGAGGATATAAACGCCGTAAGTACAAACGACAAAATTTTTAGAAACATGACGGACAAAGTGCCCCGCAACTTTTTTTTGGAACTATTCTCTACACACTATTAACAATAGCCGTTAGTAAATATGGGTATCGATACTTAGGAGCGGTCAATCCTTACTTAAGGGTAGCAACCTGGGTACATATTACTAAGTTCTCGCGAACTCGATCTTTAGACTGGAACTAGGGGCGTGAGCTTGACCAGAAATCGGATTAGTGTGCAAAAATCTTACGTTATAATAAGCTTAGTGGTTGGTACAACTCGAGGATCATAGGTCTTTATTATTTACGCATATGCTTACTTACCGTCTTACACATGTGGATTAATCCACCTCTGAGGTAATGACTACATACTTTTATCGCTTGCTACGCGACTTGAACTTTGAACTTATCTTAAACTTTTATGAACTTTGAACTTATCTTGAACTTTAATGAACTTTGAACTTATCTTGAACTTTTATGAACTTTGAACTTATCTTGAACTTTTATGAACTTTGAACTTGTCTCGAACTTTTACGAACTCTATACTCTTGACTTGAACCGTTACGACAGTATACAAACTACCTTTATGCGATTGTTTATCCGCTTACTTCTTTTGGAAAACTTTATACTTATATATATATACTTGTCAAACTTTATTCGAAACCTTTGGTCAACTTATAAACTGTAACTCACTCACTACGTTTTCGTAGTTGACACTTTATCTCATGTTTCAGGAACTAAGCGTAAGTTATGAAGTGCATTGCTCAGGCGGGTCAAGCCAATTATGTGAAGTGTACCTCGGGAAGAAGACCTTTATTTTGGGAATTTTTAATTAAAAACATTTTATTATGTATTATGGTCTTAAACCTTGAATCTTGGTTGTGTCTTTGAATCTTTGTACTTTTCCAACTTTAATCTTAATGACTGGAACCGATGATTTTAATATAACCTGTGAAATGATTCTTTGCTCTTCACATTTCGTGTTTCCGCTTTAGCGGGGTGTGACATCGTGAACCTTCAAGCAAGAGATGATCTTAACGCGATTCCCCGCCTTATTACCCTGAATAATCAACGGATCTCCATGCGGTAGAGGAATATGAATAATCTTCTCGAAGCATACGATCTCCGCACAGTGAGATGACAACCAATCCATCCCAATGATGATGTCGAAACTACCCAGCGTCAACGGAATCAAGTTGATAGGAAAAGTATGATCGCCAAAAGAAATACTACAATCACGAATAATCTCAGAGGCATGTTAAAGATCACCGTCAGCTAACTCTACCTCATAAGCAGGCACGAAAGGTCTAGAGGCACGGGGAATCAAAAGCCTAAACTCATCTGATACAAAACTCCTATCCGCACAAGAATCATATAAAATAAAAGTAGGTTGGTCATCAATAAGAAACGTACCATTAACGACATGAGGATCCTGCTGAGCTTCTTGAGCTCCCATCACAAATACCCGACCATGAGAACCAGACCCCGAAGTATTACCCGAACCAGAACCAGAACCATATGAAACCAACTTGGGACACTTGTCCCTACGATGATCCGCCTCACCACACTCAAAACAACTACCATGACGAATCTTGCAAAACCGCTCTGTGTGCCCCAACTTCTTGCACCGAGAACAAACCCAACACGCAGCCTCACGAGAATGATGATTACCACACCTATCACACTTCGGATGCTTCCCCTGAGCACCCAGAATCACAGCAGCATAAGACTGAACCATCTAAGGAGTATCATGCCTCCGACTCTTTTTCCTAGAGTCACCACGTCGAAAACCATTACCATGCTTTCCTCGAGAACTATGCCTAACCTCTATCGGCGGCAACAAACCATCTCGAACCATGTTATGTGTCAACATGGTTCCAATCTCAACAACACTCTGAAAAGTACCAGAACTAGAAGAAATAACATCACTGCGAATCTGCTGACGCAATCCGTGGATGAAGCGGCCAATCCGCTTAAGCTCCGGACGAACCAAATGTGGAACCAACTGAGACAAGGCATAAAACGAGTAGTATACCCCTGTATATTAGAACCCTGCATGGACATATTCCACAAGTCCTTCTCAAGTCTCTGAATCTCAGCCTCAGGAAGATACTCCTTAGTGATCAACACCCACAACCGCTCCCATATTATAATACTGATCTCGCCCCGACCATGGACACCAACCACAGAATTCCACCAAGTCAGTGCAGTACCATGAAACATGAATGTGGCGAACTTCACCCGATCTTTATCAGCGCAACCTTTGACCTCAAAGATCGACTCAATCTTCTCCATCCACTGGAGAGTATCAATCGCACCCTCGGTGCCACGAAACTCTTGGGGCTTACAACCCATAAATGTCTTGAGCGAACATCCTCTCCGTGGAACATCGTCAAGAATAATAGTGTGTCTAGCAGTATCATCAACCCTACCAGAACCCGAACCACCAATATCAGCACCAATAATCTCGGGACCATCATGTCCGGAACCACCAGATCCGGTACCAACAACCTCGGGACCACCATGTCCAGAACCACCAGATCCAACAACGACAACCTCGGGACAACCACCAGATCAAGCACCGACAACCTCGGGACAACGATTCCAGTACCGGTACCCGCTCCTCCTAGAGGGGTAGACCCTACGTTACTCTGTAAAATGTTCTCCTTAAGTTGCGATACGATATCGGGCATCGATGCAGCCATATGCTCGGCGAATAACTGACCAAAGTCGGGAGTCGAACCTGATCGTATACTGAGTTTCTCCCCACCGGTTTTTGGAACGACACGAGCCGTGCCGGGTCTCGATTTAGAAAGATGAAGGGACCAAAAGTTCGGACTCGCACTACTAGGATGACCACGCCTCGTCGATTTTCTTGCACTAGGAGCTCTCTTAGGTGTCATCGACTAAAAACGTAAGACGTAATAAGTAAAAAGTGTGCAACACAAAATCAGGCCAAAAGCAAAATAAAAATAAAAGAAAGGAAAGTAATGCACACATAAAGTTAATCAGAGAAATCGATTTAAGCCTACGGTCATAGTCTAGGTGATTCACGAAATAAGCCACGTAATTCGCTATAACCATTGGTTCTGATACCAATTTATGTCACACCCCGCTCAAGCGGAAACACGAGGTATACAGTTTATGATATCAGGATTCAAGGTTACAACAAATAACTATGCAAAATACATCATAATCATAAATAATAATAATCGTTTACAACCATCGGCATGCTACAAAAGTGTAGCAAAGTACAACTCCAAAATCAATAATAAAAACATCGATCTTCTAGGAACTAATCAAATCATAATAGTTCCACGAAAACAGATAACAAATCCACATAATCCACAAAATCCACATAAGCATGCATACACTAAAACCGCAACCTCATACTCCTGAAAAGCGTTAAAAATACGTCAACAAATATGTCGGTAAATTATTCACAATTTTAAGTTGAAAAGTGACCCTTTTTAAATATAACATATATAATAAATTTTCCAATCATATCTTGTTTTACAACCATAGTGCGACGTATATTGCCTAGATATCATACACGCGATCCTAACCACAATAAATAATCTCCTGACCTAAGGCTTGTAAAACCTAAGGAATAACAATAAATAACATACGACCATAACATCCATTCGTAGAGACATCCTACGTAACGATGAGGGTTTGTCAAACCCATATATATATATATATATATATATATATATATATATATATATATATATATATATATATGCAACCGAGACTTAAAAAGTTAACATGTGTTTAAACAGCGGGGCCTAACGAGGCCTAAAGACAATTTAATCTACAAGCAATTCTGATCCACTAGGTATACAAGATAAATGACACAAGTTTTATACACGCTTTTCATGCCCAAAGTAAAACAGTTAAAAAGGCAACGAATAACTCACAATAATACCAAACGCCGGGTGACAAGTCAAATAAGTCCAAACCCGAGTCACAGTCACTACTCCTGCCTAAGTGCCCTAGATAAGCAATGAAACTGAATAAGTATTTTCTAAGACCAAGTCTATCACAGTTTAGCCCTTCTATTAAAGTTATAAATGTTTAATTCAATATAAATTCCGAGGAGTCATTTTAGTAAAAAAAATAGACGAATGAAAATTTGATAAGGATTTCGAAGGAATGACATAACGTCGAATATTTTATAGGAGTCAACTTTAGTCATAGTCAACCCAAAAATTCAACTATTACATTAGTATTTTCAATTACTCCGAATATATATATATATATATATATATATATATACTAGATTATTGTCCCGCGATGACGCGGAAGAAAATAAAAATTGAATCGTAAATTTTATATTTATGTAGATACAAGCTATTATGAGAAAATAATGTTATACTGATGTTTATAGTTATAATAACATATACACTTCATGTTTTAATGTTTTGTATTAGGAGATTTTAGAATAATAATAACGTAAATCAATTCCAAATTGAACGATTCTATAAGTATATTAGAATTATGTTTTTTATTTTAGTGAAGATGAAATGAAAATAGATAATGTAACAATGTATTGTAAGAGAGTGTAAAATAAAAATAATCTTTGATGACATCATCAATCTGATCTAACGGCTGACATCAAAGAAGTGAACATATCCAATGGACCTTATTTCGCTATGTGGCATTTAAGGCCCCTATTTTATTATATTATATTATATATATATATATATATCGAACTAAAAATGGATGTCGAGACGAAATGGATGTCGAGACGAAAGTCAAAATAATTAGTTTTATATATACTTTAAAATGTATAATAAGTTTATTTAGTCCAAAATGTGAATTTATGAAAAATACTGAATTTACGGTAAAAATATTGGTTTTCCGGAAAATACTGATTTAGTCGAAATTTTATAAATTTTTCTAAAAATCATATTCTATTAAAGAATTTCATTTTATTTTATAACATGTCATTAAAAATGATAATTTTATATCCAAGTATTAATTTACGTATTTTAATATATATATATATATATATATATAGTGGGGGAACTGAATATGAGGCTGTTACACATGTAAGCTTAAATGTGAAACTCATTAAAAACTATGTCGTTTTGTGTTTTAAATGTTTTTCAACGCTTGATTTGTCCTATATTCATCAAGGGAGAGGTGATCCCCAAAATGCAGGGGGTCATTGTTTATTATGAAGAAGTTATAAAAAGTGACTTCGATAGATGCTAGTGATGACAAAAAAACTTATATTTTTGAAAGACACGATTAATGAAGAAAAAGATTTGAATAGATAAAAATTTGTAAAGTTAGTTTAATAAATATGATTAAAATTATATACATTTGAAGAATTTTTAACAAAACGACATATTTTTTGATGAGTTTTGCATGTAAGCTTACATGTGTAACAGCCCCATAGTCACTTTTCCCATATATATATATATATATATATATATATATATATATATATATATATATATATATATAGAGTTGGTTTCATTTAAGAACCATGTAATTATTTAGGAGCCATTAGGAACCAAGGTGGCAATTTTGTAATTAAACTCAAGGTGGCAATTTTGTAATTAAGTCAAAATTAAGAGCCAAATTGGAAATTAATTAAAACCACTTTAAAATCATAATTAACTTTAAATTAACATATCTAGAGTATAACTAGGTTTTAGGAAAAACTAAATACACCATTAGAACAAGCATTTAATTATCTTTCCAACGAGCACCCACTTGATATACTTTTGACGACTTTTTTTTTTTTTTTTTTTTTTAGAGTGAGTTTCGGTATATACACTAGTGTATATACTAAATATTCACCAGTGTATATACTAATTCACAAAAAACACATATGAACCATATATACTATACACTAGTGTATACACTATATTCACTAATGTATAGTTATACACTAGTGTATTTATACACTACAGTAGTGTATTTATACACTAGTGTATACACTATATTCACTAATGTATAGTTATACACTAGTGTATTTATACAATATACACTAGTGTATACACTATATTCACTAATGTATAAGATGTATTCTCTATTGAATACATGGTATTCACTGGTGTATATTGTATATTCACTTGTGTATATTGCGTATTCACTGGTGTATATTGTATATTCACTTGTGTATATATATATTGTATATTCACTTTTGTATATTGCGTATTCACAATTAAAAGGAAATTAATATAAAGATTCGTATACATTAGTGAATATAGTGTATACACTAGTGTATAGTGTATATGGTTTAGATGTGTTTTTGGTGAATTAGTATATACACTGGTGAATTAGTATATACACTAGTGTATATACCGAAACTCACTAAAAAAAAAAAAAAAAAAAAGTCGTCAAAAGTATATCAAGTGGGTGCTCGTTGGAAAGATAATTAAATGCTTGTTTTAATGGTGTATTTAGTTTTTCCTAAAACCTAGTTATACTCTAGATATGTTAATTTAAAGTTAATTAGTATTTTAAAGTGAGTTTTAATTGATTTCCAATTTGAGGATTTGACTTAATTACAAAATTGCCACCTTGCCTAAAAATGGTTCCTAATGGTTCCTAAATAATTGATGGTTCCTAAATGAACCCACCTCTATATATATATATATATATATATATATATGTATATATATATATATATATATATATATATATATATATATATATATATATATATATATATATATATATATATATATATATACCTTAATATATACCTTAAGGCTTGCCTCAATACTTATCACCTGCCACTTTTGTGTGAGAGGTCACGGGTTCGAAACCTACTACTGGGGTGCGTGACCTCCCAAGAAGATTTTATACCAACGCTCGTAGCTCTCTCAGCAGGGGTGTTTTAACGGGACCAAGACTTCATGCAGGCTGGGTCGGTCAGTCATAAAAGTGATACGTTTAAATATTATTTCGTGCAAGGTCGGCTCAAGATGCTGAAAGGGCTAAAGAAAACTTATAATTAATTGGGGCTAATAACATTAACTTAATACAAAATTTTAGTCTATATACATAAAATTACTTTACTATCTTTTGTTAATAAAAACTCCATCACTTCAAACACGAACGATAGAGTATACAATAAAAAAAGCTTAAATACATATGCGTTCAAAATTTGGGTCTTAAAATTTTGGAAGCTAAAGTTTGCTTTATTGGGCTTATGGTCAAGCCGACCATGTATTATGGATTTATAGGTGTTAGAATGGGCGGTCGTAAGGAGTTGAAGTTGCATAGTTGAGAATTATAGTAATATTCATTTTTGTATATGATGTTGTATACATATACTATTAAAAAATTATTAAGTAAAAAGTTAAATATGTCAATATTTTCTTAAAGCATTAAGTTTTAGTAGCATAGTAATACTAATAATATATTGATAAACTAAACTTTAAAGTACAAAGCTTAAAAAAATTGAAAAAAGAAAAAATTAAAGTAAATGTTGTGACCAAGATTTGAAACTAGGCCACATTCTTAACAATGGCCAAGGTCCTAGACTATCCACGCCACATTGTTATATTGTTAATATTTTACAAATCAAGACTCATATATCTATATCTGTCTAAGAAAAATCAAAAAGTATCGGCAAAACCATTTATTGTGAGCATAGGTGGTAAAAATTTATTGTTAAAATATTCATTAGCAGTATATTTTATTATTAAAAAAGTCAAAAACTATTTTAAATATAATTTAAAGATTCTTAACAAATGTTAGTATTTATAATTATAATGTAGATAATTAATTAATAATATATAGAGTTAATTACATAAATCGTTCTTATTATTTACTAAAAATTATGGATCATCCCTAAGTTTAAAAAGTTGTATAAATAGTTTATTTTTAAAAACTAATTACGTTTTTCGTCTCTAATTTGTAATAGACACCCATAATAGGGGCAAACCTTAGGGACAAAATCTGTAAGTGGGGGAAAACCTTATGAACGAAATTGTAAGTGGGGGAAAACCTTAGGAAAGAAATCCGTAAATGGTGCAAAATGTAGGGACAAAACGGGTAATTAGTTTCTAAAATTGAACAATTTATGCAACTTTTTAAACTTAGGGACGAAATTCATAATTTGGAATAAACCCTAGATACGATTTATGTAATTAACTATACTATATATGATATGGTTGAATCGATTCATTTAAAGGAACTTTTGACTTTACTCAAAGAATGTAGTTGCCTCACTTAATAGAATTCTATAATTAAATCAGTATCTATTTATGTGGTTTATCAAACATGGAATTAGATTCCAGAGATTTATTTGCACCAACGAAACGGTATATATGATGGAATCATATTCAAATTTTATCGGATTCCATTAAATTCGAGTAAAACAAAGACCCCTTTTTAACGAAGGAGGATTATCAGAGAAAAACTAAGGAGCGTGAGAGCATGTTTCAAATTTAATTTTCATAAGGGCTTCTCCTATCATAATGCTTATAAAAACTTTAAAATTTTTTCATTTCATGCCACATTAGCAACTCAGAAATAAGAGTTAACTACATAAAGCGTCCCTATGTTTTACGTAAAATTACGGATTTCATCCCTAATTTTAAAAAGTTATATAAATCGTCCAAGTTTAGAAATTAATGAGGCTTTTCATCCCTAATTTCTAATTTGCACACGTAATTGGGGCAAACAGCGACCAAATCTGTAATTGAGGACAAATCTTAGGGACGAAATCCGTAATTGCAGCAAATCTTAGGGACCAAAAAGATAATTAGTTTCTAAAAGTGGATGATTTATACAACTTTTTAAACTTATGGACGAAATCCATAATTTGAGATAAACCTTAGGAACGATTTATTCTCAAAAGGTTTTAATGCATTTAGAGTTATAAACCTTTTTAAAATATTAGACCTCTTCAGGGTCATGTAAGGTTATAACACAATCTTATTATGATTCAAAAAATTATAAACCTCTTCAAAAAATTTAGTCACGTTCATGAAACCACCATTGGAGATGCTCAAAGGTTTCCTTATATTGAATAAAAATTTAGTCACGTTCATGAAACCACCATTTGAGATGCTCAAAGGTTTCCTTATATTGAATGTACATTAAATGATTTTGAAGTTTCCCAATTTGTTCAAAAATATATTAATTGAACTCAAAAATTTTTTATATTAAACGTACATTAACTGCAATTTATATTATAAATAAAAAGTTTAAGTTCAATTAATTGTTTAATTAATGCGTTATCATATATATATATATATATATATATATATATATATATATATATATATATATATATATATATATATATATATATATATATATATATATATTTTAGAAAAACTCAACTTATATATTAGGTTTATAAGTTTAATTAATAAATAAATTAAAAAACAAAGGTAGAAATAAAAATAAATTTAAATATAGCTATAGCTCGTTGTTTATCAAGTATAGAAATGACATAAACAAATTGAGACTAACCACAAACCAAGCCATGTGTCACCTATTCATCATTCATTATTTGTATTTTCTTCGTCTCATATTAATCGGATTATTCCAAATTAATTGTCAATTACTAAAAATATAAAAAAAACTTGATTAGTTTACCATTACACCTTTATTTAATATTATTATTACCTATTTTATAGAAAACCTTAAATAATTAGTTTAGAGTAAATTTAATTTAATATATTAGGATGTGTAATCTCGACTTGTCAATCTTGTATCGGCCATTTGGGCAACTGAGTTGGTACAATAACATAAATGTTTTTGAAATACTTTCTTTTTGATAGAATATTTAAAGTTAAATAATTGAATTAGGGGTGAAAAAAAAAATCAAAAAATCTGATTAAAGCAAAAAATGTTAAATTTGTATTTATAAAAATTCGAAATATTCGGTCTTTATTTTACCGCTAAAACCAAACTAAAAAACCCAAACAAAACGGAACTGTTTAAGGGATTTGGTTGAGTTGTGTAATCTCGACTTGTCAAACAAGTATCCAAAAATTACATAATTGCAAATGTGTAATATGTTCGTTTAGATTTTAGAATGTTAGGTAATTAATTTCATATGTTTTGGTGATTTGTAATGTTTGACTATCAACATATTGAGTTAGTAGGTTTTGCCTAAAGATACGGATGATTGGGTTTTGTGGGATGTCTAATGGATGAGGTTTTCTTCTAATAACATTGTCAATTTTCCTAAATCTTGAGTTGATGTAGTCTATGTAGGGACTTCCTGAACATTGTTTGGAACACTGTTGCGTCTTTAGAACTTTAGACGTATACTGTGTTGGTAATTTTAATGTAATTGGGATTTATCAAGACCAAAAGGATTTCAAAATAAGATGTATTACGAGTTAGGCGGTGCGGAGTGCATACTCGTATAAATTAATCTGATTTCGGTATATTGAATGGTAACCATTTTACTATTTATTAACTGGTGTAATTACTTATTAAATGGTATATCCATTCATAAAGGATTGTGACTTTTCACCAAAAGTCACACATTTCCATTTGTCTATTATAAATAGATATCATTTGGTCTTTCTAAAGTATGTTATTTAGAGAAGAAAAACAAATTCAACAAATTGTTCTTTGTTTTGATTAGTGATTTTATTGTCTTGAACAATAATTGTCATTTCTTCAATTATCCCATTTAAAGATTTCGTGGTAACCAAAGGTAAGGTAATTGGGACGAAATACTTTATTGAGAAAATGAGTTCCATACACAATTCAAGGAATTATCTAAGAAACCATAAACCAATTTTCTAACAAATCAATAAAGTATTTTAGTCATGATTATGGTTGATGAATCAGTGTATGATATTCAAGAATTTTCAACAAATATGAAATAGAAATGAATATACGGCGGTTTAATTTACTTTTCCCAGAAAAAGATATATGGTATATAGAGTGACAAACCGGAAGAAGTTTCATGGATCAGAGGATTTCGATAGAAGACGAAAGTTAGCCGAATTAATTGAAAGTGGAGTAGCTAAAGGGTTTGTGGATACACGTAACCCTACTGCCGAAGTCATTATCGTATTATGAACATTATGATTATATCAAAGGTGTACTTTAGTATAATAGTAAGTCTTGAAAAGTTAGACTTAAGTGGAGACTAATCAATCAATTTATTAAAAAATGGGTGATCAACGATAGTCTCTTACGCTCGAGTAAGAATTAAGTGGATCCTTTTGTAAAAGGATCACTAAGGAAATTGATTGAAGTCAAAAGGGATGAGATTAAAGTCCATTTAGATCCCTAATTATTGGATACTCAATTCCCTTCTAGTACAACGCTAGGAGGAGAATTCAATGTGGAAAGCCCATAGTTAGTGATTGGAACACGTGTTATATATCATCCAAAGTATGTGTTCGGACCTTCGAGTAAGTTAGGTTGAAGTTTATCTTCTTAATAGTTCTGTTGAAAAATTGCAAACGTGGGTGCGAGATTAAAAGAACTACCTATATGAGTATGAAGTGTTGCCGCTTCAAGAAGGCTTGGACTTGGCTTTCGAAATGCTCATTGAAGGATAGGGACACATGGCTTATAATAGTGTCAAGAATAAACATTAGAGAGTTGTAGTAACTTGTGTGTATATATTCTTCATTATATTCACTATGGATAGAAAGGGTTCAATTCTTAGTAACACCCTTGATATTCGATTATACGAATTGAATTTATACTTAGTGAAAATTCAATCGTCACGACATTTTCATTATGCATGAGTTTGATTTGTTTATTATTTGGTAGATCAAGTATTACACTAAAATGGGGGAAGATTGTTGGTAATTTTAGTGTAATTGGGATTTATCAAGACCAAAAGGATTTCAAATGAAGCTTTATTACGAGTTAGGCAGTGCAGAGTGCACACTCGTATAAAATAATTTGATTTCGGTATATTGAATGGTAACCATTTTATTATTTATTAAATGGTGTAATTACTTATTAAATGGTATAACCATTCATAAATGATTGTGACTTTTCACCAAAAGTCACACATTTTCATTTGTTTATTATAAATAGATATCATTTGGTCTTTCTAAAGTATGTTATTTAGAGAAGAAAAACAAATTCAACAAATTGTTCTTTGTTTTGATTAGTGATTTTATTGTCTTGAACACTAATTGTCATTTCTTGGATTATCCTATTTAAAGATTTCGTGGTAACCAAAGGCAAGGTAATTGAGACGAAATACTTTATTGAGAAAGTGAATTCCATACACGATTCAAAGAATTACCTAAGAAACCATAAACCAATTTTCCAACATACTAGAAAGCTCGTATCATGCATGTTTTCAACGTACTCCTGTAATTAATGTCTACTCCTTTTGGATGCTCTAGAGTCTTCAAATGGTCTTTTGGATATAGCCGCCAATGTTTTTATAAATCAGTTGCAAGAGTGTTGTGTATGTGTTTTGTGCCGAGCTCGACCAGAGAAACAAAATAAAAGAAACATAAGTCGGTTAAGTTTATGACGGCGATTCGGTATTTGTTTTTGAGCCGTTTTCAAAACGGAAAGCGCCAACGTAGTCCTGAGAGTGTCAGGATCATTCCGGTATAAGCGAAACTGAAAAAGGAGCTAGTTTATTTCGGGTCGAATCGATATCCGTTTTGTATAATCGAGTTATAACGTGTTTCTTTTCGTTAATATTTGATTTCTAAGTGTTTAGTATCTTTATAAAGGTATTTAGTTGAGTTTGTAAAACCTGCAACTTTTTGGTTTAAAAATGAAAAAGATGAAGTTGATGAAGTGCATTAACATGATGGTTTTTTTGGCCAGCCGGCGGCCGGATGGTTTGGGAGTAATATTTTCGAGTTGTTTTATAAGCGTCGCTAATGTAGATTTATAGCGATACTATTGTTGTCATTAATTCAGTATAAGATTTGAATGAGTCGTGATCCTTTGGGTTGAGTTCGGTCGAGATTGTAACATAGTGTTAATAAATGTTATGTTGAACAGGATTGCGTTTGAGTTCTTTCGGAAAAAGAGAGATCTTGGAGTTTAAAGCGGAATTGAGGTGAGTCTTAAGTTTTTAAAACTAGAGCAAGAGATAAAAAGAGAATTTATAAAGTGCCTTGTGAAATGTAAACTAAGTTTAACAAAGGATATTTGAGAGATGTAAATTGTGTTTTACAATAAGTATTCGATAAGTGTACCCCGAGTTTTACAAAGAGTGTTTGGAAAATATAAAAAGAGATTTTACAAAGTGTTTTACGTAAAGATCTTATAAATCATTTTATAAGAAGAGTCACAAGAGAAAGAGTTACGCCTGGGGTTGTCTCGAGTTAATTACATTTGTGTGTTTAGTATTGTATTTATACTTTACTAACTGTTGAGTTAAATTGCATGTGTGTTTATTGCAATAGAGTTATATAATGTTTTTAAAGTGCATGTGTGTTTATTGAGATAGAGTTATATGTTGAGTTCATTGTATGTGTGTTATTGCAATAGACTTATATATTGTGTTTATAGTGCATGTGTGTTTATTGCAATAGTGTTGTATGCTTGCTTAGTATACTTTTGTGATTATATTGCATGTGAGTTTATTGCAATAGAGACTTATATTTGTGACCCTAGCATGCTATGCCTGGGTAGGAATGGGTAGAAGCTACTCATTTTATTAGATATTGTGACCTAGTTGAGTTGAAACTAGGAAATAGACTGGCTAGCCAAATAGAGACGTAATCCAATTCTAGACTCTTGGATACACCGAGGTATTGGGACATGTGTCTCGTACTAGAGTGACATATTTGACTGGGATCGAACCCTGTCTACCGTAGATTTGAAACGGATTTATGTCACGTTGGATTGAATAGAAGTGGATAGTGCTCGACTGAGAGCGGTGTCATGAGTCACTTCTATTACTTCCTAAACAGCAAAGAAATCGTTGACTGACGGTTGTAGAGTCAGTTTTGTGAAAGTAGCAGGCGAGTTATTATAATAAGTAGGAGTCGCGACCTAGTTTATTATATTAACATCGTATGCACAAGTAGCTAACAATGAGGATCACTTGGATTGTGAGTTTATATCTAAGGAACTTGAGGTTGAGATTAGAGTCTGAGACATACTGAGACTTAAGGATTAATGCATAGAGTTGATTATAGAGTTTAATAAAATGTGTTACATGCATTTAATCGTAATTATGTGCTATTGTGAACTTGTCGGGTGGACAAGGGTTGGGAACTTGAGATGTGTTTTTATTATAAACCTGTTTTATATTATTAATTACACTGATTACTCACAAGCTTTGTTGATACGTGTTTTTCAAAACGTGTCTTTTGCTCGTAGGCAGCTTAGCAGGAATTGAATTGGTGAGCGGGCGTCGTGGGGTAGTTACTTTCCCTTTTTGAAACTTGTAATCCACACCATGTGTTGAGTTACATTTTTATATATATAAGGTTTTAAAGCAAATATATTACGTAACTATCATGTAATATTTTGAAAGTGTTCTGAAGTAACTCGTGGTTTCTATTTAGAACCGCAGTTGTGAAATTAAAATATTTTATTGCTCACGTTTGTGACAACCGTGTTTTCTGTGGTATCATTCCGGTTTTCTATTTGTGTTTGTTTGTCGTTATTTATGTTTTGACCCTATTATTACTTGTGATTTTATCTTATCATGCATTACTTACTTAGTCGGGTGTATGTTTTGGTTTTCGGTCCTCTGTGACGAAAACATTTAGTACCTAAGTGCCTTGTAGTTAAGTATGCTAGTAATATAAGTTTGGGTGAATTATGCCTTTAATTATGCGATTAATATTGACGTTAAAAATATATTTCAAAGTTTGTCCCCTAACGACAAATCTATTACAAAGTTGGTCCTTTAACGGGACTTAACGCCAAAAGTATTACAAATTCAGTCTTTTACCGACAAACTAACGGAAGGATCAATGCTGAGGACTGCGGCGCAGCTCCCACAAGTTGCAGTGCAATACCTGGTCTGGCAAGTCGCTCCGAAAACGTCATTTTCTCTAAATTTGGGGCCCCCATTCCTCAAGTCTCGACACCACACCCATAATTCTGCCTTTTTGGCATCTATAGAGCAAATTGAGAATCTCTTTGACCACTCATCTCACTTTCTCTATCACAAACACATTTTTACTTTCTCTCTCTAAAACTAAATCTCTCTACCTTCTCTCTAAAACACAAACCAATTTCCAGAAATTCTACACTAATCAAACCCAAATTTAAACACGAATTTTACAACAACAAGAGTTCTAGATCATACCTTCCATCATATTCTTCGTTTTCCTCCAGTTTGGTAAGTTTTATCAAACAAATCTCGTTTTAGATCTTTGATTTTGAGTTTCATCTAACAAGTGGTGTTTTATTGGGATGGGAGTTTATTGTTCATCATCATCACTTCCGGAGTTCAACTTCTAGAGATTTCTACAATTTTTGGTGACTTTTGATATTTTCGGATTTACCCTAGATCTATTTCGTTTTCATATTATCTCACCAAATACTATCTAAGTTTTATAAATGCAAATAAAAAAAAATGAAAGACTACCTAAATTTGTAACACTTTATCCACAAATTATACGTATATTTATCACTTACATATTATTGATAGTATCATATGCATATCGTTTCTAAATAACATTTTATAAAAGTATTTGAACCTAAAACGTATTATGGACATAAGGACTTGATATAAAATGTTTATGACACTTAAAACGAACAAAAACAAGCCAAAAATATGTGTTTCGGTGCCTGTTGCACCGCAACAGTGTTGTGGTGCGACGCAACATAGTGGCGTAACACCACACTACGCCGCAGTCATTGCCCACTGCGACGCAATGGGGCTTCAGTAACGAATATAGCTTAAACTTGTTCCGTAACGAATCTAGCGTAACAACGTTCCGTAACAAAGCACGTAGCGAAACACGGGGGTTGCGCAACACCCTTGTTTCAAACCATAAATGATCAGGGCAACACCTTTTTCCCGCAACAAAAACGTGCGTAACAAAACTATTGGTGTAACAAGGCCACTGCGTCGCAGTCGCTGCCCACTCCGACGCAGTGAGGCTTCAGTACCCATTTTGTTTCCGCTTGCTACCTAAATCTTTCCCTTTTGTTTTAAACTCATTTATATAAAATAAATTTTACGCGTAAAGTATTATATTTATTCAAACTAACGTTTTGGACTCAAAACGTATACACGATCCTAAACATAAAATTATTTATACAATTTTGTTAAAGTTATATATTTTCGATGAAATATACGTATTCTTCCAAAAAGAGATCGTAATCTTAAATTTTATAACAAAGGACGTATCCTTCGTTAAACTTTTTATAAAGAAATTTTCAAACTATTTTTACTTAAAGGTTATTCAAAACCTCGGACGTTGACTTTTAGTTGACTTTGACTTCTTTTGAAATCATTGACTTTGACCAAGTCAACTACCCTCGACGTTGACTTGGGTTGACTTCAACCAAACCTTGGTAACCGTATTATATTCAGCCGATATTCCTGATAGTCATTTCCGGCTCGGAATATCATTCCTCTTTAATCGTCATTATTGACTTGAATAGACGATACCTTCATTTAGTCGTTATCAACTCGAAGTGTCTTCATCTTTTGTTGGACAATATTGTCACCACTTATTGATATCTTCTATTAGTCGTCCTCGACTCAAAATATCGTTGACTTTCATTCGTCACGATGAATCAAAATATTATTATCCTACATTCGTTATCTTTAACTCGAGATATATTAACCTTTAGAACACTTTATATAAATTATACAATATAACTTTAATCATATAAGGCTAAACACAACTAGACTTATCGAGATACTTAAACTTACTTGATGCCTTTATACTAGGGCACTTAGGTGGTGGAGCGTATTCTCCTGATTGTGTCTACTCGACATAGTATTTTCTGATTTGTGAGCTATTCGTTTCTCTTTTACCTATTTTATATTTTTATCGGGCATGTTAAGCGTTATCAAAATTATATATATATATATATATATATATATATATATATATATATATATATATATATATATATATCTTGATTATGTTGGTAGATTATGATGCCTTTAGATTTAGTGTCCCTTACTTGTACGGCTTGGTGGTAGTATGAGGCACTCGGTGCAAACATGTTAACTCTTTTGAGCCATCGGTGCACATATATAGATCTATAAGGGTTTTACAAACCCTCATCGCAGCTATGGGATTCTGACCTGTGTGCGGTCCCCAGAGGTCGATGTTATGGCCGCTTAGTTTTCGTGATACGCCTTAGTGTGATACACTAAGGAGGAGGGTTAAGTTGCCTTTAATGTACGGTTCAGGTGCAAATGGATATCTAAGGTTTTTACATAGATCTTACTAGATTTCATAATTCAAGATATTACTATGATATTACTACATCGTTACTGATTTTATTTACATTATTTCTGGCTCAAAAATTATCAAAACTTTTATACTTTTATGTTTTTATAAAAATGCAAATAATTCAACTTTATGTTGACGTCGTATTTCTAACGCTTTTCAGGAGATTGAAATTTTACATCGATTATGGAGTACATTATTTGTTATTGGATTTTTGAGGAATTTCGAAGAGACTTGACTAGACGTAGTTCGGTTTCTTTACTTTTGTGTGGACTTCGAAGAGACTTAGCTAGACGTAGTTTAGTTTGTATTTAAGCCACAATTTTATATTTATGTTGTATTTGTTGTACTCCTAAACCTTATTTAATGTAAACTTAATGTTGTGGTTTTATTCGATGTAATCTTTGTCTTCTGATACCTATGATACTGTACACCCGGGTTTCTGCCTGAGTGGGGTGTGACAGAAATTGGTATCAGAGTCAATGGTTATAGCGAACTAAGTGGTTTACTATGTGAATCGCTTAGACTATGACTTTAGGCTTATATCGATTTACTATGAAACTTTCTGTGTGCATTCTATTTTTGACTTTTATATGTTTTTATCTTTACTCGTTTTAACGTGAGTTTAATATCGAGTCATGCACACACTCATATTCCTATTATTCTCCCCATAGTCGATGACGCTCCAAGGAAATCCTACGCATGAACAGTCGACGCCGCATAGCAGTTTGGTCGGTCGATTCGAAGAGATTCTTACAGAAAGCTTTGCTGCTTTCATACCCGACCTGGTGACGAAGGTCACTGAGAGCGTACTCCATAGTATTCGAGACTCTACGCTTAGTGGAGCGAGCTTTGGTACTAAACTCGATCATGTCAAGCCTAGTGACTTACCTAAGGAGACCGAGGCTCAGCGAGAGCCTAGCGGTAAACGAAAATGAAATTCCCGTTGCGAAAATAAGAACAGTCACAAGCGTAGTCGAGGACCACCAAGGACTAAGGATCGTGAGATTACACCTACAAAGGATTGGAGATATCGTCCTAAGTCCCGTAAGTGTGGTGGTGCCCACGTTAGTGAAGTCGCATGTTGGTTGTGTCAGAGATGCAAGAAATTAGGACACACGGAGCGTTATTGTAAGATTGCTCCGGGCTCGTGTTACGAGTGTGGTACTTTTGGAAATTTCCGTCACATATGTCCTAAATTGATTTCTTCTTCTCCTAGGATTCCTACTAGTACCGGCGCATCTGACAATTGAGTGTCTGGAACTCAAGATTTGAGGTTGACGTAGTTTGATGCTTGCTTTCGTAACCGTTTGGATCGCTTACGTGGAATTTTTTTGCTTCGACTAATTCCTTCCAGACCTATATGATATTATTGTACTTTATTCCATTTGAAATTGTTGTATTTCAGTTATTCGGATTATGTAAAACGATGAACTTTGGATTTACTTAATTAATCTGATTATCCTTTATTATGTGAATGTTGTGCCTTTGATAATAATGGTATGGTACTTTATTTATTCTAGCACGACCATCGTTATGCCTACTTTATTCGACACTCCTGATACTATTTATGACTTTGGACCTTACTTTCCGTATGAGAATTAATGAGTCTTACAGTAACCTACGATTTGATTAATCTAAACCTGTTAAAAAAATCTCATTATTCCTTTGCTTAAACCGACTATCCTTATTCTCATCCGCGTTTCTTTCCCTTTAATCGCTTCACGCCTTGTCGTAGTGACTCTAGCGGAGATGAGAGTATTACGACTCATGACCCTTCTACACTTTATTCCTTTTATGTCTTTAGACCTTACCTACAAAGCGGAGTTAGAAGACGACTAGCTGACAAAGAGCTTTGAAGACCTTGTCGGAACTACATTTGTCTTACCAACCATTCTTTTCATATCGATTCTTAATTCGTCGAAGTTGAGAGTCTCCGATATCACCGTTAGCATGGATTGGTTATCTGTGCATCATGTCTAGTTTGCTTACCGCAAGAGAATGATTTGTACGCCTTTACGAGCCTTGATCCGTCGATCTATCCGCGTGCAGATCCGTATGAAGCCGACGTCTGTGTTATCGACTTTCCTTTTCATATTGCATTCGCAAAATTTCTTGTTGTTGCGTTTTCGCGATCGTATCTCCTTCACTCTATATTTATAATTCTATGATTCTTTCAACTCATATCCATGGTGATTTATTCACGTATATCCCATTTCCAATGAACCTTTATTCACTGCGCATTCTTAAAAGTTTCTGCACTCATGTGATGTCTTTGATAAATTCTTCGCCTTTTCGCTTTAGTGATTACGCCTCCGTCATCTCGCATCCCTGGCCTTTTCGTAATTTTACATTCCTAAATTTTCTTGACATACTTAGTCATAATACTACCCCGTCGTGCGTGGGCATAGTTATTTTACCGTTCGTCTCGCGTTCGGGATTTATCTCATCGCACATACCCCTTCATCGTTTTCTTTATCCTCTTCGCCATCGGGATTTCTCCTTCATTAATTCGTACTTCATCCGTCGGAAATCTGGAGATCCGCGAGTATAGTAGTAAGGAATATCCGGTTTACCTTGTCCACTTGATGATGAAGTATGCTACGGTAAAGATAAAGGATTACGCCTAATACTCGTGAGAAAGCAGGAGTATTGATATCGCATATTTATACGTTTATTTCTATGCGATATTTGGTCGATTTTCGTATTAAACATGATGGATAGGATAGGTTTTTGCATTTAATCGCGTGGAAAGTTGTTTTTATTCAGTTTACAGGTTTATATGATCGGGAAGTGGAAGATTAAACGAGAAATGAGCTAAAACGATGAAAAACACACAAAATGGTGAATCTGTCAGGGGTGCGGGGCACCATGTAGGGGGTGCGGGGCACCAAGAGTTTGTGCTGGTTTAAAAATAGGAAAAGTCACGGTGCAGGCACTGGCAAAGGGGGTGCGGGGCACTAGGTTAGAATTGAAATTGTAGTCGAAAACGGATTTCTCTCTATAAATACAAATTTAAACCTCCATAATTATTATCAATCGATTTTTATCGAAATTTGGAGCTGGAGAATCTGTTTGGAAGCTGCAAGGAGGAGTAGAAGCTGTTTTCGAGTCATATTCGGTAACGAAATCAAGTTTTCTAAGTTCTTCGTTGTTTCTTTCTTTTCACAAACTTTTTCAGTATGATTTCTCTATTCTTTTCTGTTAATTTAGCCCAGATTATGAGTAGCTAAACCCTTTTAATGCTCGTTTGATTATGGACCTTGTTTGAAAATTTTGTTATCGTTATTGAATGTTTAAGTGTTTATGTTTAATCGTCGATCCTTATTTGTTCAAGTTTTGTATATTACTTTGAGTTATTTATATGCAATTTGTTAATCAATATTCTAGGTATTCGAGAGGAATCTAGATAGATTAATTAGGTTGTATGAAATAATCGATCGGTCTATAATTGGTTTAAAATTGCTAGGATTCGAGAGGACCTAGTAATAATAACTTAGGAAATTAAACGTGAATGAGTAAGACTAATTAATAAGATTCGAGAGGACTTAGTAATTAGAGAAGTTATTCGAGAGGAAACTTTATAAGATTGAGTCATAGAACACTGGCTTGTTGATTAATGCTTAATTATCTAGAATTTTAAATGTATTCGAGAGGAACATTATACTTCGAAGTAATTAAAGTTAGTAAGGTATCTGAGAGGAATATTACTATACATTAGAAGTTTAATTATACATTCAATTACGTGAACTTAATTAGATCTCAAGTGAAGTATCAAACGAGTGTTTTTCTCCATTTTTGATAACAAAAAAATACTTTTCTCAAAAGATTTTTATAATCACTTTCTCTCTTTAATTAGTTAATCATCGTGACAACAAAAACCCACAAACAAAATTAGTATCATTAATTCTTGATTTAAAAGCTAAATTAGTCCCAGTGATCGATCATTTACTTACTTTTGCTATATTACATACGAATAGGTACACTGTCTATAGTGTGTAATCAAGTTAAATAGTAGGTCGAGTTTTTAAAACTAAATTTTACACATCAAGTTTTTGGCGCCGCTGCCGGGGACTGTTTTTCAGTTTTTGTTTCGAATTTGTGATACGATTCTTTTGAGTATTAATATACTTGAGAGTTACTTTTAATTGTTATTACACCGGTGCTTTTTATGGTTTTCTTGTTTTTGTCTTTGTAGGTATTCAGGTATTTTATGAACACGAGGGCTTCGGGATTACCAGTCATAAATCCTAGATCAAATCCAGCAGTATCAAAGAAGCGAGGCAAGAAGAAAGGAAACACATCAAATCCGATTCCACCGGCGTTTGGGCCTTTCTCACTAGTGAAATTTGAAGATATTACGTCTTTAGAAGGAGGAGGAAGTACTACAGATTCTGAAGTTGAAGAGTTGATTGTTGAAGATACACCGGAACCGCAAGCAGCTATGGATCCATTGGACATGCCGACGCACCGACGAGCTGCAACTGTAGCAGTGCCACCCACCCGAGGGTCGGCTATTACCACCCCGAATTTGGGTGAAGATTTCGTGGTCAAGGGTCATCATCTCAAGATTATCCAAGACAACACTTTCGATGGGCGATACAATTCAGATCCACATAAGCACATAGCCAAATTTAATGAGCTATGCGAGATGTTCAAATACGGAGAAGGAAAGAGCGATAGTGTCAAGCTGAGGTTGTTCCGTTCGTCTCTTACCGAAGATGCGAAGGTTTGGTTTGAAGAATTGGACGAAATTCAATTACAACATAGACACAAATGGCGAATCCTTCATGAAAAGGTTTTTCCCACCTGCCTTGGGTAGGAAATTACTACGAGATATTCGTGGTTTTCAACAAGAAGATGGCGATACATCTACTGAAGCATGGGAAAGATTGAAGGAGATGCTTAGGAGTTGCTATGGTCATGGATTGGGCAAAGATAACATCATCTAGATTTTCTTTTATGGTTTAACCAAGGAATCACAAAATGAGCTCGATTTAGCTGGAGGAGGAGACTTTATGTACAAGTCAACAAACGAAGCATACAACTTGATGGAGGATAAGTTGGTAATAACTTTGTCGAGGAAATATCGAGACGATGGTAGAGGTAGAAGAACAAGAGGACATGTTGCTCAAGTGGAGTGTAACAATGATACTTCTATTATATTAAAAGAGATCAAGACGATGGCAGACAAGCTCGATAAAAGAATGAATTATCTGGAGAAGCAGGTACATGTGATCAAGCATGGTTGTGAAAATTGTGGAGGACCGCATTATGCTAGTGATTGTAGAGTGGAGGATGCCAATTACGCGAATTATGGCTATCCTAATCGGGGAGGAAATTGGCAAAATCGCAGGGGTAACTACAACCGTGGTGACAATCGAGATAATTGCTGGCAACGCAACAGCACAAGATCGCCACCAAGACCAGGTTATGATGTAAATCCAACGAAGGATGAAGATGATCAAATCTTGAAAGATCTAATGAAGACGTTTATTCACCCACAAAATGCAAAGAATGAAGCGGTGACAAATCAAATTAAAGTGTTAAACGATCAAATCGAGCAAGGTCAGAGAAATCAGCAAGGTGCGATGCAAGACTTGGAGAGGAGAGTTGATCGCATGAATGATCAGTACACGAATCGGCCACCGGGCCAATTACCGAGCAACACGCAACCGAACCCGAGACCACAAAATGTTCAAAATAATCAGGGTTCGAAATACCAACCTCCAGGAATGAGATAAGAACACGTGAACACAATCATGACTCGTTCACGAACTAAGTTTGGGGGAGAAGAGGAGGAAAACGAAAACGAAACTTTCGCTAAAACAGCAATTAGTGCGCCGCAGTCCCCACTGCTGCGACGCACTGACCCAGAAAACAGGCACGGTGCGACGCAGCGCTCACCTAGTGCACCGCAATTCTCAGCGGGCGAAGAGGGAGATGTACCACAGGTGCATTCTAAAGCAAAAATACCAGAACCAGTGGAGGATCCACCGATTAAGACGTACAAACTGCGGATTCCATATCCTCAACGATCGAGGAAGGAAAAAATGAAGCAACAATACGGTAAATTTTGCGATTTGATTAAATCAGTCCATATTAATGTTCCTCTTGTTGATTTGATTGCAGGGTTGCCTAATTACGCAAAGTTTATCAAGAAAATTGTGACAGAGAAAGGGAAGTCCTCGAAAGCACAAGCCGCTTTCCTGAACGCGGAGTGCTCGACTTTGGTGAAGAACACAACACCGCCAAAGTTGGACGATCCAGGGAGTTTCCTTATTACTTGTAATTTTAGTAAGACCTATAGTTGTAGTGCATTGGCCGACTTAGGAGCTAGCATAAATTTAATGCCACATTCATTATATGCTAAACTTGCTTAAGGAGAGTTAAAATCTACTAGAATGGGTATCCGTCTAGCCGACCGATCATTTCAATACCCAATAGGAATTGCCGAAAATATACTGGTTAACGTAGGAAAATTCACGGTCCCTGTTGATTTTGTAATTCTTGATATGGAGGAAGATTGTACTGTGCCACTTATTTTAGGTCGACCATTTTTAAACACCGCGGATGCTATCATTCGTGTCAAGGACAGGGAGATTTCATTGGGGGTTGGGGATGAGCGAATTAAATTTTCTTTTGATAAACCTTAGAAACATTCATATTCAACTGATGAAACCTGTTTTCGTATTGATGTTATTGATAACATGTTTGACCTAGATGTGCAGGAACACCTTGGAGCGGCAGTTTCGGTTGACGATGACGAAGATGAGGAGCTCGAGGATTTTGATCTCATCTTGAAAATGGTGTTGGAAGAATTTGAGAAGAATTTGACAAGCATGACATTGGAGAAATCCGATCCGGAATTGGATTTATTAGAGACTGAATATTTAATAAATAATCCAGGTGCAACGTTTATGGAAGGAAGAATTCCATTTGAGGAAGAGCTCAAAGATTTTGATTCAATTTCGGAAAAGGAGCTAGCGAAATTTGACAAATCGAATCCACACTTGAAGCATGAGACATCTGATTCGGGTTTGGCGGAAAACTGTCAAGGTATATCTCACGATCCTTTTGATTTATTTTCTTTAACTTGTCGAGGAAAGGAAAATATTTTGCAGGAATTTGAGGATATCAAAAGTGATACGTCATGGGGTGAGTCTAAGAAGAAGGAATTCGATGTAAGCGAATGTGATGACGATTGCAAGTTCATAAAACGTAGAGATGACGGTTCACTATTTTCTGAGGCTCGAGAGTGGCATGATGTTTGGGTTAAGCGAAATAAAATTCTCGATGTTGGAGAGAAAGCATTAATTTTTGGCGATCATTTTGGACGTGAGTCGAAGAAAGAATTAGTACAATCTGGAGAGCACGTGGGAAAGAAAGGCTAGAGAAATCTCGACCTTTACATGAAGTCATAAGTCGAGGCATATCGAGTCAAGCTAACGACTCGTTCGAAAAACAAGCGCTTCTCAGGAGGCAACCAGGGTTTTGTTTTTTCGTTTTCGTAGTTAAATTTTTCCATTTTCTTTTTATTTTCATTTCCTTAATTTAGAATTAGGTGTTTTTAACGTTTTATGTTCAATTTCAGTTATTTAGGTACGAAGAACACCGACTAAGAACCAAAAAAAATAAAAAACAAAAAATACAAAAAGAGGTTCAGGTAGTGCGCCACACAGGAAGCATGGTGCGACGCAGTGAGATAGTTGCACGACAGTTACTGGAGAAAACACCCAAAGGGGTGCAACGCACCAAAGAGGCGGTGCGCCACACCGCGGGCGCGCGAAATTTTGGCCATGTTATTGTTTTCCTTTTTCTCTATTAGAAAAATAGTAGACTATTTTTTTTTATTCATCGTAACTTGTATATTTTTATTTTTAGTTTTTATTTTTATTTTATAGTTTTAATATTTTTGTTTAGCTTTTGTATTTTAGTTTTTTAAAGACTGGCAGTAAGTTCAGCAACCGGTTTTGAGTCGGGCATTCAGTTCAGCAACGATTTCAACGCGAGACAATTTTTGATATCTACAAACGGGTTTACTTTCTTCCTTTCTGTGACAACCGTCTAAAAATCAGGAACTCGTTCGGTTATTCTATCGGCTAAATTCTCTAGTTATTCCTTTATCATGTTCACTCGTGTGACAATCGTCCCAAGTGCGGGGAAATCCTTCAGTTACTCCCTCGGTTCGAATCTTTTGTTACTCTTTTGGTGTTCGTATTGTTCTAATTTCGTGATTTCTTTATCCGTATTTTATCGAATCAAGTGTCGGAATAACTTCCGGAATCAAATTATAAGTCCTAATACCAATAAAATCACTTTTTGAACTTTCCTAAGTTCATAACAAATCATACTTAAGAACTCTCAATTAACAAAAAGGTCCAACGAAGCAATAACGCAAAAACGAAAAATCTTGAAGCTGAAAAATTGCCCGGTGCGCAGCACCTCATCAAGAGGTGCGCAGCACCTGGCTTCAGATTTTCAAAAATGTTACAAGTTTAGTCCTTTTCTCGTTTTACACACTCACCACCCATTTTGACCAATGAAAAACGTCTAATTACTGCATTCCAGTGTTCCAAGAGCATATTATCATTACTACACCTATTTTCCCTTTTAATTTTCATTTTACTAAATCCTTTTACACACACTTAAAACACACACATAAACATTTTCTCCCAAACTCTCTCTCAAGAACTCATCCCCTCCAGTGATTTACAGCAACCTAAACCCCATTTTTAACCATACAAACCGTTCATAACATCCAAAGAAGCTATAGGAAGCAAAAGATTTCGAAAAAGGACCACCATTGTAAAGATTTTTGGAGCTCAATCCGACCAAAACTCTTCATCCAAGCTTTTCCTTCGGTAGATTACTTTCTCTTTACTATTTTTACATAAATAATCAATTGCATGTAAGATCTAACGGTTGAAAAATGATTTTTATACAAATCTTTGACTTTTTATGGTCAAAAACGTTTTTAATCGAAAAACCCTTTAAATCCACGAATCTGTGAATAAAAATATTTTAGAAACTGTTAAAATGAAGTTTTGGAAGATAATAACTAATTGCATGTGCAATCTAAACAACAAAAACGAGTATTTGTAAAGATTTATGCCATTTGTGTACAAAAACGATTTCTATCTAAATAATACTTAGATCTATGATTTTGTGGTTAAAAGTTGTTTAGAATCTGTGAAAACACTATTTTATAAAGTACCTACTGGTTGCATGTCGAAATCCTTAAGTCACAAAACGTTTTTAGCAAGAAAAACACAAAACGGGAAATGGACAGCAGCTAGGTGCGCCGCACCTGTGCCCAGGTGCGCAGCACCGAGCTGCTGTTCACCCGAAAATCGTCGTTTTTACTCGTTTTAAGTTTACGTTTGCATTCTGGGCTTTTACCCTATCTACTGTGGACTGATATAAATAAAATTAATAACATTGGTGAATTACTTTGGACTCTTTGGACTATTTCGGACTATATTATATGTATTATTGTGTTTTAGGTGATTTGTGAACGGAAGTGGTGGTGTAATTTTTGGACATGAAATTTGGGCGCGGAAGCGCTGCCCAAATTTCCCTAGAAATTATAAAACCACTTCAGTAAGCAAAAGCACTCGAGATGTAATAACCAAAAACAATAAACTTTCAAACTAAACTCAACGTTAATCGCTTTGGACCAAATTTTCGGGACAATATTGGACTAAACACTTACTTACAAACAAAAGTTACACAATATCTTCTATACATAAAACACTTAATAAGAAGTTAACTTTTGAATTATATTGGTAATTCTTAGGCATTCCGTGGTTCCCGACTCATTTCCGACCGACTCCGAGTTCCATTCTCTTCGCAAACCGTGAGTTACATCCCCACTATGTTTTACTTTTAATACTTTTCAACATTATTTGGGGGAAGCATAAGATCCTGTTTTGTAACTTATAAACACTATTTGCAAATTATTGGTATTTATTGAATCTCGTTCTAAACTTTGAATCTATGAAGCATTTTAACTTGAATCTTACAAACTATCATGCGTATTTGTGTTAATGCCTTAGCAGGATAACTAAACTAGGATGCTTGTTAGTAACCAATCCTTGATGGATATATAAGCCGTAAGATCTCTTGAATGTTTTAGTATCCTTAATTAAATGCCCGTTTTAGTCTCTCTCTCTCTTATACACTATTAGCAATAGCCGTTAGTCATATGGGTATCGATACTTAGGAGGGGTCACTCCTTACTCAGGGTTAGCGTCCCAAGTACATATTACTACCTCACTCATTGAATCACTTATTTAAATATTTTTGGGCTAGTTTTCTCGACCATACAATCGGTTTAGTGTATACTTACTACTTATATTATGCCAAGTGATTGATATACAAGGTACCTTTAGTTAAGTTAAAACACATATCCCATACGCATATACATTATTTTAGCGCCTGATCCCGCTTTTACATTATTTTAGCGCCTGATCCCGCTTTTACATTATTTTAGCGCCTGATCCCGCTTTTACATTATTTTAGCGCCTGATCCCGCTTTTACATTATTTTAGCGCCTGTTTTCCGCTATAACTACTATGCGAGTCGTTTATTCACTTTACTCACTCACTTAATTACTTTTTACCATTAACCTTCTATTTTTAGTAACTTTCTATTTTTAGTAACTTTCTATTTTTGGTAACTTTCTCTTTCTGGTAACTTACTATTTTTGGAAACTCTATCAAACTCTAAACTGTAACTCACTCACTACGTTTCGTAGTTGACACTTTATCTTATGTTTCAGGAAATTAATGTAAGCATTCGGAATGCATGGCAAGGAGGGTCGATATGGTCACGTGAGGCGCTTAATGGGAAAGACCTTCATATTTTGGGAATTTTTGTTTAAAACTTGTATTTGTATTTTAAGTTAAATCGTGAATTACTTGGTTGCTTTTGAAATGTTGTGTCTGAACCATCTAAATTTTAATGGAAATGACTTAAATCGTTTATATTTGCTTATGACCGTGTAATGATATTCCAGCTCTCACGCCCCGTGTTTCCGCTTTAGCGGGGTGTGACAGACTTGGTATCAGAGCACAGGTTGTAGTGAAAACGGTTTTAGAAATTTCTAAAAAGTTTTTGAAACCAAACTATAACCAAGGCTTTTCGGAAAATCATTATGGGTTCAAAACTTTAGTAAATTAATTTTGCGATTGCATGATTATTTTTAACTACGCATGGCCTGGCCACCCCTGCCTAGTTCAAAATGACTTATGCAAGGACGAAATGTAATTTCTAAAGATAAACGGTTTTGAGTCAAAAACAAAATTCCCGGTCTTGTTACTCCCAAACTCACGTGATCGACCCTTACCTGCATTCCTTACATATTCCCTTTAACATTATCTTCTTCCTGTACTTACGAAACTCTTTACGTCGCAGATCCGTTATGTCTCAGTCATCACGCTCACGATCTCCCTCGCGTTCCCGGTCCCAATCCCAGCAGAGAGCCGCGTCATCGCAGGAGCCTTCCGAGGGCCATACAGCCTCGGAAAGCCTCCGTCACCAAACCCCGGACCCCACGGAGGATACCTCCATGGCTGTGTCCAGCAGCATCGGGTCCAGCCCGAGGGCGGTGCAACCACCACCTCTACCGGTACCCGACGCCGCGCCACCACAGCGACGTGGGCCACGTGTCGTCACAACGGCACGTAAACAGGTAATCCTTCCAGGCCGACTGCCAGACAGGATGGCAGCTCAGCAGGGTGCCCCCTACCGGCCCCCAACACCTCTTAACCCCTACCATCACCCGATTCCCGAGGTCCCACGCACCTCGGTAATGGACCATTACTCGTGGGAGCGCCAGCTCCAACGAGAAGAGATGCAGCGCGCCCGCGAAGCCGAAGCAGCAAGGCAACTGATGCCGCAACCTCCCCCACCGGCCGCTTACCTCCACCTTCACCGCGAGGTTAGGGAACTCGCCCAGGAGGCCCGACAGCAGGGCCATCTAATTGGCGAGGTCACCGACGCTGCTCGCCAGTTGTCTGAGCAGTCAATGCGAGTCATCGCATCGACTAGGACCACGGAACGGACGGTGCAGCACCTCATTGGTGTGTGTCTAGTGATGGGCACATTGATGGTGGAAATGATGGCCAAGATGTTCATGGAGAGACACCACTAGTCTTTCCTCTATTGTATCGTACCATAGGCCGAGTTGTAATTTTCAGTGTATACAACTTCGTGCCATTTTCTTTATTTTCGTTATTGTATCGTATTGTACCTTTCCTATTCGAACTTTGTACTCAACTCTCTTATCTTAATGAATGAAGTTTCGTTTATTGTTATCTATTATTACTTATCTTGTGGATCTTGAATTGTGTAAACCATCTCTCATACATGAATCTGAACAGTGTGAATCCCTTGGAATCTTGTCGTGCGTATACTACCTATTCTGATATATTAATCTTGTGTAATTGCAAAATTATTCATTGAATCATATTCATATCATGATCAATTCGTGCGTACTAAACCGAAATTCTTGTCTGTTGTAGAACCATGGCACCCTCGCGCTTGAATGCCAGCACCCTCGCCGATCAGGTCACGGCTCAGCTCAACGCAGCGATACCTGATTTAATCGCTCAAGTAATCGCCGGAATTAACGAGAGAATCTTCGGGGATGTGAACCCCTACGCCTCTCACCCAGAAATCAATGTCAGTAACTCTCCTACCCTTCCAGCCACCGTGAAGCTTGAGAAAGAAGGAGGCTCCCAAATCAATAGCCCCCTTTCCTCTCCAGTCCCTGTCCCTCGAAAGAAGGAAAGAAAACGAAAGACCAGCTACCAACCAATAGTGAACAACCGCAACAAGAGACCGGCCATCAGACGCCAAGGATACGCTGGATCGCACCCCAAGTGCGACAAGTGTTACCTACACCACTTTGGTGGATGCCCCTCATGTTTCCTGTGCCACCAAACCGGACACCTCTACCGACGTTGCCGCAACTATGCGCCGAATCAAGGAAGGAGGTGGATTATTCCTCAGTCCGGGAGCAACGGACACCCCAGTATTAACTGTCCCGTATCCCAAGTAGCAGAAGCCTTCGGTGCTCTCACCATCACCGCCAAAGAGTCGAAGCAGGACTCGGGCCCCACAGGTAAACTCCCTAGTAAATAACCCGATTGTCGTTAAAGCTATTCACTTCGGGAACTTGAAGGAGCCCCCGTATTCTTATAAATTAGACCCCAAACCTAGGATCTAAGGTTCTTAAGGATGGCCTCACTATAGAATACGCTAACGGTCAGGAGTTCGAAGCAAGAGATATAATCATAGGACACTCCATGTGTTTGCCTGATAAAACTTTCCCTATCAACCTAATCCCTATCGAGCCAAGAGGCGTCGATGTCAACATTAGGATGAACCGGCCTTTCCATTCCAGAGCCGAGATCGTCTGTCTTGACAAAATCACTCACACTTCTCTTTCCGGCACCGAAACCTTATCGTTCAAGGAGACAAACCCGGACGCTCATTCCGACTCGTGTCGTCCACCAAAATGCGTAAGTGCCTTGATAAGGACTGTGACGCATTCCTTGCCCACGTCATTGAGCGTAAGCCCAAGGAGATCCGTATTCAAGATATCCCCGTAGTCTAGGATCACCCTAACGTCCTTTCCAAAGGTTCGCCAGGATTACTTCCGCCCCGACAGGCAGAATTCCAGACTGATCTCACTCCTGGTGCAACTCCGGTCGCTAGGACACCTTACCATCTAGCCCGCCGGAATTGCAAAAGTTGTCCAAACAACTTCAGGAACCCTTCGATCATAGCCTCGTTCGTCCTAGTTCGTCGCCGCGAGAAGCCCCTATTCTCCTCGCTAGGAAGAAAGACGAATCCTTCCGTACGCGCTTCGATTACCGTGAATTCAACACTGACCGTCAAGAACCGGTACCCACTCCCGAGGATCGATGACCTCTTCAGTCAGTTGCAGGGAGCAACTTACTTCTTGAAAGTCGACCTCCGCTCGGGTTACCACCAGGTTCGTGTCAGTGAAGCCGACATTCCAAGGACCGCTCTTCGTAACCACTACGGTCATTACAAAATCCTAGTCATGCCGTCCGGTCTAACCAGCGCACCAGTGGTGTTCATGGACTCAATGGACCGAGCGGTAGACCCTACCTGGATAAATTCGTGATCGTGATCATTGAAGATATTATTATCTACTCGAGAACACCTGAAACTCATTTTAGGACTCCCTCGAAAACAAAAGTTGTACGCCCAATTCTCTAAGTAAGAAATCTAGCTCCGAGAAGTACACCCTCTTAGTCACATAGCTAGCCAGAAAGGGATTCATGTGGATCCGGCTAAGGTAGATGCGACCGAGAAATGTCGAGCCCCGACGACTCCTACGGAAGTCCGTTAACTCCTAGTGTTAACCGACAGCCATCGGAGGTCCAACGAGATTTCTCAAAAGACGCTAAGCCATTCACGAACTCACTCAGGAGGG
This sequence comes from Senecio squalidus, assembly GCA_910822075.1. Classification (NCBI taxonomy): domain Eukaryota; kingdom Viridiplantae; phylum Streptophyta; class Magnoliopsida; order Asterales; family Asteraceae; genus Senecio; species Senecio squalidus. The sequence goes on from CAJVGC010000592.1 coordinate 30,004,358, forward strand.
CAAGACCTTGCCTACACCTCACTTATAAGACGTAGGAAATGGATCGGACTGCTAAGTAACTGCGACCGCGAGAATCAAGGGAAGAAACCTTACACAACCATGCGGAGAAGTTCGAACGCAGACCCGATAGATTTCACTACCAGGTTACCCAAGACGGCAAAGGGTAATGACACAATTTGGGTAAATTGTGGATCATTCGATTAAGTCCGTTCCCTTCTCACCGAAACGAGAAACCCACTCAACGGAGGAGCTTGCACACAATGCATCAATGAGGCTATCCCTCGCCACGGTACACCTCTCTCCACCATCTCTGACAGGGATAATCGTCCTCGTCTCACTTATGGAGCCCGTCTCAGAAACCTCTCGGCGCGCGACTGGGTCTTAGCGCAGCCTACCCCCTTCAGACCTACCAACAGGGAGCGATTAAAGACGTCCCGCACTCGGCCGAAGAGCTACGCCGATAACCGAAGAAAATCCCTCAAGCCCCAGGGCGGCGGATCGAATCCTTCTCACCGCGTCGCCATGGAAGGGGGTAGCCCACTTCGGGAAGCGCGGAATAATAAGCCCGAGATACGCCGGACCGTCTGACGTCATCAAGCACATTGATTCTGTAGCCTATCAACTCCGACTCCCGCCTGTTCTTTCTAACGCTCGTAACATGTTCCATGTCTCCCACTTGGAAAAGTGGCCATTCGATGAGACCATCGTTCGCCCCACCCGACGAGGTCAAGATCGACAGCAAACTCAATCTCATCGAGGAACCGCTCGAAATTGTAGACCGAAAGGTCAAGCAGCTCAATCAAAGTCGAGTTCCTATCGTCAAAGTTCGCTGGAACTTCCGACGTGGTCCCAAATTCACGTGGGAATGTGAAGACCAGATACGTCAAGAGTACTCTTATTTTTCAAGAATACTTCCACCTGATGTGACGAGTCAAATTTCGGGACGAAATTTCTTTCAACCCGGGGATGATGTGACAACCGTCTAAAAATCAGGAACTCGTTCGGTTATTCTATCGGCTAAATTCTCTAGTTATTCCTTTATCATGTTCACTCGTGTGACAATCGTCCCAAGTTCGGGGAAATCCTTCAGTTACTCCCTCGGTTCGAATCTTTTGTTACTCTTTTGGTGTTCGTATTGTTCTAATTTCGTGATTTCTTTATCCGTATTTTATCGAATCAAGTGTCGGAATAACTTCCGGAATCAAATTATAAGTCCTAATACCAATAAAATCACTTTTTGAACTTTCCTAAGTTCATAACAAATCATACTTAAGAACTCTCAATTAACAAAAAGGTCCAACGAAGCAATAACGCAAAAACGAAAAATCTTGAAGCTGAAAAATTGCCCGGTGCGCAGCACCTGGCTCCAGATTTTCAAAAATGTTACAAGTTTAGTCCTTTTCTCGTTTTACACACTCACCACCCATTTTGACCAATGAAAAACGTCTAATTACTTCATTCCAGTTTTCCAAGAGCATATTATCATTACTACACCTATTTTCCCTTTTAATTTTCATTTTACTAAATCCTTTTACACACACTTAAAACACACACATAAACATTTTCTCCCAAACTCTCTCTCAAGAACTCATCCCCTCCAGTGATTTACAGCAACCTAAACCCCATTTTTAACCATACAAACCGTTCATAACATCCAAAGAAGCTATAGGAAGCAAAAGATTTCGAAAAAGGACCACCATTGTAAAGATTTTTGGAGCTCAATCCGACCAAAACTCTTCATCCAAGCTTTTCCTTCGGTAGATTACTTTCTCTTTACTATTTTTACATAAATAATCAATTGCATGTAAGATCTAACGGTTAAAAATGAGTTTTTATACAAATCTTTGACTTTTATGGTCAAAAACGTTTTTAATCGAAAAACCCTTTAAATCCACGAATCTGTGAATAAAAATATTTTAGAAACTGTTAAAATGAAGTTTTGGAAGATAATAACTAATTGCATGTGCAATCTAAACAACAAAAACGAGTATTTGTAAAGATTTATGCCATTTGTGTACAAAAACGATTTCTATCTAAATAATACTTAGATCTATGATTTTGTGGTTAAAAGTTGTTTAGAATCTGTGAAAACACTATTTTATAAAGTACCTACTGGTTGCATGTCGAAATCCTTAAGTCACAAAACGTTTTTAGCAAGAAAAACACAAAACGGGAAATGGACAGCAGCTAGGTGCGCCGCACCTGTGCCCAGGTGCGCAGCACCGAGCTGCTGTTCACCCGAAAATCGTCGTTTTTACTCGTTTTAAGTTTACGTTTGCATTCTGGACTTTTACCCTATCTACTGTGGACTGATATAAATAAAATTAATAACATTGGTGAATTACTTTGGACTCTTTGGACTATTTCGGACTATATTATATGTATTATTGTGTTTTAGGTGATTTGTGAACGGAAGTGGTGGTGTAATTTTTGGACATGAAATTTGGGCGCGGAAGCGCTGCCCAAATTTCCCTAGAAATTATAAAACCACTTCAGTAAGCAAAAGCACTCGAGATGTAATAACCAAAAACAATAAACTTTCAAACTAAACTCAACGTTAATCGCTTCGGACCAAATTTTCGGGACAATATTGGACTAAACACTTACTTACAAACAAAAGTTACACAATATCTTCTATACATAAAACACTTAATAAGAAGTTAACTTTTGAATTATATTGGTAATTCTTAGGCATTCCGTGGTTCCCGGCTCATTTCCGACCGACTCCGAGTTCCATTCTCTTCGCAAACCGTGAGTTACATCCCCACTATGTTTTACTTTTAATACTTTTCAACATTATTTGGGGGAAGCATAAGATCCTGTTTTGTAACTTATAAACACTATTTGCAAATTATTGGTATTTATTGAATCTCGTTCTAAACTTTGAATCTATGAAGCATTTTAACTTGAATCTTACAAACTATCATGCGTATTTGTGTTAATGCCTTAGCAGGATAACTAAACTAGGATGCTTGTTAGTAACCAATCCTTGATGGATATATAAGCCGTAAGATCTCTTGAATGTTTTAGTATCCTTAATTAAATGCCCGTTTTAGTCTCTCTCTCTCTTATACACTATTAGCAATAGCCGTTAGTCATATGGGTATCGATACTTCAAAGGGGTCACTCCTTACTCAGGGTTAGCGTCCCAAGTACATATTACTACCTCACTCATTGAATCACTTATTTAAATATTTTTGGGCTAGTTTTCTCGACCATACAATCGGTTTAGTGTATACTTACTACTTATATTATGCCAAGTGATTGATATACAAGGTACCTTTAGTTAAGTTAAAACACATATCCCATACGCATATACATTATTTTAGCGCCTGATCCCGCTTTTACATTATTTTAGCGCCTGATCCCGCTTTTACATTATTTTAGCGCCTGATCCCGCTTTTACATTATTTTAGCGCCTGATCCCGCTTTTACATTATTTTAGCGCCTGATCCCGCTTTTACATTATTTTAGCGCCTGATCCCGCTTTTACATTATTTTAGCGCCTGATCCCGCTTTTACATTATTTTAGCGCCTGATCCCGCTTTTACATTATTTTAGCGCCTGATCCCGCTTTTACATTATTTTAGCGCCTGATCCCGCTTTTACATTATTTTAGCGCCTGTTTTCCGTTATAACTACTATGCGAGTCGTTTATTCACTTTACTCGCTCACTTAATTACTTTTTACCATTAACCTTCTATTTTTAGTAACTTTCTATTTTTAGTAACTTTCTATTTTTGGTAACTTTCTCTTTCTGGTAACTTACTATTTTTGGAAACTCTATCAAACTCTAAACTGTAACTCACTCACTACGTTTCGTAGTTGACACTTTATCTTATGTTTCAGGAAATTAATGTAAGCATTCGGAATGCATGGCAAGGAGGGTCGATATGGTCACGTGAGGCGCTTAATGGGAAAGACCTTCATATTTTGGGAATTTTTGTTTAAAACTTGTATTTGTATTTTAAGTTAAATCGTGAATTACTTGGTTGCTTTTGAAATGTTGTGTCTGAACCATCTAAATTTTAATGGAAATGACTTAAATCGTTTATATTTGCTTATGACCGTGTAATGATATTCCAGCTCTCACGCCCCGTGTTTCCGCTTTAGCGGGGTGTGACACTTTCTTATTTTGTATTTATTTTTCTTTTTAGATTAGATTTTATTTTTGTAATTTTCCTTAGGTTTTGATTCGTTAACACATTAGGGGCAATGTGTTACTTAAGTTTGGAGGGGTCATCGGGAAATTTCATAGTTATATTTTTCGACCCTTAGTTTTCCATCATGTTAGGTTGTTGTAAATTTTGTACATTTTTATGAAAAAAATCGAGAAAATACAAAAAAATAAAAAAATTGAAAGTAAAAATAAAAAAATATAACGTGTCCAGTCGGTAATTACCTTAAACTTTTAGCATAACCGAGCGCATTTGATACCCTACTCTATTAAATAGTGAGGATTTTGAGACTTTGAAAGCATTCATTTTTAATGCTACTTTTTCGATTCTTTGAGTGTCCCGATGGTTGATGACTTTAGAACTTGACACTGTTATACATTTCGAGATCACATAGGAGTATTACATTAGGGCAACTTAGTGTGATTTGGTGCAACGGTAGGTGCAATTAGGATTAACCCATTTGATTAGCCTTTTTCGTTTCTTATATATTTTGTATAGTTTAATCACATTGATTTACTATTTTCCGCCTAACCCTTGTAACACTTATTTTTAGTGTTAGAAACTCTAGAGAACCACATTGCGCCTTAACTTTTTCGTTTCTTTAAACACTATTATATATTTTGTACACTCGTCTTATTTTCGTTTCATTATTAGATTAGATCCGAACTTAGATTTTTGATTGCTATTATAACATGAAGTTGGAAGATTAGAAGTTTTTAAGGCATGAAAAAAATTATTGAATATCGAAGCCTTTGTATTATATTTGTATTTGAAAAAAAAAAAAATTAGAAAAAGTGAACCTTTTGAGCATGTTATCTTACCGAAAGCAAAATTATATTGTAAGACATATACTAGGCTATAGAGAAAAAGAAAAAAAAAAATCAAAAAACAGAAAAGCGAAGAAAAAAAAAGAGTTGTAAAAGAATTTAGTGTATCTTGAGTTTTATAAAGTATTGTACGAAATGTGTACATTTGGAAGTATGTTGAAGTTGAAGAAAGTTAAGCAATTCAGTTCATTAAACGATTTATTAGTTCAGATTTAATCTAAGTTAGTTGTATACTACGATTATTGTATTCGTTTTATTTTTATACCCTTTTACACTCCATTATATATTTCCACATGCCTTTGCCTGTATATTACAACCCGAATAAAAGTCCCCGTATATTTGTACCTAGACTCTAGTGGTGGAGAAATGATTCTTTATCAAGCCTATGATAGAAAATTCACCATTACTGAGCAATTGAGCGATTCTACAGAATACGTTACACACCCTTTAGACTAGTTTGAGAGATTGTGTGATTTACTTCCCATAACATTCGTGAGGTGTTTGGTTATGTAAAATTAAAACATGGCTTTGATATTTTGTTTGGAAATAGTTTTTGCTTGAGGGCAAGCAAAACGGTAAGTTTGGGGGGATTTGATATCGCATATTTATACGTTTATTTCTATGCGATATTTGGTCGATTTTCGTATTAAACATGATGGATAGGATAGGTTTTTGAATTTAATCGTGTGGAAAGTTGTTTTTATTCATTTTGCAGGTTTATATGATCGGGATGGAAGATTGCACGAGAAATGAGCTAAAACGATGAAAAATACACAAAATGGGGAACCTGTCAGGGGTGCGGGGCACCAAGAGTTTGTGTTGGTTTAAAAATAGGAAAAGTCACGGTGCAGGGCAATGGCAAAGGGGGTGCGGGGCACTGGTTCAGAATTGAAATTGTAGTCGAAAACGGATTTCTCTCTATAAATACAAATCTAAACCTCCAAAATTATTATCAATCGTTTATTATCTAAATTTGGAGCTGGACAATCTGTTTGGAACCTGCAAGAAGGAGTAGAAGCTGTTTTCGAGTCATATTCGGTCACGAATTCAAGTTTTCGAAGTTCTTCGTTGTTTCTTTCTTTTCATAAACTTTTTCAGTATGTTTTCTCTATTCTTTTGTTTTAATTTAGACCAGATTATGAGTAGCTAAACCCTTTTAATGCTAGTTTGATTATGGACCTTGTTTGACAATTTTGTTATCGTTATTGAATGTTTAGGTGTTTATGTTTAATCGTCGATCCTTATTTGTTCAAGTTTTATATATTACTTTGAGTTATTTATATGCAATTTGTTAATCAATATTCTAGGTATTCGAGAGGAATCTAGATAGATTAATTAGGTTGTATGAAATAATCGATCGGTCTATAATTGGTTTAAAATTGCTAGGATTCGAGAGGACCTAGTAATAATAACTTAGGTAATTAAACATGAATGAGTAAGACTAATTAATAAGATTTGAGAGGACTTAGTAATTAGAGAAGTAATTCGAGGAGAAACTTTATAAGATTGAGTCATTGAACACCGGCTTGTTGATTAAGGCTTAATTATCTAGAATTTTAACTGTATTCGAGAGGAACATTATAATTCGAAGTAATTAAAGTTAGTAAGGTATTCGGGAGGAATTTTAATATACATTAGAAGTTTAATTATACATTCAATTACGTGAACTTAATTAGATCTCAAGTGAAGTATCAAACGAGTGTTTTTCTCCATTATTTGATAACAAACAAATACTTTTCTCAAAAGATTTTTATAATCACTTTTTCTCTTTAATTAGTTAATCATCGTGACAACAAAAACCCACAAAAAAAAATTAGTATCATTAATTCTTGATTTAAAAGCTAAATTAGTCCATGTGATCGAACCTTTACTTACTTTTGCTATATTACATACGAATAGGTACACTGCCTATAGTGTGTAATCAAGTTAAATAGTAGGTCGAGTTTTTAAAACTAGATTTTATACATCAAGTATTCCCGCAGATTTTCCTGAATATCTTTTGAGTTGATAAACTGCGTTTAAAATTTTCCTTATCCCTGGAACAACACCTTTTGCGAAGTTCCCTCGATTCTTTTAGCGCATTCGGAGGTGGCGTAGTTGCCTAGTCATACTTATTACCTGATAGAGATATTAGATGCTATGGTCATTCTCCGTAAAATGCGTGTGATTCATTCCATGAAGAAGTGGAGTCAACGTAGTTGGATTAATTACTAGAAGCTTGACAAGCCGACGATAGATAACCGTTAATTTTATCTTTACGACTAATGACTCATCTGAATAGTTCTAATTCCTATTACTTTCCAAAGTTGATTTTCGATCTAGTTATCGGTAGTAATGAACGTCATGTACAAGATCATTTCCGTACCCATTACGATAATTGCAAGTTGTTACAATGTCGTTTGGTCCGACAAACGCGCCAGTAGCTCTCATAGTTTGCGGAATCGTAATCGCCATTCTTTTGTCTCGTCAAGTTCACAATTTCCCTTATCAACGACGATCTTATCCGTTCTCATAGTCGTGAAGGACATGAGGATTATCCTAGTTCAGTTTCGAAATCGTTTCAGATGATTATTCTTTAAATTTTATTCAGATCCAAACGTGAAGAAATGACTTATACCGTGAGAAGCCTATCAAGATTCCTTCACCTTAAGAATAGTCGACCTTACATGAAGTTGTTGAGGACTCTTCCAAATATCGCCGTGATGTCGAAGCTTTTTGCAGTAGAATGAACCGTAATTGATGGCCCCGATCAGGATAATACCCCAGTAAGTGAAACAACGCTATGTTGGCCGGTGAGTGTCAAGAATTTTATCGAAATACTGGTGGAACGAAGTATACCGTGTGCGATGATTTCAAGATTTTTCCGCACCCTGCAATTTGAGGAATTGTGAATACTGAGACTTCATCGTGAAGAGTATTGCTTAGGGTTTTGGTTCTAGAACTTAATAATTACCTTGCAGTTTAAGCGAGAACACTGTTGAATTGTGTAAGACAATCCAGCCTGTACAGGTATACCTGTGATGTGATTGTGCAGTGAACTGAAAAGCTCAAGTCTGCTCAGTCGCAGAAGAATGAGCGTTTATTTGTTTCAGCTTGGCATCGAGAGGCAGAGGATGACGATGCATTGCGTTTCCTTGATTTTGCTAGGGCCCATTGTTCGGTACTTTGCAGGATTACTTATGCAAGCCCCCATGATGTTTCGTCAAGCTTGCAAATTATCGGTGGTTGGTTTATTGTGGAACCACAAGACGACTTACATTCGCCCCTTGATTATCCTTTCGTATCGTTTTATCCTATCCCTACTGTTCCTGGCAAGTAAAGAACTTCGATTTTTAGAGGTTACGAAAAGAGAAGTCACCTATAGATTTCCTCTTGTTATTTGTCTGGTTGTATCTTACGTTATGTATCCCACGTTCTGTTGGAACCACGATGTAGCAATTAGTAACTCGTTTAATATTTCAGATTATCTCCCTGTTCTTACTCATTCAGATGCTTTTCCTGGAATGGTTCAGAGATGTTGTGTTGATACCCACATCTTACGTGGTACCTTGTCGAGAGTCTTGCTCAGAAGTAATTTCGAGGACGAAATTCTTTTTACTTGGGGAGACTTTGACAACCGCGTTTTCTGTGGTATCATTCCGGTTTTCCATTTGTGTTTGTTTGTCGTTATTTATGTTTTGACCCTATTATTACTTGTGATTTTATCTTATCATGCATTACTTACTTAGTCGGGTGTATGTTTTGGTTTTCGGTCCTTTGTGACGAAAACATTTAGTACCTAAGTGCCTTGTAGTTAAGTATGCTCGTAATATAAGTTTGGGTGAATTATGCCTTTAATTATGCGATTAGTATTAACATTAAAAATATATTTCAAAGTTTGTCCCCTAACGACAAATCAATTACAAAGTTTGTCCTTTAACGGGACTTAACGCCAAAAGTATTACAAATTCAGTCATTTAACGACAAACTAACGGAAGGATAATGCTGAAGACTGCGGCGCAGCTCCCACAAGCTGCGGCGCAATACCTGGTCTGGAAAGTCCCTCCGAAAAAGTCATTTTCTCTAAATTTGGGGCCCCCGTTCCTCAAGTCTCGACACCACACCCCTAATTCTGCCATTTTGCAATCCAGGGAGCAAAATGTGGATCTCTTTGACCACTCATCTCACTTTTCTCTATCACAAACACATTTTTACTTTCTCTCTCTAAAACCAAATCTCTCTACCTTCTCTCTAAAACACAAACCAATTTCCAGAAATTCTATACTAATCAAACCCAAATTTAAACACGACTTTTACAACATCAAGAGTTCTAGATCATACCTTTCATCATATTCTTCGTTTTCCTCCATTTTGGTAAGTTTTATCAAACAAATCTCGTTTTAGATCTTTGATTTTGAGTTTCATCTAACAAGTGGTGTTTTATTGGGATCGGAGTTTATTGTTCATCATCATCACTTCCGGAGCTCAACTTCTAGAGATTTCTACACTTTTCAGTGACTTTTGGTATTTTCGGAATTATCCTAGATCTATTTCGTTTTCATATTATTTCACCAAATACTATCTAAGTTTTATAAATACAAATAAAAAAATGAAAGAAAATCTAAATTTGTAACACTTTATTCACAAATTATACGTATATTTATCACTTCCATATTATTAAAAGTATCATATGCATATCGTTTCTAAATAACATTTTAAAAAAGTATTTGAACCTAAAACGTATTCTTGTGACAACCGTCTAAAATTCAGGTGATTCTCAGTTACTACATCGGTTCGAATCTCTAGTTACTCTTTTATCGTGTTCATATTGTTCGAGTTCATAATTGTTGTGTCTTTATTTTGTCGGAACCAAAGTCGGAATCAACTTATAAATTCTAACACCAAATAAACAATACAAGAACTTGACTAAGTTCATAACGGAAACTAATAAGATTCTGGTCCTTAACTAACTATAACGGAAAACTTAAAACGTCACCATGCTGGAAAAACCTTCCAGCCGACGGCTGAAGGCTGTCAGCGAGCGGCTGAAGCCCAGCCGGCGGCTGGATATGGTCAGCCGGCGGCTGAAAGCCGCTGTCCAGTGGATGGTGACTCATAATTGCATAAAAATTTATTGGCCAACTCCCCCAACTCGGGGATTGGACCAAAAACTGGCTACATCACTTCCCAAGACCAGTCATTTCCTCCCTTACACTCCCCCTATTCACTTTCATTATTATTTTCAAACTCAAAAATCACACATAGACACTCTCTCTCTAAACTCTCTCATTTTCTCTCAAGAAAACATAAACAAAAACAGAAACATTGCACAATAATCAGTCCATAAAACACATAAATCGACCATCCAATCCACACAAAATCGTCCTAAGCAAAAGGGTAACCAAGAGGAGGCTTTAAATCGGGTTTTGAAGAAGTTTTTCATCCATTTTGAAGCCAAATCTCATCCAAACCGTCACTTTGCTTTTTCCTTCGGTAAAACCCTTTCATTTTACTCTTTTTACTTAAATATTTGGTTGCATGTAAGATCTATAAACTGGAAAAGTGTTCTTATGAAAATCTAAAACGTTTTCTTGCTTAAAAACGAGTTTTTACAATAGATCTACATTTTAAACATATAAATCCGAAAGAAACTGTAACTTTTGCTTAAAAACATATACCTTTTGATAAATAACAGTTTGCATGTTCGAATCTAACCCTAAAACAACCTAAAAATATAAAAATAACGAAATCTAGAAACTGGCCGAAGGCCTCTGGCCGGCGGCTGAAGGCACTCAGCCGGCGGCTGAAGGCACTCAGCCGGCGGCTAAAGTCCAGCCGGCGGCTGAGTGTCTCCAGCCGCCGTCTGGATCCTGCTGTTCGTAAAAATTTGTCGTTTCAAGGGCTTTAAACGAAAAAATAAGCTAAAATAAGTTACCACATATTATATATTTTGGAAAGCTCACTGTTTTGATAAAGAAACTGTTTAGGAAAGCTTTTGGAATTGAAACACTTGTATTATCGTTCTTATTGGTTATATTACATGTTTTAAAGCGGGAAAGTGTTTTGAAATTGGACTTAATTTTTATAGCGCGGAAGCGCTGCCCAAATTTCACCGTAAAATATATTCCAAACTCAGTATCTTAATATTTTCGGGACTTCTACACTATTAACTTCGAACTTTGACACTTTTTGGACTTATCGGACTCTAAAACGTACACGAACACACTTATTCATATAATTTTTCCGTAACACTCTTTTGGGACAGAATCTAAAGTATAAGAAATTGGAATTTAAAATGTTAAATTGAAACTTAACATAACTTAAATTATACTAATAAAAGTTATACAACATTCCGGTGTTTTAGGTTATCTTTGATTCCCGACGTGTTCCGCTCCATCCGTGCTAGTTCATATTTGTCTTCGCAAACCGTGAGTTACAACCCCATTTTGTTTTACTTTTATGCTTTGAACAATTATTTGGGGGAAACATAAGATGTATGTCATTGTAACTTGTTGAAACTATTTGAAACTCGGTACTTTTGAAACTATGAAACTTTATTGAAACGTTTGGAAACTTGTGTGAACTTTGTAACATTTTGAAACTTATGAAACTCGTAAACTTTTGAAACTTGTACGAAACTTGAAACTCCTTGGAAACTTGGAAACTTTGGAAACTTTGGAAACTTGGAAACTTGTGAAACTATTATGCGTATATGTGTTGTTACTCCTTAATTGGTTAACTAAATTTAGGATACTTGTTAGAGCAACCAATCCTTGATGAAAATATAAACCCGTAAGTGCTTACTGCTATTTTTAGAAACTGTGTTCAATTGCCCCGTTTTTGGTTCAGAAACTTTGTACACTATTAGCAATAGCCGTTAGTATTATGAGTATCGATACTTAGGAGAGGTCACTCCTTACTCAGGGTTAGCGACCCAAGTACATATTACTAAGATTCAGTTGGAAACTCAATGAAACATTGTTGGGTTATAACTTAGTCAATATAGTTTAACCATAAACAATGAATCCTAACAAACAAACAAAAGTAACTTAAACAATCAGTTTGATGATTATGAAGTTACTACGGAAGAACACAAAGACAAGTTGGTGCGGCTGTTCAGCAAAGTTGCTACGGTAGATAGAGTTACTACGGTTACTACGGACAAAGTCAGGATCAAGTCATAGTCAAAGTCAAGATACGGAATAAGTCAAAGGCACGGAAGACACGGAAGACTTATCATATCTTGTATATATAATCTAAGAGTTATAATTAGATTATATTTCCTTTTGTAATTAGATAAAGTTTCCTTATTTAATGTTTAGATAAGGATAGACGTAGAATTCTAGTTTATCTAGAACGAGCCTCAAGGTCTATAAATAGATAGATCCTTGAAAGATAGAAAACACGTTGTATTGATATTATTCTGGTTAATACAATTGAGGCTTGCAATTTGACAATACTTTTGTTTAATTCTTATTCATTCTTTATTGTTCAATAAACTCGTAATATTGAAGTGTTCATCCGCTGCTGAACTTCTTCAATAGATCTTGATCTACAACGTTAGCAAATCTGTTAGTTTATCTAGACTAACACGATCCTGACAAGTGGTATCAGAGCGCAGGAGGTGCTTTAGATCCATAGATCAACGAGTTACAAATCCTCTCAAGCAAAAATCATTACAACCACGATGACAGAAATTGCATTAGGAAAAGTTCCCATCCTAAAGAGCAACGAATTCGACTTATGGAAGCTACGAATCAAGCAACACATCCTACTGGCCGATTACACAGTATGGGATGTGATCATCAATGGTAACAAACGACCTGCTGCCCAAGGAGCTGATGGAGAACCAGGAGTGAATGCTCGTGCACTTGTAAGCGATCTTGAAAGAAGGGAGAAACAAACTGAAATCAAGGCTCTTAGTATTCTTATGATTGCAATTCCAAACGAATATCAATCACAATTCGAAGAATATGAAGATGCCAAATCGCTATGGGAAGCACTGGAAAAGAGATTCAGCGGAACCAAGAATACCAAAAAGAACAAGAAGGCTCTTCTCAAACAAGAGTACGAAAATTTTAATGGTTTACCTGGCGAACGAATGACTCAAACTTTTGATCGATACAAGAAACTCACTGGAGAGATGCTCAGCGCAGGAATCAAATATGATAATGATGATATAAACAGAAAGTTTATCCGAGCACTAGGAAAGGAATGGATTGTGTATACAGTTATCTACAGGCAAGGAGACGCTCTTGAAGCACTAGAACTAGATGATCTCTACAACGATCTCAGAGTCTTTGAATCTGAAGTTGAAGCTGAGAAGATCTCCACCAACAATCCAAGTATTACCAATGTTAATACTGCCCTTGCAACAACCTCTGGAGGATCCAAACATGAAATCAGCGAAGAGATTTCATTCGAATCCTTTATATGTAAGTGTGCTAATCTCACAGTTGAAGAGGTCAAACAGATGCATCAAGATGACTCTGAAGAAATCGATCTTAAGTGGCAATCTGCTATGTTGGCACTACGAGCTAGAAGATTCTTAAATAGAACAGGAAGGAGATTCAATCCAAGAAACAATGAACGAATCACCTTCGACAAGAGCAAAGTGAAGTGTTATGAATGCAGTGAACTAGGTCACTTCGCTAGAGATTGCCCAAACAAGTCCAATACCAATAATCCACGAACCACTCAAGAGACAAATCAAAGTGCACTCATGTCTCAGGACATCTTTGGATTTGATTGGAGCGACTTGGCTGAAGAAACAAGTCAGAATAGAGCACTAATCTCTGAGGAACAAATTCACGTAGAAAATAATGCGGCTACTATTCACCATGCATGCATAGCCGTAGTAACAGATGATGCGGATATCTTTGAAGATCTAGTTGCTACGGATGATGCATTTTCTACTGAGCTGGATTATGTTGACATTGGCATTCCTGCACTCAACAACAACATACTGGGATATGACTGGACAGATGATGATCAAGGAACACCAAACGAGGATGCACTAATGGCTATTGACTCATCAACTCCAACTTCCGCATCACTAAAGGCCGAGGTAACCAACAAACTTTGTACTCCTGAATGTAAAAATATAATCACTAAGTACAAAGATCATAATCAACTAATGAGTGACTCCATTAGAGACTTAGAAGAACAAAGAAGGTCAGCTCTTAGAGTAATTGATAATTTAGAAAACCAGATTAAGTCCCACAAAGTAAATGAACAAAGCTATCAAGAAAAGATAAATCTACTTGAATGGCAACAAGAAGACTTACTTTTAAAACTCAAAGCTGCTAGGGATAAAGTTAAACTGTTAGAACAAGAACACACTAAAATTGAGTTAGATGTAGGGAAGCTAGAATTTGCCTCTAAATCTGTAACCGACCTTTGCCAAAAACAAATTCATAGTAAGATTAAGGCTGGCCTAGGATACAAAGAAGTTGCCCCTCCATTTAACCAAAACTATATCCCACCATCTTTAGATGAACCTAGAATCCCAATCTCCCAGACACCTCCAAAGGAATCATTAAATGTTGATCCAATCAACTACGATGAAGTTCTAATAGAGGACTTAGTGGAAGAAAGTAAAGTTCATATTATAAAAAACAAGGATATTCCATTGGAAAATCATCTACTCACAATAGAGGGAATAACTTTACCTTCTACACAAAGTTTAGTGTCTCTGCCCCCTAATAACCCCACTAAGATTGCAAAAGCACCTTCAGAAAGCAAACCTAAGCAAACCCCTAAGGAAAACAACAAACACCCAGGAAAACGAGGAAATCAAAGAAACATGAACCAAGTAAAAATCCAAAAGGGTCAGGTTGTACAACAAACTAGAAAGGGATGTTTTATTTGTGGTAAGCTAAATCACTATGCAAAGATTTGTTATCACAATCCACAAAACCAAGTACAAGTGACTCAAAAACCACATCATGGGGTGGGCTACAAGGGAAGGGTTGTCTCTAAAAACAACTTTGTCAAACAATCATCTTCAGAAAATCACATTGGTACAACCAGGAACAAAAACTTCAACAATAGAGTTAGTACTGCTAGACAAAAAGTAGTTTCTACGGCTAAGGTTAATACGGCCAAGAATAAAAGTGTTAATACTGCTCGTGTTAATACTGTGAACACTAACCGTATGAAACCTAATCGTGTTAATACTGCTCAAGGTAACTTTGTCACTAAGGCTCCTATTAACAATAAGAAACAACGACATGTCAAACCAGTACCTACTCAAATTGCTAAATCAAAAGTTGTTAACACCAATATTTTTCATAAAGACAAATCTTTCAAGAAAATGTGGCAACCAAAGGTTCAAGTAACTCAACCACCTATCCCCTCTGATTTTTCAAAACTTGTACAAAGGAAGGTGAGTTACTTCGATGATATGGGCAAACCCAAGTCAACTTTGGCTTGGGTTCCCATCAGAAACTAAACTCCTATGTTAATGTGCAGGTTCAGCCAACAAAAGAAGATGAGAACAGTTGGCATGTAGATAGTGGCTGCTCCAGGCACATGACAGGCAACATGTCATGCCTTCAGGACTTTGAAAAGTTCAATGGAGGATATGTTGCTTTTGGAGGAAATCCAAAGGGAGGAAGGATTACTGGAAAGGGAACAATCAGCAATGGTACCCTACACTTCAAGGATGTGTACTATGTGCAACAGCTTCAATACAATCTGTTGAGTGTTTCTCAAGTTTGTGATGAAA
>CAJVGC010000592.1:30020170-30181475 GCA_910822075.1 Senecio squalidus
TCTTTCCAATGTTCATAACGTGTTCCATGTCTCACACTTGAAAAAGTGCCTATCCGATGAGACCATCGTCATTCCACTCGACGAGGTCAAGATCGACAACAAGCTCAATTTCATCGAGGAACCGCTTGAAGTTGTAGACCGAGAGGTCAAGCAACTCAGACAAAGCCGTGTTCCTATTGTCAAGGTTCGTTGGAACTCCCAACGTGGTCACGAATTCACATGGGAACGTGAAGACCAGATACGTCAAAAGTATCCGCATTTGTTCAAAGATACTTCTACCTGATGGGACGAGTCAAATTTCGGGACGAAATTTCTTTCAACCCGGGGATGATGTGACAACCGTCTAAAATTCAGGTGATTCTCAGTTACTACATCGGTTCGAATCTCTAGTTACTCTTTTATCGTGTTCATATTGTTCGAGTTCATAATTGTTGTGTCTTTATTTTGTCGGAACCAAAGTCGGAATCAACTTATAAATTCTAACACCAAATAAACAATACAAGAACTTGACTAAGTTCATAACGGAAACTAATAAGATTCTGGTCCTTAACTAACTATAACGGAAAACTTAAAACGTCACCATGCTGGAAAAACCTTCCAGCCGACGGCTGAAGGCTGTCAGCCAGCGGCTGAAAGCCGCTGTCCAGTGGATGGTGACTCATAATTGCATGAAAATTTATTGGCCAACTCCCCCAACTCGGGGATTGGACCAAAAACTGGCTACATCACTTCCCAAGACCAGTCATTTCCTCCCTTACACTCCCCCTATTCACTTTCATTATTATTTTCAAACTCAAAAATCACACATAGACACTCTCTCTCTAAACTCTCTCATTTTCTCTCAAGAAAACATAAACAAAAACAGAAACATTGCACAATAATCAGTCCATAAAACACATAAATCGACCATCCAATCCACACAAAATCGTCCTAAGCAAAAGGGTAACCAAGAGGAGGCTTTAAATCGGGTTTTGAAGAAGTTTTTCATCCATTTTGAAGCCAAATCTCATCCAAACCGTCACTTTGCTTTTTCCTTCGGTAAAAACCCTTTCATTTACTCTTTTTACTTAAATATTTGGTTGCATGTAAGATCTATAAACTGGAAAAGTGTTCTTATGAAAATCTAAAACGTTTCTTGCTTAAAAACGAGTTTTTACAATAGATCTACATTTTAAACATATAAATCCGAAAGAAACTGTAACTTTTGCTTAAAAACATATACCTTTTGATAAATAACAGTTTGCATGTTCGAATCTAACCCTAAAACAACCTAAAAATCGAAAAATAACGAAATCTAGAAACTGGCCGAAGGCCTCTGGCCGGCGGCTGAAGGCACTCAGCCGGCGGCTGAGTGTCTCCAGCCGCCGTCTGGATCCTGCTGTTCGTAAAAATTTGTCGTTTCAAGGGCTTTAAACGAAAAAATAAGCTAAAATAAGTTACCACATATTATATATTTTGGAAAGCTCACTGTTTTGATAAAGAAACTGTTTAGGAAAGCTTTTGGAATTGAAACACTTGTATTATCGTTCTTATTGGTTATATTACATGTTTTAAAGCGGGAAAGTGTTTTGAAATTGGACTTAATTTTTATAGCGCGGAAGCGCTGCCCAAATTTCACCATAAAATATATTCCAAACTCAGTAACTTAATATTTTCGGGACTTCTACACTATTAACTTCGAACTTTGACACTTTTTGGACTTATCGGACTCTAAAACGTACACGAACACACTTATTCATATAATTTTTCCGTAACACTCTTTTGGGACAGAATCTAAAGTATAAGAAATTGAAATTTAAAATGTTAAATTGAAACTTAACATAACTTAAATTATACTAATAAAACTTATACAACATTCTGGTGTTTTAGGTTATCTTTGATTCCCGACGTGTTCCGCTCCATCCGTGCTAGTTCATATTTGTCTTCGCAAACCGTGAGTTACAACCCCATTTTGTTTTACTTTTATGCTTTGAACAATTATTTGGGGGAAACATAAGATGTATGTCATTGTAACTTGTTGAAACTATTTGAAACTCGGTACTTTTGAAACTATGAAACTTTATTGAAACGTTTGGAAACTTGTGTGAACTTTGAAACATTTTGAAACTTATGAAACTCGTAAACTTTTGAAACTTGTACGAAACTTGAAACTCCTTGGAAACTTGGAAACTTTGGAAACTTTGGAAACTTTGGAAACTTGGAAACTTGTGAAACTATTATGCGTATATGTGTTGTTACTCCTTAATTGGTTAACTAAATTTAGGATACTTGTTAGAGCAACCAATCCTTGATGAAAATATAAACCCGTAAGTGCTTACTGCTATTTTTAGAAACTGTGTTCAATTGCCCCGTTTTTTGTTCAGAAACTTTGTACACTATTAGCAATAGCCGTTAGTATTATGAGTATCGATACTTAGGAGAGGTCACTCCTTACTCAGGGTTAGCGACCCAAGTACATATTACTAAGATTCAGTTGGAAACTCAATGAAACATTTTGGGGCTAGATCCTGACCAGACAATCGGTTTAGTGTATACTTACTATTTATATTATGCCAAGTGATTGATACGAGTTACTAATTTAGTTAAGCACATATTACCTACGCATATACCTTTTTAGCGATGGATTTCGCTTCAACTTTATTTATACGAGTTTTATTTGTTTACTTGCGTGTGTACGAAACCTTTTACTATTTACATATATATGTTCTAGCGTCGCTCCGTTCCTTTTTACCTATGACGTCATTATATATATATATATATATATTTCTATTTTTGGAAACTTTTATCGAAACTCTAAACTGTAACTCACTCACTACTTTATGTAGTTGACACTTTATCTTAAGTTTCAGGAAATTAGTGTAAGTGTCGGGATGCATGGCAAGGAAGGGTCACTATGGTTACGTGAGGCGCACTATGGGAAAGACCTTATTATTTTGGGAATTTATTTTGGAACTTGTATTTGTACTTGAATTTAACTTGTGAACTGCTTGGTTGTTTTAAATCTTGAACTATTTTAATTTTAATGAAATGACTTGAATCGTTTAATTTGCTTATAACCGTGTAATGATATTCCAGCTCTCACATTCCGTGTTTCCGCTATAGCGGGGTGTGACAATTCTGGACATAAGGACTTGATATAAAATGTTTACGACACTTAAAACGAACAAAAACAAGCCAAAAATATATGTTTCGGTGCCTGTTGCGTCGCAACAGTGTTGCGGTGCGACACAACAGAGTGGCGTAACACCACACTGCGCCGCAGTGGGGCTTCAGTAACGAATATAGCTTAAACTAGCGTAACAACGTTCCGTAACAAAGCACGTAGCACAACACATGGGTTGTGTAACCATATATGATCAGCGCAACACCTTTTTCCCGCAACAAAAACGTGCGTAACAAAACTATTGGTGTAACAAGGCCACTGCGCCGCTGTCGCTGCCCACTGCGACGCGGTGCGGCTTTGGTACCCATTTTGTTTCCGCTTGCTACCTAAATCTTTCCCTTTTTTTTAAACTCGTTTATATAAATTAAATATTACGCGTAAAGTATTATATTTATTCAAACTAACGTTTTGGACTCAAAACGTATACATGATCCTAAACATAACATTATTTATACAATTTTGTCAAAGTTATATATTTTCGATGAAATATACGTATTCTTCCAAAAAGCGACCGTAATCTTAAACTTTTATAACATAAGACGTATCCTTCGTTAAACTTTTTATAAAGACAATTTCAAACTATTTTTACTTAAAGATTATTCAAAACGTCGGACGTTGAATTTTAGTTGACTTTGACTTCTTTCGAAATCGTTGACTTTGGCCAAGTCAACTACCCTCGACGTTGACTTGGGTTGACTTCAACAAACCTGGGTAACCGTATTCTATTCAGCCGATATTCCTGTTAGTCATTTCCGGCTCGGAATATCATTCCTCTTTAATCGTCATTATTGACTTGAATAGACGATACCTTCCTTTAGTCGTTATCAACTCGAAGTTCGTCATCTTTGTTTGGACAGTATTGTCACCACTTATTGATATCTTCTATTAGTCTTCCTCGACTCAAAATATCGTTGACTTTCATTCGTCACGATGAATCAAAATATTATTATTCTAAATATGTTATCTTTAACTCGAGATATATTAACCTTTAGAACGCTTTATATAAATGATACAATATAACGTTAATCATATAAGGCTAAACCCAACTAGACTTATCGAGATAATTAGACTTACTTGATGTCTTTATACTAGGGCACTTAGGTGGTGGACCGTGTTCTCCTGATTGTGTCTACTCGACATATATAGTATTTGCTGATTTGTGAGTTATTCGTTGCCCTTTTACCGCTTTTATATTTTTATCCGGCATGTTAAGCGTTAAACTTTTACATATATATATATATATATATATATATATATATATATATATATATATATATATATATATATATATATATATATATATATATATATATATATATATATATCTTGATTATGTTGGTAGATTATGATGCCTTTAGATTTAGTGTCCCTTACTAGTACGGCCTTGGTGGTAGTATGAGGCCCTCGGTGCAAACCTGTTAACTCTTTCGAGCCATCGGTGCATATATATATATATATATATATATATATATATATATATATATATATATATATATATATATATATATATATATATATATATATATATATAGATCTATAAGGGTTTTACAAACCCTCATCGCAGCTATGGCCGCTTAGTTTTCGTGATACGCCTTAGTTTGACACACTAAGGAGGAGGGTTAAGTTGCCTTTAATGTACGGTTCAGGTGCAAATGGATATCTAAGGTTTTTACATAGATCTTACTAGATTTCATAACTCAAGATATTACTATGATATTACTACATCATTACTGATTTTATTTACATTATTTCCGGGTGAAAACTTATCGAAACTTTTATACTTTTATGTTTTTATAAAAAAGCGAATAATTCACCAACTTTATGTTGACGTCGTATTTCTGAAGCTTTTCAGGAGATTGAGATTTTACATCGATTATGGAGTACATTATTTGTTATTGGATTTTTGAGGAATTTCGAAGAGACTTGACTAGACGTAGTTCGGTTTCTTTACTTTTGTGTGGACTTCGAAGAGACTTAGCTAGACGTAGTTTAGTTTCTATTTAAGCCACAAATTTATATTTATGTTGTATTTGGTGTACTCGTAAACCTTATTTAATGTAAACTTAATGTTGTGGTTTTATTCGATATAATCTTTGTCTTCTGATACCTATGATATTGTACACATCGGGTTTCCGCCTGAGCGGGGTGTGACAACGTTTTCACATTTAACTCTCATAAAGTAAAAAGTTTTTGAAATTCGAGAATTTTGGAAATCACGGTGTTACAGTTTAGATGCTGAAACGCTAAGAATGTAGCTCATAATGTATACATAAATGTGTCACATTAGTGACATATCAGCATACTCCGGTCCTTGCAACAAGACTTTTGATGCGTCAATGGTTGTATGTTTGTTGTTGCAAAAGACTTTTCGGCTACACGGTGTACCTAAAACCATCACATCTGATCGAGATGTCAAATTTGTGGGACACTTTTGGCATACTTCATGGCGCAAGATGGGGATGCAACTCTTGTTTAGTTCTTCACACCATCCACAAACGAATGGACAAACTGAGGTTGTCAACCCAAGTTTCGGCAATTTCATGAGAAGTTTAGTTGGTGAGAATCTGCAACAATGGGAAACTCGCACCACGGGAAAACTCCATTTGAAGTGGTTAATGGTGTCAATCCAACATTAACCCCGCTTGACCTCACACCACTACCTACTCCAACACATTTCAGCTAAGGCGGAGAAGAACAAGCTCAACAAATACACACATAAGTTTGAGCTCGCATTGAAAACAAAACCGGAAGTATAAAGAAC
This sequence comes from Senecio squalidus, assembly GCA_910822075.1. Taxonomy (NCBI): domain Eukaryota; kingdom Viridiplantae; phylum Streptophyta; class Magnoliopsida; order Asterales; family Asteraceae; genus Senecio; species Senecio squalidus. The sequence continues at coordinate 30,026,095 of CAJVGC010000592.1, forward strand.
GGGATGATAAGTGTCACACGAGAGTAGTATTTAAGGAGGTGGACTTGGTATGGGTTAGACTTAGGAAGGAACGGTTTCGGCTGGCAGATTTGGGAAGTTACAACCACTTGAACCACATGCCGATGGCTCCTTTCGGGTGCTAAAATGATCAACGATAATGCCTACAAGATCGATTTACCTCGTATGTACAATGTGTCAGTAACATTCAATGTGGCATATTTGCCGCTTATGTTACTTAGACGGAAGGCAGCGAAAAGGAAGAGAACGAGGATTTCGAGCAGGTGAGTATGATACACTTGGCTAAAACCAAGTTGTTTATTGATGTCCCATTTATAGTTCAATGTAGCTTATTAGTTTTCATGGAAGTTTTTATGTGTTAGTTATTCTCTCATGTTTGAATACTTCTTTTTATCTTTTCTTATGTTATTTATATATAAAACTTAGTAAGTGTGGTATAGGGGCAGTTGGACATTAACAAACTTTAGAAAGTGCAAAACCACTTTTCTCTTTAAGAAATCTCTCTCGATTTGCTTTTTATCCACCATCAGTTTGTTGTTGCATTAGTTTGATACATCACCAAGTCCTTTAAATTTTAATTATTTTGACTCAAGAAATTTAAAAAATCATATAAACCAAACGGGGCATAAGAAGGTATATGACCAACCTTTTGTGCAAAAATGGAATGGTGGACATGTCGGAAAATTGAAATGGCACTTTAGAATTATTGCTTTTGTAAATTTAACTTAGAGCCTTTATTTCGAATGTTGCAACTAACTTCAACAATATATTGTACATAACTATAATGCAACACCAAAATTAACTAAAAAGGTGTTGGACTTATACATATGCGTCATTAGTTTGGGCTAAATTCTTTGATGGTTGAGATAATTGTATTTTACCATTTGATTTTTTTACGAGCTTGTATTCACCATAGAAGTAAGAAGCAAATCCCCAAAGAGACAAAACCAATGCAACACCTTTTTCGACTTGAAACTTCTCTTTGAAAAACAAAACGGCTAATACTTCTGTTACCGGAAGTAAAACAGCTCCGATGATCCCTAACATCAAAGAAGATGCACAAAAGATTACTCCTACGGCTCCCACTAAGTTGCATTGCCAAATTAAAGCGCTAATACACAATATTGTATAGTATTTGGTTTTTCCTAATTCAAAATCTGTTGCTTCCTTCGGAAAAATCTGCAAACAACAAGATAAATTTTTAATTAAGTTCCAATTCTAAACTAAATATATAAACATCATATAACTAGATATACATATACTTACCTTGAAGTCATTTTTAACGATCATTCCAACCATACAAACTATAGTAGCGAATAAACACATAACCACCTGAATCTCCAACACAAGTGTACAAGTAATCGTCTGTTTTGCCTTGTTGTACGTTAATTCTATCAGTGGCATCATAAGCCCAACCAACAACGCCGCTGCAACGGTCATTATAAATCCCATCATATAGTCCTTCTTACTCTCTCCCTCAGGCCGGTCACTACTTGTATGCAACGCCAACACACCCGACCCAATCGTCAATAGGACCACCGCGTTAACCGAATACGGGGTAAACTTTTGTTTCACGAGAAGGTACGTGAAAACTGCCGTGAAACAAAGTTGTGAAGCAATAATTAAGGAGCCGGTGGAAGCAGGGAGCCGCGCAAACCCGAATGAATATAGATAAGCGTCTAGACCCATGAGTACTCCAATAAACGCTGATGCGAAGAATAATCTGGGACGCATGTATATGAACGTGGTGGTTTTGGTTTTGTCGTTATCGTTTTTTAGTGTTGCACTTCGATGAAAGTAAAGAATTACGAGAACAACAACGATGAACGGAAATCCAACTGATTGGATGAGGGAGGGTAACCAAATGCTTTTGCCGCCGTGGATGAAGTAGAGACGGGTGATTAGTGGACCACCGCAAGTTCCTATGAATAATAAGATACAACTAAGGGTTAAGAGTGTAGTTTTCGCTTTCGGGCTAACTTTCGCCGTCATAGGTGCAGTGGTGCCAACAGTGGTCGTGGTGGTGTTTTCCATCGTTTATATATCTTGTTAATTTACTTGTAAGGATACAATATATATTACAATGCAAGCGTAGTTATATATACAAGTGGAGGTATAACTTTTTCATATGTAAGTCCAAAAAGTTAGGGATGTTAGGAATTTGCATTGTTAGTGCTAGAATAGGTGTGAATGTGTTACAAAATAATACCAAAAGTTAAAAGATATTTTCACATTTTTTTGTCACGGGTTTCGGTGGACTGTGGAGTGTCAGTTCACACTGAGAAGCTATTAAAATGTGACAAAAAAAGTATTCTAATTGCATTTGGTGTGACTTTCTTCTAAAAAGTGTGGAAGTTTTCTAGTTTTAATTGCATTTTGAAAAAAGTAAAAAAAATAATAATAATTAAAATTGAGTTTTATATGTTATATCACTGCCAATGGTTTCGTCTGTTGAATCGTTAGTTGTTCCTCTATTGGCATTGACTACGTCTGTTCATTGTTGGTTGCCAGAAAAAAAAATTGTTTTGTAGGTTTCGAAAAGAAAGACTGACGGGAAGGTGTGTTGTTTTTATGTGGGCCCACCAATTGAAAAATACTTTTATATTTATTTTCGTTTATTTTTTAAATCAATCTTGTATATTATTGGAATAAATGGGTGGTTTGTACTAAAACCATTTAAACACATCTTTGTAGCTTTGATTGTATACATTCTAACTTGGTTTGTTTGTTATGTTTATTTTAGTTAATTGATAAATTGGAGGACTGAAAGCGTCAATAGTGGAAAGTGATAACTTGGAGGACCAGTTTGTCATTTCTGGAAGTTGGATCGGTCAAGGAGGTCAAGACTATATAAGTGTTGTTTGATGACGGCAAAACTCATAATTCAACTCATTTTTTCTCTCTCTAAGCTTTGGCTCTCACTGGTGTTTATCTCTCTAGATTCGTTTTGTGTGTGATAGTGATTATGTATGAGAGTTTAGAGAGTTGTTTTTGAATCTATACGTTTTGTATGATTCTAGTATTGTTTTCTGGAGTTTTGTATAAACGTTGGTTTGATTATATTCAATCAGTGTGTGTTTTTCGTTTTATAAAATTGTTCATGGTATCAGAGCTACGGCTCTTGATTACCTAATCGTTGTTTTCTTCGATCTAAAAGCGTTTACTAATTCAGATCTGATTTTCTCAAAATTAGGGTTCTCAAAAAAATAGGGTTTCCTAAATTGGGGGTTTCTTGATCTGTCTTGGTTATTGTGATTGGGTTAGATCTGGAGGTGTGTTTCTTCGATCTAAAATTAGGGTTTCCTAAATTGGGGTTTTCTTGATATGTCTTGGTTATTGTGATTGGGTGAGATCGGGGGTTGTGTTACTGATCGGAGCTACTATTGTGTTATGTTCTTCCGCTGCGTGAATCTCGTTGACTATATTGATCATCTTGGTCAAGATCCGTCAAGATCTGGTTGGTTGGTGTTTGTTCTTCTTAAGACCATCTGGTATTGTTTCTTGCCTACCTTGTTTCAGTGGCTGGTTCCTTCTCTGAGGCGTTTATGTGTCGGACAGGGATCAACTGCCCCTCAGAGTAATACTTGGACCATTGGCTTGGACCTTGATTCTGTTCTACTTGCTTCTTGTGTGTTTCTCCTTCTATTTTCTTTATATGTGCATCTGTAGTTTGTGCACCACACATCTCTCTGAGTCCGGAGTTGGTGTGTTGGGGGCTTTGTCATATTGGACCTAGATAGGGTCCCTGGTTAGACTCTAATTGCCCAGCTTGATTGTGGTAAACATTGTCCCTGGCCAGGATTGCCCTTAGGAGCATTTTGCATCTTGTGTTTTCTTGATTAGGTGTATTATTTTCTCTATTATTGTTGGTGTGCTTTGTTTGTCTTAGTTCTTTATTGCTCTTTGTCTTGTGTGTTGTTGGTTGTCTTTGTTCCTATTTCCTTGTATTGTTTGTTGTTCTTGTTTACTCTGTAGTTGTTTATCTGTTTGTTCTGTGTTGTTTTTTGACTAATTGACTACTATGGCTGAAGCACCAAAAAATGTCGAGAAAGTTGTTAGTAGTGACAATGAGTCTGATGTTTCTGTTACTAAAGTGAGTAAACTTAATTTTGGTGATCCATTGTATCTACATGCTAGTGATATATCTAGTGCTCCTCTTACTAATATTAAGCTTACTGAACTGAAAATTATACTATATGGAGTTGTGCTGTTACTCTTGATTTGGAAACTAAGAATAAGATTGAGTTTATTGATGGTAGTTCAGTTAGACCTGTTGATGATGATGTGTTAGGAAGACAGTGGGACATATGTAATGTTGTTGTACTGTCTTGGTTACTTGGGTCTATTTCTGAAGAGTAGTATTTGGGTCAAATCTTTTCAAAAAATCCTGCTGTTGTTTGGGCTGAATTAAAAGAAACCTATGAAAAAATTGATGGGTCTGTGATTTTTAACTTGCATCATAAACTTAACTCTTTAAGACAAAATGGGTCTACTGTTTCTAAATACTACCATAAATTGAACTCTTTGTGGAAACAATTTGATGCTATTGTTAAACTGTCTGTTTGTACTTGTCAAGGTGCTAGTGAATTTCATGAGTTTAGTCAGTTAATGAAGTTAATGCAATTTCTTATGGGTCTTGATGATGTGTATCAACATGTGAGAAGTAACTTGTTAACTAGAGACCCTCTATCCTCTATCAAAACTGCTTTTGCTACTATCTCTAGAGAGGAATCTCATAGAGGTAGTGATGTGTCAAAAAAGGGTCACCACTCTGCTTTTATGGGTAATACAGGGTCTAACACTAATTCTTTTAAAAGAAACACTAACAATGCAAACACTAATAACTTTCTTGTTAAAAATCCAAGTCTAAAATGTACTGAATGTGGTTTGATTGGTCACACTGTTGAAAGGTGTTTTAAAATCATTAGTTTTCCACCTAATTTTCCAAGAAAAAATAACAATAATGGCAATAATAGAGGTGGTACTCAAATGTTCACTAGTAATCATTATCATGTTGATACACACACCAGTCCTAGTACTCCCTCTACTAATGTGTTTTCAGATGACCAGTTAGCAGTTCTCAGGTCCCTTATTAATCAACCAAGACCATCAGATATTCCCAAGTGTAATATGGCAGGTAGGTTTGTCCATGTGTCTAAACCTGGTTGGGTCATTGATTCAGGGGCAAATCAACATATTACTCATGATTCTAGTCTTGATAACGTTGTTGATATATATGGGTTGAGTTTAACTGTTGAACATCTTAATAACATTGTTGCTAAAATTACTAAAATTGGTAATTATAGACTAAATAATAATGTAGTTTTATTTGATGTTCTTGTTGTTCCTGAGTACACATTTAATCTGTTGTCAGTTCATAAGATTGCTAGAGATAGTAAGATGTTCATAGGGTTTGATGAGGATAAATTCTATGTACAGGATTTACCTCAAAACAATCTGATGGGAAAAACTTGGGTGACTGGTAATCAACATGGGGGCATTTACTTCTTTGATGAGTGTAGTTTAGATAGAGGTAATATGTGCAATATTGTGTTTACTTGTTATGTGTCTAAATATGTTTGGCATAATAGATTGGGGCACCCATCTGATCAAGCTCTACTAGTTCTTAATAAACAGTTAGATTTGGGTAATGAAAAGCTTTTACCCTGTGAAATTTGCCATAAGGCAAAACAAACCAGGGAACCCTTTCCAATTAGTGATCATAAAACAACTGTTGTAGGAGAACTAGTACACCTTGATGTTTGGGGGCCTTATAAAGTTGCTTCTAAAGAAGGGTTCAAATTTTTCCTTTCTATTGTTGATGACTACTCTAGGGGTGTTTGGGTGTATCTGCTTAAAAATAAAAGTGATGTTTTTAATAATATTGTATCCTTTTCTAATCTCATCAACACACAGTTTCAAAAAAAAGGTCAAAGTATTTAGGTCTGATAATGGTACTGAGTTTGTAAACAGTTCCATGCATTCCTTTTGTCATAACCATGGTATTATTCACCAAACTTTTGTGGCTTATACACCACAACAAAATGGAGTAGTTGAAAGGAAACATAGACACCTTCTTAATGTTGCTAGGTCTCTTATGTTTCAGGGGGGAATTCCTCTAAAATTATGGTCTGAATATGTTCTAACTGGTTGCTATCTTATTAATAGGTTACCTTCCTCTGTGTTACTTGGCAAGAGTCCCTTTTCTGTTCTGTTTGGTCATGATCCTAATGTCTCTCATCTGAGAAGTTTTGGATGTCTGTGTTTTGCAAAAAAAATTAAATGTGAGTGATAAATTTTTTGGCATGTCTGAAAAGTGTGTTATGATAGGGTATTCTAGTACTCAAAAGGCATATAAGTTGTATTCGTTCGACAGTAAACATATTGTTTACTCAAGAGATGTAAAGTTTTATGAAACCATTTTTCCATTTGTTTTAAACACTGATCTTACTAATCCTACAATTAATAAAGACATCACTCACTTAAATTTCTCTGATAGTCCTTACTTCTCTAATGTTAAGGCTGGTTCACATTCTAGAAGCAGTCCATCAATATTAGGCAGTCTTCCTGAATATAGTGATAGTTCTTTAGGTAATAGTCTTGAAAATAGTCATGGTTCAGTTGAAGAAACCAATATTGAAAGTGATGCTAATGACACAGAAGTTGATACACAGTCTGGTGTGTGTCAATAGGACAAGGACCTTGTGTCTGAGTCAATGGGTCAGTCTGCTGAGGGTGTAGGTGAACCAAGTACTGTTAGAAAGTCCACTAGGCCTTCTGTGTTACCTGCTAAACTTGGTGATTTTGTTCTTAGTGATAAAGTTAAATACAATGTTAATAAAGTAGTTGACTATTCTGTTCCTAGTGATGGTAATTTCTGTTTTGCTACTTCTCTTAGTCAACATGTTAAACCCAAAACTTTTTATGAAGCTGTTAAGTATAAACATTGGGTTGAAGCCATGAATTGTGAAATTGAGGCATTGCTTAGGAATAATACTTGGGATGTTGTTGATAGACCTGTAAATAGAACACCTATAGGGCGTATGTGGATTTATAAGATTAAATATAAGTCTGCAGGTGAGGTTGACAGATTCAAAGCAAGACTTGTTGCTAAGGGTTATAGTCAAAAATAAGGTATTGACTATGAGGAAACCTTTTCTCCTGTAGTGAAAATTGTAACTGTTAGATGTTTAATTAGTTTAGCAGTTAAAATGAGGTGGAATTTGTATCAGCTTGATATTAATAAATATTTTCTTTATGCTGATTTAATTGAAGATGTATACATGTCTCTTCCTTTGGGTTTTTATAATGAAAACAGTAATAAAGTTTGTAAATTGAATAAGTCTTTATATGGGTTGAAACAAGCACCTAGGCAATGGAATGCCAAGTTGATTGCTAGCTTAGTTGAAAATGATTTTGTGCAGAGTAAAAATGATTACTCTTTGTTTACCAAACTAAAAGGTAATGTTTTTGTGGCATTGCTTGTTTATGTGGATGATATTGTCTTAACTGGAAATGATGAGCACGAGCTGAATAATTGTAAAGAGTTTCTGAAAAGTAAATTTAAGATAAAGGACTTGGGTACACTTAAATATTTTCTTGGTATTGAAGTACTTAGTTATAAAGGTGGTCTGTGTTTGAGTCAAAGAAAGTATTGTTTAGACTTGTTATCAGAATATGGTGTTTTGGGTAGTAAACCATTAAAAACACCTATTGAAGTCAATTTAGTGATAACAGATGAAGCAAATAAACATGAAAGTGATTTTGTGCTGTCTGATTTCACCTATTATCAAAAACTGGTGGGAAAACTTATCTATTTGACTCTCACCAAACCTGACATTTCTTATGATGTACAGTGTTTAAGTACTTACATGCATAGGCCATTAAATTCACACTTAAAACTGGCTTCTAGGTTGTTAAAATACCTTAAAAGTTCACCTGGAAAAGGTGTGTGGTTTAACAATGATTCCAATCAGTTACTTACAGCTTATGTTGACTCAGATTATGGTAAATGTTTATCTTCTAGAAGGTCTGTTACTGGATACTGTCTATTTTTTGGTAATAGTCTTGTGTCATGGAAAAGTAATAAACAAACAACTGCTTCTAGATCGTCAACTGAGGCTGAATATAGAGCCCTAGCAGCAGTTGTTTGTGAAGTTGTGTGGGTTATCAAGGTTTATAAAGATATAAATGTTTTAAACTTAATACATGTGCAAACCTTTTGTGATAATAAATCTGCTTCAGACATATCTGCAAATCCAGTCTTTCATGAAAGGACTAAGCATTTTGAAATTGATTTGCATTTTTTTAGAGAAAAGATTTTGGATAGAACTATTACTGCACTTAAAATAGATTCCTATAAAAATATTGCTGACATTTTTACGAAGGGTTTACCTGGATTTCAACATGAGTTTTTGTGTCAAAGGTTGGAGTTAAAAGATATGTTCCAAAGATGTGTTTAAGGGGGATATTGGAATAAATGGGTGGTTTGTACTAAAACCATTTAAACACATCTTTTTAGCTTTGATTGTATACATTCTAACTTGGTTTGTTTGTCATGTTTATTTTAGTTAATTGATAAATTGGAGGACTGAAAGCGTCAATAGTGGAAAGTGATAACTTGGAGGACCAGTTTGTCATTTCTGGAAGTTGGGTCGGTCAAGGAGGTCAAGACTATATAAGTTTTGTTTGATGACGGCATAACTCATAATTCAACTCATTTATTCTCTCTCTAAGCTTTGGCTCTCAGTGGTGTTTATCTCTCTAGATTCGTTTTGTGTGTGATAGTGATTCTGTATGTGAGTTTAGAGAGTTGTTTTTGAATCTATTCGTCTTGTATGATTCTAGTATTGTTTTCTGGAGTTTTGTATAAACATTGGTTTGATTATATTCAATCAGTGTGTGTTTTTCGTTTTATAAAATTGTTCATATATATACATACCTACATATACACTTTTTATTCAAAAACTACAATATATATCTACATACATTTTATACATTTAATTCAAACTCAACACAAAAAATCACAAATCACATAAAAATGGATTTCGACTCCGATATCGAAGATTACATGACGTTAACGGTTTGTTTCCATCCGGTCCTAATGACAAATTTCGTTAATGCGATTGCAATGTTCATTTTTAATAAATATGTTGTTTTTATTTAATGAATTTGTATTTAAAATAAATAATATGTGTGAGATCCAAAAAAACAGATTGACGTGTTACCGTTGATAGTGATTTAATCAGTTTGGTGTCAGTTAACGTGACGCTGAATTGGCATCAACTGACCATGTGAGTTAGGACAACACTTGGAAGAGGTCTTACATATCTATTAAAATATAATATATCGAATATTTAGGAACCGTATATATGTAGCATGTACAATATATCTAAAATAATTAAACATAATCATCTAAATCTTAATCTTAATATATCTTAACACACACACACACACACACACACACACACACACACACATATATATATATATATATATATATATATATATATATATATATATATATATATATATATATATATATAATCATTTTTGGTTTGAGCCAAGTTGCCTTTTTCAAAAAAATAAAAAATATATATATATATATATATGAATAGAATCATCTAAAAACAAACCCAAAATTATAATAATAAAAATAAACTCAAAATCCGCTTAATAAAAACCAAAACTTTCAATTATCATATCTAGATTATAAATAATTTTTATGAAAAACTAATTATACCATTAGAACAAACATTTAATTATCTTTCAACGAGCATCTACTTTATGTACTTTTGATGACTTTTGTTTTTGGTAAAAACTTGCATCTAATATAGATTAAAAATACATCTAACGTTTTTTGAACTTTTTGACAAAAATATAATCTTTAATGTATATATATCTCTTTTATAATGATAATACATCTAAATTGGGTAAAATACATCATTTTTATGAAAAATATATCTAAGTTCGAAAAATCATAAAAAAAATGCATCTAATTCTAAAAAAATACATCTAACTTTTTCTTAACTTTTCGAATAAAATATTATCTTAAATGTATTATATATCTTTTTTATGATAAAATTACATCTAAATTGGGTAAAATACATCATTTTTATGAAAAATACATCTACTTGAAAAAATGCAATGAGTTCGTAAAAAAATAATTTTTTTTTTCACGAAAAGTTATTTAATTAGGATTCTCCCAAAGAAAATCTAAAAAAAAATATTTTGATGATTTATTTGTTCATTTTAATGTGTTTTCTGTTGTTTTTACCGTTTTTATAATTTATACATATATATATATATATATATATATATATATATATATATATATATATATATATATATATATAAGAAAAAGAATTTGTTAATTTAGCTTTTATTGACCAATAGAAAGCTTTCATTTTAAATAGTTTATAAAATCAATTTAATTATTTATTTTTAACAATTTATTCAATTTAGTCTTTTATATTTTTAAAATAAAAATTTCACCATTTAACTAAAATATGTCCATGTAATTTTAATAACCCCTTATTAATCAAAAAAGATAATAATAACCTTTTTCAAATAAATATCAAAAACTTACTTTGATATTAATTCTAGAAATTTTTAATATATTCACTATTTAAGTAAAATATATTTTCAAAATTAATAATTACCTTTTTATTTCCAAAAACTAAATACTAACAATCGTTTATTTTTCATTTTTAAAAAAAATACATTAGTACGTTTTTAACTTTGTAAAATTTTAAAAAGTAATTTAATAGTTTCCTATTATTCAAAATTTCAAAACGCAATTTAGTTTGCTATATTTATTCTACAAAACACAATGTAATGACTTGCTATTTTTCGTTATTATCAATCTCTTTGTTTCTATTTTTATTTTATTGAGTTAGGATGTTAAAGTAATAAGTTGATATTTCTAGTTTTTCTTTTATTATTTGATCAATAATTAAGTTTTTAACTTTAATTTATATTCAGTTCTATTATATGAAACCAAAAACCAATTTAAATAAAACATACTATTCGATTGTGGTCTAATTCCATTAAAAAAAAACTAAAACAATCAGATCGATATATATATGTTTTTAACTTTTTAATTTATATTTAGTTCTACTTTACAAACTAAAAAACAAATTTAAAATCCAAAATACTAGTATCCAATCTAATCCAAATAAACAAACAATGTCGTTAAATCCAAAATATTCAATTGTGCAATTCAATTTTATTTGAATAGTGACCACGTCTTAGTTACATGTAAATTTTTAAATTTAATATTAAATGTGAATAACAAATATAAATATTTAACTTATAAAATAATTAATTTAAATTAGTCATGTCCACTTGGGTATAAGATATAGTGAATTAAAAAATAAATTCAAAAAAATAGGTAAATTTAATGCTTTATTTTTTAATAATTTATTAAATATAATCATTTAATTTTTCTAAATAACATTTCTTCACCATTTAAATAAAAATCTCCATAAAATTAATTTTTAATTCATTTTTTAACAACTTAGTTAATCATCATAACTTTACATCAATGGATCCCATATCGGGAGTCTGACCCAAAGTTATTATTTTTTACTCAACGTCAACATGATTTCTGATCATATCTTACAGCAATGAAGAAAAACAAATTGTAACTATTTCTTTTTCTTAATTTTATTTTTCGTATTTTTAGAAAATACATCATAATTACTATAACAACTTTTGTATCAAAATTAAAAGCATTACATGTAACTTTATAAAGTCTAATAAACTTATAATAAAAAAATATTTAATATGTGAATGAAAAAAATCATTTAAAAAATAAATCAATTTAAATTGTCTGTATATCTACACGAGTATAAATTACGTACATGATACTATTATTTTGTTTTTCTTATATTACATAATATTCCATTTAACCATTCATTTTTTAATTTATGTTCAATCTATTTTCTGTTCACTACGTGACATATTTTTAATATATTAATTATCAAAAAATATAATATCTAATATAGGTTTATAAATAAATATTTTGAAAATGTATGTATATACACACGGATCTAAGGTCTAGTATATATATATATATATATATATATATATATATATATATATATATATATATATATATATATATATATATATATAAGAAAAGGAATTTGAGAAATTAGTTTCTATTGACCAATAGTAAGCCTTAATTTCAAATAGTTTATAAAATCAATTTGATCTTTTATTTTTAGCATTTTATTCAATTTAGTCCTTTATATTTCTAAACAAAAATTCGACCATTTAACTAAAATATCTCCATGTAATTCTAATAACCCATTTATTAATCAATAACGATAATAATACTCATTTATCAATTCTATAAATTACAATATATATTCACCATCTAACTAAAATGTATTTTTTAAAATTGCTAATAACCTTTTCATTTCCAAAAACTAGATAATAACAATCATTTCTCTTTTATTTTTTTCGAAGATACCTAAATACATTTTTAACTTTGTAATTTTTAAAACACAATTTAATTGTTATCTATTATTTCAAAATTTCTTACTTTTTATACACATTACTTTCATATTTTTTAGTTCCAACCAAAATTATCATATCCCTCAACGTGTAGATTTTTGTTCATATTTTAACAATAGGGGAAAAAAATGTGAAAATTTTTAACTATTTCTTTTTCTTAAACATTTTATTTTACGGATTTTTAGAAAATACATAATAATTGCTTGCTATAGCAACTTTTGAATTTAAATTGTTTGTATGTTTACACGAGTATTTACCTATATTATTATTATTTTATTTTTTCTCAATTACATAATATTGAATATTCTATTTAACATTTCCTTTTTTTTTCTGTCATATTTTTTGTTCAATACGTGACATATTACTAAATTACCAAAAAATATAATATATAATATAGGTTTATAAATAAAAATTCTAAAACTGTCAGTGTGTATATACGGGTTTAAGAACTAGTATGAAATATATAAAAAAGAGAAATGGTATAGGTCAACCAGGTACCTTGTGGACTATAGGTAGAAAGGTCGGCCAAGTTTTTATAAACAAAGACGATTTATTAGATTTCAAAATATCTAAAACTAACAAAGTTGAACCGAAATTATTATTTGGTTAATCTATCAGGTTTATTTCTTTAAAAAGTTGGCTCGGTTAACTAATTGGAAATACTGTTAACCTTTTCCTTTTTTGGTTACGATATTAGTATCTTTATTACATATTTACTGAAAAATATGAAATGCCGTTTAGAGATATATGTTTCGGCTATCACTTGTCATTCACTAGTTGTGTTCTATGTTTAAGATTGTGGTGTGTTTAAATACAATATCTGGTTAGCTTAAAAAGCACAAGTAGGGATGACAATGGTCACCCGACCCGATCCGATCCATTGGATATCCACCTGATCCGATCCACTATATGTGGATATGGACGAACTAAACGTATGATTATTAGATATAGATATGGATATGGATTATTAGTGGATCGGATACGGATGTCAAGTTGTCATCCATGGATCACCCATTTATCACCCGAAATATAACTTTTAATATATATATTTATGGTTTTCTAAAATATGTCCCTATTTATATGTAAATAAGCATATCAATACCTATATAACTATAACCAAAACAGAAAACCTATAATATATATATATAATCAACCATTTCAACCTTAATTCGTAAATATAAGTGTTCGGACATCTATTTTCTAAATATAATTAGTTTAGCAAAAAAAATTGAGACACATAAATTGATCAAAAAGTCTATTAAAGACATAAAGTTCTAAATAAGTGTGTGGTTTATTCGAAAATCTACAATGTAGCCACATCAAACCAAAAGAATATAGTGAAACGAACATATGGGTTTGTTTCAAAGAAGGTATCATTGACATACATCTGTATATGGTTTATTATGAAGGGTTTAGTTTAAATCCAAGTATCCAACGAATATCCATTTACCCGCTTCATCCATTTGATATGGATATGGATGGATGATGCGAAGTTAAATGGATATTGATATAAATATGAATGATATAAATATAAATAGATATGAATATGGATATAACATCATCCGATCCATATCTGATCCATCGTCATCCCTAATCACAAAAATAAGATTGATTACTAACACAGGACAGATACATAATTCAATTATTTAAAGTGAAAATGTTTATTGTTTTTATTAGTTGTTTATGAGATGGATGGATTGGAGTCTTCCATTATTATTGTAGTTTTCTTGTCAGTGACTTATACTTTATGCCTAACCCAATATAGCCTCAATATGCTAAATATATAGAGATAGGGTTTATATCTTGCTAGAAAAACTAATGTTTTCGTTTTATGCATGTGTTGTATGTTTCATCCTTTCATCAGTTTTTAGGTATGATTATCAAAAGAGTATCCTTACAAACTTTTAACTTTCAGGTCTAGTTTAAACACAATAAACCGTTTTAACGGTGGAGTGTGTGTTAGCTAGTATAACCAAACCCTAACGGCTTTCTATCCAATCCAACAATAATCAACCTTAAAATTGCTTCAAATGCCACTTTTACCACTAACCAGATCTACTTCTACTAATAATGGGAATAATATACGTAAAGGATATATTCTATAGAATTAATTCTAACTATGAGATATATTCGCCTACCCATTACTCTCCTTTTTAAGAATTTATGCCTACTTACTTAATAAAATTATAACATATACACGCGTCAACACCATGGGTTATTGTTGGTGTCCAAATTCTAAAAACCAATGACAAAAAAGATGCATAAAAGATGTATAATAGTAAAGTTGTTAGGATCGGTATTTTACTATGGATCGTTTTTGTCTCTACAGGATCGAAAGATCGTATTGGGATCGAAATGAGGATCGTAATATTGTAATAACAGGTTTAAGTCACATTCATATAATATATAATTCATATCAAATATTAAAAGTATGCCATAATTATTAATATATCAACTGATTAAACGAGTTTAATAAGAATTATAGAGATTTAGATTCTCAATCGAGTTAGTATTAATTTTGTAACATATATCTGTTGATTGAAGTAAAAAAAAATATAAAATTTTCTTTATTTACTTATCTTAGTTGGTTATACGATTTGCTTTTTTAGTTTATTTGAACACAGTTAGTTAATTTATATTTTTTTGGTTCTACAATTAAAGTAAAGTAAGATCGAATAGGATCGAGATTCTATATATGATTTTATGATCAAGATCGGGATTCTACTAAGATCCAATGCTTTTAGAGATCCTACAAAGAGTCGGATCGTTTTAAGAAAACAAGATCGTAAAATCGTAAAATCGTAAGATTTTTAGATCTAAATCGGAATCTTAACAACCATGCATAACAGATAATAAAAAGATATTGAAGATTTAGGAGTTAATTATATTTGAAAAGGTATTATATGATTCACTAACTAGAAAAAATGATTTTTATTTTTATAACATTTCCATATTTATGGGTTAGTTAAAAAGAAAAAACAGATCTAGCACTAAAAGAGTGTAACACCCACCATATTAAAAAGTTAATTAATCAATAGTAAGACTTTCTCAAGCCGTTATTTGAATAGAGAAACTTGAGTTTTCACAACTTTTACTCCGATATGACAAAAATAGTCTGTGATATATACTATTTTAGTTTCTATAACTTGAAGATATGGCTATATATGATAGCAATTGAACTTGTGTGACTATATCCTTTAGTTGAACAACTTAACATATATAGTCCATATGACCTGTTGCCATAACTTGTATTGAACTTTCGATAATGACTAATGTCTTCCATCTTTTAATTAAATCATTAATCATTTGGCCACTCGTTTATCGACGAGTAACGATATGATCAATATAATTGGAAGAGTCCAATCGTTCTTCATGTTTTAACATTCTGAGTTTAAAAATAATCTTATCAAGAAGGATTAAGGTCAAATATAATCAACGAACTTTTCAATTTGTAGTACTATAATCAACGAACTTAGTAAAATCCTATTATAATCAACTTACTTTGTTTTTACCTACTACAGTAAAAAATATGCAACTTGTTAACTGCTAGTCATCTTCTCTGGTGGATTTTCCGATAACTGAGTTTTTCGACAAACATTTTCTGACAACACCATATTTTCCGGTGACTAAACTTACTACTTTTTTTTTCTTTTTACGTTTTTTTTTTCATTTTTTACCCAAAAATTTGAAGCTTTAAACTTGTACCAATCGGGATTAAAAAGATCCATTGCGATTACAAGTGAATGATGAAGACAAATGTCTATCAATTAATACATTGGAATATTGAATTGAAAATAAAGTATTTCAACCCATTGCTACATAAAATTATAAGACTATATGCACAAAAATAGTTTTCAAATAGATATTTGTGGTATGAATTTAAAAAAAATTAAGGATTAAGAAAGCTTAAAAAACTTATAACTTCTACATTACCTAATGTACAATATGATAACCACTGCCTTTTAAAAGTAGTATGAATATATCTTAAAATAATTCTCTAAAATGCAAACACCTAATTATTCACTATAAGCTACCTTATCATATTTCACAAGTAAAGCCAATGATGGTATCAAAATAAGGCAATTCTTAACATCGTGGAATCAGTGGTATGAGCAGGAAGGGAATGAACAGTGGCAAACGGTTGTGATCGCGATCAGGGGAGCGTAGTGATGAAAGAGTAGAAATGTATTCACGTCGGTGAGAAGTACTAGTGTGACGATGTAAAAGGTGAGCGGTGAAATTGTGCAGTCGCAACTACGCCGGAAACCGGTAGCCGTATTTGTGTATTTGTGTGTGACAGTGTGAGAGAGAGGGTTACATTTTGAAAATAGCGAGAGGGCTTTGGTTTGAATGTAGTTGGAAGTGAGACTCTTTGACTTGTGGTTTTCCCACGAAAAAGGAAGGTGGTGTCGATGGTGGCAATTAGTCATGAAGACGAAGAAAATGAACTTAAAATATTTTCATTTTATACCCCAGAGTTATTATATTTATACCTTTTTACACAATTATATTATATTATTTTAGAATAGGTCCAAAAGTTCATAAAATTGATCCTTTGTAGGAAAAAATAAAATTACTTAAACAACAGGTTAGCAGTCGTAAATTTAAAATTGTCTTTGACATTAGAACGAAAAAACCAAGGATGTTGATTATAATAGGGTTTTTTATAAAGTTTATTGCTTATAATGCTACAAAATAAAAAATTCGTTGATTATATTTGACATTAATCCTATCAAGAATGTAAAACATTTAAGTTTTTCTTTTTTTTTTCTCTTTTAAGAAAAGCCATATATGGGACCACGTTTTGCCCCTATCTTTATAGATGGACCATGGTTATATCGAGGGGTAGCCTAAACATCAACTTGCCGAACGACCTATTTTTGTAGCGTAGAACTTTTCGAGGAATCTTTTTATATGTTAATATAATTAGTTAAAAAAATAAAAAAAAATTTCAAATACTCGTAAATTTTGATCACGAATAGGTCATTACCTATCTTATTAAACTATATTGGGTCCAAAGAAAATAAACAGTTGATACTTTTCAACTTGTGCTGATTAGATTTGATTCTTTAAAAAGTTGTTTTGGATGTGTTGAGTCCATTGCATCGCAACTTTTTTTTTTTTGGAATGTAACAGATCATAGACCATATATGAAAAGGAAAGATAACAACCCACACCCCTAACACTTCTAGAAGGTGTAGATTGTTATAGGAGGCCAACACAAACTGTTCAAATTCTGTAGAGGTAGCCGAGGTCTTTTCTTTGGTTGGGTCCGGGATTTCGGGTGTCCTATACAACGAATGAAAATGGGTTTCCAAATACGTTTTATATATATAAAGCAAATTTAATATGTTACACTATAGCAAACTAATACATAAATTACATAGAGTAGTGCTAAGGAATCTCTTCTTTTTTCTTTCTGGAAGACTAAATGGTAAAAAAAAAAAAAGTCATTAATTACTTAAAGATGATTGTTTTGCGGAGTTTAATTTTTTTCCTCGTGTGAAGAAAGGTATGCTAAGAAGAATATTGAGTAGAAGGTTTGTCATAGGATTTTTTTTATTTTTTCATTTGTTAATTTCTTGTTTACTAAAAGTCGTATTTTCATGGTTTTAATTATCGTCCTTAACAAAAGGTACGTATCATCTAAAAGATAAGATTTTGGATAAGCTTGTTCTAGTCCGGTAGTATAATAAGCTAATGATGTCCTTATTTCGCTAGACCAAACACCCCCTGTTTATGATTCAATTGCCTCTGATGACTTCTTGGTCATTATTTTTACGAGTTATAGACAACTTAAAAAGGTCATCGATAGACTGATTTGTTACCGACACAACTCCTAATTCCTTTCTTAATATACTCAGATCGCTTTATTTGTACCTAACTCAATTCCCAATTTATACTATCATACGCCTTCAATTAATTCTCTATGTTTGTTTCTTCTTTACTCTTTTACTTCATTCTTCTTCCATTTATTTTGTTATATTTTCTGAATTTTTCATCTCGTTTATCTATATCCAATTATATTTTAGGAAAAACTTTAAACTTGACAAATTTTGTAAGCGTATTTTACAAATTGTTTTTGATTCTTTTTTATTTAAAATGGCTTGGATTTCCCATACTGTGAAACGGAAAATTTATACCAACTCTTATTTAAAAAAAATTAAAAATAAAATAACGACAAATTTTATGGTCAATTGTTTAAAATATATAAGAATGAAAAGAAGTATACAACGGGGTTTCTTAAGTCCACGCGTTACAGTGGGTTTAGAACAATTTTATATTTGAATATCAATTTAAATTGATGGGGATTTAACATACATTTTTAGTCCAGTTTAGAATTCGTTTATATCGGGATTTAATATTTCAAGAGTTTTGTTTCTTTATTTAAAGAAAAATGATCATAGACTTTAAACTTTTGTTTAAGAAACATACACGTACATTGATCTTTAAAATTTAACTTACTCATTTTCAGGAATAAGACATTGGAATAGAAAGAGCAATAACCTTATAAATAAATTAAGTTAATTTTGTCATACTATTATTCCGGTTTTCATTTTTACTCATATTTCACAAAAAGTAAAAATAAAAAATATAAAAAATCACTATTCACCATACAGTTAAAAAAATAGTTTTATTAAATGTTAGTTTTTAAACTAGGTTAGGAGTGCTTGTGTAAGAGCATGAATAGTGTAGCTGGCATGATGTCTGCTTCCAATACTTAGGTGCTGTTATTTTGAACCAAAGGTTTTTCCTTTGAATCTGAATACCAGCTCTGAATAATCAGAGGTGGTCCAAAACTCTGAATCTGAATCAATATACTATGTTCTTTTTTCCTTCGTAACATCTGTTTTACTATATTAGAACTAAACTGTTGCATTTATAAATCGTCTTAAATAAAAACATTCATAAAAATGTTCAAACATAGTGGCAACATTTTTCAAATAAAGATAATATTCAAACAACATTTTCAACATTTTGCATTAATTGTGCTGCAAGTTGATCTCGACAATTGATCATATATTGTTGATCTGTTGTATTTCAATGTGATTGAACCTCGTCCCCATCGTACTCGTCCCCATCTTGTACATTCTCGTTAGCATGTATTTCACCTCGATCATATTCGGAGAAAAAATCATCACTTAATCCTTCTTTTCGTATAAAATTATGAATAGCAAAGCATGCAATAGTAATATCTCTTTGTTTCACCAAAGAATATGGAGTCATTCTATTCAAGATGGGAAAACGTGCTTTCAAAACACCAAAAGCACGCTCAATCCATACATATTCATATTACTTATTTGAACAAATTAATAAACTAAATGTCTAACATCAATTTCAAGATATAAAAATAATTAACAAAAGAAAAGTTCACATAAAAGTCAGTGTAATAGTAGGAGTTTATATGCAATCGAGAACAAATACATATTAAAAAAAAATATATCACCTAAATCTAACAAACAATTATCAATATCAATTTATATAACGAAATCAAGTGACATACCATTGGAAAAAAAAATTACTTGAATTTAAGGATGAAAAACTTACTGGTGAAGAGAAAGAGGTAATCAGAGGTAAAAAGAGGTTTTTTATGTAGGGTTGTATCAGAGGTAAAAATAGGTTTTTTGTCTCTGGTTAAGAAAAAAAAAAGAACAACAAAATTTTTAAAACCTCTGACCGGGTCAGAGATTAGAGCCTATTAAGACTTTTTTCTCAAAAAAGAATAACACCTTAGTGTGTCTAATTTTCTTTTTTCCTATTCTTTTATTTGTTTTGTTTTCTTGCTATTTTCTTTTTTTGGAAATTTACATTTATGTCTTTATAAAACTTCAATATTACGTCAATTTCTTTTTAAAAATCAAAATTACGTTAATATGTTTCTAAAACATGAAAAATTCTCATATATATCCAAAATAATAACTTAATAATATTTAAATATTTTTAATATTTAAATTATTCATCTAAATATTAATTAAACTTTTTACTCAAGTATGTTAGGTTTAATCCAACATCAACCAATGTATCTCAATTTCATAAACTTATAGATTTAAAAGAGATTGATTTCTATAATTTTGAGAATTAACCGGAATAAAAAGGTTGCAAAACATCTTCGTCTTGATTGATTAATGTTTTGTAATATATGTTTAAAAAAAATTATTCATTGAATTTAATCTATTCAGTTCATTCGTTATTTGATTTTTTATTGAGATATTTGTTTAAATAAGCATTTGGATTAGTTTTATTGATTTATTCAATTATTTAAAATATTTAAAATCATTTAATTAATATTTAGATGAATAATTTAAATGCCAAAATCATTTAAATATTATTAATTTATTATTTTGGATATATATGAGAAGTTTTCATGTTTTGGAAGGATATTAACGTAATTTTGATTTTTACAAGAATATTAACGTAATATTGAAGTTTTGCAAGAACGTAGATGTAAATCTCTCTTTTTTTAATGCTATTTAATAAAAGGACTCTTTTTTTTCTTCCAATTGGTCAATAATTATTAAAGTCTTTTACTTTTGGGTTACGTTTTTTTTTTCTTCAAATAGTTGCTTACCCTTTCTTTTATATTAATTTCTTAAGTTTTATTTATTACGTTACTAGCTTATTCCCCGTGTTATCCACGGGATTATATAAAAAATATATCAAAAGAAACTTGTTGCATATCAACAAATAAAAGCTAGTTTATTTAATTAAAAAAATGAAAAATCTAGAAAATTACCCATACTACTATAATGACATCACCCTATTTTAATTTTGTCCTAGGTGGACAACCTCATTACTTGCCATGTCACCTTTATGACATCATACCTAAGTCCCCTTTATTAGATTAGAAAGATTTTTTTGTTTAGATTATTGAATAAAGTAGTTATTTACTTATTTCGACTGATTTTTACTTTTCGTTTCATATTTTCCTTTTTGGATTACGTTTTTTTTTTATAACTTTTTATAATTTTAGTTTTTTGCTTTTATTTTAAGACTATCGATTTAAAATATAAGTTTTTAAATACGCCGCAACGCACAAAAAAGCCTCCTTTTAATACAAACAACAAAAACAACAAATACAAATAATTCAAAATAATAAATAATGTAATTTAACGTCCTTCATACACCATACGAGCCATATTATGTCGATAATTTGATTAGGTTTGTTGAATTGCTTCCTCTTTTGAATCATCACTGGTCGACCTAAAACTAGTTTATGCATAAACAAACATACACATAAAGACGTGAGAATATCGTTCATTGGTACTGTATTGATTGACATTGTTTGAGCAACGATTGACGTGCTCAGGACTGGATGTGATGGCTAACCAATACGTTCTCCTGCTAAGGCAGTGCAAACCTACCAAGCTCTCAGCGAGCCTAAGGTGACGTATTGATTAGAGGGAGTGACGTAAGAGAGTGGGAAAACCTCTTGAACGTAGGTGATAAATGTGAGAATGATGATGGCAATATCTGACAAATGGTCAGATATTTATAGGCATTCGTTTGTGGGTCGTGGGCCGTCATCGTAGTTTCTGGGCCGTCACTTCATAGTCCAAATATGGAAACTGATGTAGAACTAATGACCTATGACGGGTGAGCTTCCCTTTGAAAGGACTGGACTGACAGCTTGGCTTGGCCTTAAGGGACTGACAGCTTGGCTTGGCCTTAAGGGACTGACAGCTTGGCTTCACCTTAAAGGGACTGACAGCTTGGCTTCACCTTAAGGGACTGACAGCTTGGCTTCACCTTAAGGGACTGACAGCTTGGCTTCACCTTAAAAGGGGCTGATAGCTTGGCTTCACTTTAAGGGACTGACAGCTTGGCTTCACCTTAAGGGACTGACAGCTTGGCTTCACCTTAAGGGACTGACATCTTGGCTTCACCTTAAGGGACTGACAGCTTGGCTTCACCTTAAAGGGACTGACAGCTTGGCTTCACCTTAAGGGACTGACAGCTTGGCTTCACCTTAAGGGACTGACAGCTTGGCTTCACCTTAAGGGACTGACAGCTTGGCTTCACCTTAAGGGACTGACAGCTTGGCTTCACCTTAAAAGGGGCTGATAGCTTGGCTTCACTTTAAGGGACTGACAGCTTGGCTTCACCTTAAGGGACTGACAGTTTGGCTTCACCTTAAGGGACTGACAGCTTGGCTTCACCTTAAGGGACTGACATCTTGGCTTCACCTTAAGGGACTGACAGCTTGGCTTCACCTTAAAGGGACTGACAGCTTGGCTTCACCTTAAGGGACTGACAGCTTGGCTTCACCTTAAGGGACTGACAGCTAGGCTTCACCTTAAAGGGAAGGGACTGATAGCTTGGCTTCACTTTAAGGGACTGACAGCTTGGCTTCACCTTAAGGGACTGACAGCTTGGCTTCATCTTAAGGGACTGACAGCTTGGCTTCACCTTAAGGGACTGACATCTTGGCTTCACCTTAAGGGACTGACATCTTGGCTTCACCTTAAGGGACTGACATCTTGGCTTCACCTTAAGGGACTGACAGCTTGGCTTCACCTTAAAGGGAAGGGACGAGCTATATACCTCAATAAAATGTTTGAAGGGACTCCCTTTGAAGGGGAGGATCGCTCTCTTTGAAGGGGCGGATCGCTTCCTTTGGAAGGACGGATTCAATCGTTTTGTGTCTTGCGGTGTTTCCGATGGGGGAACTACATACCTCAACAGCCCCCCTAGTTTGAATGTTGAAATTTTCAAAACAAATTTTAACTTTCAAACTAATTGTTTTACTCCCATTTTCTCCTTTAAATGCTCCTCCCTTTCATTCCTTTTTCTTTTCCTTGAGGAGTGCCAAGGAGGAGAGGGATGCTTTACAGGAGGCTCTCGTACGTGTTCGAGAGGTAGAGGCCCTGAGTATGGTGTTATAACTATTGTCTTATGGCTTTGCCACTTCGGATCTATATATTAATTTTGGGTTGTTATGACAACTCTTTTTGTTATCATGACTATGCCATGTTTAATTATGTTTGTTTTATTTGCATGCTTTTTATTTTTATTTTTTACTCGCGAGATTGTCGCTCCCCAATAGGGAGTGCTTATCTTTCCTCCGGTAGGTAAGAAAGACGGAAAGTTGATTGTCGCTCCTTAGTATGGAGTGCTTATCCTTCCTCCAATAGGTAAGAAAGACGAAAAGTTGTGTTCAGCCCAGCCTTGTATGCCTTATGTGGCTTGTTACACTTAGAAAAATTTCAAGTTAATTTTTTTTAAAATAACTATGAGTAGCTTGTTACCAAGTTGGTATTGATTGGGGGAAAGTATGATAGGAAAAAAAATGATTTCTATTAGCAACATAGATGACTACATAGATGTGCTCTATCAAGCATTTTGTTCTATCTAAAACATGATATAGTTGAATACATGGTATTCCATGACCTTGTTAGGGTTTTTGTAGTCTTTCATGATGTAGTACGTCGTCGATTTGAAGGGGTGTTTGGAGGACTGGAGGACTAGACTAAATGTCCGTCTGGTGGTCCTGGGTCCTCCATGTGTGTTCCCTTTTGCCATGCAAAGGTCTTCTTGAGCGGGGGCTCCATCACTTGCTTTACTCCCGTGACAAGGTGTTCCAAGTGTCCCTCTTCCAATGCTCGTTTGATTTCGGCCTGGAGCTCTCTACATGCATTTGTGTCATGTCCATGGGCTTCATGGAATTCACAAAATTTGTTCATGTTTTTCTTCCCTGACATGTAGGTCATTGGCCGGGGAGGCTTGAATGTCGCACATACTTGTTCGGTTTTCAAAATTTCCATGGGAGACTTGCTGAGGCTAGAGGCTAGTGAGCCTTTGTCATAAGGAGCAAACCTTTGCTTTTGTCTATTATCTCGTCGGTCCTCTTTGTGATTGTCATGACGACTACCCTCTCCACTAGGTGAGTCTTGAATGCTTGATCCTCCAACACTTAGTCCACCCCACCCTTTATCTCTTTTGCCACTCGTTACGCTTCTAGCCAAGGCAATTGTCTCCTTTGACCTCAAGTAGTTATAGCAAACATCAGTCGTTTCTTTGAAGGTAGTTGGGATTCTTGCTGCTAGTCGTTCTTGGAGTTGGCCTGGGAGCAAGGAGAGTGTGAAACCAGAAATTTGTTGACTTTCGGGTAGATCTGGTATCTTCAAGCACTCTTGTGTATAGCGGAGAATGAATTCTCGCAACCCCTATCCTTCTCGCTGGCGTATGAGGTGTGCCTCAAGGTGGGTTCTCCTTTGCTTCTTTTGCTGGAAGAAGTTGGAGATAAACTTCGCTTTGAGGTCATAGAAGTCGTAGATGCTCTTCTCCGGAAGGCTTGTGAACCAATCTCTAGCAAAGCCTTGTAGCGTTCCGGGAAACATGTGGCAAGCTACAGGGTCAACCCACTTTTCTGTCATGATCGCTTGCTCGAACAACGCCAAGTGATCCTCTGGGTCTCTTGTTCCATCATAGGTGCCGACAATAGAGGGAACTCTTTGTCGGTCTGGGATGGGATATTTTGCCACCCAATCACAAAACTTAGAGTTCACCACAGAAGTGGGCATGGTTGCTACCCGAGATAGTCCTTCCCTCTCTCCCACGAGGCCCTTCAGCAAACTGAGTAATTCTTGATTGGTATCTTGTGGGGGCGGTGGAGGAGTAGGCTCTGGTGCTTTTTGCCTTTGCAACTCATTAACCAACTGTCCGAGCAAGACACTCGCATTGACCTCAGGAATTGGTTGTGGCGCAGGCTTGGGCTTCAATGTTTCTATGAGCCTGGCTAAGAAGTCGTTTTGTGGGGGTGGAGTTGGTGAAGGTGTTTGTTGTTGGGACAAGGCTGTCTTCAGAATCTCCAAGGCCTCTTCCACTGACGGCTGTTCCCTGGAAGGGGTTTGAGTGGGAGTGGGAGATGGCTGTTGGGTTAGAGTGGAGGCTTCCAAGCTAACAAGTGGTGGGAAGCTCAGGGTTGGAGTGATACTTGGAGGCCTTCCCATCTGGAAGCCTTGATAGCTTGACTGGCCTGCTTCTCCCGTGCTAGGCACTCCCACTTCGGCTGTGTCGTTAGACCCGAAAGGGTAAAGTCTGGTCCGGACACCAGATAGGTTTTCTTCGCTGATCCTTCTGCTGATCCTTCTGGCATTCCCCGTCCCCTCTCCTGTTCCAGTGACTTGGGAGTTTGGAGGGGTGGCGTTGATGTCTACCGAGGGAGGAGGATCCTCTCTGCTCGGAGGGGGGTTCATGGCAAGGCCTGAATCCATTGGGGGTGAAGGGTTAAGGAGAAAACTTAGTGAAAAACCGTTGTTCTATAACGGTCCCACGGATGGCGCCAATGTTTGAGCAACGATTGACGTGCTCAGGACTGGGTGTGATGGCTAACCTATACGTTCTCCTGCTAAGGCAGTGCAAACCTACCAAGCTCTCAGCGAGCCTAAGGTGACGTATTGATTAGAGGGAGTGACGTAAGAGAGTGGGAAAACCTCTTGAACGTAGGTGATAAATGTGAGAATGATGATGGCAATATCTGACAAATGGTCAGATATTTATAGGCATTCGTTTGTGGGTCGTGGGCCGTCATCGTAGTTTCTGGGCCGTCACTTCATAGTCCAAATATGGAAACTGATGTAGAACTAATGACCTATGACGGGTGAGCTTCCCTTTGAAAGGACTGGACTGACAGCTTGGCTTGGCTTTAAGGGACTGACAGCTTGGCTTGGCCTTAAGGGACTGACAGCTTGGCTTCACCTTAAAGGGACTGACAGCTTGGCTTCACCTTAAGGGACTGACAGCTTGGCTTCACCTTAAGGGACTGACAGCTTGGCTTCACCTTAAAAGGGGCTGATAGCTTGGCTTCACTTTAAGGGACTGACAGCTTGGCTTCACCTTAAGGGACTGACAGCTTGGCTTCACCTTAAGGGACTGACAGCTTGGCTTCACCTTAAGGGACTGACATCTTGGCTTCACCTTAAGGGACTGACAGCTTGGCTTCACCTTAAAGGGACTGACAGCTTGGCTTCACCTTAAGGGACTGACAGCTTGGCTTCACCTTAAGGGACTGACAGCTTGGCTTCACCTTAAGGGACTGACAGCTTGGCTTCACCTTAAGGGACTGACAGCTTGGCTTCACCTTAAAAGGGGCTGATAGCTTGGCTTCACTTTAAGGGACTGACAGCTTGGCTTCACCTTAAGGGACTGACAGTTTGGCTTCACCTTAAGGGACTGACAGCTTGGCTTCACCTTAAGGGACTGACATCTTGGCTTCACCTTAAGGGACTGACAGCTTGGCTTCACCTTAAAGGGACTGACAGCTTGGCTTCACCTTAAGGGACTGACAGCTTGGCTTCACCTTAAGGGACTGACAGCTAGGCTTCACCTTAAAGGGAAGGGACTGATAGCTTGGCTTCACTTTAAGGGACTGACAGCTTGGCTTCACCTTAAGGGACTGACAGCTTGGCTTCACCTTAAGGGACTGACAGCTTGGCTTCACCTTAAGGGACTGACATCTTGGCTTCACCTTAAGGGACTGACATCTTGGCTTCACCTTAAGGGACTGACAGCTTGGCTTCACCTTAAAGGGAAGGGACGAGCTATATACCTCAATAAAATGTTTGAAGGGACTCCCTTTGAAGGGGAGGATCGCTCTCTTTGAAGGGGCGGATCGCTTCCTTTGGAAGGACGGATTCAATCGTTTTGTGTCTAGCGGTGTTTCCGATGGGGGAACTACATACCTCAACAGACATGTTCATAATTCCAAGCTGGTTCGTTATTCAGACCTCATCCATGTGGTTAGTAGATGGTGTAAATAAGTTGAGTAAAGAGATTCTTATTGGGTTCCGATCCAATTTTGATCAATGTTAAAAATATATGATTGTCGTGTGACCGTTTTTAGAGGATAAAAAGAAAACATACTAAAAAAACATGTGCCAGAAATTGTCGGAATATTTTAATTGGTTTTTTAACCATTAATTTACTTAAATAAAAGAAATAAATTTAGAAAAAATATACAAAAATTACAAAGTTCGCATAAAATACGAACTTTGGGTAATTTTCAGAAAAGTAGTTAAACGGTAACAATTTGTAAAATACTCTCAAGAAAGTTGTCAAAATTATGGTTTTCATTATATTTTGTGCTTACTATAAATAGTTATTAAATATTATACTTTAAATGATGAAATTTTTCGGTCTAAATCTATGTTTGGTTTAAGCTAAAATAGATGACGAAGCTTTATTATATTTTTCATAATACACATTATACTTTTTAGTTAAGACAATTCAACTTGTGAACCTGATCCGATCAAACACTTATTGTGTGCGCTATTCAATATTCTTTTAGTACCGCCTAAATATTCTCATATTTCCGCATCTGAATATGTCACACATTTTTTGTTTTTGGTTATAAATACAATCAATGGTCGAATTTGCATAAACGATAAAAAGCTTTATTCCCTTCGTTGTCATCCCCCTATTTGAAAATCCTCATATGCTAGCTTAGAGAATTTAGCAAGTTTACTAAAAGTTGTATGTCGTTGTTGAATTTGACTGGAAATGATAAGAATATTATACGACTTCGTTATATATAGTATTAAATGTGAAATCCCGGCTAAGCATACTTTGTATATTAATTTAATTTTAAATATAATAGATAAGAAGAGTAATTTCTATTTCTATTTTTAATATATATATTTATGGAAAACGTTTTGTCGTTTAACCCACAAAATCGTCATTATCATTATAATAAGAGTTAATTACATAAATCGTTCTTATGGTTTCCTTAAAATTATGAATTTCATCCCTAAGTTTAAAACATTTCATAAGTAGTCCACTTTTGGAAACTAATTACGGATTTCGTCCCTAAAATGGATGTCCGTTAAAATTTTCCGTTAAAATCTTCGCTAACTAATTACACATTTCGTCCCTATAATGGATGTCCGTTAGAAATTAGGGACGAAAAACATAATTAATTTCCAAAGCTGGATGATATATGCAACGTTTTAAATGTATGGACGAAATCCGTAATTTGAGATAATTCATATGAACGATTTATGTAATTAACTTTTAAAATAAAAAATATAATCAACTTAAAAAGTCAAAAAAGTCAACATATTCCGACTGCAAATTTTATGCTTTTTTGTTTAAATACAATATTTACTAACACCAAAAACAAAACCTTTGCCGTTTAACGCACAGAATCATCGTTATCATTAAAATAATAATATAATCAACTTAAAAAGTCAAAAAAAAGTCAACAAAATATAGCCGCAAATTTTATGCTTTTATCTTTAAATACAATATTTACCGACACCCAAAACAAAACCTTCTTTTGCATGTGTGGTTATGTCATTGTGGTATTTAAGCAGAAGGCATGAGTTCAATCCTTGACTATGACATTCATTTTTCTTTCCTTTTTTCAATTCTTTAACCAAAACCTATACAAAATAGGATGTTGTCGGGATGGTTATGTACATTGCTATATGTTTGAGCAACGATTGACGGGGCTCAAGGGTTTGGGGTGTTGGCTAATCGATACGAACTCCTGCGAGAGCAGTGCAAACCTACCAAGCTCTTGACGAGCCTAAGGTGACGTATGATTAGCGGGTGTGACGTAAGAGAGTGGGAAAACTGCTCTTGAACGTGTATGTGTGAGTGATGCAAATGATTGACAACCTGACCCTTCTGACATCGATCAGAGGGGTATTTATAGGCTTGAGATTAGGGTTTCCATTTATGGGCCGCGGCCCATGATTACGCTCCTGGGCCGTCACTTTATGATCCACAAATGGGTAAGTGACGTAAGCATGTGTGCTTGCGACGTCAGGTCAACTTAAGTGTATACCGGGTAGAAGTTAGCGTTACTGGGCAGCCAGGCCAACCGGGTAGGCTATGCCTGGTAACGGGGCTAAAATGCTCGGCGGTTTCCGAGGTATACCGGGGTGAGCTCGAGCACGGGGATCTTTACCCCGGTAACGGGGCTTGGTTCACCCGAGCAGGGCCACTTTATCCCGGTGATGGGGCCAAGGTGTCCGAGGTTCCAGGGCAGTTGCTCGAGAACGGCGCAGAGATCCTGGGCGGTTGCTCGATCAGGGGCTGTTTATCTCGGTGACGGGGCCAAAGTGTCCGAGGTGTCCGAGATGTCCGAGGCGCCCAGGGCGGTTGCTCGGTAACGGCCCAGAAAGTCTCGACGGTTTCCGAGGTTGCTCGATCATGTGTCCGAGGTTACCGAGTCATGCTCGAGAGCGGGGCTTGTTTACTCGGACAGGGGCAAGTCATCTCGGTGACGGGGCTAGCCACCCCGGTACTTGTCCTGGGCGGTTTGTACCGCGCTGGGACACAAGGCGGTTTGCTCGATCATGGGGCTAGCTACCCCGGTAACTTGTCCTGGTCAGGGCGGTTTGCTCGATCATGGGGCTAGCTACCCCGGTAACTTGTCCTGGTCAGGGCGGTTTGCTCGAGAACATGGTGGAAGTGTCCGAGTGAAGCTCGGAGCGGGGCTCCTTAGCCCGGTAACGGGGCAGGTTTACTCGGCAGCGGGGGTTTCTTAGTCGCGTAGGTTTTGTGTTCGAGTCGTTTTCGGTTGTCGGACCACACACCTCAATAGCCCCCCCAAGTTTGATTTTTTGTTTAAATTTTTCAAAATTTCAAACTTTCAAACCTCTTTGTCTTCCCCCCAAAAATATTTTCTATAAATTCTCTTGATTTCTTTTAATTTTCACTTCACTTCTTATTTTCACCTACTTCCTTTCTTCTCTCTAGTTTTTTGTTTTTTTTTTTGCCTGCAATTAAATCAAATCACCCCAAGAACAAACATCCCTTTCTTCACCTTAAACCACCACGGCGGTAGGCGGCGGACCACAGCGGCAGCGGCGGACCACAGCGGCAGCAGCGGTGGGCTGACGGCGGTGGGCGGTGGTGGGCTGACGGCGGTGACGGCCGACGGCGGTGGTTGGCGGCGGTGATTTTCCGGCGATTCGTGGTGAGTTTCTTCCTTTTTCAAGTGAGTTCTTTTCTTGAATTTTTGTTTTGCTCTTTTGATCTGGTAAATTCCTTTGTTAAAATTACTAGGATGTTTGTTTTTAGCTAGGTCACCATGTTTTTAGGGTTACCACTTCCCCCTTTTTTTTTTTTGTGCCATCATTGCCTAAACAAATGTGGAGGTATTTGAGAGTATAGCTTATTCTTGGGAGGAATTTAGGAGGGCCGTAGCTAGATTTTTATTTTTTGTTAGCCGTGAACTTTATTCCGTGTCGGTATTTTCCTTGTTGGTTATGTCGTATGAAAATGTCATTTCTGGGAGGAAATTTTGTCCG
Source organism: Senecio squalidus (assembly GCA_910822075.1). Lineage (NCBI taxonomy): Eukaryota > Viridiplantae > Streptophyta > Magnoliopsida > Asterales > Asteraceae > Senecio > Senecio squalidus. The sequence continues at coordinate 30,056,892 of CAJVGC010000592.1, forward strand.
TCCTTAACACCTTTTATTTTTATTTATTGCTAACATTTTTTCCGTGCTTGCTAGGTTTGTTAGCGGCTTGGAATGTATGACCTCTCTGTCTTGGAGGGGAATGAAGGGAATGAGAGGAAGGAGGGGTCTTCTTCTCCTCTGACAGTTGAGGATTATCCGTGTTTGTTTAGTAAAGCTCAGCTAGGTAGTCTTCTGAAGGCTAAGCATTATGGTCTGCACAATTATAAGACGAAACTTCCTCGCAAGGGTGAACGGGCGTGTGATCCCCCTGAGGGGTTCGTAACATGTTATTGGGAGTACCTATTAGACGGTGGTCTGAGATTTCCCCTTTCTCGTTATTTCTTGGATGTGGTGAAACACTACGGGATTGGTTTTTCTCAATTGGGTCCGCTCTTTATTTGGAGGATTGTTGCCCTCCAGATGCTTCAGCACGCTTTAGGTAGAGAGCCTTCTGTGGAGTTATTCAGGCTTTCATTTATAGTGGTGAAGCAGCATAGTTGGTTTTTGTGTAGACCTATGGCTGCAGCTAAGCACGTTTTCGTTGGCTTCCCTGATAGTTTGAGGGGATGGAGAAATAATTTCTTTTTTGTGGAGGATTCTATTATTCCCCCTGGGTATGAGTTTCTTCGTGAGAGGATTGATGGTATTGATAGTCGTGCTCGGATTAAACCCGATGGTGCCCATGCGGAAGAGTGTCTGACTTTTCTTGAGAAAGTTATTGGGGGTTTGAACATTCAGTATCGGAGGTACTCGTCAACCATCTTGTCAAGGGGGGGTATATGTGCTAACCCGAAAGCACCGTTAGTGCCGATGATTTTCGCGGCCACTGCTGAGGGGATGCGAATAGGGAAATGTATGTTTTTCTCTATTCTTTTCCTCTTTATCTAACTTTTTTGCTTTATTTAACTCTTTCCTGTTTGCTTTGTTGTATTGCAGCTTTGGGTTTGGTGGAGGCCATGTCTGTTGATAAGAAGGTTATTTTGGCTACGAGAGGTGTTCCACCTGAGGGTGTAAGCAGGCTTAGGGGTAAGGGAGATGTGGATAAAGTGGTTATTGAAGCCATTGGAGAGGAGGTGTCTGATACTCACGATGATGATACTGACGATGATGATGATGACGATGATGATGATTCGGTGTCTCCTATTGTTGGTGGAGGTATGTTTCATGGTATGGTAGTTCTATGTCCATGTGTGTTTGGTTTTTTCTTCCCTCCTTTTTATACGTTGGCTTTCTTTAGTAGGGGATGATATTGCGGAGCCGGATGTTGAGGTTGTAGAGGATGTTGAGGCCGTTGTAGGCGAGGATGCTAGGGCCGATGGTTTGTCTGTAGATGACGTTGGGGGTGAGAGCCTTGCTGAGCTAGCCCCCCCAGACGACCTTGGTATTGTGCCCCTTGATGACGTTGTTGATGATTCGCTTATGTTATCTCCCCCAGACGACCTTGGGCCTGTGCCCCTTGATGACGTTGTTGATGATTCGCTTATGTTATCTCCCCGAGATGATGGTGAGTATTGTGTGTTTATTTTAGCTATGTTTTTTGTAACTTTGCCATAATTAATTCCTTGTTGTTTCTGTGTAGTTTCTCCATTAGGAGCTCACGTTGATGGTGCTCCCTCTGCTCTGGGGAAAAGGGCTGCCAACAATGATGTGCAGGGGAGGAATGTTCGGCCTTTCCGTCAGGGAGTGGGGAAGACCATCCATTCGATCTCAGGAGCGTTTGGGTCTTTTTCTGGTGGTGCTACCACATCTGTTGCTGGTATGCAAGTTGGTGAGGGCTCCTCCATGGCGGGAGTGACTACCTCAGCCGCTGTTGTGACTCCTCCGTTTTGCCCGCCCAGCTTTCCAGCTGGCGTGTTCACGCTGCCTACTCCTGGTAAGTTAGTTTTATGTTGTTATTAGTTGTTGTTTTGTATCTGACTTCTTTGTCTTTTGCAGGTCTTAGCATGGAGTTTTCTCATGCTGAGGGGCGTCCTTCTCGCATTGTCGATCCAGTGCGGTTTGAGGGGGATTTCAGCTCTGAGGCTGCTCGGGTATATTTGAGTGCTACAGAGAAGTATAGCCTTACTGATGTCTATGACATGGCTACGACTTCGGCGTACAATACCTTTGTGGATACTTGGGTGGCGAGGCACCGAAATATTCTCTATCATCAGGATAGAGATCTTAGGCTTGCTTCCTTGACTGAGCAGTTAGAGCAGGAGCGAGAGGTTATTCGTTCCTCTGGGGATAGGGCTAGGGTAGCCGACGAGGAGGTTAGGGTAGCCAGGGAGGAGGCTAGGGTAGCCAGGGAGGAGGCTAGGGTAGCCCAGGAGGAGGCTAGGGTAGCCCAGGAGGCGGCTAGGGTAGTCCAGGAGGAGGCTAGGCTAGCCAAGGAGGAGGCTAGGCTAGCCAAGAAGGAGGTTAGGGTAGCCCAGGAGGCTTTGGTTAGGGGGGAAGAGGAGAAAGACAGGATTCTCACCCGTCTTCAGGATGTAGAGGTTGAGTTGGTGTCTACTCATGAGACTACCCGTGGATTAGAGGATTCTTTAACGAGTTGTGCTGCTGAGAAGAGGGATTTGATTGCTTCTATGCCTGATATATTTAGGGCTGTACATACTCATCCTCAGTTTTTGGATGCGGTGACTCAGCTTAACACCGCAGCTCGTGGTTATGGGAGGTATGAGGCTGCTGCGGCGCTCAAGAAGGAATTCCCATATGTATCTAGTGATGTTTTTACGAAGTATCATCTTGAGACTGCGAAGGATAAAGTCACTGAGCGGACTCAGGCCTTTAAGCGCCATGACTACCCTATCCTGACTCGAGTTGCGGCTGATCCCAACTTAGAGGCGAAGGATATTCTGCAGATGGTCAGGGAGGATGCGGCATTGGAGAGACAGAAGAAAAGAAAGTAGTGACTTCTATCTTGTCCCATTTTGTTTGTCTTGTTTCTTTTTGTGAGGCATGAGAGGACTTGGTGTATTTGTGGGGTTGCCTCCCTTTATCATTTAGACTATATATTATGTACGTATGGTGTTGCTACTTCTTATTTTCGAGACTATGTATGATGATATATTTATGGGGTTGCGGTGGCAACTCTTTTTGTTATGACTGTGCCATATTTTTGGTTTTTATTTTCTTGTTTATTGCATGCATGTATTTTTGTGTTCTCGCGAGATCGCTTCCGTAGGAAGTGCTTACCCTTTCTCCCATGGAGTTGAGGGCGGATAAATATGTGTTTGCCTAGTAGGCCATGGATTTCTTTTTTTGTATCATACATAGACATAACATATAAATGATGACTTACAAACCAAGTGTTTGAAGCAAAGAGTTGTATTCATTAAAATAAAGATACTTCGGAGTACAAAACATGGATCTGATCATTACATGTGAGAATTTGACCAGTCCTTATATAACTCATAGCGTACAAAATTTCCTAGGCATAGCATTTTTTTAGGTTCATGGCGTTCCAGGTCCTGGGGATAGGGAATCCTGCCAGGTCAGAGAGGGTGTAGGCACCGCTCTCATTTGCCTCTTCGACTTTGTAAGGGCCTTCCCACTTGGGGCCTAGCTTGCCCGTATTCTCTGCCCTGCTGGCCTCATTTATTCTCCACACGAGGTCGCCAACTTTGAATGTTGTTGGGCGGACCCGTGTATTGTAATACTTAGCCATTTGGCGCTTGCTCTCTGCTTGTCTTATGTGAGCTATTTCCCGTCTTTCTTCAAGCAAGTTGAGGTTTTCCCTAAGAGCTTCCTCATTCTGAGCTGGATTGAGTGTCATAACACGAGGAGTTGGGATGGTGAGCTCAGGGGGGATGACAACTTCGGTTCCATACACAAGGCTGAATGGGGTTTCTCCCGTGCTGCCCTAGGGGTTGTGAGGTGAGCCCATAGAACTCCAGTAAGTTCATCAACCCATGATGTTCTGCCCGTGCCTAGCCTTGCCTTTATTCCTTCAACAATTGCTTTGTTCATTATTTCCACTTGGCCGTTTGCTTGAGGATGGGCGACGGAGGTGAAGACTTGCTTGATATCCATGTCTTGACACCAAGCTCTGAAGGGGTTTTCAGCTAGTTGTTTCCCGTTGTCACTCACCATTACATGAGGCACACCAAAGCGGCAGAAAATGTGTTCCCACACAAAGTTGATCATTCTTTGACCTGTGATGGTGGTGACTGGCTTGGCCTCTACCCACTTAGTGAAGTAGTCGACGGCTACTATGAGGAACTTGACGTTCCCCACTCCTGGAGGGAACGGGCCAACTATGTCGATGCCCCATTTGTAGAACGGCCATGCGGTGGTGACAGGAATTAGGTCTTGCTTAGGCATTTTGGGGATTGGGGCGTGCCTCTGACATGATTCACATTTTTCAATCTCCTTCTTGGCATCTTGGTGCATGGTAGGCCAATAGTATCCCATGCGCATGATTTTGGTTACCACTGTGCGTGGACCAGAATGTAGGCCACAAGTGCCGCTATGCATTTCTTGTACCAATTCAAGCGCTTGAGCAGGGCCGACACAACGTAGGTGTGGTCCAAGGAAGGATTTCCTAAAGAGGATGCCGTCAATCATTAGATACATGGGAGCCTTCATTCTTATCTTCCTTGCCAAATGCTTGTCTTCGGGGAGCATATTATCCTTAACAAATGCGATGATGGGAGACATCCAGTTGTTAGGATCTTCGGCGGCCATTACTTCCTCCTTGGGGGTAATTGATTTTTCTATCAGCTCTTCCACTAACACTTTTTTCGTTAGGTGGGAAAAGGCGGATGAGGCCATTTTGCTCAAGGCATCCGCAATCTTATTTCTGCTCCGTGGCACTTGTTCTATGTTGAAATTTTTGAACTCTGAGGCTAGTTGCTTGGCTTCCTCTAGATAGAGCTGCATAGAGTCTTGAACGGCCTCAAAGATGCCCTTGACTTGGTTTGCTACCAACTGTGAGTCCACAAATACTTCAATGTGTTGTACCCCCATCTTTCTGGTGATGCGAAGCCCAGCGAGGAGGGCTTCGTATTCTGCCTCGTTGTTGGTAGCGGGGAACTTAAACTTTAGAGCATAAGTATATTCCTTCTTGTCTGGGTCAGTGAGGATCAGACCAGCCCCAGAGCCTTCTTCATTGGATGCTCCGTCAGTGAACAATGTCCACGTAAGTCCCACTATCTCTTCTTCTTGGGCTTTAGGTTCCTCTTCCAATTCTGCCAAGAAGTCTGCCAAGACTTGACCCTTCAGAGAGCTTCTTGGCTGGAAGGTGATCTCGTGTTCTCCCAACTCTACTGCCCACTTTGCTAGCCGGCCTGAGACCTCTGGCTTGCCTAGCACCTGCTTGATGGGCTTGTCACTAAGGACTTGTACAGGGTGCCCTTGGAAGTATCTTCTTAGGCGTCTAGCGGAGTGGACTAATGCCAATGCCAACTTTTCTAGGGCTGGGTAGTTTATTTCAACTCCTTTTAACGCCCTACTGATGAAGTAGATAGGTACTTGTGCTGTTCCGCGTTGAGCGAGGAGGACTGAGCTCACACATTCCTTGGAGGCAGCCAAGTATATGGTAAGGGGTTCTCCTGGCACTGGAGCTGTGAGAGTAGGGAGATCAAGTAGAAATTTTTTCATTTCTTGGAACGCTTCTTCAGCTTCTTCAGACCACATGAAATCTTTCTTTTTTATGCATCCCTTCAAGGTTTTGATAAATGGTAAGGATCTGTCTGCGGCCTTGGAGAGGAAACGAGCTAGAGCAGCCAACTTACCGTTGAGGCTTTGCACTTGTTTCTTGGTGGAGGGAGAAGGCATTTGGATGATTGCTTGTATTTTCTTGGGGTTTGCTTTAATGCCTCGAGGGGTGATAAGGTGGCCAAGAAATTTTCCTTCCTCCATGCCAAAGCTACATTTAGAGGGGTTCAACTTCATGTTGATTTCTCTAAGTGTGTTGAAGGTTTCTTGGATGTCAGCAAGCATTGCTCCCTCGGCGTTGCTTTTGATCACAATATCATCTACATATGCTTCAACATTCCTTCCAATCTGATCTTTGAAAGCTTTGTCGATCAGACGTTGGTAGGTGGCTCCTGCATTCTTTAGGCCGAATGGCATCTTTTTAAAACAGTAGATTCCTTGGTCTGTGTGGAAGGCGGTTTTGTCTTCATCCCTTTCTTTCATGGAGATTTGATGATAGCCTTTGTAAGCATCCAAAAAACATTTGAGCCTGAAACCGTCCAAGGATTCCACCTTCCAATCTATCTCGGGTAAGGGGTAATTATCCTTTGGGCATGCCTTGTTAATGTCTTTGAAGTCTACACATAGCCTCCATGAGCCATCTCCCTTCTTTACCATGACGAGGTTGGCTATCCATGTCTGGTACTTCACCTCTCTGACTATTCCTGCCTCTTCCATCTTGGCTACTTGTTCCAGGGCAGCTATGCTTCTATCATGGGACATTGCCCTTTTCTTTTGCTTGATAGGAAACATATTAGGGTTGGCATTGAGGGAGTGTTCGACCAGCTCTCTTGGTACTCCTGCATGTCAGACGTTTGCCATGCAAACACGTCTAGGTTGTTCTTGAGGAGATGAACTAACTTCTTTTTGGTTTCCAATGGGAGTTGTTCTCCTATGCCGATGGGCTGCTCTGGGAATTTTTCATTGATTATCACTTTTCGTTCATTGCCATCTATTACTTCTTTCTCCGTTGCGATGGGCTTGGGTTTAGATATTTCCGCTTTGGCCACCTGCTTGCATTCGCGAGACCAGTTCATGCGACCGCGTACGGTGCCTATGCCGTTTGGTGTTGGGAACCTGATCATTCCATGTATGGTTGAGGGGATCGCCCCAAACCTTTCTATGGAAGGCCTTCCCAATATTACGTTATAGGCGGATGGAGCCCTTACAATGGTGAAATTTAGTACTTCAAAGCGATGAAATGGGTATTCCCCCATCATGACTTCAATCATGACTTGACCGATGGGCCAATGAATTTCTCCTGCGAAGCCTGCTAAGGGGGACTCGGCGGGGAGTATAGCTTCTCTAACCTTCTGAGGAAGCTTTTTGAAACAATGCTCATAGATGATGTCGGCGGAGCTACCAGTATCTATGTAGGCTTTTTCAACCTCATAATTGGCCAAACGGACCTGGATTACTACCGGATTGGTGGAAGTAGTTTCCACTGGGGGGAAAGATATCGGTTGCATCATCCAGTTCTCTAGCACAAGAGACTTTCGTTTCTGAGAGCCACCGCTTACCATGCACACATGGCCATCAGGGGGGCCAGGGTGATTGTCTTTCCTAGCTGCCTTCTGCCACTCATAGACCTTTTTAGCGGGTGACTTTTTCGCTTGTTGCCTTGCTCCTATCACCAATTGCTCAAGCTTTCCTTCATCCAACGCCCGTTTTCAGCTTTTAGTTCCCGGCATGAATTAGTGTCATGGCCGTAGTCTTCGTGAAAATCACAACGCTTGTTCATATTCTTTGTTCCAGAGCGGTGAAGCATACCAGGAGGTGCCTTAAACGTCGCCCCTATTTGTTCAGTTTTTAAAATCTCCATGGGGGTCTTGCTGAGGTTCCCCCAGACGGGCTTCTTTCATAAGGGGTGAATCTTCTAGGAGGTCTTTCCTCCTCTCGTCTGCTTTGTCTACTGTCACGATGATCCCTTCTTCGACTATCATGCCGGGGCTCCTGTCTACTTGTTCCTCCGATAGTTGGTCCGCTCCATGCCTTATCTCTCTTGCCACTTGTTACACTTCTTGCCAAAGCAATCGTTTCCTTTGACCTTAAATAATTGTAGCAAACATATGTGGTCTCCTTGAAGGTAATTGGGATTCGTGCTGCGAGTCGTTCTTGGAGTTGGCCTGGGAGTAGTGAGAGTGTGAACCCGGATATTTGCTGGCTTTCGGGTAGGCCTGGTATCTTCTGGCACTCTTGTGTGTAACGGAGGATGAACTCTCGCAGGCCTTCCCCTTCTCGCTAGCGTATGAGATGTGCCTCAAGATGGGTTCTCCTTTGCTTTTTCTGTTGAAAAAAGTTGGAGGTAAACTTGGCTTTAAGGTCGTAAAAATCATAGATGCTTTTCTCTGGGAGGCTTGTGAACCAATCTCTAGCGAAACCTTGCAACGTTCCTGGAAACATGTGGCAAGCTATCGGGTCTACCCACTTTTCTGTCATGATAGCTTGTTCGAAAAGTGCTAAGTGATCCTCTGGGTCTCTTGTTCCATCATAGGTGCCGACTATAGAGGGAACTCTCTGTCGGTCTGGGATGGGATATCTTGCCACCCAATCACAAAACTTAGAGTTCACCACAGAGGTAGGCATGGTTGCTATCCGAGATGGTCCTTCCCTCTCTCCCACGAGGCCCTTCAACAAACTGAGTAATTCTTGAGTGGTATCTTGTGGGGGAGGAGGAGGGGTAGGCTCTGGTGCCTTTTGCCTTTGCAACTCATTAACCAACTGTCCGAGCAAGACACTCGCATTGACCTCAGGGATTGGTTGTGGCGCAGGCTTGGGCTTCAATGTTTCTATGAGCCTGGCTAAGAGGTCGTTTTGTGCACGTGGAGTCGGTGGAGGTATTTGTTGTTGGGACAAGGCTATCTTCAAAATCTCCAAAGCTTCTTCTACTGATGGCTGTTCCCTGGAAGGGGTTTGAGTGGGAGTGGGAGATGGCTGTTGGGTTAGAGTGGAGGTTTCCAAGCTAACAAGTTGTGGGAAGCTCTGGGTTGGAGTGATACTTGGAGGCCTTCCCATCTGGAAGCCTTGATAACTTGGCTGGCCTGCCTCTCCCGTACTAGGCACTTCCACTTCGGCTGTGTCGTTAGACCCGAAAGGGTAAAGTCTGGTCCGAACACCAGATAGGTTTTCTTCGCTGATCCTTCTAGCATTTCCCATCCCCTCTCCTGTTCCAGTGACTTGGGAGTTTGGAGGGGTGGTGTTGATGTCTACCGAGGGAGGAGGATCCTCTCTGCTCGGTGGGGGGTTCATGGCAGGGCCTGAATCCATTGGGGGTGAGGGGTTAAGGAGAAAACTTAGTGAAAAACCGTTGTTCTATAACGGTCCCATGGATGGCGCCAATGTTTGAGCAACGATTGACGGGGCTCAAGGGTTTGGGGTGTTGGCTAATCGATACGAACTCCTGCGAGAGCAGTGCAAACCTACCAAGCTCTTGACGAGCCTAAGGTGACGTATGATTAGCAGGTGTGACGTAAGAGAGTGGGAAAACTGCTCTTGAACGTGTATGTGTGAGTGATGCAAATGATTGACAACCTGACCCTTCTAACATCGATCAGAGGGGTATTTATAGGTTTGAGATTAGGGTTTCCATTTATGGGCCGCGGCCCATGATTACGCTCTTGGGCCGTCACTTTATGATCCACAAATGGGTAAGTGACGTAAGCATGTGTGCTTGCGACGTCAGGTCAACTTAAGTGTATACCGGGTAGAAGTTAGCGTTACTGGGCAGCCAGGCCAACCGGGTAGGCTATGCCTGGTAACGGGGCTAAAATGCTCGGCAGTTTCCGAGGTATACCGGGGTGAGCTCGAGCACGGGGCTCTTTACCCCGGTAACGGGGCTTGGTTCACCCGAGCAGGGCCACTTTATCCCGGTGATGGGGCCAAGGTGTCCGAGGTTCCAGGGCAGTTGCTCGAGAACGGCGCAGAGATCCTGGGCGGTTGCTCGATCAGGGGCTGTTTATCTCGGTGACGGGGCCAAAGTGTCCGAGGTGTCCGAGATGTCCGAGGCGCCCAGGGCGGTTGCTCGGTAACGGCCCAGAAAGTCTCGGCGGTTTCCGAGGTTGCTCGATCATGTGTCCGAGGTTACCGAGTCATGCTCGAGAGCGGGGCTTGTTTACTCGGGCAGGGGCAAGTCATCTCGGTGACGGGGCTGGCCACCCCGGTACTTGTCCTGGGCGGTTTGTACCGCGCTGGGACACAGGGCGGTTTGCTCGATCATGGGGCTAGCTACCCCGGTAAGTTGTCCTGGTCAGGGCGGTTTGCTCGAGAACATGGTGGAAGTGTCCGAGTGAAGCTCGGAGCGGGGCTCCTTAGCCCGGTAACGGGGCAGGTTTACTCGGCAGCGGGGGTTTCTTAGTCGCGTAGGTTTTGTGTTCGAGTCGTTTTCGGTTGTCGGACCACACACCTCAATACTATATAACCACTAAGCGCACACTCGAATCTCGCCAATGTTCAAACAATTTTTTTTTCTTTTTTTTTTTGTATTTGAAGGACCAGTTTTGAATTGATGTTTATTATATTTTGGTTTTATAAAATGATTGAATGTTTTTCTTTATTCAAATTTTTATAGTTATTTTTTTTTTCTCTTATCAAATGAGCCTACACATTTCGTTTTCAATTCTAACAGATTTTTATTTTTTAACATAGAACGTGGGGCCTTCTAATGTAAAAAATTAAAAGAACATAAAAAAGACAAAACATGTAATTAGTTTTCACAATTAAATAATTTAACAATTGTTAGTTAGCTCTACTAGAATGAGAGAATTACAATATTTAATATGACCAATTTCTAGCCACTTAAATTCTTTCCTCCTTCTGCCATTAAACATCTCTTTAATATTTTCGACAATGTAGGAGTCGGGAAAATATTCTTAATGCACGGACTAGGTTTTGAAACTCAAGAAAAACAAAACTTTATGTTGGAGAAATCTCGTTAATAGTACCCAACATCTTATCAGACCACTCCCATTCGCAGGGGCGAGTTCAGTAAGAGCTCAGGCAGGTCCTTGGATCTACCTAAATTTTCGAATCGTTTAGAAACAATATAGACTTTTTTCGTAGGACATATCTAAAAGAATTAGAAGGACCTGGCTAACATAATTGTTTTACAAAACTATAATAAAAGATGGTGCCAGTGCAGTGGTTATTCCCTTCTGTCATGTTGAATATTAAATCTTTTTGGCCAAAGGTTCAAATCTCACCCAACACATTTTTTTTATATATTTTTTTTAACTGTTGCCTGTTGGGTTGTATAATTTACAAACAATCCTTTATGTTTTTTAAAATTATCTTATAATATTCTTTAATCATAACAATTATTCTTGTTGAGTAATAGTATTCATATTCCATTTTACCACAAATATGTGTCTAAAACTCATAAATACACAATAAAATTATAAACTTAAAAATTTATCAAGTTTATTAATTATGTTATATGAACCATACATTTTATTTTAAAGTTAGCAAACAACATTGACAATATCATGTTAAGTAAACACGATTTTACTTATTTCCATATTTATTGTTAAAATTCGTGGAACGTATACGCCTTACATAAACTTATATGAAATATTGTGACTTAACTACTTAAGCATTGTATTGTTTGTTAATCGGTACTACTTTTATTTTATGTATATTCGTAGTAATCTCCGACCCGACCCGTTTAACATTTCCGAACCGCTCGATCCATTACTTTTTGTCGTCTAAATTGTTTTAGGACCTACCTTCATTACCATCCTAGACTCGCCACTGCCCATTCGTAACACCCATAACACCACTTTTCGTTGTCACGTCACCATAGCACCAACATAATATAACATAACATAACCCCCCATTCATAACACCAAAAACTGGGACCCACCACCTTTTTTATTTTTCATTTTCTTTCTTTTTCTCATATTATTTTTAAAACATTATTAATAAAAATAAACTTAGATTAATATTAAAAAAAAACAATACATAAAAATAAATAAAAAAAACCATTACATAAAAAAAAATAAAAAAAAAATACATAAAAATAAATAAAAAAAACAATACATAAAAAACTAATCCTCGTCTTCGGCTTCCAATTCGGCGCGTATTTTGTCCTTCTGCTTTTCGATACGAGCCCGATCCCGTGGCGCCAAATCATCGGTTGGAATACGAAGAAATTCCATTTTCCGAAAACGGATTCTGAGTTTGATCTCCTCTGTTTTTGCGAGCCTAAGCTCGCGAATTTCGGTGACAAGGTCTTCGTTAAACTCGTCCCGTTTTGAAGTAACATCGGAGGAGGAGGAGGAGGAACGTGCGCTCTTAGATGGTCGTGGCCTTCCTGAAGGTCGTGGAAGTTTATCATGGCCAAAGAAGTCCGGTTCTGCATCGTCGTCGAGGTTGATCGGGTCAATGGGTTCAGGATTAGCAAACCTTGGCGAAAGATGCAAAACTTCCCATGCAGCGTGATGACGAAATGGGCGTAGATTTTCGGCTTCGAACATGCCTAACGCCGTTGTGTAGACGGCTTTGTCATCCTCGTCGCTCGATCGATCTGGTTCGGCACGGTCATGACATGCTACGAACAATTTTATATTTTTGCTCATAGCCCTCCATTTTGAACTTAGCTGATTTTTTGTATAAGGTTCCGCCAAACCTTCGTTGAAAATAGCCATCACACGGAACCAAAAAGTTAGACCATCTTGGTCGGTTCCGGTTTTACGATCCTCCGAAACATGAATCCAATTCTCCGCCAAGCGCCGCTCTTGGAATTGTGACCAGTGAACCACCTTAGACGATGGAGTGGCTTCAGGTTCATCCGTAGCTATTTTCTTACCCTTGTCTTTTCTCTTACGAGAACGACTAGGTTCAGCTACTTGTGGTTGAAACGCTTCAGACGGTTTGAATGGTTGTGGTTGGGGTTGATGGAATGATTGGGGTTGGGGTTGATGGAATGATTGGGGTTGATGGTATGATTGAGGTTGGGATTGATGGTATGATTGTTGTTGTGGTTGAGAGAACGATTGTTGTTGTTGTCGTTGTTGGAATTGTTGGAATTGTTGGAATTGTTGCCACTCGTTCATGGCTTGTTGATGGGGTTGAGGTGGTGTGTTGGTGTTTCCGGCGAGTAGTGAAGTAAAACCACCGGGTTGGGTTTGGAAATTTGCGAAACCCGGTGAGTTAGGCGAATTGGGATCGGATGACGGAAACTCGTTGTATTGAGACATTTTTCTTTGGGGGTTTTGTGAAACACCCGGAACCAAATACACTCTATTTTTTTTTTTTACAAAACATGTAATTAATATTCTAAGGTGTTACTGATTTCATCTCTTTTGTCAACGACAAATGTCCGTTAACATCTCATTTTACAATTTGGAGCGGAAGCTCTTACAAAAACATTTTTTAAACATTTAATCTCTACAACGGTCCCCTTCCCTTCTTCTTTAGCTTGCCTTTCCATTAAATTCGATTACCTACAAAACATACAATTAACATAATATATTAGCGTTAAGCTAGTGAGTATACCTTATGATTATGTTAATCTCATCTAACATGACTACTTTAAAAATCTATTCTTTCTTTCTATACAAGTACTTCTTTTCTCTTCACGACAATCATATTGTCGTATCTAACACTTGTTCTCTTCCCCGACAACTAAATGTCGTATCTATTACTTCTTCTCTTTCCCGACAACTAAATGTCATATCTATCATTTCTTCTCTTTCCCGACAACTAAATGTCGTATCTAACATTTCTTCTCTTTCCCGACAACTAAATGTCGTATCTAACACTTATACATACCCTCGCGGTATGTAAAGTTAATACTACTTCTTCTCGACTACTGAAAGTCAACTTCTTTTCTTTATAACAATATATAAAGTTGGTTCTTATTTCTTCCCGACTATTAAAGTCGTATGCATACCCTCACGGTATGTACATAATTAACTCTACTCATTTCCGACTATTAAAAGCCGATTCTATATCTTATCGACATGTAAATGTCTTCTCCATTCTTCTCTATCATAATAATAAGTTAATGTATCATCTCTCTACTTAAACTACCTTAAAATACACTAAAAACTGGTCTAGGGGTCGAATGCGACGCATTCGGACCCATAGGCGACGCATTCAACATAACAAAACTCAATATCAGCCACGGAGCTCAGAATGCGGCGCATTCAGCTCACAGGCGGCGCATTCTGGGCTTGTCCTGGCTGATTTTCGTTTTTCAAACGTTTCCTGCACTTATACGTTAGTTTATGATATTTCAAATTCCCATTTCCGCTAACAACTTAAAGACATGAATAAATAATATACTCGTGAACTTCAAAGAGTTAATATACATACTAAAACATATTACATTATAAAAATGGGCTTCGTATACTCACCTCGATGTCGAATTAAACTACAGCATACACGACTCTTTCTCCTTGCACTTCTATTCTCCAAATCTGCGTTTTTATACCAAAACACAAATTTTCCTTTAAATATATCTTACATACATATAAATACATGTATTAACTTCATTACCACTCTTTCTAACCCTTTCTAACTCTTTCTAGACATGTTTGGCAACTTCTACCCAAGTTGCCACTATTTCGGGTCTTTTGACCCATTACCCATTCTAATGTCTAATTATGCATTAGAATCCTTTATACACATTAAACATATATATATTTACTTCATTCTATCTCTTTAACTTCTAACCAAATCAAGTTTGATAGCTTCTACCCATCTTGCCACTCTTTGGGTCTTTTGACCCGTTTGGCATCAAATGCACAAACTTACATTATAACATCTTACACACATTACATAACTCACAAGTAACACAGTACAAGTAATAAATTCTTCCTTCTACCCATCTCCTACCCATTCGCTATTTTCAACGGTCTAAACGACCCGTTTGGCAACTAGGATAACACTATCCCCAATTTATCCAAACTACAAATTAAGTAACTTTCTTCAATTCTTTCCTTTCATATACTTCAAACTAATCATTTTAACATAATTCTTATAATGATTAATTCATCTAACCAATTCTTCACTTCTTCACTAAAACCTACAACATATGAATTTTTACAAAATTCATATAACAAATCTTTAAATCTTCTAAGCTTTTCGATAAATTACTAACATCAAATTAACATATAAACAAGCTTAATTCTATCAATTCTTCCAACTTCATGATTATCCCCAAAATAATCATTTATCTAAATAAGTCAAATTAAACACTTCTACTTATCAAATAAACATCTAAATGATGTTATAACACCAAATATACGCTCAATTTCATCAAATTAAATTGAATATAAAATCATACCTTCTAGAACCAAAAACTAAGGTTCTTAATCTTCTTATCTATGTTCTAATCGATGAATTTTATGAGTATTTAGCTTCAATTCGGGTTTTTCCCCCTTTCTCCTTCTTCTCCCCTAACCGACTCTCTCTCTCCCTCTCTCTCTAAAAAATTCTGGAAAAATCGTTTCTAACTTAGACTAACCATATGTAAATTTCCAGATTTACACTTCTAGTCCTCCATCTTTCAAAATTAACTAACTTAATATCTAACCGAAATAGTTATCATTCTTCATCCTTTTTAACTCAAGTTAACTATATTTCTTACCAAGTTAGTCCTTTTCTTAAACTTACATTCTAACAAATACTTATTAGAAATAAATAAAAACTTACAAACTATTCTTTCTCGTAACTAGGATGTTACAACTCTTCCCTCCTTCTAAAGATTTCGTCCCCGAAATCTATTCTTCGAACGATTGAGGACAAAACTTCCTCATTTCTATCTCCGGCTTCCGAATAAAATTGTATCTTCTTCTATGTTTCCAATGTATTTTAACCATATCAATCTTCTTATACCAAAACTACTTCACTTTTCGGTCATGAATAGCTATCGATTCTCCTACATATCACAACTTCTAATCCATTTCTTCTTCATCTTAGTGGAACAAAAAATGATTCTTCCGTTAAACATTTCCTTAAATGAAATACATGAAGATAAGGATATATCTTACCTAACTTCTCGAAAATTCTAACCGGTAAATAGCTTTCCCCCCCATTACTCTTTCCAAATCTTGACTCAACTTTCTTCTCTTTTCAAACGTATCACTCTTTTCCATGTTAGAACTTTCAACATTAACAAATCGTCAACATTAAAAACTCTACCGATCTTCTTTTTCTTCTATCCGATGCTATCGATACTTACTCTATGTCTTCCCAAAATTTTCTTTACAAACATTTCCGCCATTTTCTCTAAAATTTAGCATCTTTATCTTGCAAAAATGAACATTCTTCGTCAATCTATCCACGATCACCCAATAGTATCATTCTTTCTTTTAGACTTTGGTAACTTCGTCACCAAATGCACCACAATCTCTTCCGACTTTCAAACCGGTAATTCTAACGGTTGCATTTTACCATAAGACTTTTGATACTTTGCTTTGATCTTCAAACATATTAAACATCTTTCTACTTACTTCACAATATCTCTTTTCATACTTAGTCGCCAATAATCTTCTTCCAAATCCCTATATATCTTCTTTCTACCGAAGTAAATGCAATATTTAGACTTATAAGCTCCATCTAACCAAATCTTCTTACACGTTGATGAATTCAAAATCTAAATTCTGCCAAATCAAGTCTTTAAACTTCAATTATCTTCTACAAAATTCTGCATTTGACCCGACATTCTTTCTCTTTTTCAATTCTTCTTCTTTAATTGCTTCTAACTAAACCGCTTTAACAAACGAAGCCAAAAATTTAAGTTTCATTTTTCAGTTATAAATTCTTTCTACTCATTACCTCTACAATAACATTCACCTTCAAATCTTTCTCTACAAGGGTAATGCCTTCAAACCTTCAAGACAAACACAATAACTTCCAATTTTAAATCTTGTATCGAAATACTTCTTTTCGTATTCTTTCATTTGCTTCTACGCATAAGCAAATAATTCTTCCATATTGTATTAAAACACAATCTAATCCAAAATAAAAGGCATCATGTAACTTCCAAATCTTTCATCGGATCTACCCTTATACTTTCCACATTACCTTCCTAACCCAAAAGTTGGATTTCTTCTAGCCAAAATTCACATTTAGAGAATTTTGCACACAATCCTTCTCGTCTAAGAATCTCCAAAATCTGCCTCAAATACTTATCATTCTCTTTCTTATTCTTCATACGCAAACTTCTTTCGGTACATCTTCTTCTTCTACTTTCAACTGATCAAAATGATCATTTATATATTGGATAACGGGTACCTATTCTTCACTGTTAACTTGTTAAGTTATCATAAATCTATACACATACTGCCATCTCTTCTTCTTCTCAAACAAAATTGGTGCACCCTAAGAAGAATAACTGTGGCGAATAAAATCTTTATCTTTCTTCTTTACTGTTTTCTCTTTTGAATAACATAGGAGTTTCGCGGTTCGGTCAAAATCTTTTAAATTCTATGACAACTTCGTATAATTCCATTAAATATATTCTATCTCCTTTCACTAATAACACGTTCTTGATCGGATTAGGACATTCTATATTAACATAAACGGGCTTTCCACATAAGTAGTAACCCATTTGCAACAAGTCTTCATTCACTATAAACATTTCTGTGCCACACTTTCTACAAAAGACCGATGACCCTTTCTTCTCAAACTTTCTTCCAAAATTCTTAATCTTTCTATCAAAGTTTCTTCTCATACTCTTACCTTTCTTCGATGATTCTAGCATATAATCTACCTTTCGTTTCTTTTTCTCCTCTTTAGAACAATTCAAAATTTCTAACTTTTTTCTTCTTGCCGCCTTAACCATATTCTCAAAAATTAGAGGATTAAAAGTAGAAACATGATCGCAATTGTCTTGATTTAAGCACGACATATAACGATCCATCTTCATCTTCCCTCTTAGCACATATTCTGAACAAAACCCTGCTCTTTCAGCAAATCATTAGTTATCTCTTTCACAATCTTACTTTTCTGTTCAATTGCTAAAATTCTCGAGTAATTTTGTTCACTACAGAAGGTGGACAAAATACTCCATAACTGCTTCTTGAAATCTTTCTGTCTTATATATTTCCATCAATTCTACCTACAGATCAGGATGATTATCTTCATTCCTTGAATCTTCCTTTCCTTTCAACTCTCAAACTCTGTCTTTACCAATATTCTATCAATCTTCTCATCTTCAATTTCTACCACTTCTTCTTTAACCCGATTAATAATAAATAGTATTTCTTTTTCAAAAGTTTGGCTAATCTCTTTAGCTTCTATCATCTGAACATCCATATCTTTCTTTACGTCATCCACCCGATGACTACTTCTTCTCTTTTCATTTCTACTAATTGAAATCACATACTGTTAGTAACACATAATACTATAATATATAAGTTATAGTTATATATTTCTTACACTTTCTTTCTTACCCATTTGCCCTTCGTCCTTAACACACATCGACCATATCAGATATACTATAGTATAATTTGCTCGAAATTACCGTTGGCCAGACGTTCATTTCAAACAATATTAACTCATGTACACCCAATACTATCAATGCACGTCTCAGACTAAGCCATTCTACCAATTCTTACTAAATTTCTTTCTTACTCTTTCTGTTCTTGCAAGGCAAGCTTCTTCCCCCCTTACAAAGCCTCAGCTTGGATTTAAGTATCAACCGAGATACTCAACTCACACAAGCCAAGGCTCTGATACCAACTTGAAACACCCGGAACCAAATACACTCTATTTTTTTTTTTACAAAACATGTAATTAATATTCTAAGGTGTTACTGATTTCATCTCTTTAGTCAAAGACAAATGTCCGTTAACATCTCATTTTACAATTTGGAGCGGAAGCTCTTACAAAAACATTTTTTAAACATTTAATCTCTACAACGGTCCCCTTCCCTTCTTCTTTAGCTTGCCTTGCCATTAAATTCGATTACCTACAAAACATACAATTAACATAATATATTAGCGTTAAGCTAGTGAGTATACCTTATGATTATGTTAATCTCATCTAACATGACTACTTTAAAAATCTATTCTTTCTTTCTATACAAGTACTTCTTTTCTCTTCACGACAATCATATTGTCGTATCTAACACTTGTTCTCTTCCCCGACAACTAAATGTCGTATCCATTACTTCTTCTCTTTCCCGACAACTAAATGTCATATCTATCATTTCTTCTCTTTCCCGACAACTAAATGTCGTATCTAACATTTCTTCTCTTTCCCGACAACTAAATGTCGTATCTAACACTTATACATACCCTCGCGGTATGTAAAGTTAATACTACTTCTTCTCGACTACTGAAAGTCAACTTCTTTTCTTTATAACAATATATAAAGTTGGTTCTTATTTCTTCCCGACTATTAAAGTCGTATGCATACCCTCACGGTATGTACATAATTAACTCTACTCATTTCCGACTATTAAAAGCCGATTCTATATCTTATCGACATGTAAATGTCTTCTCCATTCTTCTCTATCATAATAATAAGTTAATGTATCATCTCTCTACTTAAACTACCTTAAAATACACTAAAAACTGGTCTAGGGGTCGAATGCGACGCATTCGGACCCATAGGCGACGCATTCAACATA
Organism: Senecio squalidus; assembly: GCA_910822075.1. Lineage (NCBI taxonomy): Eukaryota > Viridiplantae > Streptophyta > Magnoliopsida > Asterales > Asteraceae > Senecio > Senecio squalidus. The sequence continues at coordinate 30,076,150 of CAJVGC010000592.1, forward strand.
ACAAAACTCAATATCAGCCACGGAGCTCAGAATGCGGCGCATTCAGCTCACAGGCGGCGCATTCTGGGCTTGTCCTGGCTGATTTTCGTTTTTCAAACGTTTCCTGCACTTATACGTTAGTTTATGATATTTCAAATTCCCATTTCCGCTAACAACTTAAAGACATGAATAAATAATATACTCGTGAACTTCAAAGAGTTAATATACATACTAAAACATATTACATTATAAAAATGGGCTTCGTATACTCACCTCGATGTCGAATTAAACTACAGCATACACGACTCTTTCTCCTTGCACTTCTATTCTCCAAATCTGCGTTTTTATACCAAAACACAAATTTTCCTTTAAATATATCTTACATACATATAAATACATGTATTAACTTCATTACCACTCTTTCTAACCCTTTCTAACTCTTTCTAGACATGTTTGGCAACTTCTACCCAAGTTGCCACTATTTCGGGTCTTTTGACCCATTACCCATTCTAATGTCTAATTATGCATTAGAATCCTTTATACACATTAAACATATATATATTTACTTCATTCTATCTCTTTAACTTCTAACCAAATCAAGTTTGATAGCTTCTACCCATCTTGCCACTCTTTGGGTCTTTTGACCCGTTTGGCATCAAATGCACAAACTTACATTATAACATCTTACACACATTACATAACTCACAAGTAACACATTACAAGTAATAAATTCTTCCTTCTACCCATCTCCTACCCATTCGCTATTTTCAACGGTCTAAACGACCCGTTTGGCAACTAGGATAACACTATCCCCAATTTATCCAAACTACAAATTAAGTAACTTTCTTCAATTCTTTCCTTTCATATACTTCAAACTAATCATTTTAACATAATTCTTATAATGATTAATTCATCTAACCAATTCTTCACTTCTTCACTAAAACCTACAACATATGAATTTTTACAAAATTCATATAACAAATCTTTAAATCTTCTAAGCTTTTCGATAAATTACTAACATCAAATTAACATATAAACAAGCTTAATTCTATCAATTCTTCCAACTTCATGATTATCCCCAAAATAATCATTTATCTAAATAAGTCAAATTAAACACTTCTACTTATCAAATAAACATCTAAATGATGTTATAACACCAAATATACGCTCAATTTCATCAAATTAAATTGAATATAAAATCATACCTTCTAGAACCAAAAACTAAGGTTCTTAATCTTCTTATCTATGTTCTAATCGATGAATTTTATGAGTATTTAGCTTCAATTCGGGTTTTTCCCACTTTCTCCTTCTTCTCCCCTAACCGACTCTCTCTCTCCCTCTCTCTCTAAAAAATTCTGGAAAAATCGTTTCTAACTTAGACTAACCATATGTAAATTTCCAGATTTACACTTCTAGTCCTCCATCTTTCAAAATTAACTAACTTAATATCTAACCGAAATAGTTATCATTCTTCATCCTTTTTAACTCAAGTTAACTATATTTCTTACCAAGTTAGTCCTTTTCTTAAACTTACATTCTAACAAATACTTATTAGAAATAAATAAAAACTTACAAACTATTCTTTCTCGTAACTAGGATGTTACAACTCTTCCCTCCTTCTAAAGATTTCGTCCCCGAAATCTATTCTTCGAACGATTGAGGACAAAACTTCCTCATTTCTATCTCCGGCTTCCGAATAAAATTGTATCTTCTTCTATGTTTCCAATGTATTTTAACCATATCAATCTTCTTATACCAAAACTACTTCACTTTTCGGTCATGAATAGCTATCGATTCTCCTACATATCACAACTTCTAATCCATTTCTTCTTCATCTTAGTGGAACAAAAAATGATTCTTCCGTTAAACATTTCCTTAAATGAAATACATGAAGATAAGGATATATCTTACCTAACTTCTCGAAAATTCTAACCGGTAAATAGCTTTCCCCCCCATTACTCTTTCCAAATCTTGACTCAACTTTCTTCTCTTTTCAAACGTATCACTCTTTTCCATGTTAGAACTTTCAACATTAACAAATCGTCAACATTAAAAACTCTACCGATCTTCTTTTTCTTCTATCCGATGCTATCGATACTTACTCTATGTCTTCCCAAAATTTTCTTTACAAACATTTCCGCCATTTTCTCTAAAATTTAGCATCTTTATCTTGCAAAAATGAACATTTTTCGTCAATCTATCCACGATCACCCAATAGTATCATTCTTTCTTTTAGACTTTGGTAACTTCGTCACCAAATGCACCACTGTAGAGCCACAAATCAATTGGATGTTCCTGTGAAAGGGCATTTTCACGCATAATTCGCCACATATCTTTTGGGTGGTAAAAAAAAACTAGTGAAAATGAACTTCAAATACACTTTTCGATGCCTAAATACTTTTAGTCAGGACTCTTTAAAAATGTCTTAAAATTCGTTGGAATAATAAGGTTATGAACGAATTTAAGAGCAAGTAGCCAAGGATTGTCGCAGTTAGGTACATATCTCTAAGATGTTTGATAATTGTGTGTGAGATATCCGACGAACTTAAAATTTGGGAAGCTAAATGTGAGTGACGTTGATATGAAAAATGATACATAAGTCTAACAAAACAAGCCTAAAAATTGGCCTAAAGTTATGATTGGTTGATATGAAAAATGATTGGTTAACATGAAGAGAGAGAATTAGTGGAATCCGTGTGAACTTTGATATATGAATTAGACTTGTTTTTAGGCTTATGTTTTAAGCTCATATATCATTTCTCACGTTGATATAGTTTGCATGTGCCTCAATTAACATTAACATTAACATTAACAATAAATGATATAAAGAGTAAATCACATAAATCATCCCTGTTTTTAAACCTAAATTTCACTTTTCGTCCCTCAAACATTTTCTTTGCATTGATCTTCCCCATCTTGGAAACTATGCACACGTATCGTCAAGGACGTTAACGGCCGTTAATCGATGCCGTTAAAAACCATCATATGCCATGCACGTGGGGTAAAATGGTATTTTTCATCAATATTTTATTTTATTTAAAGTGTAAGGACCACCTATCTAAGTACTATAACTTTTTATTTAGAAAAAAATAAGAAAAAACAAGAACAAACCTAAATCTCAAACCCAACATAGAGCCTCACACATACTTTATCTCATCAATCTCCACCAAATATTATAATCCCAAATCAAGAATTGAAACCCTTACATCTATTTAAGTAAATTGTAAATAAGGGACTTCATCAATTTGAAACCTTTTTTAAACACATTTAATTCAAAAATTTTAACTTCTTTATTCCTCAAATTAAACCTTAAATTAAATTGTACGTTTAAACTATTGGTTTGAAAGGAGAAGTAAGAGAAGCAATATTGATTCGATCATTCAAAAGTATTAAGGACTTTGTCATGGTGATTGATTGAGGGGGTTGGGGTGGGGGGGGGGGGGGGGGGGTTGTAATGTTTTTGGATTTTAGGGGTTTTTGATCTTGTGTTTTTTATGATAGAGGTGAAGTGATGATAGATTTGTTTACATTTATGTTTGTGTTTGTGTTTGTGTTTTGGGGTTGTGGGGGGGGGGGGGGGGGGGGAATGTTTTTGGATTTTAGGGATTTTTGATCTTGTGCTTTTTATGATAGAGGTGAAGTGATGATAAATTTGTTTACGTTTATGTTTGTTTTTGGGGGTTTTGGGGGGGGGGGGGGTAATGCTTTTGGATTTTAGGGGTTTTTGATCTTGTGTTTTTTATGATAGAGGTGAAGTGAAGATAGATTTGTTTACGTTTATGTTTGTGTTTGTGTTTTTGATTTTTAATAAAGAAAATAAAAAAAAGATAAAAGAAGTTTAAAGGATATTTTGATATAGTTTACCAAGTCAAGGAGAGAGAGGGTTTTATTTTAGTTAATAAAAAGACAAATTAAAGTTGATTGCATAAATCGTTCCTATGGTTATTGTGAAAATGCACTCTCGGTCTTTAATATTTCGAAAGTGCACTAAACATCTCTTTGAGAAAGTTGTGAGTCCATTTCTGTCGCTGACCAAAGTCAAATGACTAAAACATCCTGATGAGGTTAGTAAGGATTACCACTACTACAACCAAGCCCAGTCAGGCTGTCAGGTTGTCACCACCTGTTAAGTTGTCAACGACCTGACAAGTTGTCAACGACCTGTCAAGTTGTCAACGACTGTTGTCAAGTTGTCAACGACTGTTGTCAAGTTGTCAGCGCCTGTCAAGATTGTCAGCGTCTGTCAAGTTGTCAGCGCATGTCAAGACAGTCAGCGTCTGTCAAGCAGTCAGTGACAGTCAGCGTCTGTCAAGCAGTCAGCGTCTGTCAAGCAGTCAGCGTCTGTCAAGCAGTGAGCGCCTGTCAGGCTGTCAGAGCTGTTACCGCCTGTCAAGCTGTGTCACCGCCTGTCCAAGTTGTCAGCGTCTGTGACTGCTTTATTGTCGTCATAATAGTAAGGCGTTACATATACTGGTGATTAATGATTAAGACCGTTCAAGTATTCATGATCATCATTAATGGATCAACGTTCCATATACTTGACACTGGCCATATAAATACATGGTCCAAATCATTGTCGAGACCACTTTTTCATCTCATCTCAACACATACTCACAAAACCTTAAACGTAGAGTTCATATACTCTCACTCTCATCCTCAACCTGGATCACCCTAGGTTCGTCAAGAACTTGTTGGGTTTGCACTGTGATCATCACAGGAGATCCAAGGTTGACATCACATAATCTTTGTGTTTGACAATCTCTATTCGAACATTGGCGCCATCCTTGGGACACGTTTTTTAAACGGCGTTTCACTTTTCCCAGTTCATTTTTTTCTCTCTCCGTAATCAACTGTTTCCATAGAGGCAACAAATTCATCGCAGGTCATTTCTTCAACGCCATAAATAACCACTATCGTGACTACCACTGCACCGGAAACGGTGATGACTTCAGCCCCGGCTTTTCCTCCATCACCTGTTCGTACCACAATGCAGGAATCATACGTCGATTCTGAGTGGACGATGTCGGATGTAAGGTCGACACGAGGGTATCCCTCTTTAACAAGTCCCCTTTTTTCCACAAGGCTGGCGGGAACAAGTATGTTTACTTCACCACCGCCAGTGACATCTATCCCTCCATTTCAGCCTCTTTTGTCCCACGGGACAAGATCTCAGGAGGATGGCACGGATCTTGTAAGACAACCTATTTCGATTGCTTCCCATCCTGCTACTCAAGGGGTTCAGGAGGATCCCATTGTGGAACTGCTTAGAAGGTTGGCTCAGAGCACTCAGCCACCACCACCCCCACCACCACCTGCTTTGTCAGATCTGTTGTCGCAGTTAGTGGAGGCATTGCGCCCAACGCCTCAGCCAGCGCCCGTACAACAAGTGTATCCGTTGTCACAACTCCTGGAGCGGCTAAGGCAACCAAGCACACACACACCCCACAAACACGTCTACCACATGACACATCTAACGACATGCTCAGAGTGTTGCAAACCTTAGTGACATCAGCAGTACCACCCCGTGCAGCCACTATGCCTTTGTCAGTGGTTAGTTCAAAGTTCTGTGACTGGGTTGCCAGATTCCCACTCCCAGATAAGCAAAAAGTCCCGTCCGTTGTTGGTACTTACGACGGTACTCGAGATCCAGACGACCACCTTGCGCTGTTTGAACAGGCTATTATGACGGAAAAATGGTTAGACCCAGTCGCTTGCCACATGTTCCCTGGAACATTAAAAGGTTTCGCTCGTGATTGGTTTGCTGACTTGCCTGAGAGGAGTATTCAAGATTTCGCAGATCTAAAAGCCAAGTTTGTGACTCAATTTTTACAACAAAAGAAGCAACATAGAACTCATATAGAGGCCCATTTGATACGACAAAAAGAAGGAGAGGGGTTGCGTGACTTTATCCAGCGATACACACAAGAATGCCAGAAGATCGCCATGTTACCCGAAAAGTCAACAAATTTCGGGTTTTACCCTCTCCTTGCTCCCAGGACAACTGCAAGAGAAGCTGATCAAGCGAACTCCGGTTACTTTCAAAGAAGCCACGGACAGGGCATATGACTATCTAAGGTCAAAGGAAATTGTCTCCCTGACAAGAGAGGTAGGCGGCAAGTCATGGACCGACACTCGACGAGATGAAAGGAGCAATACGAGGTTTGGCCCATACGATAAACATGCGTCTGAGCCTGCTCTTAGCAAAACACCAAAAGAAATCTTGATAACAGAGCAGGTGTGCGCTACCTTCACACCTCCACCCCAGATGGAGCATAGGTCAGGTACGAAAAACATGAATAAATACTGTGATTTCCATGAAGACCATGGCCACGACACAAATGTCTGTAGAGAGCTCAAAAGGGAAATCAGGCGGGCTTTGGAAGAAGGCAAGCTAGAACACCTTGTCCCTGGCGCTAAGCAGCAAGCAAATAAAACTCCACCTAAGAAGAGTTATGCTTGGCAAAAGAAGGGGGAAGACACAGAACACCCCGGACCACCTGATGGCCATGTCTTCATGATACATGAGGGAGCTAATATGAACTGACCTATCAAGGTGCGATAGTCTTACTTTTCATTTTTTCCTTTATGTTTTCAATAAATGTTTCCAAGCACATGGAATGTCATGGTCATGTATGAAACTGGCAATAATAGCATTTGGTCCGATCTTGTATCCCAATATTATCGCCCAATATCATTTTTCTATGGTGTTTGCATAAACAAATAAATATTGAAGTAAGGATTCAATACAAGAAGCATAAGGCCACAATAGACATCTCAGTCTAAAGCCAACCATTCATTTTCATTACGTACAATGTTACAACTTGAACATGCATGCGCACGTACACAACTAAGAACATAGTTCAATACAACATGTACGAAGCCAAGAAAGACAACCTTGTCTGGCCAAATAACATACAATCATATTCGTCTTTTAATCTACTTGATAAAAGATAAGCACTTCTCACTGGGAAGCGACAATCCTCGCGAGTAAACAAAGTAAAGGTTAACCAACAAAAGTGCCATTGGCACAGTGTCACAGGCACAATATGAAGCATACATCTGAGATACCCAAATCTACCTATGCCATTGGCATGCAAAGGAACCATGGGCCCTCAAGAAAGTGTCATACGCACAACCAAATATACACACTGTCATGCACACCCAAGACGGTGTCGTGGACACAACATCCATATTAAAAAGATAAAAAACAAAAATGTATTATTGGCTTGATCATCCAATAAAACATTACTTTTCAAAGTAAAGCAATGGACAAGCAAGTACGTTCCTATAAGGTAGCGAGCAACCAGTTAAACCTGTAGCAAGACATACAATTACAATTAGCAAGGAATTAATTATTTATGAGTACAAAAAAGTTAGCGGTCATGGTGGCTTACCGCCGATCGAAAGTTATGATTAACAAAATAACAATCTTAATGTTTATGATTAATGATTAATTTGAGAAATGAAAAATGGTGGAGCCCCTGAAAGGTTGTTTTCACGGGCTGAATATTTGTACAGGATGGTATCACACATCCATATAAAGCGTCCCATGTGCTTTCCAATTATTTTACATTAAAACAAACAAACACAATTTTTTTTCAAAATTCCCTTCTACATATGCATATACATATATCTATTATTAATTGGTTTACTCTAATGATAGCAAGAAGCTATAGACCGCCTGCCATCTTACTACCGCCGGTCACATGACCGCCGGTCATGGTGGCTTACCACCGCCGGTCATGGTGGCTAACCGCCGGTACTTTCCCCTCAATAAAAAAAAATGTTGTCATTTGCTTATTTATAGTTTTATACTACCGCCGGTCCAAAAGGTGACCCAACTAACGAGCAAATGCGTGTGAGTGGTTGTCATTAAAACTGAGCATGTAGCAAATACATTTATAAAACCGCCGGTCCAAGGGCCACCGCCGGTCCAAGGGGTGCCGCGTTCTACTCTCCCGCCTGTCCACTCTCCCGCCGGTTCACTCTCGCCGCCTGTCACCCTCGCCGCGGCTCACCCTCACTGCCGGTTCACGACTTACCTTCGGTCCGCTCAAAAAAAGAGAAAGAAATAAAAACAAAAAATTACCGGCGAACAAGAAGCAAAAGGGAAAAATTCCGAAGAAAAAAACAACGGACAATACAAGAATACTATAAAAAACTAAAAAGAATTACTTTGTATATGATGTGTTTTTCTTTGCCGGTGGCTCCAGGGACTTTCAATATGATTTGCATCAACACACTTTTCTCGTTAGATAAAATATTATATTGATGTGCCTTAAAAATGGTGGCTTTTTATATTCAATATTATGGACTATATTTAACTCTTAAAAAAAAAAAAAAAAAAAAAAAAAAAAAAAAAAAAAAAGACTTACGAGTTCTGATAGCTACGACTTGCAAACTGTTGTTCTAGCAAATCTTAACTCGGGGGCATGATGAGGTTAGTAAGGATTACCGCTACTACAACCAAGCCCAGTCAGGCTGTCAGGTTGTCACCACCTGTTAAGTTGTCAACGACCTCTCAAGTTGTCAACGACAGCTGTCAAGTTGTCAGCGCCTGTCAAGACAGTCAGCGTCTGTCAAGTCGTCAGCGTCTGTCAAGCAGTGAGCGCCTGTCAGGCTGTCAGAGCTGTTACCGCCTGTCAAGCTTTGTCACCGCTTGTCTAAGTTTTCAGCGTCTGTGACTGTTTTATTGTCGTCATAATAGTAAGGCGTTACATATACTGGTGATTAATGATTAAGACCGTTCAACTATTCATGATCATCATTAATGGATCAACGTTCCATATACTTGACACTGGCCATATAAATACATGGTCCAAATCATTGTCGAGACCACTTTTTCATCTCATCTCAACACATACTCACAAAACCTTAAACGCAGAGTTCATATACTCTCACTCTCATCCTCAACCTTGATCACCCTAGGTTCGTCAAGAACTTGTTGGGTTTGCATTGTGATCATCACAGGAGATCCAAGGTTGACGTCACCTAATCTTTGTGTTTGACAATCTCTGTTCGAACACATCCTTAGATTAAACTCCTTTTAATTTTTAGTATATTTTATTTATTTTTAAATCTTCTTCTTCAATATTTTGTCCAAATTAAATAATCTTCTCAATTTTTCTTATTATTATTATGTAATGCAAAATACACAAATAAAACACAAAAAGCACATATCCACAAACTAGATCTAGATTTTCAACTCATTCTCTTTCTTTTTAGAGCACCCGGTATGATAATCACGATTCTGGTGATTCTTGAACTACTTTTGCTGACGTAACAGTGTCAATCATGATTCTGAGATTTTTGGTGGTATGAGTATGATAATGAGGATTGTGAGAGTTGTGAGACCCAGTTTTTTTTCTTTTTTTTTTCTTAAAACATTTAAATAAGATAAATAAATAATTAAAACAATACAAATTATTAAAACTAATAATTAAAACATTTAAATAAGATAAATAAAAAACAATACAAATAATTAAAACAAATCAAATTATTAAAACTTAAATAAATACTAAGCTAAATCATCCCATATTTGTGTTGGATTCTTATTTTTTCGGCCTCGATCCACTCCGCTTGTGCTTGTGGCAACCCCTCCGTCAGTTTTTTTTCCTTTTTTTTTCTTAAAACATTTAAATAAGATAAATAAATAATTAAAACAATACAAATTATTAAAACTAATAATTAAAACATTTAAATAAGATAAATAAAAAACAATACAAATAATTAAAACAAATCAAATTATTAAAACTTAAATAAATACTAAGCTAAATCATCCCATATTTGTGTTGGATTCTTATTTTTTCGGCCTCGATCCACTCCGCTTGTGCTTGTGGCAACCCCTCCGTCAGTTTTTTTTCTTTTTTTTTTTCTTAAAACATTTAAATAAGATAAATAAATAATTAAAACAATACAAATTATTAAAACTAATAATTAAAACATTTAAATAAGATAAATAAATGTGACAACCGTCTAATTTCAGGTGAAAACCGCATTCTCTACCTTTAACTTAACTTTGTATTGACCTTGTCGTTACTTGTCTCGTAAACTCGTGTACGTCGGAATCGAAATCGGAATCACAAAATGAATCCTAATACCAAGAAAATACTTAGTGAACTTGCCTAAGTTCCTATTTAAAATGAACGGAAACTTTTAACTAACGAAACGCTTAACAACGGAACGAACGAAAAACGAAAACGCCAAGTCTGCCCTCCAGCCGCGCCGCAGTGAGGCCACCGCGCCGCGGTGGAGCACGCAGACAGCCACTTTTCGTTAACCTTTAAAACTCAATTAAACGGACCCAAACCCGAGCCCAACACTTTGGCTCCGGGTCAAAAACGTTAAAGGACTGCCTAAGAGTCCAGTGACCTTATTTGAATCACAATTTAGACACAAACACAAAAACACATACAAACACTCTTTACTCACTCTCTCTCACTCTCAACCAAACTCTCTCTCAAAACTTCAAAAACACAGCCACATTTCAGAAATAATCCGTCAATTTAACCATAAAAATCACATATAAAAAGTCCATAAACAAGAAGGAAGAAAGGAACTTTCAACTATTTGGGGTAAAAATCGTTCTCTAAGCTTTTGGGTCAAAAATCACTAAGAGGCTACTTCAATCTTTCTTCAAATCATCATCCATTCGGTAGAAACACTTCCTATCATCTTTATTTATTGATTTAATTCATTGCATGCATCATCTAATAACAAAAAAATGAGTTTCATCAAGATTTGTGACCACTTATGAGCAAAAACGGGTTTTGACAAAAGTTACGTTAAATCCTTGTTATTATGGATGAAAATCCAAACTAAACTAATATTATAAAAGGTTTTACTATTTTAGCCATTGCATGTCGAAATCTAACTCAAAAATAATGAATTTCATCAAAAACGATTTTTGGGTGAAAAATCTGTCTCGCGACCGCGCCACGGTGCCTCCACCGCGAGGCAGTCGTGGTGAACATGTGACCGCGGCGCAGTCCCTCCACCGCGAGGCGGTCGTGTTGCAGACTTGTTACAAAACCTTATTTAAACCGTTTTTGAGCGTAACTCTAAACTTGTTGCTTTAAACTTATGTTCGAAACTGAATTCATGAACCGTGACCTGTAATGAGTCCAACTTACATAAAGGGACTAAATGAACAAGTGTTATATGACATTGTGTTTGGTACAAATACATGAAATATGTTTATGAAAATCGTTAAGCGGGAAAGTGTTTAAAAATGGGATTTTAAGATTTTGGCGCGAAAGCGCTGCCCGATTTCCAGTAGACCTAAAACCAACACTTAAAGTAAAAGCATTTCATTATCCAATAAACATATAAACATTAGTACTCATTAAATCTTGGTATTTCGATAGGATTCCCGTGATTTCCGATCCGTCTCGATAACTCTTCGCACTCGTAGCTTATCTTCGCAAACAGTGAGTTACATCCCCACTCTTTTACTGTTTTTAATACATCTTTTGGGGGAAGCATGAGAACGAACTGTTTATGAACTTACGAACTGTTTTACGAACTTATAAACCGATTTATGAAACTTACATGCGTATGCTTTTATTTGCCACACTCGGCACTATTATAAACTAAATGATTGATTGTATGTTCTTTTAAAATCAATAGAATTTATACGCATATATGTATTTATATTTTAAAAGGGTCGCGCTGTACATACTTGAACTTAATGATCAATCGTACGTCCTATAAATGCCATGATTTTGCCATCTCTATCTTCTCTTGATAAGGATATAGCTAGACTTAAGTGCCTACATCAAAAAGTGCTCGGACTCTTTATACCCTATTATCTTGTTTAGGCCGCTTAGTGTATGAATACCGATACTTAGCATATTACCCGACCGTCTCTCGTGGTTAGCCTAAGTACTCATTCCTCGATCGTCTTTCGGCATTAACCTAAGTACTCATTACTCGATCGTCTTTCGGCATTAACCTAAGTACTCATTACTCGATCGTCTTTCGACATTAACCTAAGTACATATTATTCGATCGTCTCCCGGCGTAACCTAAGTACACAGTATCAACTCGTTCAACATCTCGTATGATAATACGAGAGAAGGACCTCTCGGTCAACTCGTTCAACATCTCGTATGATAATACGAGAGAAGGACCTCTCGGTCAACTCGTTCAACATCTCGTATGATAATACGAGAGAAGGACCTCTCGGTCAACTCGTTCAACATCTCGTATGATAATACGAGAGAAGGACCTCTCGGTCAACTCGTTCAACATCTCGTATGATAATACGAGAGAAGGACCTCTCGGTCAACTCGTTCAACATCTCGTATGATAATGCGAGAGAAGGACCTCTCGGTCAATATGTACAAAATCTCGTATGATAATGCGAGAGAAGGACTTCACGGTGAATTCGTTCATCTCCTCAAATACGGCGTGGGGAAAAAGGGGGCCGCTCGCGGCCAACAATCGGTTAAGTGAGATCACTTACCGTTATACTTTATCAAGAGGACGATGTTCAATTCACAATCAATATTTCTTTTTTTACGAAACTTCTATACAAGTATTGATATACTACCGAGAACACCTCTACAAAGTATTGCTATACTTTGTCGAAACTAAACTATTTTTAGTCGAGGACTAGAAAACTGTAACTCACTCACTACTTTTGTAGTTGACACTTTTTCTCATGTTTCAGGAAACAAAATGTAAGGACTAGAAGTGCATATCTATCGGACGGGTCAGGGAGGTCACGTGAATCATGAATCGGGAGAAGACCATGTCTATTATTTTGGGATTTTTGTTCAAATGTTTACTTATGTAGTTTGTAGTGCTTCAATGTTAAAAACTTGGTTATTTTGAACTTGTAGACGTTTGACTATTTATTTATAATGACTTGAAAATCGCTTGTATTTATTGTATCTCGTGTAATGATATCTTTGCTCTTCACATCTCGTGTTTCCGCTTTAGCGGGGTGTGACAATAAAAAACAATACAAATAATTAAAACAAATCAAATTATTAAAACTTAAATAAATACTAAGCTAAATCATCCCATATTTGTGTTGGATTCTTATTTTTTCGGCCTCGATCCACTCCGCTTGTGCTTGTGGCAACCCCTCCGTCAGTTTTTTTTTCTTTTTTTTTCTTAAAACATTTAAATAAGATAAATAAATAATTAAAACAATATAAATTATTAAAACTAATAATTAAAAGTAATAATTAAAACATTTAAATAAGATAAATAAAAAACAATACAAATAATTAAAACAAATCAAATTATTAAAACTTAAATAAATACTAAGCTAAATCATCCCATATTTGTGTTGGATTCTTATTTTTTCGGTCTCGATCCACTCCGCTTGTGCTTGTGGCAACCCCTCCGTGCTTTGTTGAAGAAACAACATATCGTCTCTTCTTGCACTTGAATAAGCCGCTTGTTCTTGTTGAAGAGTCGCTTGTTCTTGTCGGAGAGCCTCTTGTTGTTGTGCTAGGAGTGTTTCTTTTTTTGTTTTGGCGACATCCTTTTTTGTTATTGTAATTTTTCTTAACTGTGCCGCGATCGCTCTACAAAACGCCGACGACGAAGATGATTGTGCCTTTTCGGATGCGTCGGATGATTCTTTTCTTTTACTTCCTCTTTGTTTTTGTCACACCCCGCTAAAGCGGAAACACGGATTGTGAAGAGCTGGAAGATCATTACACGGGTTACTTTGAAACATAACGGCAATTAAGTGATAGATTAAGATAAACAGTGTTCACAATTCAAAACAACCAAGATGTTTAGTACACGAATACATAGTTTAAAGTTTCATTAAAAATTCCCAAAAGTAATGGTCAAGTCCTTTCCCAATGAGGTCCTCACACGACCGCCACGACCCGTCCATGCCATGCATTCCATACCTACACTTAATTTCCTTAAACATAAGATAAAGTGTCAACTACGAAAGTAGTGAGTGAGTTACAGTTTAAGTAGTTCGGCAAAATATAAGTAAAGTATATAAAAGTAGAAGTTTTCAAAAGAGGGTTAGCGGAGAAAAGTCGCTTAAAATTTATATACTTTTTATAGTTCAAGTAGCGGGCGAATCGGTGCCCTAAGTTTGTAAAGACTAAGTAGAGTCGGATTTAGTCAAATGTAGTTGCGGAAATCAATCGCTAAAAAGTTCGTAAATTTATGCGTAAGTAACTAATTAGATTTCTTGTATCAACCTCTTGGCATCTATAACTTAAGTGTTCACACTAATCCGATTGTTCAACCGTGAGGCCCCTCTTCCCGCCTATCCTACGGGAAGTTGTTCAAGTTCTTAGTAATATGTACTTAGACTGCCATCTAAGCAAGGAACGGTTCTTTCCTAAGTATCGATACCCATAATTACTATACGGCTCTGTAGTTAATAGTGTGTAAAGTTCTAGAAAATTAGCTGGGCACTAAGTAGTTTTGTTTTAAAGAGAGATAGTTGTTCCGTCACTTAAGATCATGTTATAGTTCCATCAAGGATCGGTCCGCATACAAGCATCAATAATTAGTTTAGTTCAAAAGAGAGCAAGCCAGTAAGTTCAAGTAGAGTAAAAGTGTTTTACGTATAAGAGTTCAAATAGTTTGTTCAAAATAGTTCCATAAGTTCCAAAGTTCAATTTGTTCAATAAGTTCCAAGTCCAAATAGTTTATAAAGTTCCAGATCAAAATAGTTTATAAGTTCAAAAGTCAAAGTTCAATAAGTTCAAAAGTCAAAGTTCAATAAGTTGCAATTTGATTCATAAAGTTTTCAAATACAATTAATCTTGTGTTTCCCCCAAAAATTCATGCAAAATACATATAAAATAAGGGGTTGTAACTCACAGATTGCGAAGAGTAAGATACGGAAACTCGGTCGGAAATGGAAGCCGGGAATCACGGATTGCCTAATAATACCAAGATAGTTAATTAGTTGTTATATTATTATGTTCTTATATAATAATATAGATAAAAATTTATTAAACTTTAAGTGTCAAGGTTAAGTATAGTTAAAATGGTCCGAAAAGGTAATTGTCACGTTTTTGTCCAAAAGTCCGATTTAACGTTTTTGATTATTATGTCTTAAGTGCTTTTGCTCGCTGAAGTGATTTACAATTTTCTAAGGAAATTTGGGCAGCGCTTCCGCGTCTAAATTTCACGCCCAAAAATTGTACAATCAATTCCGCTCACAAATCACCTAAAACGCAAATATACATATATTATAGTTCAATTCAAGTCCAAATAGTCCACACTTATCCAAAATATCATTACTTTTACATAATCAGTCCCAAAAGTCAATGTATCAAAAGTCAGCGGGTCAACATATGGTCCAAACGTGCTAAAAACGACGAGTTTTGAAAATCCAGCAGCTCTGTGCGCCGTTGTGACCACTAGGACGGCGCACAGAAGCTGAAATCCACTCCCGCTGCGTCGTTCTAAGGTTTAGGACGGTGCATGCTTCGGGTGGTTTCGGGTTGTTGTTGCAAAACGTATTTTAAGCCATAAATTTCGACATGCAATTAGTTTAAACTTATTAAAACATCATTTTAACAGTTTATAAAGCATTTTTAGTTACAAAACCGTGGATCTAAAGGTTATTTCGGTTAAAATCGTTTTTGACCATAAAAGTCATAGATTTGTATAAAAACTCATTTTTAACCGTTAGATCTTACATGCAATTGATTATTTGTATAAGAATGGTAAAAAGAAAGGGATCTACCGAAGGAAAAGCTCGGATGTTGAGTTTTGGTCGGATTTACGCTCCAAAAATCTTTACAAAACTAGTCCTTTTTCGAAATAAATGGCACCCTTTGCTTCTCTTGAGGTTTGGATCGGTTTGTATGGATAAAAGATGGGTTTTGATGGTGGAAAAATCTCTGGAAATGATGGCTCTTGAGAGAAAAGTTGAGAGAAACAAAGTGTTGTGTGTGTTTTTTGTATGTAAAAATGATTTACAAAATGAATAAAAGAAAAATAATGAAGGAGTGTGTTTGGGGACTGCAAATTGCAGTAATGAGGGTCTGGTCTCGAGTGTGATTGGTGGAAAAAGTTGGTAAATCGAGACATGCAACAAATTTGAATTTCTTACAAAATTCGTCCTCCAGGACGGCGCACATGGCCTCTGCGCGTCGTCCTGGACCATTTTTGTAATAATTTTTGTGTTTTGGCTG
The DNA here is from genome assembly GCA_910822075.1 of Senecio squalidus. Lineage (NCBI taxonomy): Eukaryota > Viridiplantae > Streptophyta > Magnoliopsida > Asterales > Asteraceae > Senecio > Senecio squalidus. The sequence continues at coordinate 30,092,268 of CAJVGC010000592.1, forward strand.
ATTTTGTACAAGTGTTTCGTTGGACTTTTTCGTTAACTAAAGTTTTAAAGTATGTTACGTTATGAACTTAGGAAAGTTCATTAGGGGTTTTCTTGGTATTAGGACTTATTTAATTTGATTCCGGTTGTGATTCCGACGTAGTAGCGGTTCCGATTATAGAAAAGTTAAAGACTAGATAGACCGAAAGAGACATAGATTATAAGATGCACCTGGAAATTAGACGGTTGTCACAGTTTTCCTCGAGGTCGTTCTTGTTGATCATCCGCAAAAATATCATCCGAAATATCCACGTCTTCAAGGTTGACGTTGGCGACTTGAGTATCTATTTTATTAAATGAACGCCATCTGTTGTGTTCTCTCCAGACTTCCCACGCCCCCATATGCCTAAAAGTAACACCCTCCGTCTCAAAGAACATTTTGACGAGCCGCCTCTATAACCTTCGAATCGTCGGTCCCGCTAGCCCGAAGTCGTAAAGCCTCCGAATGGTGGCCTATAAAATTCTTTACCGAGGCACTCATCGCCGTGAGCTTGCTATTGAGGGACTCCTTGTTTCTCTCCACAAACTCTTGCCCATTGGCTTGTTCGTTGTAACCCGCAACGATCTGTCTCCAAAATGTTGCGTCGGGTTGTGCGTTGCCTTTGTCGGAATCTTGAAACGTGGCACCACATCTTTGCCAAAAGGACCTCCTCGGCCGCCGACCATGCCACCTTTTTGCACACCTTTTTCTTTTTGGGATTAGATGTGGAGGGTCGTCGCGTTTCTTGGATCACGTCTTCGGTTTCTTGAACGATTTCTTGAGTTTCTTGAACTCGGCTTTGTGATTGATCGGGTGGAAATTCTGTTTGTTGGGGAAGAAATTGGGATTGTTGGGAAAAAATTGTGATTGTTGTTGGGGGGAAAATTGGGAATGTTGATGCATCAAAAGTTGTTGATGCATTAACATTTGATCGGGATTGAACATTGCTTGAGGTGGTTGTGATGCTTGGTGCGCTAAAAATGTTTTTAGAATTTATTGTTGTTGTTGTTGGGAAATGTTAGGTATTTGGGGTGATAATAGGGCGTTTGGTGTATTGTGGTAGTTTGCGAAACCTGAGGGTGTTTGTGATTGTGGCGTCGAAGGTGTGTTTGTGTTTGTTTGGGGAGCGTTTGAAGACGATGAAGACATTTTGAGATTGAGATTATGGTATGAGATTAAGATTATGGTATGAGATTGAGATTGAGATTAAGATAGAATGAGATTGAGAGAAGGTGTGATTTTTTGGTTAAAATGTGAATGTATTTATAGGTGAAATATGGGGAAAAAAAAAATAAAAAAAATTCCACCGTTTAAACCAACGGTTATATGACTGTTGGTGTGTTTAATTTTTTTATTTATTAATTACTCGACCGTTGCCAAAAAAAAAAAAAAAAAAAAAAAATGACACAACTACCCGTTGTCACCACAATGGTGGCTCACAACGAGACCCACAACGAAGTGGGTCGGTATCATAACGAGGATCATCGCTCGTTGTGGTGTCACAACGAGCCCACACCGGGTACTCTTAACATTCAATCTTCTTTGTACTTGAACAAGTCATTACCAAAACACACACACACACACACACACACACACACACATATATATATATATATATATATATATATATATATATATATATATATATATATATATATATATATATAGTAATTGGATCGGGTAAGAACGGCCCAAAGTCTAGGAACGCTAAGAACCAATGCTGACCGTCCGATTAAGGTGATGATCAGTAGTAACCACTTACTACTGATCAGTAGTAACCTTACTACTGATCAGTAGTAACCTTACTACTGATCAGTAGTAACCTTCTACTGATCAGTAGTAACCTTCTACTGATCAGTAGTAACCTTACTACTGATCAGCAACAAATTCTATTGATCAGTAGTAAGGTTACTACTGATCAGTAGTAAGGTTACTACTGATCAGTAGTAAGTGGTTACTACTGATCATCACCTTAATCGGACGGTCAGCATTGGTTCTTAACGTTCCTAGACTTTGGGCCGTTCTTACACGAACCTCACCCTATATATATATGAGAGAGAGAGGGAGAGAGAGAGAGAGTAAACATATATATATATATATATCCGACCCAGATCTCGACCAGGAAATGATAATGTTCGTCGGACATAAGTGGCCCCTGATGGTCGGATAAAGGTGGTGGCGTTCGGATGAAAGTGACAATGTTCATATGGATATGACTGGTGAATACCGGAGATGAGGGCATTTTTAAGGTGTCGTAGTGGTGTTCTTTTGGGTTTTTAAAGATGGTTTTTTATGAATTTTTGGTTTTTAAGGTGTTTTAATCTCTAAATTTATCACCAATTTATAAAAGATAAATAGTTTTATGGGTTTTGATTAAAGTAACTTTAGATATTGGTTGGATTTCTATTTTCGATTTGGTTTGAATTAAGTTCGATAATGGTTGAAACAATGATTTACGGTTTTTGTTTTTGATAAGAAGATTAATTTATTTATTCTGTATTCTATGATGTTTATGAGTGTTCGTGATTTTTGATTTAAAATTAAATAAATATTCAAGTTAAAATAAATAAATAAAAGGTTGAAGACAATAGTGTTTTAGTCATTTAACATTGGCCAGGGACAAAATGAACTAAGAACTTTCACACATGAACGTTTACTGCACTTTAAAATGTTGACGACTAAAAGTGCATATATACAATAAACATAGGGAACGATTTATGCAATTAACTCGACAAATTAAGTAAAATTAATTAATTATACCAAGATATCTTCCCTATCTTGTGTTTTTGTTTTTGTTCTATCCTGATAACGACGGTTAACTGTAGGGATGATACATGTGCATAGTTTTCAGGATAGGAACGATTAATATAAAATAAGGTTTGAGGGACGAAAAGTGAAATTTAGATATAAACATCGGAAACAATTTATGTAATTTACTCTAATATAAATTTTCAAACAGGATGAATAATAATAGAATTAATCACCAGAATAATCACCTATCACTTACACTTTACAAAAATAATCACATGATTCGCGACGAATTTCTCGCGACACTTTATTATCGCGAGAAGTACATAAAACAAAATCAGACCAATAAAAATCAGACACGCCGTCGCGAAAATGAATATTGACGCGAGAAATGAATAGTGTCGCGACAACGTGTCGAATTTTTATTGGTCTGATTAAAATATGTGTACTTTCTCGACGAAAAAAATGTCGCGAGAAATTCGTCGCGAATCAGGTGATTATTTTTGTAAAGTGTAAGTGATAGGTGATTATTTTGGTAATTTCCTCATAATAATTAATCACCAGAATAATCACCTATCACTTACACTTTACAAAAATAATCACATGATTCGCGACGAATTTCTCGCGACACTTTATCATCGCGCGAAGTACATAAAACAAAATCAGACCAATAAAAATCAGACACGTCGTCGCGAAAATGAATATTGACGCGAGAAATGAATAGTGTCGCGACAACGTGTCAAATTTTTATTGGTCTGATTAAAATATGTGTACTTTCTCGACGAAAAAAATGTCGCGAGAAATTCGGTGCGAATCAGGTGATTATTTTTGTAAAGTGTAAGTGATAGGTTGAGTGGTTTCGATTTCAATTTTAAATTTCAAATTATATTTGGATTTCGATTTTACTTGAGTGGTTTTTTCAGATATGTTTTTCGATTTGGGGTTTCAAAACCAAACTCGTTAGATTCGGTTAAAAGAAAACGATTGTGTTTATATCTGGTTGGGAGAGTGAAAAACCGGATGTGTTGCGGTGTTTTGTTTCGAGGTGGTTCGTGGTGGCCGGAGGTGCTGCCTAAAGCCATAACGTGGTTCGTGGTGTATGGTTTACGGTTGCTGAATAAAGTTGAATCAAAAGGAAACACAAGTATGATTGTGTAATTTGTAATGGTGAAATTGATTATTAAGCAAGCCGGTGTTGTTCTTTCAAAAATCAAAATGGTGGGGTGGTTCATTTGGTAATGTGTAGGTAAAAGGAAAAAAAAAGAAGCATAAAATATAAATAAATAAATAGATATAAATAAATATAAATGAAAAATATTGTAGTTAAGGGTATTTTAGTCATACAAATTTGATCATAGACCAACGGTGTTATAAAATGACAATTTTAAGGACCATCGGTGTTGTAGAATTACAATGTTGAGGATGTTTGGTGTAATTATTTCAAAAAAAACCTCAAACTAGTGATTTCGATACAAATATGGTGACCAACGGTCTAATTTACTCTAATTAATATATCAAAAAGTTTACATGTCATATGACCAACACGTGTAGGCAAATTAAAATATTTAATTAAGTAATCAACTAACTTAACCAACTTTGCAGAAAAGTTAATTTTAACTTGAATCCTAACTTGTCTCGAAAGCCCGGTAAGCATTCTCATACGCGGTAATCTTTAATATATAATAAAAGAAGGGCCTTAAATGTTACATGACGAATTAAGGTCCCTTGGATGAGTTAACTTCTTTGATGGCAGCCGTTAGATCAGATTGATGATGTCATCAAAGATTTTTTTCATTTTACACAGTTTTACAATATATAATTACATTCTCTTTTTCTTTCTATCTTTACTAAAATAAAAACATAACTATAATTACTTATAGAATCGTTCAATTTGAACTACGATTTAACTTATTATTATTCTAAAATCTCCTCATACAAAATATTAAAACATGTGTATAAACGTAAAAGTGAATATGTTATTATAACTATAAACAACATGGGTATAAACGTAAAACTATATATATTATTATACATATAACATTATTGTTCCATAATAAATTAAAATTTACATAAACATAAAATTTACGATTCAATTTTTATTTTATTCCGCATTATCGCGGTACAATAATCTAGTATATTAATAATCTAGAAGAAGCTAACATAGAACATACAAAAAAGCACAAATACACGACAAGTTTACACACAAACGAAGGCCGGAATATATAAAAAAAAATAGAATAACCAAAAACTAATAATAGATAATAGCAAATGTATAATTACTTAATTAGGAACGTCAAAATTAAAACAGGAACTTTATTAAAAGTTCAAACAATTGAAATATCGAAATTGAAGTTGTAATTATCTGGAAATCGAACTAACAAAACAAATCCGCCCTTAAAACCCCTTTAAACCGTATTCCATAATTAACCCAAGACTAACTCGATTTGACACAAAATCACTGTTGAGCTATCATAAACCACCAAACCATAACCAAAGCACCCCTATGCCACCTACCATTATTCAAGGCATCCTAAGGAGTCCCTAAGGGAAGAACTAGGAGTCGCAAGGAATGCAAGGGAGCATGTGTACAAACAAGTTAAGTAAAAAGAATCTAGAACCAAGCATCATTAGTATGTACACTGACCATCAGGCCACTAAGTAGAAGAACAAGGGTGTAAAATCAACCAAAACAAGTAGAATCTCTAACCATGAATAAGATTGTTGTACGATAGTCACCGTAAACACACATACGGAACTTTGTTAAGACCAAGGGGTCTTGAACCCCTCCAATTATTTCCCTCCTATATGTAAAAGAAAATGCATGTTTACTTCACAAATTCAATTTATAATATGACAATTTTTTATGAGAAAATAATTGGATGGGCCTAAGCACCCTTGATTAAGTTATAAAACTAGCAACCTAAGCTTTTTATATACTTTAAATACCTGCTTAGAGCTACTAGGTTAATTAAATTGTTGGTAAACAGTCTATTTGACTTACTGCTTACTAGTAATAGTAGTGGTTTCAGAAATTAGGTTCGGTATTTTTTCGAGTTTAAAACTTCACTCATTGCTTTCGGACATATCAACCTTATAGGAAGGCACATAGTGTCATACTAGTAGGTCTTGGCTAGAAAGAAGACGTCTGCAGGTGCGGTGTGGTTGAAGTTGGAGTCATTGCATATGAATACCTCTTTGGAAGCGAGGTTTTAGTTGAAAAGGAAGTCGTACACGTTCTGTAAGGGTTATGATGAGAAAATATTGGAACGTATGGATGACTGCAGCAAGTTGATCAGTGGCTTGGCGAATATTTCATACATCATTACCATCGTCGTAATTTATTATGTCGGGTCGTCTCTTATATACTATAATTGCACCGTCTCCTATGTCATCTTAACATTCTCACCAAATCTGGTAGTTTGTTGTAATATTACCAAGTATCATCAAATAGTTAGTGATCAAAATCTGACTATCACTCGACACGACCTTGCCTTTACAGCTTGGTTTAAAAAGGTTCGCCTCAGGCGTGATGCGTAGTGAGGCACTTGTGAGAACGCATCAAACATGTGGAGGTTTTCGGTAGTGCATGTAGTGCATGATGCCCTCATAATGCACGATATTTTGGTTGAGTCGTGTTTTTGCGTTTTGAACGCCTCGTATATATGTTGTTTTTTTGTGTGCTCTTGTATTATTTAGGCTAAATGAACTGAATTTGGGGCCTTTTTCGAAAGCCCATTTGTCATTTAACCTGCCCAATCCAAGAAACTTGTTTAATATGGTGTTTTCTTGATAGACCTGCCGACCATGCGGGTACCGTATATCAATTAAATTAGTGAAAAGTGAAATACGATGGCGGTAGGCTCATTCCGATTCGCTTCGGTTCGGTGTATATATTTCGGTTCGGTGTACCAAATACTTGTAATTATAATTAAACATTTACAAGTCATAACTTATAACTAAACTCAATAATATTTTAATAGGCTTGCTAATTTACCATACATTTATAAGACATTTGAGCCGATTTAATACTTAATGATGAAGGAAAAACATAATTGAAAACATAATAGAAGAACGAAACATTTTGCAAAGTTCAAAGCATAGTATAAGGAATCATATGGTTCTATTCCTCGTCAAGATTTTCCCACTGCATATCTTTCAATGTCGAACTCGGGCCTTCTAAGTTAGTGCTTTCGGGATTCATATCCCATTTCTTTAGTGGTCCTTGTTTGTAAGAATCTGAAAACCTGGACAGTAGACGAATATTTCAATGTATGTAAACCAATTTGTCAGCCCTTTTTTTGTTCAACCGGTTTCTCTTCACACTATGAATATAAGAGTAAGTGTTCCAGTTTCTCTCAACGGAAGAACTACTTATGGGTTGTGATAAAACCTTTTTGGCTACATCAACTAATTCCGGTGTTTAACAACCATAAGTTGACCACCAATCAACCGCTTCCATTGTCACAGCATCCATTATAGCACCTGGTAAAGAAAAGAGACATTTTCTCATGGTAAATGTTGCAAATTGGTTTCGCAAAAGTTGATCTTCTTCTTTATTTTCTGCAATTCTTTTAAACGCATTTATGACACGAGTCATAACTTCTTTGTCGAGGTTAGGAGCTCTTCTTTTAGTTCCACCAGGTGCTAATCTTTAATATATAATAAAAGAGAGGCCTTAAATGTTACGTGGCGAAATAAGGCCCCTTAGATGAGTTAAACTATTTGATTCTAGCCGTTAGATCAGATTGATAATGTCATCAAATACCATTTTTATTTTACACCCTTTTACAATACATAATTGCATTTTCTATTTCATTCTATTTTCACTTAAATAAAAAAGACCAGTCTCTTATCCCATTTATCAATAGTTATTTACTTATAATCGCTCAATAATCTACACTATGATTTACCCTTTTACAATACATAATTGCATTTTCTACTTCATTCTATTTTCACTTAAATAAAAAAGACCCGTCTCTTATCCCATTTTATCAATCGTTATTTACTTATAATCGCTCAATAATCTGCACTATGATTTACCTTATAATTATTCTAAAATCTTGTGCATAAACGTAAAAATATATATGTTATTATATGAGTAACATTGTCTTCTTATAATAACTTAAAAGAACATGTACAAAAACATAAAATTTATGGTTCAATTTTTGTCTATATTTGTTCTCGTTATCGCGGGAAAATAATCTAGTGTTTCAATATAACGACCATCATAAAATGTTGGAGATAATGCAAAGCCCAAGCAATGTAATGGGATTGTCATTTTCTCCCATCTAGCCAAAACGATATTCTTAACCTCGGGATAATAGCAACCATACAAATTGTCTTTTATCACATCCTTAATTTCACCTAACATATTATCCATTCTTTCATAAATTTCACCCATCCTTGGCCCCTCTCCATCACAAAATTTAATCATCAAAAAAATTGGTTTAGTTATAGCAAGAACTTGATCAACATCAACCCAAAATGATTCACTTTGTATAGTTTGAACAACAACTTCTCCATTCTTTTTTGTGTTTTCATCTCCTTGTTTAGCCCATTCTCTCCATGAGTTAAGAACAACTGTAGTAGAAACAACTTCTCTACAATCTTTTAACCTTTTTAAAAGAATGTAGTGAGACGCAAATCTTGTGTTTGCTACTTTCAAAAGCTCAAGCTTTGAGTTATCCCTAAAAATTGCTAAAGCATGAGAGTGATTTAAAAAATACTTCACAACCATTTTACCTCTATATACACATTCTCCAATCACTTAAACTCTTTTGCAAAGTCTTGGAAAATTAAGTTTAAAGTGTGTACTGAACAAGGGGACCAGAAGATGTGTTTATATACCTTTTCAATCTCTTTTCCTTCTGTCTTGCAATTTTCCGCGTTGTCGGTTATCACTTGAAGAACATGACTGTATCCTATTTTTTCAATAGCTCCCAACAAATAGTTTGCAATAGCTTCTCCGGTTTTTTCCACCTCGGAGAAGTCCTTGGCATGCATAAAAGTCGCACCACGACTGTTCACAGCAAGAACGTTGATCAGTGGTTCATGTTTCACGTTGGACCAACCATCACATACAACGGAAACGCCTTGTGTAAACCATGTGTCTTGGATTGATGTCAAATCTTTTTCAACGTCGCGTGCACACTTATCTAGCAATACCGTTCTTGCTTTCTCACTTGAAGGCGCCTTATAGCCGGTAGGAGCCTTGTTGATCGCGGTAACCATCTCATGAAACTCAGGATTACGCAAAACATTAAACGGTATCCCGTTTGCACATAGACCCCGCATGATCTTTAGATCAACCCGTGTCTCTCCATTACACCAAAAAATTGTTCGATCGGTTTCTTAGAAGAAGAAGAACATGTACTATGCTTTTTAGATACGACAGAGTTTTTTAGCGATCTTGACACGCCCGCTTTTTCTGCGTCTTGTACCTTCTTCAACAACTTAAGGTACTTTTCTCGATCAGCAAGTCTGGCGGGACACCTTTTTATATCAGCTTTCTTCCCCCATGTCACTCCAAAAAGTGACTGTGGATTCTCGAGTAAGAGCTCGTGTATCTCACGTCGCAATACTTACAAACCCAAACTTTTGCACCCCCTGGATTTTTACTATTCCCAGCGCCAACAAAAGTAACTTCATCAAGCAAAGGTTTAGATTCGTCTTTGTGTGATGATGGTTGTGTTTGAGATTGTGTTTGCATCTGGGTCATACTTTCATCTTCATCTTCAATTACATTTACCATTGGTACATCTTCAAGAAGATCATAGAACTCTTGAGTCATGCTTTTCTCACGTTCATCTAGTGTTCTTTTTTGACCAAATGTCATCTTGAAGATGTGACAGTGTTTTTGAATGCTGTGGAAAAGAAGAATACCTATTCATATTCCATTCAAAGTTAAATGAGTCAAACTTGTTCCTTTCAATTAATTTAATTGTTTCACTTCCCATACATAGTCATTTAGATAAAATAAAACGTTTCACTTCCCATTTACAGACTAATGTATTACAGGAAACTGTATCAATTTAATTCAAACGTATTAAATATAAGAAACCGATCCAGTATGATTGGGAACGCGATCCGGTATGATTTGGAACGCGATCCGGTACGATTAGGAACGAAAATTGGGTTTGCGCGAAAACGACATTTGTTTGGTTTTGGTTCGCGGTCCGGATCGCGACTGTACCACGATTGGGATCGTGCGTACCAGATCGAAATTCGCTTGGTGTTTGGCGATCCATATGACTATGGCTGAATTTCTAGCTTTCTCCAATCATAAAATGCCCATCCAAGGTGAAACCTTCAACATCACATTCTCACCTTCCATAAATGTTTTACGCATACGTTTCTTGTTAGAGTACCTCTTTTCGTTGCTCGCATGCGACTCTCAACTTCCTCTTGGATATTTTCACTGTGTTTTTGGTTATATCTACACAACTCGTGATCCGCAAACCATTCCTCACCTGGTGCTAACCAACATGGAGGTCATCGACATTTCCTACCGTACAACATTTCTTAAAGACCCGTGTCATTGCTCGATTCATAAGTATTAGTGTTCGCAAACTCAACCAAGGGAAGACGGTCTTTCAAAATACTCGATCACGCATACCCGACGAATGAATTCCAACATCCGAGCCATCACCTCACTAGACCGTTATAATTGATACTTCAACGAGAAATTTAACAAACAAAAGAGTGAAGTCGACATAACTTAAATAATGCAAATATATTACCGGCTCGACTTCTATCTCAATTTGTAGTGATTAAAAATGACAACAAATGAAAAGTTTATTTTCACACTAATGATAAAATTACCGAACAAGTGTTCATTACTATCCTTATTAATTTTTGATGGTGCATATGGGTTTGTGCCTTTTATATTATTATAATAAAAATTTTGTGTTTAAATACAATTGTTATCGTTATATTTACAAAAGACTTGGTTGCCGGAGTGGTAAGCGCGCGGGCTCTCTTGCTGTGAGACCGCGGTTCGAATCCCACCCAGCACCTATTTAGAAAATGATAGAGTATACGGGGATTGGCCAAAAAGAGATTGGGGAATTATTTATTTTTTTAAAAATATAAAAGTTCATTTCTTTTGTTTAGGTAATAGTTATGTAATTGTTTTATGAGTGTAATGTGATATTGTTTTGGTCTCACAGCAAGAGAGCCCGCGCGCTTACCACTATGGTAACCAAGTCTTTTGTAAATATAACGATAACAATTGTATTTAAACACAAATTTTTTATTATAATAATATAAAAGGCACAAACCCATATGCACCATCAAAAATTAATAAGGATAGTAATGAACACTTGTTCGGTAATTTTATCATTAGTGTGAAAATAAACTTTTCATTTGTTGTCATTTTTAATCACTACAAATTGAGATAGAAGTCGAGCCGGTAATATATTTGCATTATTTAAGTTATGTCGACTTCACTCTTTTGTTTGTTAAATTTCTCGTTGAAGTATCAATTATAACGGTCTAGTGAGGTGATGGCTCGGATGTTGGAATTCATTCGTCGGGTATGCGTGATCGAGTATTTTGAAAGACCGTCTTCCCTTGGTTGAGTTTGCGAACACTAATACTTATGAATCGAGCAATGACACGGGTCTTTAAGAAATGTTGTACGGTAGGAAATGTCGATGACCTCCATGTTGGTTAGCACCAGGTGAGGAATGGTTTGCGGATCACGAGTTGTGTAGATATAACCAAAAACACAGTGAAAATATCCAAGAGGAAGTTGAGAGTCGCATGCGAGCAACGAAAAGAGGTACTCTAACAAGAAACGTATGCGTAAAACATTTGAGGAAGGTGAGAATGTGATGTTGAAGGTTTCACCTTGGATGGGCATTTTATGATTGGAGAAAGCTAGAAATTCAGCCATAGTCATATGGATCGCCAAACCCCAAGCGAATTTCGATCTGGTACGCACGATCCCAATCGTGGTACAGTCGCGATCCGGACCGCGAACCAAAACCAAACAAATGTCGTTTTCGCGCAAACCCAATTTTCGTTCCTAATCGTACCGGATCGCGTTCCAAATCATACCGGATCGCGTTCCCAATCATACTGGATCGGTTTTTTATATTTAATACGTTTGAATTAAATTGATACAGTTTCCTGTAATACATTAGTCTGTAAATGGGAAGTGAAACGTTTTATTTTATCTAAATGACTATGTATGGGAAGTGAAACAATTAAATTAATTGAAAGGAACAAGTTTGACTCATTTAACTTTGAATGGAATATGAATAGGTATTCTTCTTTTCCACAGCATTCAAAAACACTGTCACATCTTCAAGATGACATTTGGTCAAAAAAGAACACTAGATGAACGTGAGAAAAGCATGACTCAAGAGTTCTATGATCTTCTTGAAGATGTACCAATGGTAAATGTAATTGAAGATGAAGATGAAAGTATGACCCAGATGCAAACACAATCTCAAACACAACCATCATCACACAAAGACGAATCTAAACCTTTGCTTGATGAAGTTACTTTTGTTGGCGCTGGGAATAGTAAAAATCCAGGGGGTGCAAAAGTTTGGGTTTGTAAGTATTGCGACGTGAGATACACGAGCTCTTACTCGAGAATCCACAGTCACTTTTTGGAGTGACATGGGGGAAGAAAGCTGATATAAAAAGGTGTCCCGCCAGACTTGCTGATCGAGAAAAGTACCTTAAGTTGTTGAAGAAGGTACAAGACGCAGAAAAAGCGGGCGTGTCAAGATCGCTAAAAAACTCTGTCGTATCTAAAAAGCATAGTACATGTTCTTCTTCTTCTAAGAAACCGATCGAACAATTTTTTGGTGTAATGGAGAGACACGGGTTGATCTAAAGATCATGCGGGGTCTATGTGCAAACGGGATACCGTTTAATGTTTTGCGTAATCCTGAGTTTCATGAGATGGTTACCGCGATCAACAAGGCTCCTACCGGCTATAAGGCGCCTTCAAGTGAGAAAGCAAGAACGGTATTGCTAGATAAGTGTGCACGCGACGTTGAAAAAGATTTGACATCAATCCAAGACACATGGTTTACACAAGGCGTTTCCGTTGTATGTGATGGTTGGTCCAACGTGAAACATGAACCACTGATCAACGTTCTTGCTGTGAACAGTCGTGGTGCGACTTTTATGCATGCCAAGGACTTCTCCGAGGTGGAAAAAACCGGAGAAGCTATTGCAAACTATTTGTTGGGAGCTATTGAAAAAATAGGATACAGTCATGTTCTTCAAGTGATAACCGACAACGCGGAAAATTGCAAGGCAGAAGGAAAAGAGATTGAAAAGGTATATAAACACATCTTCTGGTCCCCTTGTTCAGTACACACTTTAAACTTAATTTTCCAAGACTTTGCAAAAGAGTTTAAGTGATTGGAGAATGTGTATATAGAGGTAAAATGGTTGTGAAGTATTTTTTAAATCACTCTCATGCTTTAGCAATTTTTAGGGATAACTCAAAGCTTGAGCTTTTGAAAGTAGCAAACACAAGAGAGCCCGCGCGCTTGAATCCCACCCAGCACCTATTTTTTTTTTTTTTTTTTGGTACTTTTTTTTTTTTTTTTTTTGGTACTGCAGTGTTGGGCTTGGACAGTCTTGGGCTTGGGCTTGCTTAGGTGACTTGCTTAGGTTTTTTTTTTGAAAATACAAGATATCCCAACATTTATATTTTTATATGTATAATGTTTTATATAAAAATATGTCTAATTGGTTAATAAAAAAAAAATGTCTAATTGGTTAATAAATAAAAGTATGAAAGAAATGTGTAATTGATTAATAAAAATAAAAATACAGACGTCTAATTGGTTAATAAATAAAAAAATTATAAAATGTCTAATTAATTTCTAAAGTTTAATAGACCTAGGTGTTATTCTTCTAATACATTATATATCAGTATTTTATTCTAATTAACTACAAAACAGTATATAAATTGATAAAGTGTTTGGAATTTCTTTATTTTGCCATTAATAGAACATTATTAAATAATCAATTATATTATTATTATACATACAAAAGTAGAGTTTAGGTATTAAAGATAGTACTAAATATATTATATATTATTAAATGATTAATATATAGTTTGAAAACATAATTATTTGTCTAATGCATTATATAGCAATGTTTTATGTAGCATATTGTTATTTGGACATTTTAATTAGGTACAAAACTGTATATAAATTGATGAAGTGTTTGGAATTTCTTCATTTTGCCATTAATTGAAGTTTATTAATTATCAAATAATCATAATAATCAATTATATTATTATTATACATACAAAAGTAGAGTTTAGATATTAAATATAGTACTAACTATACTATATATTATTAAACGATTAATATATAGTTTGAATATAATAAACATATAAAAATTGAGTATAATAAAAAGTTTGTGTTTAAATATGGGCCGGTGTTGGGCTTTGGTTGGTGTTGACTTTCATTTCTTTTTTTTCGTTTTTTTTTTTTAGATTAGTATCAAATAAAAAATATAGTTTCCGGATCAAATAATCCCACGAAGACGATGCCTTTTTTCTTGGCTTGCGAATGTAAATTTACATTGTTTAATGGTCAAAGTACAGGTTGGAACATAAACCTCCGAACTCGTGCAACGCACGATTGTCTACTAGTTTTAATCAAATGACTTAGTTTTAAATCAAAAAACATTTTTATAATATATTTTTTAAAATAAATTATCTTCTAAACTATTAATCACTAAAAGAAACAAATTATACTATTGCTCAATCGGTGAGATAGAATCACTTTAAATTACCATGTGAGATAGAATCACTTTTCATATTTACAGAATTTATCAAGAAAATGATAAGAGTATACGGGGATTGGCCAAAAAGAGATTGGGGAATTATTTATTTTTTTAAAAATATAAAAGTTCATTTCTTTTGTTTAGGTAATAGTTATGTAATTGTTTTATGAGTGTAATGTAATATTGTTTTGGTCCCTAATTGTAGGGTTCTTATTTATAATGATTGATTTTACATAATACTTTACGACGGTAACGTATGTATTCTATATGTACAACCTTTATACCCGATTGTTTTATTGTTACGAAAATGTCAATGGACATCAATATTTCTAATTTTCAATATTTTTGATTTCGTTGTAATGTTGTTTTTGTTGGTGGGTTTCGCTTCCTTTGGGTAACCGGGTAAAGATTTCAATGACCGGATATCTCTTACAGTAGTGGTATCATATTCTGAAAACAACAATTCGACCTTATATGTCTGGGTTACATGAATTTTGTTTTGGGATAAGAATAAGAGTATGTTCTTGATTTTGGCACAAACCAAGAACCCGTTTGCTAGAGAGTGTTTCGTGTTGTGTGTTTTCTCATGAATAACAAGTTCCCTATTTATAGAGCACCCAAATGTAATGGACATTATTAGTATTAAATAACCATAATGGTCCATAACTCCTAGCGGTTACAAGACCAAGACATTATGGTCATAAAGCTACTAGCGGTTACAAGACCAAGACATTATGGTCATAAAGCTACTCCATTATCACAGGAGTTACAAGCTTTAAATGACCATAATGATATTTCATTTCATGGACAAACGGTTACAAGACCAAAACATAATGGTCATTAATACGTTTGTAACTCTCCATTAATTATGTCTTAAAAGAGGTGGTTATAAATCTACCACCATAAAGGTTGTAGTCCTTTATACCGCTTTTGGGTCCGAGATGTTATTGACTTAACGGGCGTACACTCCGTAAACTCCTAACCCGTTTCCAAGTCAAATAACCATTTCTCCAACTACACTAAATTACTAACAATCCTCCCCAATTTAGTGCAATTCTTTTTCATGAAATAAATAAACAAAACAAAACTTATGCATAAATGAAAATGTCTTGAAGATTGAATTTTCACCTTAGTACATTACACATTTCAAATATTTAGAATCCGGGTGTTCTAAGAATTGAACCCTTCAACCCATTTGAATAACTGAAGATAATATACACACAAGTTTTCAAACACTTTAAAGTTGTCCTGACACTATATAAGCCATGTGTCCATATCCATTCATGAATGTATCCAAAGCTAAAAGTCCAAAGCTTTCTTGAAGCGGCAAAACTTCACATTCACATAGGTAGTTCCCTTCACTCGTGCACCTGCTTCTGCACCTTTTCAAAGAAACTATTAAGAAGTATTACTTCAACCTAATCCTCAGCAGGACCGAGCACATACCTTGGGATGATATATATTAACAATGTGCTCCAATTTCTGAGTGCAGGCTTTCCACATTGAATTCAGCTCCTAATTCATATTAGGAGGGAATTGGGTGTCTTACAATCAGAAATTAAGGTGGACTTTAAACCCATCCCTTTCATAGACTTAATAACCAAGTCTCTAGCTAATCCCTTCGTCAAGTGATCGGCTAAGTTCTGTTGTGACCTCACAAACTCTACAGAAATCACCCCATTCATGATAAGCTCACGAATCATGCTATGTCTAACACCTAAGTGTCTAGACTTCCCATTGTACATATGGTTATAAGCCTTTGCCAATGTTGCAGCACTATCACAGTGGATAGACATGGGTGCTATAGGTTTAGGCCATAATGGAATCTCATAAATCAAGTTCCTTAGCCATTCCGCTTCTTTACCAGCAGCAGCTAAAGCAACAAACTCAGACTCCATTGTTGAGTTAGTAATATATGTTTGCTTCTTGGAAGCCCATGAAATTGCACCTCCCCCAAGCAAGAACACCCAACCACTTGTTGAAGAAGGATCTTCAACATTGGTTATCCAACTCGCATCAGAGTATCCTTCAAGCACCGAAGGAAATCCAGTATAAGATAAACTATAATTCATAGTTTTCTTCAAATACTTCAGTACCCGCCTTATTGCTTTCCAGTGATGAGTACTAGGGTTACTAGTGTATCTACTCAGTTTTCCCACAGCAAAAGGAATATCAGGCCTTGTACAAGTCATGGCATACATCAAGCATCCAATCACCTTTGAATACTCAAGTTGAGACACAGCTTCTCCTTGGTTAGGTAGAAGCTTCATACTTGAATCCATAGGAGTACTCACTGGAGTACAATCAAAACAATTGAATTTCTTTAGCACCTTCTCAATGTAGTGAGATTGTGAAATAGAGATTCCTTTGTTTTCACGTATAATCCTTATGCCAAGGATAACGTCAGCCTCCCCCATATCCTTCATGGAGAAACTTGATGACACAAATTCTTTGGTTAAATCAACCTGATTTTGGTCAGTCCCAACTCCCAAAGATCAACATGTTATCAACATATAGACAAATGATGACTCCTTTGCCGGATTCGTCAAATTTGCTATACACACATTTGTCAGATTGGTTAAGATGATAACCATTAGACAAAACCACTTCATCAAACTTTTGATGCCATTGTTTAGGTGCTTGTTTCAATCCATATAAAGATTTAACAAGTTTGCACACCTTTCTTTGATTCCCAGGCATAATGAAGCCTTGAGGCTGGTTCATGTAAACCTCCTCTTCCAAATCACCATTCAAGAATGTTGTTTTCACATCCATCTGGTGAATAACCAGATTGTGAATTGCTGCTAAGGCAATCAACAGTCTAATGGTAGAGATACGAGCTACTGGAGCATATGTAATAAAATAGTCAATCCTAGGCTTTTCTCTAAAACCTTGAATGACCAACTTTGCCTTGAACTTTTCAATAGTTCCATCCACCCTCATCTTCTTTTTGAAGATCCACTTGCAACCCAAAGGTTTGCAAGCAGTTGGTAGATCAACCAACACCCAAGTGTTGTTTCCTATGATGGGATCCATCTCATCATTTATTTCTTCTTTCCAGAAAGCAACATCCTGAGACCTCATTGCTTCTTCAAATGTCTTAGGATCATCCTCAACAATGAAGCAATAAGAATATTGGGTAGAAACATCATCCCTAGAACCTTCAATTAGATACAATTGATAATCAGGTCCAAATGATTTAGGTTTCCTTTCTCTTTTTCTTTTCCGAAGCTCAATTGGCTGATCATCAACCCTTTCAGAGACTTCATCATTCCTATCCTTATTGGTTCCACTTGGAGTTGGAACCATATCCTTTGGTCTAGGTGTAGATGAGAAACGATACTCATCAAAGATTGCATCCCTTGAATCAATTATAGAGTTAATTGAGACAAATTCATTAGGTTTTATGACATAGAACCTATAAGCCTTGGAATGTTCGCTATATCCAATAAATATGCAATCTATACCTCTTTCACCCAAACTTTTCTTCTTGGGATCGGGGAGTCTTACAACTGCCCGACAACCCCATACCCGAAGATAGTTCAAATTGGGTTTCCTTTTGTACCAAAGTTCATAAGGAGTAATCTTGTTCCTTTTGTTGGGAACCCTATTAAGCAAATAGCAAGCTGTTAACATAGCTTCCCCCCAAAATCCATCACTTAAACCAGAATAGGATAACATGGAATTAACCATTTCCGTAAGGACTCTATTCTTCCTCTCAGATACACCATTTTGTTGTGGTGTATAAGGAGCAGTGGTTTCATGAATGATGCCTACGGATTGGGAATAGGAGGTGTTAGGAATAGAATATTCATAACTTTGTATTTGTAGTCGTTGTTAGGGGCTTAATTGTAATATGTGAGAAGTCTTTGTAAAGTCCCCACACTCCTATAAATAGGAGTGTGGGGTGTGTGTAATGCTCAAGAGATTGTGCTCAATTGTTAAATCATACTTTCTCTCTCTAGAATACTCTCTCTCTCTAACCTGATCAGAACCTACAATTGGTATCAGAGCGGGATACTCTCAAAAGTACCCGTTCATTTGACTGGAAATAGACCATTAGACTACAAAAACAACCTACACGAATTCAAGTTGAATTCGTGTAAGAAGGATTCACATTCTAATAGTCTATTCGTGTTTCATTCGAATTCGTGTAAGGTACTTATTCAGTCTAATCACATAGCAATTCGACTAGGATAAGTTGTATAACTATCTCGAAAACGTGAGGATTTTAACCAAGTCTTCACACGAATTGTTTTTGTGTGTACACGAACTCATACACACGAATTGTATTTGTTCATACACGAACTCATATACAAGAACTATATTTGTGCATACACGAACTCAAATACACGAATACAAAGTGTGATACACGAGTTAAACACGAAGGAATTTCACCAAGTCTTCACACGAATTGTGTTTGTGTGTACTCGAACTCATATATACGAACTCATTTCAGTCAATTCGTGTAAGGTGTTTATCTAGTCTAATCACATATTCGAATTAGTCCATTAGACTAGGATTTCAACTGGTTATACTAGTCCATTAGACTAGGATTTCAACTGGTTAGAATAGTCCATTAGACTAGGATTTCAACTGGTTAGACTAGTCCATTAGACTAGGATTTCAACTGGTTAGAACAGTCCATTAGACTAGGATTTCAACTGGTTAGACTAGTCTAATCACTGCAGTCGTGTAAAGGGTAAAATCTACAAGTATTCGAACTACTCGGCATTCGACTAGGGTAAGTGGTGAACGAACTAAGTGTTACTCGGTACTCTACTAGGATTCTCACACGAAGAGGAGCCTTTTTATTTCGGAATTTGTCTAAGTGTCCATTAGATTGTGAAATCAACATACACGAACAGAAAAAACATCAAATTCAAACTCACCATTCGAACTACCCATTCGAATACACTTTGAACATACACGAATTACAATACACGAATAGAAATCAGTCTTATTCGAATTACACCACACGAACACAATTCAGTGTCATTCGAATACATCATTTAGTCTACACGATGTCGAACTAGTATACGAACAGAATCTTTTACAAAGAGTATAAAACGATCACGATCAGTTTTTGAAAACAAGATTCCGAGACTTCCAAAAAAAAAAAAAAAAAAAAAATTCAAAGAACAAGGATTGGTGTGTTAGGATAGAAATTCAACACACAAGGATTAGTGTGTTAGGATAGAAATTCAACACACAAGGATTAGTGTGTTAGGATAGAAATTCAACACACAAGGATTCGTGTGTTAGGATAGAAATTCAACACACAAGGATTGGTGTGTTAGGATAGAAATTCAACACACAAGGATTGGTGTGTTAGGATAGAAATTCAACACACAAGGATTCGTGTGTTAGGATAGAAGTTTCGCGATTCCACGTTTTCACGTTAGAGACGAAATCGAAAAATAAGAACTTTTTTAAAGAGAGAGATTTTTATTTTTCCCGACAGTTTTCGGATACCGGTTAAGCTTACGCGACGAATTTTGACGAGATTCAAGCATCGAAAAAATACGAGATTTATATTTCCGGAATCGAAATTGAAAAGCGAATTCAACGGTGTTATTGTACTCGATTAGTTCAATAGATTTCGGGAAAAAGATTGTACAAGCGTGAGATACCACGGGTGAAGATTATCCGGATTTTTCGTCAAATTTTCAACATTGAGAAATTTTTCATCAACTTTTAAGGGATTTTCGCCACCAAAATTTCATTATGAAGAAAGATTTTACCGGGAATATTGTGGATCTCACAATCGACAACGATGACGGGCTTACATTTTATTGTCCTCCGGACCAAGCTTGGACAAAATTAGAGGAGCTAGAGAAATTGTGTGAAGACACGGGGAGAAGATTGTCTCCTACTAATTGGAACGGTCATGAAAGATTGGATCGAAAGCAAAATGTTGCTACACGTGCACGAGAATTTTTATCGACGATATCGCATTCCAACTTATCATCATCAAGCCAGGACAACGTCGCAGAGGTACATTCTTTATCTCGATCTACCCTTGATAATAAGATCATTGAGTTGGAAAAGAAGTTGCAAACTAACACCGAATTGGTTTTACGGTTTTCAAACGAAAAAGCTAATCTTTTAAATGAGAATTCTAAGCTTTCAAATGAAACTCAAGTTTTGACATCTCAAATTAAAGCTTTAAACCTTACCAATTCCAAACTCGAAGAGTTTAAAGAGTTAGCAACTTCTTGGAAGGGGAAATATGATCAAAGTGTGATTCAACTTCAACATCTTACAAATGAACTTAATGAAAAATTGGAGTTAATCAATACACTTCAAAAACAATCAAAACCCATTACGTTTGATGAGAGGAAATATAATCACAGTGTTTTAAAGGAACTCGAGAATCTTAAGAAAGAACGAATGGATGAAAGATTTAAAAGCATGGAGTTAATCGATGAGTTAAATACTCAAAGAAATGAGAGACTAAGTGCTAACGATAATCTTATGCTTTTAAGAAAACAAATTGAAGATTATCAAACGGAAATCAAAGCTTTAAAATCACAAGCACTTGAAGTTGAAAATCGAAATGAAATTTCAAAGCCAAATTGTGTGCGAGAACAAACGAATCAACTCATTTTTCCAAACAAACCAAAAGAGTTTCGATCTTTCAATCCACAAGAAGGTTTGGGTCATGATAATCCAAAATATCTAAAGAAAGCTATGTATCATGCTCCCAGTCTTTACGACACAAAATCTTTGGGAAAAGAAAATGTTACAATGTCTTTCATTAGATCATCCAAAGAAAATGAAGAACAAGAGGATGCAAAACGACCATTTTTAAATAAAACGCAAGTATCTTTTGATTACAAATCCTTAAATGAGAGTTATAAAACTAGGAAAATTCTTCTTTCGGATGATTACTTTCCAAGTTATAGCGAAAAGGAACTTCATTCCGATGATGTTTTGAAACTAGTTGTCTTTCAAAAAGTATATGTTCCAACTCTTATTTTAGAAAAACAATTTTCGGAACTTGAGCAAGAGTTGGAATGTCGAACTAACTATTTTGAGAATGAAAAACTTAACTTTTTAGAGAAACTTGCGTCTTTTGAAAAAGCTTCCCTTGATAAATCTTCAACTTCAAAT
Source organism: Senecio squalidus (assembly GCA_910822075.1). Taxonomy (NCBI): domain Eukaryota; kingdom Viridiplantae; phylum Streptophyta; class Magnoliopsida; order Asterales; family Asteraceae; genus Senecio; species Senecio squalidus. The sequence continues at coordinate 30,113,919 of CAJVGC010000592.1, forward strand.
GACAAATCTTCATTGGAATCTTTCTCCTCGAATGAACAATCCATTGCTAAGATATCATTTCTTCAAAATGCATTACATTCAAAAGAAAAGGATATCGAAGCTTTAACTCATAAGATTGATTCAATGTGGAAAATGAATGGTCCGGTTTTACCAAAAACCCCAAGCATTTCACATGAGGAGAAACGGAAATCTAAAACTCTTCAAAAAGATTCGAAAAAGGATGTTAAAGTTCCATTCAAGGTTTACAACAGTAAATCTTCAAAAACATTTTCAAAACTGGTTTCTCCGAGTACTAGTTCTTTCCCGAAAAAGAATCAAAAGTATTCACCGAAATCACAAACTGATGGAATTTTTACAACACCTTTGAGTTTTAAATCCAAAATAGACTCAAGCAAACATGTTGAAAAGAAAGCACTTTGTCCTCCAATGAACAAAAAGGAAAAGAAAGCGTTCACTTATTCAATACCCGAGTTATTTGAATTTGCACCATCACACTTTAAATATTCGGTGCAAAAAGTGAATAGTTTTGTTCCTAAATTTAAACAACGAACTTCAATGAATTCAAATGGTTTTGTACCAAGAAGTCCTTCACCAACTCTTAAACAGAAATGGATTCCAAAATCTACACCAATTTCAAAAACAAACACACCAATTACAATATCAACTACTTCAAATGTGTGTTTACCGGAGAAATGGAATTCATCTTCTTTGCACATAGATAACCAAAAAGGACCCAAAATGAAATGGGTACCAAAAGCAGTTTGTTTTGATTGTGCAGAACCGTAGATCATCAAGATGACTCCGGAATACCTCAGTTTCGGACTCGAACCTCATGGAAGTGCTTACACGAGATATCATGAAAGATTGGCACACGACGAATTTGGAACAACTCGGTTTCGAACACAATCCTCAAATGATTTAGGCTTTCAATTATTTCAAATTGAAACCCGTTCTAAACCCAAAAAATTACGAATTTATTGGTCTAAATACAAGTTTAATATGATGAATGTGAATAGTAGCAGATTTTCAATCTCGACTAGAACTAACATATTCAAAGTATTATATTTGTGTTTTATAGTATTTTCGTAATTAACAAGTGTTTTCAAAATGTCAAATCTTTTCAAAAACACTTGTTCGATCAAACATGGAGAATCAAACGTTGAGTGGGAGTTCATACAATCATTTTTCGAACTACCTCCTAAATCTTTCAAATGAGCTTCAACGAAACAATTTTTCAAATAAATATTTCGAAATGCAATATTCGAATGTATTTTCGAAAAAGACTTCCCATAACCAAAAATGGTGTCATGCATATGTTGAAGGGGGAGCGTCTTTTCGAAAATATTGTCATGCATATGTTGAAGGGGGAGCGTCTTTTCGGAAATATTGCAAACTTTCGAAGTTACTTTGGAAATGTTTTTCAAAACAATTGGGAAAAATGTTGATGCACCTTGAGTGATTTTCAAAACGATATCTTTTTCCTATAGTCCAACCAGAGCCGAAGGGACTTACCCAAGGAATCCCTTTCGAATGTGAGGGTTATTTAGGTCTAGGATTGGAGGTTAAAGGTGCAAAATCAACAAAAACATCGTTTTCAAAATGCCAAAATGAGGGTGGAGTTGAATATTATGAGATGTTGAGTGAGGAGTGTGTGATACGGTTAAAAGAATGAGAGACCGTTTCTTCGCCAATTAAATCGCCGGGTAGCCAAGTTTCTATCGAATTTATTGTGTTTTTTTATATTGAAAAAGACATCATGGACCCAGTGATGCAATGCACATATACCTCATCTCCACTCAAATTCTTCACAAGAATTTGTTTCAATATACACGGAGAAGTCGCACATTTCTATCATATTCTCACTCGGAGAATGTTGATATTGAAACAAGAGAAAACCAACTCCATTTCTCGATTTCATTTCATACACTATTGAGTCTAGCGCCAAAATGTTAAACATTTTCTAGGACACAACCGAATTTGATAAAAGCATGTCTTTGTGATATCGCTCGGAACATTTGTAGTGGTATCAACAATTTTGGTATTTCACGATGATCGAATGGAAATCCTACCAATGCTAACGTTTTTCCAACATTGAACGTAGGTCACACAATCGACTTCTTCTGTGATTTTGATTGTTGTGTTAACGAGCAATCTAAATGATCTCGTAGTTACTTACCCAGTTTCACGCTCATGGACGCTATTTGAGAATACTATTTGGGTACACGTTTACATGATGATTACAACGAGTCATAATCATCATGAGGGGGAAGGACGTGTACCAAAGGGAAAAACGTGTGTAAATGGTTTTCCAATGGAAAGAACGTGAAGTAAAGAAGAATGTTCATCATCAAACTATAACGAAGTAAAACATCACGATCAGATAGTTGACTTCAGGTATGAGTTGAGGGGGAGCTAAATGAAAAATCAAAACGTCAAGGATTTTGGAACGATTGCTCAAACAAAAGAAGCTTCAAACAAAGAAATCCAATCAAGCTTCAACAAGTTGAACGATAAAGTGAAACTACTCAACTAAGGGGGAGCACTCAAATAAGGGGGAGCGTTCCACTTTATGGTTCAAACGGTCAAAGGAAACGAATGTTATGTTCACATCGGAATCATGAAATCAAAGACTACAAGTCTACATAAAACATTCGTTTGAAATGAAAGATTCTTCAAGTCAACTTTCAAAGTGTGCTTTCCGCGATACAAAGATTTAAACACTACTCTGATGAAATCTAAAGTTGAATTTGAAGACCACGAAGACAAAGGAGGAGATCATTAAGACTATCATCTAAGGTTCGCCAAAAAGAGTTTTTGGATGGTTAGGCTCTTAAGACTTCTTCAAAGAGAGAGACCTTCGAGAATACTTCATCAATGACATGTTCAATACAACGTCAAGGTCAAGCTTTCAAAAGAAAAGAAAGATTCTTCAAGCAACTTATCTTTAGATACAAAAAAATATCAAAGATTACAACAATCTACTCCGATGAAATCCAAAGTTGCGGTTGAAGATCAAATCAAGCATCTACACGGTCAAGATAACAACATGAAGATGCTTAAAGACAAAGACTTCATATTTTGAACAACTACAAATAAGGGGGAATTGTTAGGAATAGAATATTCATAACTTTGTATTTGTAGTCGTTGTTAGGGGCTTAATTGTAATATGTGAGAAGTCTTTGTAAAGTCCCCACACTCCTATTTATAGGAGTGTGGGGTGTGTGTAATGTTCAAGAGATTGTGCTCAATTGTTAAATCATACTTTCTCTCTCTAGAATACTCTCTCTCTCTAACCTGATCAGAACCTACAGGAGGGGTCAATATATTCACCTCCCCTATCCGATCGTAGCCTTTTTATCAAAGCATTTTGTTGCAATTCTACTTCAGTTTTAAATATTTTAAATTTATCTAATCCTTCATCTTTACTATGTAACAAATAAACATGGCAAAACCTAGAAGCATCATCAATAAAAGTCCCAAAATATTTCTTGTTCCCTAAAGTAGGAGTTGCATGCAAATCACATAAATCACTATGAATTAATTCCAACATTTCAGAATCTCTTTTTACATTTTGAAATGGTTGCTTAGTGATCTTAGTTAACATACATGTTTTACACTTTTCATTGTTAATATCAAAGGCCGGTATTAAACCATCTTTAGACATTTCTAACATTCTTTTAAAGTGTACATGTCCTAGTCTAGCATGCCAAAGATTAGAGTCATTTAAGTTAGAAGTAGACATAAAAGCAGAATTAACATTAACATGATTAATATTAAGTCTAAACATGTGATTGCATAAATATCCAAAACCAATAAATAAACCATGTTTTGGCAAAAAAAAAATCTATCAAATTTACTTGTCTGTAACCACAATTATTTAAAACACTACTAGAAACTAGATTTTTCCTTATTTGTGGTACATGCAAAACATCAAATAAAGAAATAACTTTTCAAGAATTAAACTCTAGATCCACACATCCTCTTCCATGAACAGGGGCCGTTGACTCGTTTCCCATATGAAGAATTGATCCATCATTCACCGACTCGTAAGTCTTGAACCAAAATCTATCCTTGCACACATGGGTAGTAGCAGCCGAGTCAACCCACCACGCAACATCATCATCCTGCACAAAATAAGCTTCAGATATATATGATACATAATAATTCTGATGTGAATCATTAAACATAATCTGACCTTTCGAGTTTTGGTTGTTAAAACCATTTCCCGAACCGCTTGTGCCATTGGTATTTTTATTACCAACATTAACAACCTTACAATCCCTTTTCAAGTGTCCAGAATTACCACACTTCCAACAAGTCAACTTTGACTTCTTATTGGGATCAACCTTGTTGTTATCATGATGTTTACGTTTTCCCTTCTTGTCATTGTAACCGGTGGATTTTTTTATGTTCCACCATGTTAACCGACGAGGTACCAGCAACTTCGTTCCTCTTTGGCTTGTCAATTTCTTGCGCCCTGAGGGATTCCTCTATACTCAAATGACTGCCTAACTCAACAAGAGTTAACTCCTCCTTCTTATGTTTCAAAGTATGTTTAAAATCTTTCCAAGAAGGAGGGAGTTTATCAATGACACTAGAAACCGAAATGGCTTCGTCCATGTTCATTTTATGTTGGGTGAATTGACCAAGTATACGAAGAAGTTCATTGTATTGTTCCATGACCGGTCTAGAATCGACCATCTTGTAATTATTAAAATTACTCACAAGGAACTTTTTACTAGAAGCATCTTCAGACATATACTTGGTCTCAAGAGAGTCCCAAAGTTCTTTAGGAGATTCATGGTTTTGGTAAATATCTGTGACAACCGTCTAAACTCAGGTCGAGAACGCTAACTTATAACCTCGTTATAAATATTTGATACTCGATATAACTAACTTTATGTGTTACGTGGTTACGTAGACATAACTCTTTAAGCTAAGCTCGATGTAACTCATACAAAAACTTTTAACGTAGGTTTACGTTACTTAAGCATAAAACGTGTGTGTCTCGGAATCGGAAATCGGAATCAAATCATCAAATGAATCCTAATACCAGGAAAACACTTAATGAACTTGCCTAAGTTCATCTCAAAACAAATCGTAAACCTTCAACTAACGAAAATGCTTAACGATGGAACAAACGAAAAACGAAAAGTTGCTGAAACTGCCCCGAATGCGCCGCATAAAGGCCTTATGCGCCGCATTCTGGGGGCAGACCAGCTATTGTTGCAAACTTTAAAACTTATCAAACCCGAGCCCAACTCTTTGGCTCCGGGCTAAACTTGTTAGAAGGCCTCTTTGTGGTCCAGTAAGCTAACATAAACACCCCCACAACTCTTGGTTCATAAACACCAAACACACACTTACACTCCCATTGCTCACTCTCTCTCATTTGCAAACACTCCCTCCAAAAGCTCTCTCTACCCTTTCATTTACAGAGATTAAACACCACAAAATCACAGTAAGATCACCATAATAAACACCATAAAATCGTTCCATAATCAAGAAGAAGGAAGAAGCATTTATCTTACGGGTCAAAAACACATTTTCCACCTATTTCTCTTCGGTAAAAACTCTTAGATCTTCTATTTTTACTAAAATAAATCGTTGCATGTAAGATCAAACACACAAAAACACATTTTTATAAAGATTTAAGGTGATTTACATAATAAAACGGGTTTTTATAAAAAGGATGTTTAGATCTTTGATTTTGTTGTTAAAGATCCAAGAGAAACTGTAAACTATCAAGTATTTTGATGTTTTAAATATTGCATGCCGAAATCCACCATAAAAATACCTTTTTTAAGCATAAAAACGATTTTGCCATAAAGCTGTCCCGGGAATGCGGCGCATTCACTAGCTGCGCATTCACTAGCTGCGCATTCACTAGTGCAGATTGCTGAAAAATGGTCATTTTCGGTATAAGACGTGATCTTGAGCATATTACTTAAAACCGTGTTAAAGAATCTGTAATAAGCTTAAACTTGAGTATAAAATGACTATTTCAACATGCTAATATACTATTATGATTAATGAACTAGTTTAATTAGTGTTATTAAAATTGTAAGCGGGAAAGTGTCGAAAAATTGGATTTAGAAACTATAGCGCGGAAGCGCTGCCCGATTTTTGTGAAACCAATACAAACACTTATAACATAGGCATTTCGTTGACTAACGATTGTATGAACTAATTAACAATGTTACTTACGCCAAAACTTGGTATAAAATAGGATTCTGGTGATTCCGAGCACCTTTCGAGCTTTTCCGAGCACGCTACGATCTTCGCAAACAGTGAGTTACAAACCCCTACTTTTAAATGCTTTTAAACATATTTTCGGGGTGAAATGCGAGTCTTAGGCTTAAACACTACATTTAAGCTGAAACAAACTTTGAACGATTAACGAAACGATTTGATAGTTGAATACTATTACGAAACGATTTGATAGTTGAATGCTATTACGAAACGATTTGATACTTGACTACTATTACAAACTATATTTTTCCAGCATTGTTGATGGTTTTGCCAACAATGCTGAGGATACAAATACTAAATTGCCAATGACTAAACGTCGATCGTCATGTTGCGGACGTTATACAACATGGACGTGAGACACCATACAAATCCCATACACTCCTACATAACAGTTGCTATTAATCTCTGGGAGAGGACCGATAGAATTTATGGATAGCGCTATTAGGGTAGATTGACCCTCACCACAAAGATAACAACAGATGGTGCATAGTTCTAGTGGGTAGGCTTAAGGTTTAGCAACGAACGATCATTGGGCAATAATTAGGATTGTCACATAGTCGCGCTATGTGGTCAATACCTACAAACTCGAATACTATATTTTTACACATGTTTTGTGACAACTATTTGGATACGATACTTTACGCATGGCTATGTGACAACCATTTAAATGCTTTACTTAAACTTTGTAGCTCACTAACTACGCCTCCCGTAGTTAACACTTGACTCGTATTTTCAGGAAACGAGTAAGCTTGCGATGATGACTTTACGCTTGGGGTTGATGACTTCAAGAATGGGAAAGGGTTCAGGTGGTTTGGCTATGAACACCTATTTTGTATTTCGGATATGTAAACTTTGTTTTAAACATTTGTAAACCTTGGATGTTATGTTTTCTTTAATATAACTTGGTGTGGAATTATAAACTTGTGTATCGAATGCTATTGCTCTTCACATCCTGTGTTTCCGCTTTAGCGGGGTGTGACAATATCAAAAAGGGAATCAGCCATACCGTTGAGGATTAAACCTCTACAAACGTAATCGTCGTTCTCCCACTTGCTTCTCCTACGAAGCTCATCCAACGTAGCATCATCTCCATCGTCAGGACAAGGAGTACTCAATACATAAACCACGCTCATGCTCGAGAGAAAGAAGTGCATCTTCTTTTGCCATCTCCGAAAATCAATTCCTTCAAACTTGTCAAGTTTGGAGAAATTCGCCATCATGTGCTTCATTTAAGCCGCCATTGAAATCACACAAAATTGTTGTTTTCGATTGTTGGTGGGTTTCGCTTCCTTTGTGTAACCGGGTAAAGATTTCAATGACCGGATATCTCTTACAATCGTGGTATCACTTTCCGAAAACAACAATTCGACCCTATATGCCTGGGTTACACGAACTTTGTTTTGGGATAAGAATAAGAGTATGTTTTTTATTTTGGCACAAACCAAGAACCCGTTTGCTAGAGAGAGTTTCGTGTTGTGTGTTTTCTCATTAATAACAAGTTCCCTATTTATAGAGCACCCAAATGTAATGGACATTATTGGTATTAAATAACCATAATGGTTTCATAACTCCTAGCGGTTACAAGACCAATACATTATGGTCATAAAGCTACTAGCGGTTACAAGACCAAGACATTATGGTCATAAAGCTACTCCATTGTCACAGGAGTTACAAGCTTTAAGTGACCATAATGATCTTTCATTTAATGGGCAAACGGTTACAAGACCAAAACATAATGGTCATTAACACGTTTGTAACTCCCATTAATTATGTCTTAAAAGAGGTGGTTATAAATCTACCACCATAAAGGTTGTAGTCCTTTATATCGCTTTTGGGTCCGAGATGTTATTGACTTAACAGGCGTACACTCCTTACACTCTTAACCCGTTTCCAAGTCAAATAACCATTTCTCCAATTACACTAAATTACTAACAGTTTTTACGTTATTTTATGTAGTTTCATTGTTGGTGCCATCTATATTTAATACCTTTATTCAATTAAAATATTAGTTGTATTTTAATATTATATTATAGTTTTTTCTTAACTATTTTTCTAGAATTAATTAACAGTAACCTAGTGTATTATATATGATTGGGGTTTTTCGTTTATTGGGTAGATAGTGAAAATGTAAAGAGGAAATAACTTGTGATTCCAATGAGTAGATTTCGAAAACATAAATGTTATATAATGTAGGCACCGAATTTTTTAAGACTCCAAAATATTAAGGATTGAAAGGTAAAGCAACTAAAACAACGACCGCCTCCAATTATTCTAGACCCCAGAATTTTATTAAATGTAATTAAATTCTAATTCTAATGATGAATTCGGTGTTTTTAATCTTTAGAGTCTACAAGATATCAACCAAACTTTTTTTTTTTTTTAAGATGAAGCCCCCCACTAAGCCCTTTTAAGCTTTTCTTACGTTTATGTTCTTGTGGGCTTACATTAGTAACCAAGTAGCCCGTTCTCTTTTACGAAGAAAAAAAAAACATATTTGACCCTTAACTTTTAGAAACTTCTACTTATAAACGACTAGGTTTAGTTTTTTGTGTAAAAATTATAGAAACCTAAGCCTATTTTTGTTTCTCAAGTTCGAATCAACTTATTCTATTCTCCATTGTCAAAGTTATTATGTAAAAAATCCCCCAATGACCTTGAAGAATACCGAATGCTTGTTCGATATCCTTTCTCGCGCTTTCTTGAAAACAATTACAAATTTGACGTGCGTCATCTGGTGGGTACGAAAATGCTTTGACAAATGTATCCCACTCCGGATAGATACCGTCGGCAAGGAAATATTCTTTGATGTAATCAACTCTGTTCACCGAAAATCTATAATCTCGGGATGATTCGTTGATCATATCGTGGAACAACTGCTTTTGATTAAAAACATTGATATTGTTGTTCGACCATGCGACACCAAAGTAAGCATGCCATATCCAAAGATCATATGGCGCAAGCTTCGAGCATAATCTTTGAATAACCATGGCCACCTTGTGTGTATTTCCCTTTGTGTGCATTTGAACATTGATCCCAAAGCTAATGCACGATGCTACCAAGTGTCACACCCAGCTAAAGCGGAAACACGGGATGTGAAGAGCGAGATTATCATTGCACAAATGTATAGATAAGTACCAAGTTATATTAAATAAAACATGCATTCAAGGTTTACAAGTCATTAAATTGTCGTTTACATATCCGTTTACAAAAGTAAACTGTTCACATCCAAACCACCCAAATCATTCCCCTGCTTGAAGTCATCCAAAATGTCAAGCCAAAGAGTTCAAGTATCATCTCTACTTACTTGTTTCCTGAAAATACGAGTAAAATGTTAACTACGAGAGACGTAGTTAGTGAACTACAAGTTTAAGTATAAGCATACAAAGTTGTGACACACATAACATTTGCGTAAAGTATAAGTATATAAGTTTGCATATGCGCGTTGTGCCAAACTAGGTAACGTGGCATAAGTTTCAAGTGTGTAGGTATCGACCACATAGTGTACGGCTATGTGACGATCCTAATGTATTGCCCAATGATCGTTGCTAAGCCTCAAAGCCTACCCAATTAATAGCGGTGCACAATCGTTGTTGACGTTGTTGTGAGGGTCTAACTACCCTAATAGCGCTATGCACAATTCCTAACGGTCCTTTCCAAAGGGAATAATAGCAACTAATGTCTCTTAGAGTGTCGGGAATTTTAGTGGTATCACACGTACATGTTGGACAAATTCACAACATGACGAACACAAGTTTAGTTCATTGGCAAGTTGTCATTACGTCAACGGTGGAACAATCCACATGTGTAAGACGATAAGTATATGTTGTCATTACCTCAGCGGTGGAATAATCCACATGTGTAAGATGATAAGTATATGTTGTCATTACCTCAGCGGTGGAATAATCCACATGTGTAAGACGATAAGTATAAAAGTATAAGTTTCAAGAGTGTCCACAACATGTTGGCAAAACATTCGACAATGCTATATTATGTTTTAGTTTAAGTGTTCAAGCATAAAAGTATGTTGTTTAAGCATGCAAAACAACGTTTTAAGCATGAGACTCGTATTTCACTCCAAAATGTATAAAGCGTTTAAAAGAGGGGGTATGTAACTCGCTGTTTGCGAAGATTCTATACGTGTACGCAGTGTGCTCGGAATGTGCCGGAATCACCGAAATCCTAGAATATACCAAGTTTTCGTGTAAGTATTATTATTTATTAATTATTATACTCGTTCGTCAACGAGATGCTTTTTTTAAAGTGTTATAAATATGTCTAACGAAATTTGGGCAGCGCTTCCGCGCTATAAAATTTATATCCAAATTTATACACTTTCCCGCTCAAAAACATTATATACAGTATTTACCTTAACTCATAATAACATAATATAATGATTATATGTTAAATAAGTTATTTTAACATAAGTCATAACTTATTATTATCACTTTTATACAAATTCTTAAAATACCAAGTTCAAGGTTACAAATTATAGCGATTTAATAACGTTTTGTGAACTGCCAGCAGCTAGGGGCGTCGCCTTGAAGCTTAGGGGGCGGCGCATCTGTTGAATGGATTTTTTTTAAAATCGCTTTTGTTGTAAACTTAACTTTTTGATAGTGGATTTAAACATGCAGGTAATAAAACCTTAAAAGTACTTATAAATAATCACAATCTTGTTAGCTTAACAACAATATGTATAAAGATTTATGTATAAATTTATAAACACTTGTTTGCTTATGTTATTAACCATAAAACTTAGTAAAAACATATTTTTAGGTGATGGATCATACATGCAATTGAAGATTCATGTAGGAAAAGTAAAGATAGTTGATTTTACCCAAAGAAAAGTGGATGGATGATGATTTCGGCTCCAAAGTGATAGAAAACGATGTATGTAACCAAATGAGTGGGTGCTCTTGATAATCTTGATGTAATTAGTGATTTGTTATGGTGTTTGTAGGTGAAATATTACTGGAGTGTTGCTGGAAAATTTAGAGAGTTGAGAGAGTTTGGAAAAGGTGTGTGTGTGTGTGTGTTTACAATTGTGAGGGGAGAGTGTGTGTGTTTGAGTTGTTGTATAAACAAAATGGCATTCAAATGTGTTGTGAAGTCATGCAAATGAGTCATCTCTGTAATGTTAAGCTTGAGCCACGTTTTGGGACAGGTGTCATGTGTATGTGACATGCAAATGTGAGTCACCAACTTAAACAAAAAGCCTATCCAGGACTGAGGTGCGTCGCCCCTAGTCCGTAGGGCGGCGCACCAGGGCAAATTTTCCGGATTTTTCGTTTTTCGTTTGCGTTATCGTTACGTACATGTGTTCGTTTAGAGTTTAAGATCAGACATCTTGTTTTTGTTTTGTGAAAAACTTGTTTATACGCCTTGTTGATCGTAGATCTAGAGCAACCTTGTGCTCTGATACCACTTTATAGGATCTGTCGAACTATACTTGTATAAATACAATCGTGTAGATCTAGATATATCAAAGAAGTTGCAGCGGATCAACACTTTGATATTAACAAGGGTTAATTGATTAACAGTTTATGTATATATGTATATATGAATGAATAAATGTTAACAATTAAGAACACAAGAATTTTCACCAACAGCCTCAATCTATTAAGAATAATGTTCGTTAACAGACGTGTGTTTACAACGACACGGGGATCTATTTATATAGACCTTGAGGAAACCCTAATAACGATTAGGTTAAATCTAAAGAAATCTATGAAGATAATTATCAATATATTGTTTACATAATTATCTCCTTACTATGCGCTAACTAAATATATCACATAAGCAGTAGTAATGAGCGCGCCAGTAGAAACTCCCGTCATGCAAATCCATGCAGCCAGTATAAATATTCACCAGTATTAAGTCAGCAGTAGTAAATCCCCAGTAGTAATCTTCAACACTTGATCACCAGTATTATTACTCACCAGTATTAACAACGTTACTCCTAGTACTAACTGACTCAACCAGTATTAAAACTTTATAAACCCAACAAACTCGTTGGGTCACTGGCAACCATCACGTGGGAATGGGGAGGTGTTTGTCATTGACGCACTGCGGATCCTCTCCTTAACGCCAAGGCATTTATATGCTAAGTCGGAGTAGTGAAATCCTGCATTTCGGGGTATTATAAATATTGGGATTCGCGCCCCAATATTTATAATATTATGCGAAATGTGCGAGTAGCGAACAGGGTAGTAGCCCCTAGGGCATATATGTGACCCTACTGGATTGAATACTTAGGGCTTGAGATGAACCCTAGTAAAGTGATAAGTGCATTAAAATGGGAAATTAACTTTATACTGATAATTGATTTCCGTATGCATTGTTTATCATATCTTTGATTATTATTAATCATATCTGCTTGTGAGGTTGCGGGTATGGTTTGAGAATTTGTAAAGATGAATTTTAATTATATTAAATGTTTTAATAGTCTTTACTATTTATTGTCTCACCAGCTTTAGCTGATACTCTTTTCTCAAATGTGTCTTTTGCTCGTAGGTGGCTTTAGACGTGCTTGGTGAGGCGGGATTACTTGGGGTAGCTTGATGTCCCCAACTGTTTATCATTGCCAAATGATTAATGTTCAACATTTTTATAATGTGAGTTTTAACGTAACGAATGGTTTAATTAATGAAATAATTTTACGAACCGCTAATCACGTTTTAGTAACGTTTTCCGTTGTGTTACTTTCGATTACATAAAAAGTTTTTGTTAAACGTGATTTTCGAAACCAGGTTGTTACAAAACTAGTTTTTACCAACGGTATTACTTAAAAAGAACGTTTTCTTTTTTAATTTATAGGCATTGAACAAAAGGAGAGAAAGAAAAAAAAAACCAGACGTTACCCCCTAACAAGGCCGAGAACGGGGAACCTCAAAGTTAAGCATGAGAGATTGAGTGAGAACGAACACGAGCCGAATCCTTGTGCTCTTATATTATATAAACTAACTTTTAGAAGTTTGATTTGCCATGATTAATAGTGAGACAATCAGACGCTAGAGCTTACTCCTAACAACTCGTTTGTCTGTTTAATTGTTTATTTTTTTCTTTTTTGCCTTTAAGCTTTTGTTTTCGGAGTACTTTAATGAATTTTACATTTTATATGTCTTTTTAAGTTACGCTATTACATAAAGTGATTACCTATTCATTTTGATTGATTATTAATTTTTTGTTTAAGACTCTTCTTTTTAGATTAATTTTTTGTTTCGAATATTTGGTTTTACATTTTCTTTTGGGGTTTTAAAATAAAGTAGCTACCTATTCATTTCGTTTATTTGTTGATTTTGAGTTTTATTTTTTTTTACGTAATTTTTTTAGGTTATGCTATTATATAAGTAGTTATATATTGATATAGATTGATTGATAATTTTTAGTTTTATATTTTTGGGTACGTTTTTTAACTTTTGTTAATTTTAGGTTATTGTTTTTTGTTTTTATGCTATCGATAAAAATGTAAGTTTTCAAACTTGCCGCAACACGCGAGTATAAGAAAACTCGTTCGCTACAAGTATGATGTCTTTATACATACTATAAGGCTCGGGTCTTGGGACGTGCATTATGGACGACCGCACATAGCCCAAAACTTATAAAGACCCTTTTATCTTATTACGTACATGGTTAAATCTCGATACTTGCCTTTCTTACATATAATTATCGTCGTACTGGATGACGTTTACTTATAATTGTAAAACTTTAGACCTAACTTGCTTTGAATAAAAAATGTACCAAACAACTTAAGTGAATTTAAGGAGTTCAATTTCATTTTTCTTAAAAGGCATTGAAATTTTTGGGTCCAGCCATGCATCCTATCATCTTTTAATTTGTTTAATTTGTTTTAAACATTTTTATTATGACGAATACAAAAGATTAGAGATACAATATAATGATGATATATTTTATACCCTTTGTAACTTTGTTCCCACAAATGGGTTCAGGTCTAGCACACACCCTTTGTCGTATGAGTTATGAGTTTGGTCTAGCACATAAATGTGGAATCCAATGAAACTAACTAAACTATTTTTGGATCACATATTTGTTGTGTCATCTTAGTCTTAGATATTATAGTTTAAAATCACATTTAAATAACAATTTGTTAGTTTCTATAAAATATTATTACCATATATTAGAAAGTATTAAGAACCATACTCTTGAAAGTTATGAATACATTCCATTTTAATTGTCTATCTTATTATTTTTGTTTATTTCAAAATAATTGTTCATTTTAAAAGAAATACACTAATTATCTTCCAGTTTTATCTATGGGAAGATTAAAAAAAAAAGCATTTTCATTTTGATAAATATATATATCTACTTTATATGTCTATGAATATATCTAACATATTTATATGTTGTAACAAATAAATTGCAAATGAAGAGAGAAAAATTATTGTTATATATTTAATACATTTGATATAATATTTAAATACGTTAGATATATTAGTAGGTATATTTTATTCTTAAATGAAAAAGTTATTGCTCGATTCTAATAAGTAATAACAACGTTAAGAATTAATTTTATAAGTTAAAAATTAAGGGTGTTGTTATGCCAACCCCTACCCAACACCCTTCCTATCTTGTCACATTCATAGCCCACTTGTGTCCCATCTATGACACATATGTGTCATAGATGTGACGTTTTTTTGTATTTTTGTCTTTTTTTTTTTATTTTTTTTTTTTTTCAAGTATCGTAAAATAACAAAAATTATATATAATTTAATAAAAAAATAAATTGTGTATTAAAATGCAACATTCGTATTATATTATTCACATATTCGGTATAATAAAAAACAATACATATTTGTGTAAAATCCGTATTAAGATTTATAGCTTGCAACAAATCTTATCGAATTTGTGACCACATTTTTATTAAACATTTTTATATCCTAAATATTAATATATCTATTTTTCGTATATGTAAAAACAATAAGTATAGGATCACGATAACAACAATCTTACGAGATGAATTACATATTATTACACACATAATTTATTAAAAAAATTTCGATATTCGTGGCCCTACCTAAAAATATCCTAACTTTTATTAGTTCTTGCTATTTATTCTTTCTTTGTTTTTTTGAAATTTTGGTTTAACTTTTAACTTTCAATATTACACACAACACATGCAACTTATGATTATATTATATCTATTTTTCGTATATGTAAAAACAATAACTATAGGATCACGATAACAACAATCTTACGAGATGAATTACATATTATTACACACATAATTTATTAAACTTTTGTCGATGTATGGGATGATCACAAAAATACATAACGGTTATTCATATATAATAAAAGTAGTAAAACATGTTTATATTGCAAACAATCAAGGACAATCATGGTTTGTATTAAAGAATACCCTATATGAGTATTAACTACAAGTATTTAGGATATAAAAATGATTTTATTAAAATATTTTAATTAATATTAATATTTAGGATATAAAGATGTTTAATAAAAATGTTTTTAAAAAAATCGTATTTAGGATATAAAAATGTTTTTATAAAATTTTTTTAATTAATATTAATATTTAGGTTATAAAAATGTTTAATAAAAAGGTGGTTACAAATTCGACAAGATTTGTTGCAAACTATAAATCTTTATACGGATTTTTACACAAATATGTAATGTTTTTTATTATACCGAATATGTGAATAATTGAATATGAATGTTGCATTTTAATACACAATTTATTTTTTTGTTAAATTATATATAATGTTTTTATTTTACGATACTTTAAAAAATAAAAAAAAACGATAACAAAAAGACAAAAAAAAAAAGACAAGAAAACAAAAAAGTGTCAAATCTATGACACATTGTGTCATAGATGGGACACAAGTAAGTAGGGGGTTGATATAGCCATTTAGGGGTGGGTATAACTAGACCCAAAAATTAATTTTGGAGGGACATACATGACTGATGAGAGTACGTAAAGGACGTCTTAATGAACAAACAAGGTAGCTAGCCGTTACTTGCCAACATAGAGGCACGTGTTAGTACATATGTTACCGTGCATACACCTGACTTTGTTCTTGTGTTTCTTCCATGAACCCTAGATTCTTATTCATCTTCATATTAAATAAATCAGTATTAAATAAAAAAATTGCTCCATGTTTTATTCTTTAAAAAGCTTTACATTTGATTCCAAATATTGTTTAGAAAATATTGATGAATAAACTTTTCAAGTTGAAGTAAGTTTAACATTATATAAATTTAGTGGCATCAGTAAATATAATCTAACTCATGCATGTGTTGAACAATTGGTTAAATTTTAGCAAAATTATCTTATTTTAAAATAAATTGTTATAAATAAAATATGTGCATCAGTTTTTTAAAGACAACCAAAACTTTTATTCGATTCAAAATGTATAACAATAGATAGCGCAAACAATGAGCACAAATGAAAAAAGACATAAAAGGAAATAAAATAAATACTTTTTAGAGCACGAGAATAACTTGAGTTTTGGATGGTTGTGGTACACAATTACTTTTAATTTTATTTTAAAACATTATACTAAATTAAGGGGGTGTTTGTGTAAACTTATTTTTTGGGCTTAGGCTTATTATTTATAAGGAGCTTATGGCTTATAAAATATAAGTTTTAAAATTTTTATGAAGTGTTTGGAGGAGCTTATGAGCTTATTAGCTTATGATAAGGTAAAAATGTTTGATAAGCTCATAAGCCACACAAAAGGAGCTTATGAAAACCCCGTACATAAGCTCATAAGCCTAAGCTAATAAGCTCAAACAAACACCTAAAATGAGCTTATGTCTCTTACATAAGCTAATAAGTTCATAAGCCCCTTCTATAAGCTTACACAAACACCCCCTAAAAACATTATATTAAATTTAAAACTAAATAAATATATCTTAAAATAAAAACTAATATTAGAAAAAATTGAAAATAAAGCAAAAGTGAAAATATGTTCAGCTACGCTTCTTGGCACGCCTGTCATATCCGTTGGCTGCCACGCAAAGACGTCCAAACTGTTACTAAGCAGGGTGAACAATTGTTCCTTACATTTCTGCGACAGGGAGGACCCTATGGTGACGGTCTGCTCCGGGAACTTGGGATTAATGACTAACTTTTCCTCCGCATTGTCTTCTCCCTTCTTTGGGCCTAACAATGGCCGAACCTCATGACATTCCCTCCTGCTTCTCTAATCTGACCTTATTGTGGCTATTCCATGTGGGGTAGGGAATTTTAAGGACGAATGAAGAGGTGAAGGAACCGCTCCCAATAGGAACATACCGGGTCTCCCCAAAATAACATCATATACTGACGGAGCTCGCACCACTAGGAAGGTCATCATTTATGTTCTCATTCTGGGGTATTGTCCCAGAGTAAGAGGCAAATCTATCTCCCCAATTGGGCATGATACCTCTCCTGTGAAGCTTTGCAGGTGTGTTCTTGATTTCCGGAGCTCTGCCTGTACCCCCAGCTTGAGTTTACGAAAGTAGTGCTCATATATTACCTCCGTTGAGCTTCCCGTGTCTACATAGACCCTCTGCACCGGATAGTTACCGAACCTCCCTTCAATAACAATTGGGTCTTGCGAAGGAAAATACTCGCTCAATGGCGGAAAAGCTATTGGTTGGTTCATCCAATTGAAGACTTCCGGTCTCCTTCTTCTTCTTTCGTCCAACTCCTTACGGGTTTCAATGCTTCGATAATCGACCATATGGACCTCCTTGGTCTTCCCCTTCTGTCCACTCCGGTTATCCTGTCGGTGATTTCTTCCCCCCTGCCTAGATCCTGACCGTATCTCAGTCAAGAGATGGCGTAACTGTCCAGAGCGTACGGCTTCTTCTATGTGCTTCTTGAGCTGGTAGCAATCGTTGGTGTTGTGACCGCTGCCCTGATGGAACTCGCAGTACCTATCTGCATTCTTCTTTTCCGGGTTTCCTGTCATGGGAGGGGGTATAGGAAATTTCTGACAGATGGGTTCGGTAGAGTATATCTCACAGGGAGTTTTGGATAGTAGCTGGAATATGTTCTTGGGCCTGCCGTCTGGTGAGTAAGGATGTACGTGTGGAGCCATGGCTCTCAGCTTCGGGGGAGACCTCTCGTTCCGCGAGACGGGGATGTCTCGCCTGTTCCCCCCCTTCCAGCTGCCTCGTCTATCTTCCCTTGCTACCCTTCGTGAACCTCCCTCTTCTCCGAGGGAGGCTGCTTCTTTCCCCCTGATGAAGTCTTGAACCCTCTCCATCATTTCCTCTACCGTTCTAGGGATTTGGTTATTTAGTCTTTCAATGAGCTGTTTGTTTCGAATGGCATGCATGAAACCTGAAACTCTCATCCCTTCGGTAGCCCCTCTGATCTGCAAGCTTTCTCTATTGAAGCGTTCCATGAACCTTCGGAGAGTCTCATCCTCTCTTTGCTTTATGTTGTGTATTTCTACAGGATCCCGCTCGTATCGCTTTTGTTGCATGAAGTTAACTCTAAACTTCTGTTGCAAATCCTCAAAGCCGTTGACACTTGCCGGCTGGAGACTGTCAAACCACAATCTGGCTGCTCCTATCAAGGTTTGTACGAACATGTGGCACCATACCGGCATGGACCATTGTTCTACCTCGGCCGCTCCGGCAAAGATGCTAAGATGATCGTCGGGGTCTTGGGTCCCATCGTACATCTTCACGTTTGATGGCATCTTGATCTTAGGAGGAAACTTGAATTCCGCAATTCGTTTCACAAACTTGGCCTCCCTCTGCCGATGGTAAGGCCTGGCTAAGTCTTCGGCTTCATACTGTTCGGCCAACGTTCGGGTATACTCCGGAGGCAAGGCCCAAGAATTAGGGTTATACTCTGAGGAAACTGGATGCCCTGCTAGAAAAGGTGGCATTGTGGTTCCTTGCGTGTATCGTGATGCCAAAACATCCGGAGGCAGATCAAAGAAAACTCTTGGAGGTGGTAGCGCGGACTGTTGGGGCACATAACCTGCTTGTGACGGAGGGAGCAAGACGCCTCCTCTCTGGCTTAATCCAGTGCCAGGCGTTTGGGTAAAAACTACAGGATCTGTTCTTCCGAAGAGATTTCGCCCCTGCAACGGACTCACTTGTTCTTCCCTTCGTGCCATCTGACCCATTCTTCTCGGAGATGGGGTGGTCGATCCGTTAGTCGCGCTGGTTTCGTTAACGTCTCCGTATGAGAGTTCGATGTCTACCCCTTGTTGTCTCTCCCTTTGAACATAGGTGTTCATCAGCCCTCGTAGGCGTCCAAAGTTATTGATAACAAACTCCGGTGTAATTTCATTATTGTCACCCTGAGGGGCTATTGCCTGCCTCGTGGTGTTCAGTAAGGGTGGTGACGGAGGTGGCATTGACTGGTGTAATAATGGCTGGTATGGTATCGACGTGGTTGACTGATGTGGTTGAGATCGGGGTGGCTCTACAACGTTGGTTGATGGCTGAACAGTGGGCACAAGGGTGGATATCCCTGAAGATAGGGGGTATCCATGTGTCTATGTTCTCGCTCCAACTGTCGTTAAATAAAGCGTCCCACGGATGGCGCCAAATGTTGAAGTAAAAATCCTCGGGGACTTGTACCACGAACAATCTTCAAAAGATGTCTTCTAGCGAGAAATCTGTCACACGAAACAAACGCCTAAAGCTTATCGGGGAGGTGTCCCCGATAAGGCTCGGGCGTGAGAGTAAGTATTCATGATAAGAATTTAGGGTTTTAAGGTTACAAGTAGTTAATGTATTTAAGAAGATGAAGGAATAATTAAGAACATTAAAGGAGAATGTTCTTGATTTAGTGTGTGTAAAGTTCAGGTCCCTTTCCTAGAATGGATCTGAGCCTATTTATACTACCTGGTGCTTCGGTCCATTACCCCTTGGATAATAGATTGTTCCTTCTTTCGGCGCACTATATTCCATTCCTTGATTAATCCGGTCCATAGGCAACACCTTCGGCACCTCCTTAATACCCAGCAGGCGATTGGTAAGCCTCCAGTACCTTTTCTGCTGTACCACGTTGTACAGTCCTTTTAGTCGTCTGTCAGGTACTTTATGTCAGTTAAGCACGTGACACGTTTGGCGTTTCTTGTACTGGCGGTTTGATGTCGTCAGCTTAGTCAGCTGCAAATGGCTTCGGCTTGACGCTCCATTGATCTTGCCGAAGGTAGCTTTACCGAAGCAGTAAGGTGAAAAGTCACTTTTGGAGTATATCCATATAAATAATAAGTTGAAAAAAGAAAAAAAGATCTAACGTAATTTATATTGAAGAAAAACGTATCAGAGAGTATTTATAAGTGTAATGGATGAAATGAAGGCTATTAAAAACTATCTAGAAAGAAGAATATTAGACATATTTCATGAGACTCCAAAAACCCTATTAAGGGAGTGTTTGTTTCGGCTTATATAACCGGCTTATGAGATTATGTAATTTTTCATAAGCTCACAAGCCATTTTTTCGGCTTATGAGCTTATCAAGTTGAGCTTATGACTTTAAATAAGCCATAAGCTCAGCTTCATAAGCTCATAAGCCGAAAAAAATGAGCTTATTAACTTATAAAAAATTATATAAACTCATAATTACGTTTAATAAGCCAAAACAAACACCCCTAAATTGAGTTTAAAGAAGCACATGGATGCTCCTACCATATATTTTACAAAACACAGTAACAATTACCAAGTTTTAACCTCAACTCTTTCTTACAATCTGCATTGATTCACGAGTCACTAACCGTGCCAATCACGTGCAAACCATCATCAAACCTAATCATCACTCATCACTATCACACTACAAAACCACTATTTCACACACACTCTTCTTCTTCATTCTTGTTCTTCCATCAATGGAGTCCAAATCCACTTTCCAAAAATACCCTTTTCAAAAACGCAAATCTTTCACCTTCCTTATACACCTACTACTACTCACCACAGTTTCACCCCAAACATGGGATGGAATCATAGTAACAGAATCAGATTTCCAAGCATTACAATCATTCAAACAAAACCTAAATGACCCAAACAACTTCCTTAAATCATGGAATGATACTGGCTATGGAGCTTGTTCTGGTTCCTGGGAAGGAATCAAGTGTGCTCAAGGACAGGTTATTATCATACAGCTTCCTTTTAGAGGTTTATCTGGTCAAATTACTTCCAAAATTGGTCAATTTCAAGCACTTAGGAAACTTAGTCTTCATGATAATGATATTACTGGCTTCATCCCCAAGGAATTAGGGTTTTTAGTTAATCTTAGAGGGATTCAGTTATATAACAATCGGTTTTCGGGTTTTATTCCGAATACATTGGGGTTATGTACATTGCTTCAAACTCTTGATTTTAGTAATAATTCATTATTTGGTCAAATCCCGGATTCGTTTCGGAATTCTACTAAGTTGTTTAATGTTAATTTGAGTTATAATTTGTTGACGAATTCGATTCCTGTTTCACTTATGGAGTCGAATTCGGTTATGTTTTTGTCTCTAGAGTATAATAACTTTTCAGGGGTGATTTCGGATTCTTGGAGTGGGAAATCCTTGGTGAAATCTTTGAGTTTGGATCATAATTTGTTTACGGGAAGGATTCCGGCATCTTTGAGTAAGTTGAGTGAGCTTGAACATGTTTCGTTTAGTCATAATAAGTTAAATGGCGAAATACCGGTTGAATTTGGGAGACTTGTTAAGCTTAAAAGCTTGGATCTTTCTTATAATTCGATTAGTGGAAGCATACCTTTTGATTTGACGAATTTGGCTTCGCTTGCTTTATTGAATGTGTCATACAACAATTTATCTGGTTCTGTTCCGGTTAAACTTTCTACGAAATTCAGTTTGAGTTCTTTTATTGGTAATCTTGATCTTTGTGGATACAGCTCTTCAACCAGATGTACCACATCTTTGGCGGAAAGCCGCCATCACGGTCACCGGAAAATAAATACCAAAGAAATCTTGCTCATCGTTGGAGGAGTTTTAATAGCTTCTTTACTGGTAATTTGTTGTATACTTTTGTGTTGTTTGTTAAAGAAAGAAAAACCAGTGAAACAAAAGGATAGTGAACACGGTGGTGTGGGCCCTACAAAAGGGATTCCGGCTGAAGAGGCAGCGGTGGCGGAGGCGGAGGCGGAGGCGGGAGACGGTGTTGGGAAGCTGGTACATTTTGAAGGTGGGATGGAGTTTACAGCTGATGATCTATTGTGTGCAACAGCAGAGATAATGGGAAAAAGTACATACGGGACGATTTATAAAGCTACATTAGTGGAAGGGAATGAAGTAGCGGTAAAAAGATTGCGAGAAAGAATTACGAAGAATAAAAAAGAGTTTCAAAATGAAGTGAATTCGATCGGGAAAATTAGGCATCAAAATTTGTTGGCAATGAGGGCTTATTACTTGGGTCCGAAAGGGGAGAAACTTCTTGTTTTCGATTATATGCGCAAAGGAAGCCTTGCTTCTTTCCTCCATGGTAATTTGACTCATTTTTATAGATACATATACATATATACATTACATACCGCTTTATTTAATTCTTGTCTAAGATTTTATTGAATTTTGATGTAGCTCGAGGACCTAATACCCCGATTGATTGGCCAATAAGAATGAGAATAGCGAAAGGAATGACAAAAGGTTTACTCAACCTCCACACGAAACAAAACATAATCCATGGAAACCTAACATCAAACAATGTTCTTCTTGATGATGATCTTAACCCAAAGATTGCGGATTACGGGTTGTCAAGGTTGATGACGGCTGCAGCAAACTCAAACGTGATTGCAACAGCTGGTGCACTCGGGTACCGTGCACCGGAGCTTTCCAAGCTCAAGAAAGCTAACACCAAGACAGATATATACAGTCTTGGTGTCATCATGTTAGAACTTTTAACCGGAAAATCACCAGGAGAGGCGGAGGAAGGCGTTGATCTGCCACAATGGGTGGCTTCGATTGTGAAAGAAGAGTGGACTAATGAAGTTTTTGATTTGGAGTTGATGAAAGATGCTTCTGCTATTGGTGATGAGTTGTTGAACACATTAAAACTCGCTTTGCATTGTGTTGATCCATCTCCGTCTGCTCGCCCAGAAGCTCAACTAGTTCTTCAACAGCTAGAAGAGATTAGATCGGAAAGCCCCACCAGTTCTACCGATGATGGTGGTGGTGCTGGCCCTTCTGCAACGGAGTGAAAATGGAGCAGTTTATGAACCATTCTTTCATTCTTGAGTTTTTTTTTGGTAGGTGGTGTTGTAAATAAGTTCGTCAGCTTGATTCAGTTTCTAAAGTAGAAAGTTTTGGTAGGTATTTGCCTTACGAACTTGTACTTACAAGGACCAAATGCATTATGATTCTAATAATTCTCACGCCAATGAATATGAGCACAATCAGTAACACTACATAAACGTTTCAAATGTATACAAACAAAAAAAATTACAACCACGTATACTGCAGTAAAGGGTATATTTGTGCTAAATGAATCTAAAGCTTGTTCTCCTGGATGTTTATGTGCAAAAAATTGGTCAGCGATCATTGATTTGATGTTTTAGATGTTGCATTTTGGATACGAGATAACTCATAGTACGAGTTTTAAGATACCAGTTGGGTGGTTGCTGTTCAGTTTTGTTTGACTGCTATCATACGCACATACTACAACAGTATTATCAAAAACATACTTCCAATCTTCAGCTCAACTTTGTGCATATTGGCTTGTTTTGTTTGCAAATGTTTCCCAGACGCTTGCCATCTTCTCTGCATATCCCGCCTGTTTTCATGAATAAAGATAATAATAGAAGTGACTCGTTTAGATTTACGCCGTGTTTCATCTTTATAGGGTGAACTTTAATAACTTAGTTGTATGTGAAACAGGCCAAATATAGAAAAAATAATTAGCTAATAAATGGGGCAAATGGATCAAACAAGAAGCGAGTCGCCCAAAGTGTACCCTTTTTAATGCATGAATCTCCTAAATCGTTCTTTTAGAAAATATAAACAGATTGTTAATGTAATAATATAGTTTTTATAATCATATTAAAGCATTGATTACTTATTGATTTTAGCCAGAAATTACAAAAGGGGGCTCACAACACAACCCGTTTCTGCTTATATTAAAATGTTACATGTTTTGATCCGAACCCTCTTTGACCCATTACCTGACCCACCAACCTCTACCTAATAATCTTCATTCAAATAACATCTACTTAAATATAAAGACAACCTCAATGTATTTTTTAATATTTTCAGTTGGAAATATGTCGAATTACGTACCAAGCATTGTAAGATAAGAAAAGGGTACCTGGTTAGCAACGAATCCTTTCAACATACCAACAAAATCTTCACACCTCTGTTTGTCAATTCTCACAAATTCAGTTTTATTATGCTCCTGCATTTTAGAAAGTTATTAATCAACCATCGAGAATGGTAATAAACAATTATGTTACCTTTATACGTTCATATTCTTTGACTGCACATTTCTTAGCATCTTCAGTAGCTCTCTTGGTTTCTTTCAACTCGTCTATTTTCTGAATTCTAGACCTGTCAGCACCAAATATCTTGAATGCAACCGCCTCAAGTTTTTCAATTCTTGCATTTAGAGTTGAAATCTCTGATTCAAGAGTCTGTAATGTCAACAAAGCATTTGATCGATCTGTATATGCATTATTCACGTCTAGCATCACCCCGAGGTTGTCATGAAGCGCGTCCTATGGCACCAAAACAGGTTTAAAGTCAATCCAAGTGGTAAAAGAGCATTTTGCTCTAAAAATAGACGTGAGAATATAATGAAGTATGGTACCGGTCCCTTTACTTATGAATGGGTTGATTCATGATTGTTATGATCTAATGGGTCAAATAGGTTAAAATATTTAAAAAAACAGGTCAAAAGTCCCTTAGAACTGCATTTGAAATGCATATAACTTCCTAACCATTTAATTTAAATATATTAAATAACTTTGAAACTATAGAAACTTCTGTAAGCACATTCGGACATACCATTTATCAATAGAAATAATTGGATAAAAAGACCTGTTTCGACCCGTACAAAATTACCCGTTTTGACCTTCTACCCGACCAGCCCGTTTTTATGAAAAATATAGGACTTACCAAATGTTTGATGGTCTGTGCATTCAATTCCCGATACAATCTACTTGCTTTAACAGCAGAAGTAGCAGCGCCTTTCATATCTTCAACTCTTGTTTTCTGAGAAGTGATCACAGCTTCCTCAAATTTAGCTAGCTTAACAAATGCCAAACCCACCTCCCCCATGGTTTCCCCAATGTCTTGCTGAGCTTTAACAAGAGATTCAGCCTGCAGTTCCATAAGATGATAAATTTGAGTCATGACTATGAAACGTTTAAACTGGAAGATATCAGATTATTAATGATCTTGTATGCCAAGAAAAGTTTGTGTTGACCAAGACCTATAGTGCGAGTTGTCATTTTGGAAAATCAGCTCTAGTAAGGTTCAGTTAGATTTTAATCTTAGCATATTTTCAGGAAATGTAAAAATTAACAAACGCTACCTCGTTGATGATGGGAATTTAAATAACCTTCTACAACCTTTTCAAAAAAAAGTCGTCTCACTACTTAACTTGGCCAACCAATAGGATCCATATTCAGTCTAGGAACTAATACAAGTAACGTATTAATAAAGTACGACCAAGTCTAGAAAAAAAACATGACTCGATTGTTTTCTTGCAGAGATGATCTGGTTTATGATAAGCACTATGTTTATGAGCACATTTGTTTCAGCCATCATCTTTGGCCATATTGTCTTTCCCTTTGGTAACAACTATGCCATTTCTATAGATATTCATCTCACAACCCGAAAGAACTCATCAAAAGAACAAGAAAGAATACAAGAGAACATCAAAACAAATCAGTTGCGATATCATATATGCAATTAATATAACCATGACATGGTTAGGATATTGGCTTCCTGTCAAGGCAGTAATGCAATAAAGAAATGAATAACGAACATGAAAAGGTGAATATCATGCGGAAAAATACGTGATGCAGAATTCATAATTGTAGTTCAAAGATGCTACTCTATGTATATGCAGTGTTTAGTCACTTTATGTATATGCTCCTAACTTGTCTGTCAACAAATAACGACAAAGAGGCCACCTAAACTGCTAAAAGTATATTTGTCAGTGCATAGTCATTCAAACACGCCAATGGAACTAATTGAAGCGAATAATAACAGCACAATGATCGATTACATGATAACTAAAAATCACTAAAAACGCATACTCAACAAACAAATAACGAACCTGCATACACACATTACTCAACTGCACTTCGAATTTCTGCAACTTCGTCTTCTTCTCCAGAAACTCCTTATCCTCTTCCACTAATGGTGCCTTCGTCGCACCCCAACCATACGTAACCGACTGCCTCAATTCCTTAAACCTCTTAACCAAATCACCCGTTCCTTTCCCCTGATCCACCATCTCACCACCCCCAACACCTGTTGTCGCCACATTCTTAGCCTTCCTCCACGGCAAATTCCCCTGCACCTGCAAAAACATTCTAAACTCAACACTATTTCGTAAAACCGGATGCGCCGCCAATTTCCGCAAATACTTCTCCAAGTCAAATCTCCTCTGCTCAACAAACTCATACTTCTGCATAATCTTCTTCTCAACCGAATTCTTATCCGGCCTCGTCGGCACAAACAAGCCACGATACGACTCCGATAACCGATCCGATAACATCACAACATCTTTAAACCGTCTCCGAACACTAAACTCCGTTCCATTAAACGCACAAATACTCGTCCACGTGGATATCAAATACGTCACGTGATCACTTTCCGTCCTAGGATCCCTAACCGAAATTTTCAAATAATCAGCACTAGATGCTGACGTGGATGCATCACCGATAAACGAATTGAACGAGTTAGGGTTTTCTGAAAAATTTACCGCGGTAAAATCCGACGGTTTACCGTCGTTTTCGGATGACATCATCGGTTAATTTGAGAAAATTGTGAAGAAATTGATGTAAAAAATTAGGGTTTTGATGCGGCGGAGTGATTGAGATTATCGCCGTCGCCGGCGGAGTTTACACGATGTTTGACTGCCACCGTTGACTTTCTATCCAGCTGTTATTTCTTTAGTAATTTTTCATTTTTTTAATTTTTAATTCTAACAGGCACCCACGTTTAAATAACTTTTTTTTTAAATTCATAATATATATACTTTTTTTTCTTGGTTTGTTTTTTTATGTTAAAAGAAATAAAGAGTTGCAAGAAGCTTGTACAATATTTAGTTATGCATAGCATTTTGTATTAGACAAGACGAAACGGTTTAAGCATGTCAGACGAATCGGAAAATGAAAACGCTCCAGCTTCAGCTCCAGCTCCGAATTCTGGTATGTGTTTGATGGATTGATATTGTTTCATTATAGAATGAGATGAGATTGATTTTTTTTTTTTTTTGTTAGACTTGGAACAAATGAAGGAAAAATTTGTGAAGTTGTTATTAGGAGAAGATATGACGGGTCGTGGAAATGGTGTTTCGTCGGCTTTGGCTTTATCGAATGAAATTACTAATCTTGCTGGTAAGCCGTTTTTTTTTCTTCTTAAAATTTTAAGTAACGTGACGAACTGTATGTTTTTTTATTCGTTTATGTTGAGGATTTTGGACGATTTGCAGCTTTAGTTTTTGGGAAACAGAATAAACTTGTTCCGGTCCCGGAAGATAGGAAAAGAAGATGGAGAAAAGAGATTGATTGGCTCTTGTCGGTGACTGATAACATCGTTGAGTTCGTCCCGTCTCAACAAATAGGCAAAGATGGATCAACTATGGAGGTACATGTTTTTATATTATGATTAGTATTAAAGGTGGCAAAATGAACGGGTCAATTGGATAGGTTGGGTAACGAATTAAAACTCGTTCCAAGTATTAATAATCCGTTTTGGGAGACTTTCGACGTAGGACTTTTGATTATATATTATATTCCTCGGATTATGGTTTCTGATTCAGATTGTTTGCAGATTATGGTACAACAACAACGAAAAGATTTGCATATGGACATCCCAGCTTTAAAGAAGCTTGACGCGATGTTGCTTGTAATATTTCCTACATAAATAAAGATTTTAAGAGTCAAGTATATTAAGATGTTTGAACCGAAGTAATCAATGACATGTTTCAGGATCGTCTGGACAAGTTTAAAGAAAACAAGGAATTCTGGTATGTGCCCGAGGATGCAGATGAATCTATTGATAAATGGTGGATACCGAGAGTTAAGGTTCCTCCGGAAGGACTATCGGACGAAACAAGAAAATGGATGCAAATCCAAAAGGACTGTTGCAACCAAGTTCTTAAAGCTGCCATGGCAATTAATGCTCAAGTTCTTTCGGAAATGGAGATCCCAGAGACCTACATCGACACTCTCCCAAAGGTAATCTTTAAAATTTCTTAAACCGTTTGACATTATAAAAAACCCAAATCGACCCATTTGAAGGTAAACGGGAATTATTATAGTAGCTTCTGTTTAACGCGTTGATTAAATGATACGCAGAATGGTAAAACTAGCATGGGAGACTTAATCTACAAAAGTATTACAGATGATTTTTTCGATCCTGTACAAGTCTTATCGACTATGGACATGTCGTCAGAGCAAAATGTAATGGATATGAAGAACAAAATGGAAGCTTCAATCGTTATATGGAAGAGAAAGATGAATCACAAGGATGCGAAGTCTTCTTGGAGTTCAATAACAAGCTTGGAAAAAAGAGAACTCTTTGAAGAAAGAGCGGAAACCATTTTACTCCTAATCAAACAAAAATTCCCGGGACTTGCTCAATCGTCTCTAGACATTAGCAAAATCGAGTATAATAAAGTAATGACCAGAAAAAAAAAAGAAAAAAAACTTTCGTCTTTTTTTATTGTTTGAAAAACTATTATAACTATATATTGTGAAATATATTGTAGGATGTTGGTCATTCGATACTTGAGAGCTATTCAAGAGTGTTAGAGAATTTGGCAAACACGGTACTAGGTCTCATAGAAGATGTACTCGAAGCAGATGAAGTGGCAAATCCATCAGCGGGGATGCTCAAGAGAAACCTATCAATAAATTCTGTAGCGTCATCACCACGATTCATACGTTCACCAAGTCTACTCAAGGAAAGAACTCCATTCCACAGTCCTCGAGAATCACCTGCCAGGATTTCTCTGGGGGATTCCAAGGGGTGGGGTATGATGGATCACGGAGAAATGGAGACGATTGGCAACACTAGTCCTGACTTTAAAACTACTTCTGATAAAATTCCGCCAAAAACAAAGATGTCATACATTGAGAAACTTGAAGCTTACAGATTAAGAAGCCCAACGGCTAGACAGTAAAGGCTAGCGGAGAGATTAATTATATAACAATAACACTATGAACGTAAGTTATATGTTTCGTATAACATGTGAGTTTGGTAAACTACAGGGACGGATATACTGTATTACATTTGAGTTTTCAAGATTTTGTTTAACATTAAGGCTTTTGTAGATTAACGTTTGCAACCAACGCCATCTCATGAATGAATGTCTATGTGTATCGTATATTTTGTTTCATTGATGAAGATTTTTTGGGTATAAATGGGGACGTTTTCTAGTACGTACTAGAGATCCTAGAAAAGAAAAATTAGGAGACGCTTTAAATTTAATCATATGAAGTGAATATGAATCAAATTCCCCTATTTACGATAAGCGATGCAGTAAATACAAGACATTTCAAAATGTTTGTTGCTATTCATAAGGTATCATGAGCCGAAATCAAAGTTAACTAACATCTTTACAACCCCGTGAATCTAAATATCTTGATTGTTACAGTGCTCCTACTAAGTGTCCATGTTGATTAGAATTCAAATATTTTTCATTCTCTTCGACACATGTTCAAATCTCATAAAAACATAAGTTAACCGATTTAAAAGCTCAATAACTCTAGGAGGAATTAACGAGACTGCTAATCAACTGTCTAGTTTAAAACTCAAGACATCTTAAAATGTTTGTTGCTATTGATAAAGTATCATGAGCCGAAACCAAAGCTAAACTCAAATCATTACAATTACCTATCAGTCATGGATGCTTGTTTATCGTACAGCCCCGTGAATCTAAACATCTTAGATTGTTACACTGCTCCTACTAATGTTTCTAAATTCTCTACATAGTTTGACTTCTAGGAGGAATGAACAAGACCATTAATCAACTATCTAGTTTGAAATACAACCAAATAACATAATCAAGTCCCCCAGGAGTTGCTCTAGTGGTGTTTTGAAATTGAATAGAACTTTCACCAAATGTGAGAAGTACCAAGTTCGATTTCTGTTAGAGACTTTCACCCGCTCGATAGTCATTACCAATAAAAAAAAAGGTAATCAAGATATGATTTCAGGAATGTCTTTGTTATCATTTCGATACAACGTAACATTACTGCCCCATAAAATGTTCACACTTTTCTCTAGTTAAATATATCAATTAGAGCTAATATCATTGTTTGTGCCTTCAAAATAAAATAAAAAGTAGACTAAGAAATACTTTTATAAACTTTTTTCATGTTTAATAGTAGTTTTGAAGCTTTAGTTCTTAATGGTGTAACAATTTTCACACGAATTTATTAATATGTTTGTGAAAATGTTTTGAAAATTAACATTTAATTTGTGTAAAGATATTGGTCTTAATAATCCGAGGTCTAAAATGATTGTTTTAGATGTTTTACCATTAAACGACCCTTATGGGTGCTTCGTTGAGTTAGTATGGATGAAGATAAGTTGCACAAACTAATCAAGACAAGGTTTTGTGTACGGTCAATGAGGTACACAAGCATACCTCTTACATGTTGGGCATGTAGAATTACACCAGCCGGTTAGTATTTATGGAATCTATATTTTTCACATCAATTAATCGATTTTGTATGTTTACAATCGAACCTTTTCCCCTTTGATACTTTATTTCCCGGTGGTCAGCTTATGTGCAAAACGGATACAAACGTATGAGAATACCTTTACAAAAATGAAATTTAGTTTCGTTTGTTCGAGTATACCACATGTTTGAAAAGTGGTTACAACTTACAACACTAAGCTATGGACAAGTTTTGACACCCGACAAATCTCTCCACTCCCTAATCAAACCAAGATAATTTTCTTTCTTTTTTGTCATTTCAGATGTTATTTCATCACCTAATTCTTTGAAGACTTTTCATTTTATAACCACTTTTCAAAATTCAAAATTAACTAATTTAGAGAATGCTTCTAATCCTCACTTGTATCCATTTATTGAGACAAAAAAAATATATAATTGTTAAAGAAAACAAAAAACATATAATTTAAACAAGTGTAATAGTGTACAACTCTTAAACATGTGATTTTGTTCATTAAAATGGTGTATATCACCCCCATTAGGTTCAGAGTTTGTATGTTCTTCTAAAAATTTAAGCTTGTTGGTTATTCGTGTTTTAATTGACTCATTTTGATTGTTAGTCATCGATTAAAGCTGTGAAACGTTTATTCGAATGTTACATATACGTAGTAGGGGAGGATTAAATAATATCCAAAAGTTAATAAGAACCGTAAAAATTATTTATAGACTCTTATTTAATGCACACGTGGAAGGTTTGATAGACGACACCACTAATTTAAGAACACGGGGAGTGATAACCCCCAAACTCTAGTTGTAGGGTGTCATGTTATGTTTTGGTTCATCACTCACTATAACTCAAGTTTGGGGAGTGATAACCCCGTAACTTAAGTTGACAATTTTATTTTACTTTTTATTTTTTAGAGTTAATTACATAAATCGTCTCTATGGTTTATTTCAAATTATGAATTTTGTCCATAAGTTTAAAACGTTTATAAATCATCCACTTTTGGAAACTAATTACGCTTTTCGTCCTTAAATTCTAACGGACGTCCACTTTAGGGACAAAATTTGTAATCAGTTCACGATGATTTTAACAGAAATCCATTTTAGGGACGAAATCCATAATAAGTTTCAAAAAATTGACGATTTATGCAACGTTTTAAACTTGGGGACGAAATCCATAATTTTGAATAAATCATAGGGACAATTTATGTAATTAACTCTATTTTTTAAATTGTAAACATTTAATAAAAATAAAAAATATAATAATAAATAAATTTTTATTACAATAATTAAATTAATACATATAATTAAAATAAAAATAATACATTAAATTTAAAACTAAAACCATACATATTATTAAATCATTCCATATTTCTTTATAATCCTATTTTTTTCGGACTAGATGATTTTCTTGTGCATTTTCGGACGCGGATGATGATTTTTTTTTTCTTTATTTCTTCCTGTTTTTTCGGGTAATCGGGATGTCGTATAATTGTGGTCTTTAAGGTTGATCGTGATATATCTTGGTATATTCAATCTTTTATCTTTTCGAAAAACAAAGGTTGATCGTGATATCTTTTAGTGTATGAACTTGCGAAAAAGATTGTCACTTTGACTTATCCTTCCAAATATGTCATGCCTTAGTATATCTAAAGTCTACCATTTTTCACATTCTTTAAAAAAAAATTGCCGTCTCCATCAACTCCATATCATCGTGCTTGCTTTCCCGAATACGTTTCATCTCTGCGTAGTGTCCAATAGAAAATTTTACTTGAGTTTGCGTTTGTTGGGTGTGCGTTCGAAGAGGACTTATACATTTTTTGCGGTTTTGAGATTAGAAAATACATGAGATTGATAGAGAATAGTGTGTATATTTGAGTATGTTCTATTTAAAGAAAAAAAAGAAAAAAAAAAAAAAAAAACCGAAAGAGGACTGAGACATTTTTACAGTTTGGAGATTAATAAAAAATATATAAGATTGATAGAGAATGGTGGGTATATTTAAGAAAATATATGTTATATTTATAGACAAAAAAGAAAATTATTAAATGAATATGATAGTTTGAAAGAAAAATTAATTAATTTTTAAACATTTTACCATTTTATAACGGCTATATTTTTTTTCTTTAAAATAAGTTTTTTTTTCTTTTACATTTAGACCGTTGGGGAAAAAAACCAACATTTAAGGGGTTAATGAGCCTGAGAACAACGGGTGACGGTTGGACAAAGAAAGAGAGCACGATCACGAGGGGGAGAACGACATGAGCACGAGCCCAGTCCGTGTTTGAAATTGATGCATTAATTTTTAGTCGTGGGTCATGAATATGTTGCTAGAAATTAGTTCTTACAATTCTTATTAAGATTTAATTACTAAATATTAATTATCCATGCTATCTATTACGTAACAAACTTAGCTTTTTTTTCTAGCGAGAATAATTTGGCAAGATATGGAGAAATTTTATGCACCGAAAGACAAAACGTTAACCTACAAATAGTTTGAAAACTCTTACCACTTATCAATTACCACAACATTAAGAGGTGACACAAAAAGTATTTTGAATCGATTGTCGACTGAAACTATTCAAATATCCTTAAATTAAAACCCTATAAAGTTTAACCTAAGATAAAAACTTTACTTAAAAAATTTGGGTACTCAAAAATATGATGGACATTGCTTTTTGGTTGGTCACTTGATCAATCATAACCCTTTTTTATCTTTGAGCATGCTTGTTTGCAAGAACACATGTACTCAAATTGGTCTACACAATAACATAAAATCTTGATCTATGATTTCACATCAACTATATTAGTTAATTACGAATAGTTTAGTATACATTTTGTATACATTTATATTTACGGTTTAAGTTATATAAATACAATTTACCTACCTCTATTCACCATAATAGTTTAGTCATATCACCTCAAAATGTTGTATAAATTATTGATAACGAAGTAGAAGTTATATACAAAAGCTTATGCACTAATCATAACATTTTAAGCACCTCAATTTCTGATGTGGAAAAATAGACATTGTTGTTGGCACATAAGAATTGTTGCTACCGGAATAAAGTATAGGTATTTATTTAATCAGGTTGTAACACAACACGTGACGAAAGCAATTAGTAATACACGTAATCAATATTAACTAAGTTAAGAATATTATGGTATTGATAATTGTGTGATTACAATACAATTGGGATAACCAATATATAGACAAATACATATGATATTGGGCTAAGCCTTAATGCGGTTAATGGAGCCCTAATGCGGTTAATGGAGCCCTAATGCGGTTAATGGACTCAAATACAATAATACTCTAATATGCCCCGCAGATTGAGCGGGAGGAGGGCGAACGCTCAAGCTGGAGCGAAAATCAGCAAACAAAGGAAGTGGAAGACCTTTGGTGAAGATGTCAGCAAACTGGTATCTCGATGGAACATGGAGAACGCAAACTTGACCATCAGCTACTTTGTCCCGAACAAAATGGATGTCAATCTCAATATGTTTGGTGCGCTGATGATGTACTGGATTGGAGGACATATATACGGCACTCAAATTATCACAAAAAACAACAGTAGCAGATTGAAGCGGATTATGTAATTCCAGAAGGAGATTTCGAATCCAGGAAGTTTCAGCAACAACATTGGCAACACCACGGTATTCAGATTCAGCACTGGAGCGAGAAACCGTGTGTTGGCGTTTAGAAGACCATGAAAGTAGATTGGAGCCCAGAAAAACGCAGTAACCGGAGGTAGAGCGTCGTGTAGAAGGACAACTGCCCCAATCAGCATCAGAGTAAGCAGTGAGCTGTGTAGTCGGAGAAACATAAAGCTGAAGTCCCTGATCAATGGTGCCGCGAACATAGCGCAAAATGCGCTTGAGGGCATGTAAGTGAGGCTCTCGAGGATCATGCATAAAGAGGAAAATCTGTTGAACAGCATATGTCAGGTCAGGACGAGTGAAAGTGAGGTATTGTAATGCCCCCGCAAGACTACGGTAGGCGGTAGGGTCAGAAACAGGAGGTCCTAAGGGCCCAAGTTTGGAGTCAATATCAACTGGGGTCTTGCAGGGGTTGTAGTTCAGCATGTTGGCGCGCTCTAAGATATCAGTGGCATATTTGTGCAGAGAAAGAAACATGCCAGTAGGAGTGCGAGTGACTGAAATACCGAGAAAGTAACTCAAGTGGCCTAAGTCAGTCATGTCAAACTCGCGACTCAGAGAAGTGATGATGCGTTGTAGAAGTGCTGGAGTAGATGCAGTAAGAATTATATCATCAACATAAAGAAGCAGGTAAGCAGTATCAGTCCAATGGCGATAGATAAATAAAGAAGTGTCACATCTACTATGAACAAACCCGAGGCGAAGAGCAAAGGTAGCAAACCGTGTAAACCAGGCGCGGGGGGCTTGCTTAAGACCATAAAGAGAGCGCTGAAGTAAACATACATGATCAGACTGTAGGATCAATGAAACCCGACGGCTGGCACATGTATACGGTCTCGTCAAGATTGCCGTGAAGAAAGGCATTCTTGACATCTAGCTGATGAATAGGCCACTGTCGAGAAAGAGCCAAGCTGAGAACAGTGCGGATAGTAGCAGGTTTAACCACCAGACTAAAAGTTTCATCACAGTCAATGCCCTGTTGTTGACGACGGCCGTTCGCTACAAGTCGGGCCTTGTAGCGACTTAAGGACCCATCTGCATGAAATTTAGTTTTGAACAGCCACATGGATTCGATGACATTCCCACCTGCATGTCTAGCTACAAGTTTCCAGGTTTTATTTTTAATAAGTGCATTATATTCATCTACCATAGCCTATTTCCATTTAGGGTGTTTGAGAGCATTGGTATAGGAACGGGGGGTGGGGTGTTCAGCGGAGACATGTAGGTTTAGGCGTTGAATGGGTTTTAGATGACCGGTCCGAGAAAGGGTGGTCATCGGGTGTGTATTGTGCGATTCAGGAGGGGGTGTAGGTGAGTCAAGGAGGTGGGTGGTGTGGAGGGTGTCGGGCTAGGCTGAGGCCACAGATTGGTAGAGGAGGTAGAGGGGGCGGGGCAGTTGGGTGCAGGGGGGTCAGCAGGAGGTTGGGTGAAGGATCGTGTCAAATGGAAGGTAGGTGAGTCGGGATAGTCTTCCTCTAAAAAGGTATACGAGGAGGGTGTGGATTGGGATTTTGGTGCGAACGGAAAGATGGTTTCATCAAAGGTGACATGTCGGGAAAGGAAAGGATAATTTTCTTGGTATCGAGATCAAGGCACCGGTAACCTCTATGATTGAGTGGATAGCCTAAAAAGACACAAGGTTTGGAGCGGGGTTCAAGTTTGTGTGGAGGATGAAGATGGGGGTAGCATAAGCAACCGAAGACACGGAGTTGTTTAAACAGAGGAGGTTTGTTGTAGAGTTTCTGAAATGGAATTGCGTTATTAATGGCGGTTGATGGTAAGATGTTTAAAAGATATGTGGCCATGTGGAGGGCTTCAACCCAAAAAGTAGGGGTAAACGGGCGTGAAAGAGAAGGGTACGAATGAAGTTGTTAATGGTTCGTATCATGCGTTCAACTTTGCCGTTTTGTTGAGAAGTTTTTGGACACGAAAAGCGAAATTGTATGCCATTTGTTTCAAAAAGTTGGTGGAAAGCATTGTTGTCAAATTCTCCACCATGGTCACATTGGAAAGATTTGATTTCCCGTTGGAATTAAGTTTTAACATATTGACGAAAAGTGATAAATTTCGAATAAACCTCACATTTTTGAAGTAAAGGAAACACCCACAAGAAATGTGAAAAATGGTCAATAAAGATAAGATAATATTTAATGCCCATAACACTCGGTGTGGGAGATGTCCATAAATCCGAATGAACGATATCACAGACCGACTCGACAGAGGATAAAGAAGTATAAAATGGTAACATAACGTGTTTTCCAAGTTGGCAAGCATTACACAAATGTTTAGATTTAATGTTATTACAAGAAATAAATTTATTGGAAATAAGAATTCGTAATGCATCATTTCTCGGGTCTCCAAGAAACTGTTATATTATTGAATAATGAAACTGTTATATTATTGATGATCGAAAACAGATTATAAAGCAATTATTTATAAACTAATATAAAACCCTAATGGACCCTAACCCACAATCGGGCTCGGGCCAACTTATTCTCTTGCCGAAATCGCGAAAGCTCGAACTGTAAAACAAAATTATAATTATCAAAATAAATAAAAGATAAAAACTAAGATATTTTGAATGACTCCTAGCTTGCGGCGGCTGCAAACGTTGCGATAATGTCGAAGGACTTGAACCAGAAACCGATCATGTTTCACTCGGAATCATAAAAAGAAGCATAATATTTTCCGATCATGTTTCACTCGGAAGCATCGTAATATTTTACCGATCATGTTTCACTCGGTAGCTGCAACAAAAGAAAACATAGTATTTTCCGATCATGTTTCACTCGGAAGCAGCAATAATATTTGGTGATGGTCTCGCTTTGAGAGACACTTGTTTTTTTCTTTTTCTAACTGTCTCGCTTTAGGAGACAGATGAAAATATTAATCCTCATACGAAACAAATAAGAGATTTAAACAAAAAGCGAAACAAAAAAAGCTAACAATAATATGAAACTAAGATGGCCGAACAAAGGGAATGGAAAACTAAAATAAATAAAATTGAAATTGAAATTTTACCAAACAGATTGCGAAGAGGAAAAAAAACCAAAATCTAATATCAAAACTATTATATTTTTCATTAAGAGATTACGTGAATCAAACAAAGTTGAACAATTTTTTTTTTTTTTTTTTTTTTTTTTTTTTGTTTTGAAGGAACAGAAAAAAAAAAGAGACGTATGAACCAATTAGAAAACTAACCCATTAATCAGATTTAAAACCTGGAACACATTGCAGTGAACGGAAGCTTAATCGAACGAATCAAAGAGAGCCTGTGGCTCTGATACCATATTGAATAATGAAACTGTTATATTATTGATGACCGAAAACCGATTATAAAGCAATTATTATAAACTAATATAAAACCCTAATGGACCCTAACCCACAATCGGGCTCGGGCCAACTTATTCTCTTATAAAGAACTGTATCTTTTTTGTTGATTTACCTCGTGTGGGATTTATAATGAAATCCTACTACATGCTTGTACACGACACCCTTTTTAGCAACAGACATGTATGCTAGTACACGTTTATAATCTCCACAACTCTTGTCTAGCTTATGGTAGCTCGTTTGCTTAAACCGAATGCTCGAAACTCACCTCAAAGGTGATCGAAACTCTAGAACTCGATCACCAAGCACAAACCGAAACCCTTTGGTTTTAGTCGATCGGTTGACTAGGGACAAGAGGAAATCAATTGTAGGTGAAAGCCTAATCGATTTTTGGTGGTTTGTGTGACAACCACGATTCTTCCATTTTAATTCGGTTGTCATTATTGTTATTTATTGCGCGTTATTGATTACTGATGTTATTGCATGTTTGTATCACGTTTATTTACTTTTTTCGAGCTTTATTTATTGCTTTGTCCTTCGTGACGGAAACGTTTTAGATACCTAAGTGCCTTGTAGATAGTATGTTCTTAAGATAAGTTAGGGTGTTTATGCCTTCGATTATTTAAGTAAATTAACGTTATTAATATTTTAAAGTTTTTCCTTTCTAACGAGTTAATTTCGTGCCTAAGTTTCTACCGTGAACGTACTAAACGATTGGAAAATCGAACGTCGAAAAGTTGTGAAATTCGGCTGACTGCGCCGCAGTCAGTACCTATTGCGACGCAGTAGCTTGGTGTTGCGACACATCGATCTGTCTGAGTTTGATTTTCTCTCTTCATTCATTCATTTCACCATCTTTTTCTCTCATTTTCCTCTCAAAAATTCCAGAATATGAAAGCCAAGAATCAAACATTTAATTGGGTTCTAAGTTAGAAGAAGTTTCATTCATTATCATCCTTTGTTCATCACACTCTTTTGGTAAGATTTTCATCTTCAAACATCTAGCTTTTTCTCTTCCTAATGATTATGTTAGAGGTTTATAACATGAAATCTTTGTTTTGGTTTACCAGGTTCTACCTTCCACCATCTTCACCTTTCGGTTCCGGATTTTCATTTGCCACCTTGAGATTCCGTCATCTTAAGCTTGGTAAGTAAAAATCTCACTAAATCTTACTCTTACTTTTCTTTCTAAGCTCTTATTCTAATAAGTGTGTGTTTTTGTGTGTTTGGAGTCGGATCCTAACCACCACCACTTTTGGAGCTCATATTCCGGGAGACTTCGAGACCTTTTTCTGGCGATTTGTAGATATTTGCGGAGGTCTTCGGTACTTTCTAAAGTTTCTCCCAATTTCTCCTACGTTTTTCTTGTTCATCGTTAAATTCATCTAAGTAACATACTTAAAATGGTTAATTATGGAAGAAAACGAAATTTATTAACTAATTATACATAATATGTTCATATTGTAAGTTATTAGAAAATAATAACGTATAATATTTAAATATGAAAATAAGTTTATAGAATGGCAAATAATAAGTAAACTATATAATAATAGTAAAATTATACCGTATTTGGACTTATTAGACTCTTTAGACAAATTTTGGACATAAGTATATATATAATTATTATTTGAACTCTAGTGAGTATTTTGACTAATTATTATGTAAAAATTTATATATTTACTATATATAAAAACTTATATATATATATATATATATATATATATATATATATATATATATATATATATATATATATATATATATATATATATATATATATATATATATATATACATATATATATATATATATATATATATACATATATATATATATATATATATATATAGTATACCCAAATTCCGACTAGCACGGTTCTTTCTCTCGACCAATTTGAATTCAATATATACACACACACACACACACACACACACATATATATATATATATATATATATATATATATATATATATATATATATATATATATATATATATATATATATATATATATAGGGTAGGGATATTGTAAAGGGTTTTTAAAATAAAAAGGATAAGAAGTGTTTATAGCCACACATTTAGTCAACAAAAAGGAAATCAAGAAAAGTCAACGCGGTGACATTTTTGTAATATTTTCGAACTTTCATGCCCTTTTGGTAATATGCAGAAATATTATTTTTTTTATAATTTCATTTTCCGAGATTACTCATTTTTTGAATCTTTGTGCATAACTATTATCAATCTTTGTGCATAACTATTATCAATAACGTGTGCATCGTTTTATGTGCATAACAAATTTCTATATAAAAATTACGAACATTGTGTATCGGTTTTATATAAAATAACCTGTGCATTAATTTTATGTACTTTTTTTATACAAAAAATTACAAAACATTTTGCATAAAAGTTAAATATGTCTGTGCATAAAAATTAGATATTTTTGTGCATAAAAATTACAAAAAAATTACATATATCCACCGTCGCTTCCGTCACCGGAATCCACTGCCGCCACAGTCGTCGGAAACCACCAACCACCATCGTCACCTTCATTTTCCGTTCATCATATAGAAACCACCAGCCACCATCGTCACCTTCACCTTCATTCGCCGGAAAACCACCAGCCACCATCGTCACCTTCACAGTCGCCGGAAAACAAACAGATATGAAGAAAAAAAACAAACAGATCTGAAAAAAAAAAAAAAACAGATCGCGGTGGGGGCGATGGCGATGGCGGCGGTGGCTTAATCGGCGGTGGGGGCGGTGGCTTCAGCGGCGGTGGCGGCGACTTCATCGGTGGTGGCGCGGTGGTGGCGCTGCTCCATAGGGTTAGGGTTAATTGATGTAATGAAGATGAAGAAGATGATGAAAAATTAGAGAAATTGGGTATTTAAGTGTGGTGTCAAAATGACCATTATACCCTTATTGATATAATAATGAGTTTTTTTTTCTCTACCACGTGTCAACACCTCATCACTCCCTATTCTTTTTATTTCTAACCCCTTTTTATTAGATCCTAACTCTCTCTATATATATATATATATATATATATATATATATATATATATATATATATATATATATATATATATATATATATATATATATATATATAATAAGTATAAATATGGACTTATATACATATTTATATAATATAACATTATGGGCAAATTACTAACTAGTATTACAACTTCTTATAAACATTTACGACACTTAAAACGTGTAAAAGAAAAAGTCTAAAAACATATCGGAATCTATAAAACTCGACTGGAAGCGGGTGGAACCCACAATTTAATCTGTCCTGTCTAGAGGTCTATGCCCTTAACCACTGCGTGTTTACTGACACACTATCCCACTTTTTCACTTCGTTCAAATAAAAGTTGTACCCGTACGGAATTCTTCTCTTTCTCAGTATGATCTCTATCATCATCTCTATTCCCTTTATCAATTCTCCTATCCCACCTAGGTCTATGAATTTCTCTATCAATTCCATTACCTTATCCTTAGCCATGAGGTTCCAACATTTTTTCCTTAATTTTCGTAGGAGTTGTTCCCGGGCATACTAAAAAAAAAAGGTTATTATACACGCCAACCCCGTCCCTTGGAAAGAAAAAGGTAGTTTTGGCACCACTGCGCCGCAGTACTTGCTTACTGCGTCGTAGCGGGTTGCGGAACAAGCTCACTACGTCGCAGTGGTGATTTACAGCTTCGTAGTGGTGCTTCAGTATGTTGTCCAGTTTTCTGCATAAACCAATTGCGTCGCAGTGATGGGTAGATGCGCCGCAGTAGCTGCTGAACCAAAACATTATATATTTTAAACAAACATAAACTTATGTATATATATATATATATATATATATATATATATATATATATATATATATATATATATATATATATATATATATATATATATATATATATATATATATATATATATATATTATACGTAAAAATAGTAAATACCGGCAAATATACGTTTTTGGACTCAAAACGTAATCACAATCATAAACATAATACTTATTATTATGATAATTGTTAAACTTATATAATTTCGACTAATATACATATTTGACTCAAAAATGCGAGCGTAATCTCAAACTTCTGTTAATAAATTATAACCTTCGTTAAACTCTTATAAAATTGTTTTCAAACTATTTTTACTCAAAATAATTAATCCTTCAAATGTCGAATATTGACTTTTTAGTGACTTTGACTCTTTTCGTAATCGTCAACTTTGACTAAAATCAACTATTCCATAACGTTGATTCTAGCGAACTTCGACTAAACTTTGGTATCAGTATTCAACCTTCAATCGATATTTCTGGTAGTCATTATCGGCTCGAAATATCATTCTCTTCTATTCGTCATTCTTGACTCGAATTATCGATACCTTCTAGTAGTCATTATTGACTCGAAATATCATTCTCTTCTATTCGTCATTTTGACTCGAAATATTATTCTTTCGACACTTTTGAATATACTATATAATTTAACGTTAATTGGAAGGCTAAACCGGACTAGACTTGATCTTAGAGGTACATAGATTTACTTGATGTTTTGTATCTAGGGGACTTAGGCGACATAATGGTATCTGCTGATTGTCTCCCCGACACCTGTGTTGCTGATTGTAGAGAGTATTCACATCCCCACTTTCGTTTTACTTTTGGGCTAGAAAGCGTGATACATCTATATATATATTATCATTTTGTCTTGTATACCTTTGTGAGTTAGGA
The DNA here is from genome assembly GCA_910822075.1 of Senecio squalidus. Classification (NCBI taxonomy): domain Eukaryota; kingdom Viridiplantae; phylum Streptophyta; class Magnoliopsida; order Asterales; family Asteraceae; genus Senecio; species Senecio squalidus. Next base: position 30,156,686 of record CAJVGC010000592.1, read on the forward strand.
CTTGCCTTTACATAGTTGTCACTTTCTTGTATGGCCTCTGGCTTGCAAGACCCTCGGTTTTACACATTTGTTAGCTTTTTGAGCCACCGGTACATATATAGAGATCTATATAGGTTTGACCAACCCTCATCGCTGGTATGGGACGACGAGGGTACTCTGTCCCTACGAGTCAATGTTATGACCGTTATTTATTCGTTGCTATACATGGTTTGACACGCCAAGGTGGGGGTTAGTCGGTTTACTTGTCAGGTTCAGATGTATTAGTTGATATCTATGGCAATGTTCTCACACTTATGTTATAAACAAAGACACTTACTTATAAACTCTTATTACTTATGATTTAAAGTTGTTCTTATTACAAAATTGCATGCATGGTTTTCACTTAAACTATGTGAATTATTCACCAACTTTATGTTGACGTCGTATTTTAACGTTTTTCAGGAGATTGAGATTTGCATCGATTTGGAGTTACACTTCTTTGCCTTTGAGTTTTATGGACTTTTGAAGAGACATAGCTAGACGTAGTTTAGTTTCTATTTAAGCCACAAACTGATTTATTATGTTGTTTTATTTTGTATTGTTGTAACTCTTGAACTTTGTTATTGTAAACTTAATGTGGTAGTTTTATTCGATGTAATCTTGGTTTTCTGATACCTATGATATTGTACACCTCGGGTTTCCGCCTGAGCTGGGTTTGACAGTTTGGAATAATGAACTTGATGTTCATTATATAGCAAAGCATTTGCTTGGGATACAAGTTGTATTATAATTAGGAAACAATTCCTATTTACACAATAACTCTCCCATTTGTCAATTATTACCATTAACTTATTAATTAATAATTAACATACAATAAACGTATAGTAGTGTCTAAATGCCGTAAGCTAAAATATTTATAGACACACATTTACCTGACTTGTTCAATTACTAACAGCTCCCACTTTGAACATGTCTCAATAAATGTGATAACATTGGTTAGCGTCTAGCAACACACCAATGCTCATATAAATACACGAGTGAAGTTTCCAAAACTCACTGTGAGTCAATGTTTGAGTTTACTATCTTTTTGTTTCAGATACTCTAGTTAAATATGTATATGGATCTAGGTCATTCCATCTTTTTAACTTCATGTTTCTCATTTTGTGAATTACTTAAGATTACCAAATTATATCGAGATACATCTAGATTAATTTTGGATCTGGTCGGATATACATCTCTGAGTATTCATGAGTGACCCAGTAGTATCATACTTCAGTTGCAAGCTAAATGAAAAAATCCTATCTTGAAAACAAGTGTTAGCCATGTATTTCACTACATTACAAAAAATAGTCTTTTTACTATCCTTATTCAACATAGGTAGAACTATGATCAAATAATGTACTTCATACATGTGTAATTTCTTGCATTTCAAGTCTAAGGATAAATAAACCAATCATATAAGAATTATACTTAATGACTAAGATCCATAAATATAATTCATTGATGAGATAATCTAGTATGCATCTTGTGGATACTATGTGAGTTGGTGAGTCTGTCTAACCAAACACTCAGATATTTTTTTAGTTTAATTATATTCCTATATAATTAATTGACAACGAATATTTATAATAATAATATATGCCAAAAATATTATTTAAGGAATAAAACATGAAAAATAGGATACAATTAATATAATAAATGAAAGAACCTCATATATAAAATATTTATTTCATTTAAAGATAAAATTGTTTATACATCCTTTATCCAACTACTAAACACGAATTTACATGTGATTACTAGCTAAACGAAGTCTCATACCCTCAGCATGTTGAGTTAACTTCGTTTTTGACAAAGTCTTCGTAAAGGGGTCAGCTAGATTATCATTCGTGTGAACTTTGAGTAATTTGAGTTCACCTTGTTCGATTTGCTCACGAACATAGTGATATATCCGATGGTAGTGTTTGGCTCCTTTCTGAACACCGGGTTCATTGGCTATGATAATTTCTCCAGTATTGTCGCAAGACATACCCATTGGAGATTTATTTGTGGGAACCACATCAAGCCCATAAATAGATTTTCGTATCCAAAAAGCTTCCATGGCAGCTTCTGAAGATGCAATGTACTCGGATTCTGTTGCAGACATGGTTGTATCTGAAATCCGGCGTCACAATATCCAATATCCTTTAGATCACCCTCTGTATTTCCACCATAAACAAGAACCATATCTTTACTATCCCTAACTTACTTAAGAATGTTCTTGAAATCAATCCAAGGGTTTTCACACAGATTCTGTTGGTATCTACTTTCAATGTTCTATGCGAAAGCCACATCAGGCTTTGTGCATCTAACCGCTTACATGATAGACCCTACTGCCGAAGCATAAGGTATTCTCTGCATGCGCTCCACCTGCTGAGTTGTAGAAGCACATTGCATGATACTTAAGTCAAGTCTCTCTTGCATTGGCACATTTCCATATTTCGAATTTTCCATATTAAACCGTTTTAATATCTTGTCAATGTAACCCCTTTGACTTAGTTGGATTAACTGCTTTTGTCTATCTCTAGAGATCTTGATTCCTAAAATGAATGTCGCTTCTCCTAAAACTTTCATGGCGAAACACTTTGCAATGTAAGGTTCTACATCTTGTAGCATTGGAATGTGATTTCCCATAATCAATATGTCATCTACATATAGAATTAGGAAAATAACATTACTCCCACTAGCCTTTTGATATACACATGGCTCATCGGGGAGAAGGTTTCTTGATAATCTATACCATAGAATTCAGTAAAACCTTTTGCCACGAGCTTTAAATATGTGTATAGTGCCATCCATGTCGGTCTCTATTTTAAAGAGTCATTTACAATTCACCGTTTTGGTATTTGGAGGACGATCAACCAAATCCTAAACGTCGTTGTCTTTCATGGATTGCATCTCCGCATTGGCAGTCTAAAGCCATTTTTCAGAGTCGGGCTCTAATAATGCAGTTTTGAAGGTTCGAGGTTCATTAAGATCCCCTAATACATGTTCCTCATTGCCTAAAACTACATTTAGGTGTAGTTTGTGAGGTGCACGTATTGTCCCTTCGTACCTACGAACTGGAGTAACATCAACTTGAGGTTGAGACTGAGGCATAACATGAGGCTCAATCATTACCCACCCCCTCCCCCAAATTGATGTTTTCCAGTATGAGTAGAAGTTGATGCATCTTCCTCTTGAATCTCATCAAGGTCTACAATCCTTCCACTGTTTTCTTGAACGATAAGCTTTGTTTCAAAAAACTCGGCATACCGTGCAACTTTAACAGTTTGTTCAGTAGGATTATAGAAGTAGTAACCCATCATTTCCTTTGGGTATCCTACAAAGATACACTTAATATATATTTGTTCGAGTTTGTCAGGCGTATCTCTCTTCACAAGCACCTCACATTCCCAGGCCTTTAAGTAAGACAAATTTGGGACCTTTTCGTACCATATTTCATATGATGTCTTATCAACTTTCTTAGTTGGAACCATATTGAGAATGCGCACATCAGACTCTAGGGCATAATCCCAAAAATATAATGGAAGATTAGTAAGGTTCATCGTCGATCGCACCATGTCAAGAAAAGTTTGATTCCTTCTTTTCGATACACCATTATGTTGTGGGGTATAGGGAGGAGTGAGTTGTTGGACAATTCCACGTGCGTGAATATGTTCCTTAAACTCTTGGCTTAAGTATTCACCACCACGATCCTATCGAAGGATCTTGATGGTTTTGCCGAGTTGATTTCCTACTTCGTTTTGGAACACTTTGAATGTTTCAAACACCTCATATTTATGTTTAAGCAAGTAAACATAACCATAACGTCTGAAATCATCCGTAAATGTAACGAAATAGCTAGACACATGTCTAAAGGGACCACATACATCAATATGTATAATTCCTAATAGATCGGTTGCCCTTTGCGTTTGATGCGGGAAGGGTTTCCTTTCCATTTTTCCCGATACACAAGATTCATATTTATCAAATGAATCATCACTTCACTTTAAAATCCCTTCACGTTGAAGCCTTTCAATGCGATGCTTGACTATGTGTGCAAGACGACAATTTCATAGAAAAGTTGAGTCTAAGTTGGACTTGATTCTTTTAGTGCTAATATAAAACATAGAATTATAATTTAAAGAAGAATGACATGCAAATCTATTTCAAACATACCTTTAATAACAATCGCACTGAAATTAATTAGTGAATCCATTATTCTTTAAAACAGAATCTGAAACAATTCCCCTAACAATAGTTGGTGCATAATGACAATTGTCTAATACAAGCATTATGTCCGAGGGTAAATTTAAGTCAAAACTTCCAATGGCTTCCACAACTGCACCTATGCCATTGCCCACGTACAGGTACAGAAATCCATTCTTCAGTTTCTTCTTTGCTTTAAATCCATGCAAGGAATTACAAATATGAGTACCACAACTAGTGTCATATACCCAATAATTTGTTTTAGAGAAAGAATATAACTCTAAAGTGAAGATACCTGAAGGTCCAGTATTACCGACTCGCTTCTCATCTTGCACCTCAGCTAGATACTTAGGACAGTTCCTCTTCCAATGTCCCACCAATCCACAATGGTGACATCCATCATCCTCAGTAGGATGCTCCTTTTTAGCTGGAGGGGTACGCTTAGGCTTGGGAGCATAAACAATAGCTTGTTTATTCATTCCGTCCTGTTTAGCTTTGCCCTTAGTTTACGATTGTCTTTTCTTTTTATGAACCCTACCATCACTGATCGCTAGGAGCTGGTTGGTAGCCGATTTCTTGGGAAGACTTTTCTCAAATACCACGAGCATCGCATGAAGTTCATTGAGAGTCTTAGCCATACCATGCATATTGTAGTTACGCGTAAATTCATCAAAACCTTGTGAAAGGGAATTGAGAGCAATACTAACATCAATAGGTTGATGGTAGGGGTAATTCATCTTTTCCAATCGAGCAAAGAAGCTTTTCATGTTGAGAACGTGAGTTCCTACTGCTTTCCATTAACATGCCTACACTCATGTAATTCTCGAATCAAGTCGATCAGTATAAGACCGGATTGTTTCTCATACAAAGTGCGAAGCTCAGTGATCATCTCATCATGCCACTTATTTTCAAACTGCTTTTGTAGTTCAGGGGTCATACCGCTGAGCATTAAGCATGCAACTTCATTATGACGTTCATACGTCGCATTATAAGTTGCTCAAGTTGCCTCGTCATTAGCATCAGCAAGCTCATGAGACATCGGTGTACTAATGATCGGTAATCGCTTCATCACTCGAAGAACAATTCTTAGGTGGCGAAACCAGGGACGGAGCTTGGAGGTGGCGGAGGGGGGGGGGGGGGGGGGGGGGGGGGGGGGGGAGAAAATCATTCGATTCGAAATATTACATATAAAAACCTTACGAATTTTTCAAAATTGTACGAATATAATACAAATTTTACGAAAATCTTGAACTTTCGGGGGGGCCGGAACCCCTTCCGGCCTCTAAGAAGCTTCGTCCGTGGGCGAAACCAATCATTAAAATTTGATCCATTAAGTTTTTCGCTTTTGAACATTGTTTTTATTTCTGACATAATCGCGCTAGATTCAGAATTTTGTGCCATTTCTACAAAATGGAAATAAAGTTAAATTTATTAAATTAATTCTTAAGAACATTCAAAACCCATGGTTTAATTTTCATTAAGACTGGGATCCAAATGACATAACCACCGTTCCATCAGTTGATCTGCTAGGAACAAATGTTCAAATGGTAAGTGACGTTCAATAATTGCATTTACCGATGCAATTCCTAGAAATGAGACTTAATGTCAATTAATGATCAAGCATAGATATGGTGATCATGATATTAATCATGTTTTGTTGCATCTTATTGCCTCGTCTTTAAGGTCTCACCGCTTAACTCGATTTAAGTCGTCCAGCTAAAGACTGCGAATAGTCCACCACCGTCTCACGATGAGTGGTAATCCACCTTGGAAACTCTTTACCTACGTCTCACGTAGAAGTAACGAGCAAGTACAAGTTGTCTTGACAACATGGATGGAAATTAACTTAATTCCATGGGTGACAAAATGTTTTATGTACGAAGAGGCATGCATACAACTTCGTAACATAATTTGTATTTTAAAAGTAGAAACGATTTTCAGTACTTTTTTAATAATTTTACGTGTATTACATAGCTCTCGTTTCGCTTGGAAACGAACCACATACATCCATTCACATAAACAATTATGGATTGCGTAAGTTATTTAATACATATATAATACAATATCACATAAAACCATCACATAACCTTTTTAAGTCTATTTTGTAAAGTGTCGCACATATTCAATTAACGCGTGTGGTAATATATTTAGGCAAATTTCAATTAACAAATATGATGATTACATATTCGTAAAATTATGCATGTAATTTACAAATATAATTATTTCATAATGAAATTTTAAAAGGTAATTAAAACATCAAAATTGTGTTTTAGGTTTAGCTGCTAATTAATTTTTAATTTGTTAAAACAATAAACAAAAACTTTTTTTTTTAATTATTTAAATCTAACCAACCGCCGGCTGGCATAACTCAGCCGCCGGTTGGCTATAAACAGCTGTCGATTGGCTTTGTTCAGTCGTCGTCTGGCTCCCAAACCCCCCCCCCCCCCCCCCACACACACACACACATACACACACAACTTTTGATGTTTTTAAGTAGTTAACTTGAATTACGGTCTGGCTCTGATATCACTATAGGTATTTATCTAATCAGGTTGTCACAAACACGAAACGGAAGCAATTAGTAATACACGTAATCAATATTAACTAAGTTAAGAATTGTACATTTTTTGTTGATTTACCTCGTGTAGGATTTATAATGAAATCCTTCTACAAACTTGTACACGACACCTTCTTTAGTAACAGACTTGTATGCTACTACACGTTTATAATCTCCACAACTCTTTTCTAGCTTCTAGTAGCTCGTGTGCTTAAACCAAATGCTCGGAACTCACCTCAAAGGTGATCGAAACTCTAGAACTCGATCACCAAGCTCAAACCGACTCACGTTGGGTTTAGCCGATCGGTTGACTAGGGACAAGAAGGAAATCGATTGTAGGTGAAAGCCTAATCGATTTTTGGTGGTTTGGAATAATGAACTTGATAACTTGGGATACAAGTTGTATTGTAATTAGGAAACAATTCATATTTACACAATAAACCCTCCCATTTGACAATTATTACCATTAACTTATTAATTAATAATTAACATACAATAAACGTATATTGGTGTCTAAATGTCAATGTGTACAACCCCGTAAACTCACATATTTATAGACATACATTTATTTGATGTTTGATGTGTTCAATTACCAACACAAAGGAGGGACAAAATGGGTATGTCAGTCCGGGCAAAGACCGCAAGCTTACAACACCAAACCGATCACAATCTTACTGGTCCAATCATACTTTTTGTGTCTTTTTGGGGCATCGATCAGTAATTTGGTCTTTAAATCGTACCCAAGTGACAACCTACTTACTATTAAGCTACATATAGATAAGTGCATTATCCTTTTATGGATCAAACCCTTATATTTGCTAGTTTAGGTCAAATTCAAGAATGAACGAAAATGTAATTATTGAAAATGCAATTTAACCAATATTATGCATTGAATCAGTTCTTGAAATAGTTTTCTTTACCTTGATTTGGATCAAGGGTATCCGAAAATCACATAATTGATTAACATTGTTGACGATTTTGATCAACGGAAAAAAAAAATTATAATAATATTAGTATCTTGATTTTGGTTTTAAGATTACCACTACAAATTAGTTTATCAAAAATAAAAATAAAAAAACGATTACCACTACAAATTATAATGAGTTAAAGACAACTAGCTAGTAGTATATATTCCCTCAAACAAAAACAACACTCTATATGTTAAACGGTATACTCATGAGACCGATTACTGTAATATCATATTATGTTATTCTAGTTTGATTTCAAATGTAGTCCCCGCATGATAGCGTTAAGGAGAGCAAGTCATGCAACATAACAGTGGAGATACATGAGTGCATGTATTAATCATATTTGTTAATTGAACAACGATTTAACTCAAAGTCATTGTATTAAAGTGACGAAATGTGACCTTCTCGAACGAGTCTATGGGAGAGAACCACTTTTTGAAGTTGAAACATTAGAAGGGTCCATCGCATATTTTTGGGTATAGTGAATGGTAGTGTGGTGTTCGTTTTTAGGGATGAAATAAGTGTAAAAGTATAAAGACTTTTCTAACATAATGATAATCAAAACGAGAGAAAGTAGAGCAAGAAATCTAACTTTGGATAGACAACCCACCAAACAAGGAAGAGAAAACATAATAATGAAACTATCTTTATCATCACTAACTAATTTTGTTATTTAACACCCAATCTAGCAACATTTCACCTAAGTATGACTTTTATTTCTGTTATTCATTTTCTTTTATTTCAAAATAGATGTACGTGACCTATAACTTGAAGGAAAATGATGGTAACAAGTCTAATCCTAAAGGATATTTTATATGTTAAAACATGTTTTATTTTATTGTACGTTAATATAAAACCAACTTCGGTATTTTTTGTATAACCCATATTTAATGAATGCATAATTAAATTATATGTATAATAATTATTTTTTCGTAATAGTTTTTAGAATTTTTAGTATTAAAACCTTTATATGTAATCGGAAATGATTATGAGTATGAGTCTAATAATATGATGAAACGAGAAGTTCCGAGTTGAGTGGAAACGTCATTGAACTTGTAGAAAAATAACAAGAAAATGGATATAGCAAGGACACTTTGCAACCCACGAATCTTATATCAAAATTAAACCTGAGACATTTACTAGGAATGAACATATCTCTTACTAATGAGGCAAACCCCATTGGCTTCTAAAACATATACATCTAATGACTCATGTTAAGAATGATATCATTCTTATAACTATAAATCAAACATCACCTATATGTCCAGGGACGGAGCTAGGAAACTTCTCGAGTGCGTTCAAAATTAGAATTTGGTTATGTTTGTATGTAAAACGAGCAGATTCATATGTCAAATAAGGCTGAACTTATACTAAAAATACATTAAAATTCTAAAACATTTTCAATTCAGCGAATTCTATTGAACTCACTCGGTTCAATGTAGCTCCGTCCCTGTATATGTCTTTGTAAAATATTAATACTATAATATAATGACTCATGTTAAGAATGATATCATTCTTCTAACTATAAACCAAACATCACCTATATGTCTTTCCAAAATATTAATACTATAATGTTGTTAATAACATTTCGAACTAGATCTTTTGCTTATTTTCTTTAAATAAGTTGTTTGACCAATTATTTTATTTATTTATTTTATATTTATTCCGACATGAGAAGAGAGTTCAGAAATCAAAAGCAACAGAAAATTTATAATATATTAGTTAAGTGGTGGATAATTTTGTCAAAAAGAAAACGACGTATTTAATATGTTATTTCTTCCGGATAATTTATTGTTTTAGGGTTTATCGAGATTTTTTTTTTCTTAATAAACCTTTACAAAACTAACAACGAAAAATAACTTATCCCTAAAAGCTCTTAACCAATATATATATTTTAAAATTATATTTCAAGGTGTAATTAACTTATTCAAAAGATCAATTATTACAATATATCTTGAATTTAGGGGAGTAAATATTTTTTTTAGTTAGTGGGTGCAATGGTAACTATGGTCTTAGGTATGTTAATAATAATAATATTTGACTTTGACGTCAACCCATTAATTAGTTAACCTCTAATCATTACCACTTGTTGGGGTTAAATACTAAACTCCAAAACAAAATATACCTTTAACTATGTTCATTATTCTAACAAAACTTACTAATTAAACATTTAAACACCAAGATTTGGCTAACATGTCGATAAACGTTACGTACGTAGCTCATGCAACTTTTATTTTAATAAAAATTATCGTCGAATTCAAATGTATACATCAACAATCCTACCATAGTTAAATATTGACGAATATAATGTTTGGTGTTTTGATACTGAAATTTTGCCAAAATTGCGATACGTATTATTGGACTAAACGAGTGATTGACAAGAACCTTGTATGATAGAATCCATTTTGGTAAAAGAGGTATACTAATTTCTGTTAAAGCAAATCATGATGCTAATTTGTTGACATTAGATGAGTAGAATTAAGAAGCAAGCATACTTGAAACTTGATCATATATTCACATTGTGATGTAGCCATGTAGGTTAGTTGGGTGCACCAACTTGGGTTGACCATTGTTGCTTTTGTAACCTGACCATCTCACCCATGAACCATAACCTACTTTGCCAACCCCAAAACAACTCTGTTTAGCTTCTCTATATAAGGACCTTTTGCTTCTCAAAATTCCATAAGTCATTCTCCCACCAGAATACACACTAACCGTTAACAATGGAGCGTGTGCTTAGCAGCATTTGTAGCAACACTTTACGCTCTTTGTTTCTACTAAGCTTGCTACTTCTCTTTTCGAGCTTAACTTCTTTTGCAAATGCAAATCCAAAGACTCACAACTATGACTTCGTCGTATGTGTTCTTTCCTAAACTTATATTTTTAACGTTGAATTTTTATAAAATGTTTTTATAATGCTAAGTATATATTTATGTTTGTTTAATGTTTAGGTTCAAGCAACAAAAGTTAAGAGGCTATGTGAAACTCATAACTCCATCACGGTCAATGGACAGTTCCCAGGACCGACTTTGGAAGTTAACAATGGCGATACTTTAGTGATACACGTTACTAACAAAGCTAGATATAATGTCACCATTCACTGGTATAACTATATATAAGTGAAAGTAATCTTTTAAAGCGGATTTATTATAAAAGATTACGGTTTAATTATTTTTGTGACATTTTAGGCATGGTGTTAGACAAATGACGACTGCATGGGCAGATGGACCGGAATTCATCACACAATGTCCAATTAGACCAGGAGGGAGTTACACTTACCGGTTTACAATTTCAGGACAAGAAGGAACATTGTGGTGGCATGCACATAGCTCGTGGCTTCGAGCCACTGTTTATGGTGCTATTATTATTCTCCCACGAGAGGGAGGCGCATACCCATTCCCTAAGCCAAAGCGTGAATCGGTCATTGCTCTTGGTACACCATTTACTTATGTATATAATTTACATTTAGCAAAAAATTAAAATCGAGATATGTAGCGTAACATGATGATATGATCAGGTGAATGGTGGGATGCAAACCCGATTGATGTTATAAGAGAAGCCACAAGAACAGGAGGTGCTCCAAATGTTTCTGATGCTTATACCATTAATGGTCAACCCGGTGATCTATATAAGTGCTCTAGCAAAGGTTTGCTTTATAAAACATTTAGATTTTTTTTAGTTTCATCCAAATGAACTTTAAGTAGTCTGAACATTCTGTTACGAAAATGATGTATTTTTTTTTTCATTGCAGATACGGTTATAGTTCCAGTCGACTCAGGGGAGACAAACCTCCTTCGGGTGATCAATTCAGCTTTAAATCAACAACTTTTCTTCACAGTTGCCAACCATAAACTAACTGTGGTTGGAGCCGATGCTTCCTATGTAAAACCGTTCACAACCAAAGTTCTCATGCTTGGACCTGGTCAAACCACTGATGTACTCATCAAAGCCGACCAGCCATCAGGTCGCTACTACATTGCTGCACGTGCATACGCCAGCGCACAAGGAGCTCCATTCGATAACACCACCACCACCGCCATTTTGCAGTACAGGACCGCCACTTCAAAGCCCGTTATGCCTCCTCTACCCGCATATAACGACACGGCAACTGCCACTGCTTTTACCACCAGCTTCAGGAGCCTCGAAAAAGCCCTTGTTCCTACCGAAATTGATCACAATCTGTTCATCACCGCAGGACTTGGAATCAACCAATGCCCACCAAAAACCCGGGCCAAAAATTGTCAAGCACCAAATGGGACCAGATTTACCGCGAGCATGAACAATGTATCTTTTGTATTACCATCAAATTTCTCAATTCTTCAAGCATATCATCAAGGGATACCGGGAGTTTTCACCACTGACTTTCCAGCGAAACCTCCTGTGACCTTTGATTATACGGGTAATGTAAGCCAGTCTCTATGGCAGCCAATTCGCGGGACTAAAGTTTATAAGTTGAAATATGGGTCAAGGGTGCAGATTGTGTTGCAAGGAACAAATATCTTCACAGCTGAGAACCACCCGATCCATCTCCATGGATATGATTTTTATATACTTGCAGAAGGATTCGGAAACTTTAACCCGAAAACTGACACTGCTAAATTTAACCTAGAGGATCCGCCTCTCAGAAATACAGTCAGCTTACCTGTCAAAGGGTGGGCTGTCATAAGATTTGTTGCTGATAATCCAGGTAATCAATAAACTAATTTTTTTAGTTTACCAGTTTGACCCGTTAAAGATAAAACATAACCTCGACCCATTCAAAAGTAAATGGGTCGACATTGACACTTATAATAATAAATATGTTGCTAAATTTCTTCTTAATTTTCTTAGGTACCTGGATTATGCACTGCCACTTAGATGTTCACATCGGTTGGGGTTTGGCCATGGTGTTTGTTGTGGAAGATGGACCTGGGCCAATGCAGAAATTAGAGCAACCACCGGCAGATCTGCCTGCGTGTTAATATATATCATTTTGTCGTCTATAATTATAAGGGTCAAGAGTCTTTCCTCACATTGGGGATATTCGTATTCGTATTTTAGTTTTTCTTTTTCATTTTGTTACCTGTTTTTTGTTTGTATTTCACGTTGTAGCCGATTACACCTACTAATGATGGTGATAGATTTGTCATATAAACATATTGTACTTTATAATCAGCAATTAAACACAAATATTCGTTTCTAAAGCGACTAAATGATCACAGTTGTAATAGTATATTCTACTCCCTTTTGTAATTTCACCTGTTTTTATAATTGTCAAAGGTTAAGCGTAATTTGTGTCCTTGGTTGATTATATAGCAACTAAGGTATTGTACTAAAAATCAAAGTATCACAGGAATGAGTAAAGAACATATGATTAAAGAAGTTTTTAAGTATAAACTGCCCGGACACGTAATCTATCAAACATACGAAATGAGTTGTCATCGCACCATAAATTACGTTACAACCAAAGGATAACACCTCATCAACACATAGTATCAAAGAAGTTTGCAAACATTAATAAACTAATAAGTCACTCCTAAGGACACACAGGTGACAAATTCATGGATATAACATATCATTTCTAAGAGAAACGAGGGTACGGAACGTAGTACACCTATGAACAAAGTAAAAGTGAGATATTTGAAAATATTAGTACCTTAAAGGCGAAATCCGACTGAGGTATCATGCTTTGAGGAGCTGAGGGGCACAATATACATCCACAGTCATAGACGGACCTTAATGGAGGGCCAGGGGGCTGTGGCCCTCCCAAAGTTCGGGAAAATCGTGCGTTTTTACTACCTGAATCGTAGAAATTATCAGTTTGCTGTGTGTTGCACGGACGTTTCGGCCCCGCTTAAAAATTTCATGTTCCGTCTATGTCCACAGCGAGGCCTTAGAAACTTGAAATCGAGCTATATAAACGTAAGTAGTACAACTGCAGTACACTCAACAACTAATCATCTACTTATGAAGTACTTATCAGATAGAAGTACAAACTAACCTCGAAGTACAAATGGTATAAAACAATTATGAATTATCACCCGCAATCCAACAAACTAGAACATAATACAAAGAAGATCATCAAAATGATTTATAAAACATTTGACACCGCATACAATCAAAATACAAATGTTTAGTAATTCTTTGTCATTAGTAAGCATGAAGTAGACATAGATTCTTCACTAAGATCGTCATTGGGTGGTTGCAGACGTGGAAAATTCGACCATTTAGCTTATGATTGATATCGCATATTTATATGTGATATTCGGTTGTTTTTCGTATTTAATCGTGATGGATAGGATAGGATTTTTATATTTAATGGTGTGAAAGTTTTTTGATTCAAGTGACAGGTTGAATATGCTCGGAAAGTGGACGTTTGGACGAAGAAATGACAAATACTATGAGAAAATATGATTTGGAACTTGTAAGGGACACAATAAGCAAATAAAAGGCAAGAAGATTCGAGAAGCAGCTGGTGCGACGCAGCAGTGCTTGACTGCTTGACTGCGATGCACCGTGTGAGTTTGAGTTCGAGCACATTAAGGAATCAATGGACTGCGACGGAGTGACTACATAGTGCGATGCAGCGGATAATTTTATAGCTTTCAGGATTTCGGATTTTTTTCCTATAAATAGAAATGTAAACCTCACAAATAAAATAACTTTTCGGAGGTCGATTCAAGGGTTTAGATATCGAATTTGGAGCTGCAAGAAAGGCTAGGAAGCTAGTTTCGAAGATAGATCTTCAACAACGATCATTCCAAAACTCTTTTCTTTTCTAATTCGATTGGTATTATGACTTTATTTACTTTTATGTCGATTTCTTTTATGACTATGAGCAGCTACATTCATAACACTTGTTTGCATTAGGGATCTTATGTGATGATTTAGTTTATGTTTAATTGATTGTTTTTTAGATGTTGCATGTTTAATCGTAGATTCGTTCTTATTTTAATCTTAACATTGTTTTAGTTCTTATACTCTTTTAATTAATTAAAAGTCTAGATATTCGAGAAGAATCTAGAATTAGGTTAAACAATTGAAAAGAAACAATCAATCGGTCTATAATTGATTAGAACTTAAATAATTAGATTAAAACGAGATCGTTAGTTTATAATTAAAATAGATTGGATTAGACAACTAGATAAACTGTTTGAGAGGAAGTTTAATAGATTAAATCATAAACATTGGCTTAATTCTTAAAGTTAACTAGGTATTCGAGAGAAACTTAGTTTTACATAAAGAAAGGTTGATAGAAAACATTCAATTACATAAGTTAAATCGGATCATTAGTGAACTACCCGAACAAGTGTCTTTCCCTTAATTGATTTTCTAAAAACATTTAATCTTTCAATCAACGTTTTCATGTTATAGTTACTTTCAAATTAGTTTAGGCAAAGTGATAATTCGGTCACAAACACCCAAAACAATTAGTATTATTAATTCTAAATTTAAAACTAACGTAGTCCCTGAGAACGAATTCGACTTACCTGAACGAATCCGACTTAATGAATTCATTGAAGTTCGTTGTTTAATTTTAGAAACAAATCTTTTCACTTTTAATCCGGAATATTTAAAATGTGAAGGTGCAAATTCAAATAACTCGGGTATTGAATAAGTGAAATATTTCGTTTCCTTCTTGTTCATTTGAGGACAAAGTGCATCATTTTCAACATGTTTGCTTGAGATGATTTTGGATTTCAAACTCGAAGCTTTCAAAGGTGTTGTAGAAGTTCCATTAGTTTGTGATTTCGGAGAATACTTTTGATTCTTTTTCGGGAAAGAGTTAGTACTCGGAGAAACCACTTTTGAAATTTTTTTGGAAGATTCACCGTTGTAAACCTTCAATGGAACTTTAACTTCCTTTTTCGAATTTTTTTCAAGAGTTTTAGAGTTTCGTGTCTCCTCGTGTGAAATGATTGGGGTTTGTGGTGAAACCGGATTCATTTTCCACATTGAATTAATCTTTTGCGTTAAAGCATCAATATCTTTGTCTTTTGCGAGTAAAGCATTTTGAAGAAATGATATCTTAGCAAAAGATTGTTCATTCGAGAAAAAAAGATGTTGTAGATTCTTGTTTTGAAATATTTTTATTTTTATCCATCGTTTCCAATGAAGATTTGTCATTTGAAGTTGAAGATTTATCAATTGATACTTTTTCAAAAGACGCAATTTTCTCAAAAAAGTTACGTTTTTCATTCTCAAAGTAGTTAGTTCGACATTCCAACTTTTGTTCAAGTTCCGAAAAACAACTTGTTCCAAAACATCATCGGAATGAAGTTCTTTTTCGTCATAATTTGGAAAGTAATCATCCGAAAGAGGAATTTTCCTAGTTTTGTAAGTCTCATTTAATGATTTGTAATCAAAAGATAGTTGCGTTTTATTCAAAAGTTGTCGTTTTGCATCCTTTTGTTCTTCAATTTCTTTTGATGATCTAATGAAGCCATTGTAACATTTGTTTTTCCCAAAAAATTTGTGTCGTAAAGACCGGGAGCATAATACATAGCTTTCCTTAGATATTTTGGATTCTCATGACCCAAACCTTATTGTGGATTGAAAAATCGAAACTCTTTTAGTTTGTTTGGAAAAATGAGTTGATTCGTTTGTTCTCTCAAACCATATCGCTTTAAAGTTTCAACTTCAAGTGTTTGTGATTTTAAAGATTTAATTTCCGTTTTATAATCTTCAATTTGTTTTCTTAAAAGCATAAGATTATCGTTAGCACTAAGTCTCTCATTTCTTTCATTATTTAACTCGGTGATTAAATCCATTCTTTTAAATCTTTCATTCATTCGTTCTTTTTTAAGATTCTCGAGTTCCAATAAAACACTTTGATTATATTTTCCCTCATCAAACTTTATGGTTTTTGATTGTTTTTGAAGTGTATTGATTAAATTCAATTTTTCATTAAGTTCATTTGTAAGGATTTGAATATTAAACACACTTTGGTCATATCTCCCCTTCCAAGAAGTTGCTAACTCTTTAAACTCTCCGAGTTTAACATTTGGAAAGGTTTAAAACTTGAAATTGAGATGTCAAAATTTGGATTTCATTTGAATGCTTAGACTTCTCATTTAAAAGATTAGCCTTTTCGTTTGAAAACCTTAAAACCAATTCGGGGTTAGTTTGCAACTTCTTTTCCAACTAAATGATCATAGTTTCTACTTTAAAAGATGACGATTGTATCTCATTTACCTCATTAGCGTTCGCTTGACATGGTGAGAAGTTTGAACGCTTTACCGTTTTCAAATATTCTCGTGTACGTTTAGCAACATTTCGCATTTGATCCAATCTAACATGACCGTTCCAATTAGAAGGAGACAATTTATTTCCCGTGTCATCACACAACTTCTCTAGCTCCTCTATTGTTGTCCAAGGTTGATCCGGAGAACAATAAAATGTAAGCCCTTGATCGTTGTCGATTGTGAAATCCAAAACACTTTCCAAAATGTCTTTCTTCATGATATAAAATTTGATGGCGAAAATCCCTTAAAAGTTGGAAGAAAATTTCTCTCAATGCTGAAAATTTGAAGAAAAAGTCGGATAACCGTGGTATCTCACGCTTGTACAATCGTTTTTCCGAAACTTATTGAACCAATCCATTAAAATAACACCGTTGAATTCGCTTTTCAATTTCGATTCCAGAAATGTCAATCTCATATTTTCCAATGCTCGAATCTCGTCAAATTCGTCGTGTAAGTTTATCTGATATCCGAAAATTTGCCGAAAAAAATTAAAAATCGCTCTCTTTAAAAAAGTTCTTATTTTTTGATTTCGTCTCTAACGTGAAAACGTGGTATCGCGAAACGTCACTTTTTTTTCGAGGTAAAAAATACTTTTTTTTTAGAAGTCTCGAAACCCTCGTTTTCAACTGATCGTGATCTTTTGTGCTCGTTGTAAACACCTCTTTGTGTTCGAATGACTTAGTCGAATGAATCTGTCGTGTATGTTGAGTTCCTATTCGAATGAACACTTGGTCGAATGATTTCTATTCGTGTATGTTGTTTTCTTGGTCGAATCAACACTTTTGTCCGAGCAAATCACCATGTTCGAACCCCACAAAAATCATTCGTCACAACACTTAGAATTATTTGATCCTTAAACCCTTATTCGAACTTATCTTATTCGAATCAATTCTAGTCGAATGCATGTAGCATTTAAAGCTTTTCTTTTATTATATATTAAGATAAGATTAAGATAGTAAAGATAATTTGGCTTTCTAATGTTATCAACAAGAAAATACTTAGATGTAGGAGTAGAGCTAAGGTGGCAAAGGGGTGTTCGACCCCCCAACTAAGCAAATTTACGTGTATTTTCTTAGTAAAAATTGAAATAATATACTACGAACTACGAGTCCTCCTATAACTCGTGCCCGACACCCCTCGACGAGATAAAATCTGACTACGACCCCCAAATGTGAAATCCTGACTCCGCTCATGCTTGGATGGTAAAAAGTTTTTTTGTCTGGTAACAATAATTTCCGGACCGTTAAAGTAGTATAAAGTTGATTTACATATTTTTTTTAAAATGTTAAACATAATATTTGAGTTATGCTCGAAAATGGTTAAACGATTAATATTTAGAGTAATTCTCTTTGACGATATTCAGTCGATTTCTAATTTATAATTAGGATTAGAATATACCCAATTCATGCTTGCAAATTAGCCGTAGCCAAATTATGATTAATTAAGGAATTAATCACCATAATAATCACCTATCACTTACATTTTACAAAAATAATCACCTGATTCGTGAAGAATTTCTCGCGACACTTTATCATCGCAAGAAGTACATAAAACAAAATCAGATCAATAAAAATCAGACACGTCGTCGCGAAAATGAATATTGACGTGAGAAATGAATAGTGTCGCGACAATGTGTCAAATTTTTATTGGTCTGATTAAAATATGTGTATTTTCGCGACGAAAAAAATGTCGTGATAAATCCGTCACGAATTAGGTGATTATTTTGGTAATTTGCTCTTAGTTAAGATGTCCCCAAATCTCCAAATGTAATTTAACGAAAACCACAGGGGTATTATCGGTAAACAAAAATGTAAGTGCCTTCGTCAGCAAGCAATAATAATAAATAAACAATAAAATATAAATTAATATTAAAAATAAAAATAATAGATAAACACTAACCCGAAAACTCAAGAAACTTCAGTCGACGCGCACATCTTTCCACTAATCTAAAGGCCACGAATGCATACACGTCATCATATTATTCTATTTATTCTAAAATTATTTATAAAAAATATTAAAAAAATAAAATAGGCCATAAATATCTTAATATCTAGAAAACCCTATAAATATCCCCACAATTCCCCTAATTTTATTTTTTCTGAAATTCTTCTCTCACACACCCAAAATTCACACACACTGATTATCAACAACAACAATTACTTACAACAAATCTGAATCTATATATTCGTTAACTAGTAACCTTCATTTCAGTCCAACAAGATATTCATTTACTGCTCACTTCGTTAGGTACTTTTTATATCTTTCATCTTCTTTTCGATTTTATTTTAATTTTATTTTTTCTGTTATTCTGTGTGATTACTGATTCATTTTAATTGAAAATTGTTAAATTAGGGTTTTGAATTTATGCGATAATTTGAGTTATTGAAAACTAGAGTTATTGCATTTAATTTTGACCTAAACTTAGTCACCAAGAAAAGTTCCAAATTTCCTTTTTTATAAAATTTTGGTGCTTAGCTTGGTCACCAAGTTAACTTACTTTGACCTTTTGAGTATATATACATCACGTTTTACGGTTTGTATTTATCGTGTTTGATTCTTTATTCGTGTTTTGCTAACTGGTTTGTTTTGTTATTTTGAATTTGCAGAAATACAGAGATGGGATTTCTTAGCCAAACTACAAACGCGGCTTCTGTATCGATAGATTGTTTAGTGAAGAGGAAAAGAAGTAGGAATAACGCACCGGAGAATGTGGCTGCCACTCTTGCTAAATGGATAGAATATAACAATGCTGACACACCTGAGGGGAAAGCAAAGACACGAAAAGCTCCTGCAAAAGGGTCGAAGAAAGGATGTATGAAAGGTAAAGGAGGACCCGAGAATTCAAGGTGTAGATATAGAGGTGTGAGGCAGAGGACATGGGGTAAATGGGTGGCTGAGATTCGTGAACCGAATAGAGGTAAAAGGTTATGGCTTGGGACTTTTGGTTCTGATGTTGATGCTGCATTGGCTTATGATGAAGCTGCTCGAGCAATGTATGGTGAGTCTGCTCGGCTTAATCTACCAAATTCTCGGCCTAAGGATGATTGTTCTTTGTTGGGGGTTAAACCTTCTTCTAGCTGTGAATCGACCACTACTTGTAGTCATTCTGATGGCGGTGCAATCCAAGATTACAAGCCCTGTTTAGGTGAAATCAAATATGAACCTCAGATTTTGGGTGAAGATGAATGTATAGATATTGTTGGTTTGGACGACATTAAACATCAACCTGGGGTTTTGGTTAAAGACGAATGTATAGATGTTAGGAATGACGCTGGATTTCTTATCGGTGATGGTTACTTTGACAGCTTCCCTGAGGATGAGATGTTTGATTTGGAAGAGCTTCTTGGGACTGTTTCCAACTGTGATCCTGAGCCAGAATCTGGTGATATTACATGGTCCGGGGATAATAAACCAGATACACAAAACGGGTCAATGTATATGCAGCATCAGGATATTCGAAACGAGTCTATATATTTGCAGCAACCAGATGTAAAAGACGAGTCGATGTCTATGCAGCAACCAGATGTAAAAGATGGGTCAATGTATATGCAGCAAGCAGATGGTCAAAACGGGTTGATGTATATGCAACAAGATCCATGTCCTGATTATGGTTTTGACTTCTTGGAGCTGGGAGATCATGAAGATTATGGTTTTGCAATGGATGAGTTTGGTCTTCGTTTGGACCCTGAAGAAAAGAATTAAGCGTTAATTAGAAATTAGTATGTTGAAGTAACTGTAATGGTTTTTTTTCCGCATACGGGTCATTTGGTTGACTTTGTTATCAAACCGGTTCTCTGAAGGTTTTTCATACTAGAGGATTGAGTATTTGTATATTATGGCTTAACTAACTTATAGTGTAAGTAACATGCTTAAACATATTAACCGTTAACTTATTGGGACATTTGATCGTATGTTTAGATTTGAGTTAGATCCTTCTCTTTTTAGTGTAAGCTTTTAATAGCCTATATATTGTCTGTGAGTTATGATTACAGATATATGTTTACCTGTTATAAGATTTCTGAGATGGAGTTTAGTCTCTTGATTCTTAAAGATCAAAAAATTTATGTAACGGTTTGGGCTTGTGTCGACTGGGCTCTTTAACCTGGCTTTTGATTGTGTTTGTCTGCCCTAGTTAGGGAGAAGGAGAACTAGGTTTAATGAGCAAGTTGTTATGGAATGAAAAAAAGTGCCTTTTCAGCTGATCTATTTCAATGTTTTAAATAGGTTATGAGATCAGTTATGTTTTACTTTTTGCCTTCATTTTATGGGATTTATATTTTACGTAGAGTTTATCGTCTTCTATAAAAACCTACCGCGCCCCCTTCACGGCCGTAGTGGATAGATAGAAAATTGTGGTGTTCAAACAAGGTAGTTAATAGAGACGGTATTGGATGATGATATTGGGCATCGGTCTCTGTCTTTCGTGAACAGTAATATATCAAACGTGTGTTCCTTTGTTTGAAAGTTAATATAATATTATTATGAATGAATATGGTATGTTACATATGTAAACTTACATGTAAAACTCAATAAAAACTATGTCGTTTTGTAATTTATATGTTATTAAATGTTTGATTTGTCACATAGTCATCAAGTGAGAGATGATTCACAAAATGTATAGGGTCATGTTTATGTTATTAAAAATCGAAAAATACTTATGTTGTAGAAAGATTAAAGAAGAAAAAGATGTAATAGATAAAAATTAGTAAATTAGTTTAATAAATATGATAAAAATTATTTGGATTTGAATAATTTCTAATAAAATGACGTAATTTATATTGATTTTGTATGTAACCTTATATATTTAATAACCTCATATTCGTTTTTCTCTTATTTTAATAATATCTATATATCACATTATTTCGGAGTGATTTTGTGTAACTCTTTGTATTTATTGATTTGATTTTGACTTAGCAAATTAATACAAAATAAAAAGCCCAATTGCTACTAGAAACAAGCTAATCTTTGAAAAGGCCCGTATTAATTTAAATCCAATCAACCGATGGATTTTCGATCACTCCTATTGTCCGGATCATTCATAACTGTGTGCATGATTATATTTCGTCATGTTCAAAGTGCCCAACGAAGCACATATTAAGTGTCGTTAAATATGTTGTACCTGAAACAATTCTTTGATTATAAACAAAACAATATAATTTATGTTAATCATTATACCAAAAATGAAAATACAATTTGTTTGATACAAAATCAAAACAAATAATAAGAAATTAGAAGAAACAAAAAATTTACTCAAAAGGATATGACGTCTTCTCGGGAAAGTAGTTGAGGTATGCGTTAAACGCACTTTCCTTAAAACAGATTCGTCATTTACACGTCGTCTGTTTCACAGGATACAACGGCTGGAACAGTGGTACTTCCGGATTTAACACAATTGCCTGAAAAATTGTCGAAATTCGTCAACTTATAGTACTGAAGTGTTTGAGTAAAATTTCAATTGTTGAAATTCTCATATTCCTACGTACTGATTTCATTAAGTCAACAAATTGGTTGTTTTATAAAAACCAATACCAACATCTTATATAATGAAAACCAATACCAATATGTTGTTACAAATAGTTTTTTATTAATGAGAATTCAAAACCACGTTGTAACTTTATTGACGAAAGATAAATATCTTTTTATTTTCTTTTATATTTTAAATATCAAACACTAAAGATTCGATATCTTATTCGCTTCTTGTATATTTAGACACACCATAGTTTATTACAAATTCCTTATCGATAAATATTCACCCATTAATATTATATATATATATATATATATATATATATAGATTGGGGTTCAAAAGAGATCTATAATTTTCTAGAGGTCTAGAGATCAACTTTTTAGCCACAAGATTATATAAAATGATTGGCTGAGATTAAAAGTTGAGTTTAATGAAATCCATCTAAAACACACGGAGGGGCTTAATGGTAATTTTACATTTTGTTTTTTGGTTCCACGCGCTTCTTTTTCTCATTCTTTTTTCTTTACGAGTGTTGTTTCCCCTTTCTCTCTCATCCAAAATCACAATTATTTCTTATTTCACCATTTTTGAGTCCTTTTATTTTCATTTTCCTTTTCTCTTTCAAGAATCAAACGGTAAATTCTCAATTATTATTATATGCAATTTTTGATGTGTAAGTTTTTTGTTTGTGAAATAAAGCTTTTTAATTTTGAAATCTTGTGATTTTTCGATCTGTAATTGTTTGTTTCTTTTATTTAAATCGTTTCATAAGCTTTGATTTATGTTCTTATAATCTTCTTATTATTTTCAATTTGTGTTATATTATGTTGCTTATATTATTCCAATCTTGTTTTCAATAAATTTTTATATCTGATAATCACTTGTGATTTTGGTTTTTAGAGGTGTTAGTGTAGTTGTGATTTTGGTTTTTACATAGATTTTACAAAACTCCGGTTTCTCTAAATCTTTTTGTATCAAGAAACCGAGTTTTTTGTTTCTTGTGTCGTCTGCATCAAAACATGGGCTTTCTACAAAATTTTGGCTTTTTGGATAAGTGTTAGCCCTTATTGTTTTCGTTGTCATTTCGTTTGAGTACATTATAATGATAGTCGTGTGGCTTCTTTTGACAGAAATTGCTACCACAAAAGTACTCGTCTTACCCTCGTCACAACTTGTTGTGGCCGCTTTTATATTTGGCAACACTTGTAAGACCATTTTCGAAGCTATTGTGTTTGTTTTCATAATGCATCCGTTTGATGTTGGAGATCGTTGTTGCATTGATGGGGTTCAGGTACCGAATGTTCATTTTCTTTTATTTGTATGAAATTTATCCAAATTTAGTTTAGGTACCGAATGGTTGATTGTAGTTCTTATTACTTGGACATGTTTGTTTAATGGTCAAGATGTTGAAAGATCTAAAAAAGCAACGAAAGTTTTGGATTATGTTACGTGGACAATCGTTTCGTTCTTGGTTGGTTCAATCTTGTGGCTATTGAAGACTTTATTGTTAAAGATTTTGGCAACATCATTCCACGTCAGCAATTTCTTCGATAGAATTCAAGAATCAGTCTTTCTTCAGTATGTTCTTTTAACGCTTTCAGGGCCTCCACTTATGGATTCGTTACAGAATGTCGGGGCTTGTACGAGTACTAGTCAGCTGAGTTTTCAAGTGAAGAAAAACGGGAAAGAGGCGAAAACAAAAGATGTTATTGATGTAAGTAAACTTCATCAAATGAAACGAGAAAAAGTGTCTGCGTGGACTATGAAGATGTTGGTTGATATGATATCGAGTTCTGGGTTGTCGACTTTTTCGAATGAACTTGAAGAAAGTGCTTATGACAGACAACCTGAATCGGCAGATAAGGAGATTTCTAGTGAGATGGAAGCAATTGCTGCCGCTTATCACATTTTTAGAAATGTTGCTCAACATGGTTTTACGTAAGATTTTGCATCTATATGATCTTAAAAAAATTATGTTATACGTAAATTAATATGTTATGTTTTTATTATGTAGATACATCGAAGAACTGGATCTAAGGAGATTTATGATTAAGGAAGAAGTAGACATGGTGTTTCCATTGATCGATGTTTGTGATAAAGGTCAAATTGATCGGAAACTTTAACGGAATGGGTGGTAAGACTTAATGTCTATATGCTCTTCCTTGTGACTTTTATATGCTAATGTAACTCAGATTAAATGTTATGTAGTTAAGTACGAACAAAAAAGAGATGTGAATATTTATCTTACTGTTTTCACAGATTCCACGTGAGATGCTTTTACTGTTTTCACAAATTCCACGATAAGTCAAAAGTAGTGTTTTAGTGGCGGAATAATTGATGGTTGACATTTTTATAAGCTTGTTACTTT